>OZ004714.1:11231259-11898759 GCA_963924515.1 Vespertilio murinus
AAACAATGATCAGCTGCCTCCTGCACAACTCCCACTGGGGAATGTGCCTGCAACCAAGGTGCATGCCCTTGACTGGAATCAAACCTGGGACCCCTCAGCCCGCAGGCGGATGCTCTATCCACTGAGCCAAACCGGTTTCGGCATGATTTTTTGGATAGAAGTGAAATTAAAAATCAGCCCATCCCTCTGAAATGCACTTAAAAGCACTAAAATAGCATTCTGGCAGACTTAACGCAATCAAACTTATTAACACATTCATCACCTCACATAGTTATCTCTTTCTGTGTGTGTGTGGGAACAATTAAGAGCTACTCTTTCAGGAAATCTTAAGTATACACTACAGAATTATTAACTATAGTCACCATGCTATATACATTAGATACCCAGGACTTATTCATCTTATAACTGAAAGTTTGTTCCCTTTGTTTAAGATCTTCTCATTCCTCCCCTCCAGACCCTGGAAACCACTGTTCTACTCTCCGATTGTATGAGTTCGACATTTTTAGGTTTCTACATATAAACGGAATCACATAGTATTCCTCTATTCCTCTTTCTCTGCCTGGCTTATTTCACTTAGCAAAATGTCCTCCAGAATCATACATGTTGTTACAAATGGCAGAATTATATATATATATATATATATATATATATATATATATATATATATACACACACACATACACACACACATACATACACACACACACACACACACACACACACACACAGTAAAAACAGAAATTAACTTCATGGTTTGTCTCATTCCAAAATCTGTTGTTTTTGCTTTTTTCCATCATATGTTGCATCTAAAAAATAAGTTTTAACTCTATATATAATAACTCAAATTATGCCTGCTTTACAAATACAAAGTGGCATTTTGCAAAAACTTGAAAAAACACGGAGAATTTGGCATGGATGTGGAAACTGTAGACTTAACTCAGATTCTCCAAAGATGATATCACACACACACACACACACACACACACACACACTCAGGAAGACCACACTTACAGACAGGCTTTATAGACCAACAGTCTCACTTTACTTCTGTTCCAGTTGTCCTTCCTCTGAAGGTGCCATAGAGATGCTGCTAATTCTTAGATTTTGCTTTTGCCTTAACATTGGCTGTCTAAACCAGAGATCACCACCCAGTGGTCGGTGAGGTCCGAAAGGTTGGCAACCCCTGGTCTAAACCATTTGGGGTCATTGTCTCACCTTGTTGCTACCAGTGGCCAAATCCATCTAGAAGCTAGACTATTCCTCTCCAACCTTTGTAAAACTCTGAAGAGTAAGGATGGTGACTTTTCACTCTTACATCTTTATTTTTTTAAATACATTTTATTGATATTTTACAGAGAGGAAGGAAGAGAAATAGAAAGCTAGAAACGTCAATGAGAGAGAAACATCTACCAGCTGCCTCTTGCACACCCCCTACCGGGGGATGTGCCCGCAACCAAGGTACATGCCCTTGACCGGAATCGAACCCAGGACCTTTCAGTCCGCAGACCAACGCTCTACCACTGAGCCAAACCGGTTTCAGCTCACTCTTACATCTTTAGTACTTGGCATAACATTGTAGAAGATTCAAGCTGGAAGCTTGTTGCCAGAGGATTTCTGCTGACTCAGGAGCCTTTAAACTCTCAATGGCAATCCTCTACTCTTCTTCTTTACTTTCTAAAAGGCCCCACAAACATTTGGCGGATGCTAAGACTAGTCTGCACTTTCTTTCTTGTAATATTTGCTAATGTGCTCAAAGGGTTTATGAAACCTCCTCGGATAATCATTTCAATAGTTGTTCACTCTACATGCTGTGAGGTCCTCCTTTGTTCTGGCCTGAAGTTATTGCTGATCTTCACCTTTTTCTGGCTTTTATTTTAGCAAGTTCTTCTTTTTATATAACATTAGTTTTATGAGAATATACTTTATTTCATAAATTTTGTTCTTCCCTTTTCTACCTTTTTAAGACAAGGAGGCATTGGAACCTCCTCCTCCTAGCCTTCTGGTGAGCAGGTTTGGGCTATACCAGGAGCTTAGGTTTACCGTAAGAAACCACTGTTTGCCTCCATAGGGCTGCCTGAAACATACCCACACCAGGCAGTGTCCCTGGTGGCCACAAGGTCATTAGAATAGTGTACTCACTTGCTTACACGAATCTGATCTCTTCACTCATACACAGGGCTTGGCCATTGATGAGGGATTATCATAACAGGATAGAAAGAAAGAATCAAGATTATTTAGCAGACTCTTGATGACCTCCAACACACCTTTCTTTCATAAGATAAGCTCTCTTTTAACCTGTAAGGGTGTGCAAATTTCACCCTGAAATTACACACACTCCAACAATGTATTGCCAGTGGCCATACAGTTCCCCATCAGAATGGGCATCTGTTGACTCTTCTCTCACCCTTGCCTGTCGGTGCCTGTGGATGAGCATGTTTGCGCTGATAAGACAATGACCTTGTGGAGATGGTTTGTCACCAAGGGCATCACACCATCTCATCGTGACTGCTGAGGTTTACTGACTATTGTCTGAGCCTCTGCTGTGGTGTCTGCCCCCGAAATAAAAACCACGCCATTGACATCTGGATGAAATTGTATATTTGTCATGGTCTTGAAAGGCCTTGAAGGCGAACAGCCTTTGAAAAGGCATTTTGTGTTAATATGGAGAATTAGGTATTTTACAGTAAAAGAAAATTAATTTCATCAAAGATGCTGAAGACGGGTTCTTTAAAAAGGCAGGCCACGTATTATATGCAAGCTCCTGCTAACAAGGTTACAGTTAATAGATTATTGATCCATTTAGTGTTTAGCAGCGAGCTAATTTTTTCCATCAGCTATGAGATTGGGCATTTGTCGGTTTTAGAGGCCAATCCAATAAACACCATTCATTTGGTATTACTTTCTAATGTTGAGAGGCATGCGTGTGGGACGCACAGAGCCCTGTGGATTGCTATAGTCACCCTGCGCTGGGTACTCCTGCCTTTGTGAGCCCTCTCTTTTCGGAGGCTTACTTTTCTCTGTCCAGCCGGAGACTGGCAAATCCTTTATAGTGTGGAGCGGCCGGGGTTTGCTGGCATGGAGATGAGACTCAGGGAGAGGTACATTTCCGTGGAATGCCAGGGTACTGGTATCCTCTTGAAACAGTCCATGCCACTCACCTCCATGCTTTTCAGGTTCCTCTTCATTTTCTTAGGGGTAGAGCTTATTTTTCCAAATGCCAGGTGATTTGGGGCTTGAAAGGTGCATGCTGATGGTGATGGAAGGACACTTGACTTGGGGTGGTGAGCACCCAATACAACACACAGATGATGTGCTATAGAATTGCACACCTGAGGCCTATGCCATTTTATTTAGCAATGTCACCCCAATAAATTCAATAAAAAGTGCATGCTGCCCTAGCTGGTTTGGCTCAGTGGATTGAGCATCCACTTGCAGACTGGGTTCTATACCAGTCAAGGACACATGCCCGGGTTGTGGGCTTGATCCCCTGTAGGGGGCGTGCAGGAGGCAGCTGATCAATGATTCTCTCTCATCATTGATGTTTCTCTCTCTCCCCTCTCTCTTCCCTCTCACTTCTTTGCTGAAATGAATATATATATATATATATATATATATATATATATATATATTTTTTTTTTTTAAAGTGCGTGCTGTGCTCTGGACTAGTAAGAAAAGACTAGAAGTTGGTGTGTTTGGTGTGCTAGCCCGCTGGGGAGGGGGTGGCACCGTCCAGCCTCCCTTTGGACCACAGCTCAACCCTTCACCCATTCCCCTCATCACACAGTTGTACTCTTCTTTAATGGAGAATTTTATTGTCACCTAGGCTACCCTGTTTTCCTCTCTGTTGGTGTCCGGAGCTCTTTGCCACAAAATGTAGGTACAGACACCCCTCCTCCCCAAATTAAGAGCTCCAAGATGGGTCGCCTTTTGGTTTCAGAAGCTTCCCATAGTAGTGACAGTTTCTTTAGTCTGGTGTGTGGCAGAATGATAGTAATTATTTTGTTATATTGGCTTTTTAAAATATTATAGATTTAAAAACAGTACCTTTTGTACTGTGAGTTTTCAGAAGATACATTTATACCCTTTTTTAAACTTTTGGTGGAGTGTGCTTTATATAGTCTATGTGCTACTTGTGATGAAAATAAACAAAATATGTTTTTTAATTGATTTGAGAGAGAGAGAGAGAGAGAGAGAGAGAGAGAGAGAGAGAGAGAGAGAGAGAGAATGAATGAACATACTGATGTGAGAAACGTTGATCTGTCCCTGACCTGGGACTGAAACCTGGGCTTTTGGTGCATGGAACAGGATGATATTCAACCAACTGAGCCACATCGGCTAGGGTGAAACTTTTTCTTTACAAAAAAGTGCATGATATAATATTACTCCCACCTTTTTAACACCTAAGATCTGGGCGCAACTCTTCCCCATGCCTGGTGGTCCCAAACTACTGCTTTCATTTATATCTTTAATGGAAGATAAATGGGTAGGCAGACTAGTAATTACTGCCATTAGGAAATAGGCTTTCAAGCTAAAAATAAAGGAAGAGGGTTATTAGAACTGTGCATTTTTCTGGGTATCAATTTCAGACCAATCTGGATAAAGCTCTGCAGACATTACTGTATGGAACAATATCACATTATCTCTAGGGCTGGATCAGGTGACCTGTCTATAATGGGCCTTTTTCCCCTTCTGTACTCACTTCAGAAATCCTATTGTGATGGAAATGGCCTGGCTAAATTCACTTCAATTGCATCCAGACTTCAAAAGTCATTTCATAACTGCTTTTAATATAGCTACTTAAAAGTATAACCTCCAGGTAAAAATTTCCACCTATCTTCCTGATAGAAATAGCAATTATTAATAAGGAAGAGATATTTATTTCAATATATTTCTTATCACTTAACATTATAAAATCACACCTACCTGTTTCAAATACACTGTGCATGTTTCTCCAATTATAAATATGCTCCTACCTCTTTTCTTCCTGCTAAGAAAGATCTTTCGGAAAGCACTTATTGATGGCTTACAATCAAATGTGCAAATAATATGCTTAGATAACATTAACACATCATTAATAGGCTGACAATTTGTTTCCTTTTGAAATGCATATCATGGAAAACTTCAATAGCAGAAGTGCTTAAGAAGAATACATTTCCACACTAATGCAATTCTAAAATCCCGTGTTGCTTGTACAGTATATTTCTTAGGAAGGATGGACAGGACCACACTTGTTTAAGAGGAGGCCTGAGGGATTTTTCTTTTGTTGTTTAATATGTATGTGTCTTACGAAGCATTTTTCTTTCTCTTAGAATTGGGACAAAACCAAGAGCCAATGTTATTTCTGTAAAATAATGTGTATTTTTGAAAATATCACCCAAAAAGCTTACTCCATTGAAGGGCCAGTGGGTCTTAAGATTTTGGATAGAGACTTATCTCTTTGACCATCTGGGTCCATATGTCAAGGTTTCAGTAGCTGTGTTAGCGAGGTGATGAGTTCTCTGGAGACCTTGAGTCAATAGACCTGGCTCTGGCTCTTTCTCAATGGGGCATGATCTTCAGTGTTGCAAGCATCCCAAATAGCCCTAGTTGAGCAGCTCAGGGTCCTCATTTTTGAAGAAGGAAGGGTTACTATTGTACAGAATAATGGAAACAGGGCATAATTGTATTGGGTTCCACCTATTTAATGAAAGCAATAGAGGAGTCTGGGGAATATTTATCACATCTTGATCATTCTTACGCTTGCAGCTATAGTTTGACTATCTCTACTGCTTTTCTTAGATGGGAAAGTTTAAAAAAATATTTTAATGATTTTTACAGAGATGAAGGGAGTGGGATAGAGAATTAGAAACATCGATGAGAGAGAAATATCAATCAGCTGCCTCCTGCACAGCCCCCACTGAGGATCAAGATTGCAACCAAGGTACATGCCCTTGACTGGAATCGAACCCAGGACCCTTTAGTCTGTGGGCCAACACTCTCTCCATTGAGACAAACTGTCTAGGGCCGTGGTCGGAAAACTGCGGCTCACAAACCACATGCGGATCTTTGGCACCTTGAGTGTGGCTCTTCCACAAGATATCATGGCCTGGGCGAGTCTGTTTTGAAGAAGAGGTGTTAGAAGAAGTTTAAGTTTAAAAAAATTGGCTCTCCAAAGAAATTTCAATTGTTGTACTGTTGATATTTGGCTCTGTTGACTAATGAGTTTACCGACCACTGGAGGGCAATGGGAGAGTTTTGATACACTGTGTACTGTTGCCACTAATGAGCATTTTAGATGAATAATGCTAAATAAGAAAGGGTCCTACCTGCCATTAAGAAATTCTTTAAGGTCCAAATTCATACTTAATTAAACCTTAGATCAAATATACATAATAGTGACAGTTTATTATATTTGCCAATGACGCTATGAATGACTGTTGATACCCAGGGATTGGGTTATTCTGGTTAATTATTGTTATTTTATGCTAACACAGCACCTTTCATCCCAAGGAGTTACTAAGCATGGTGAAAACTTTAGCCCCACCAATATTTATGAATCTCTTCAATTGTTAAGTGAGAAGGCAGTCTGAGATAGATTACCCTGGGTAATTTTAATCAAGAGCTTAATTTTAATGATCTGCTGCACAAATAAAAAGAAGCGATGGAACTAACATTATCAAGGTGAGTCATATGTGTCTCTGAGGAATGTTATTTTTAGCAGTGTTCATTAAGAATTTCTGTAGACTCCAAATGGAATAACAAGATGTAGAATAAAACTATAAAAATAGCATAAAGATGTAATTAAGTAATAGGAAGCATCTTATTTTACACTTGTTGATGACTGCTTGGGGATTTTTCTTTGGTTGTTTAATATGTATATGTCTAGTTCTACAGCCAGGTGGAATATTTCCTGTAATGCAGTGCCCATACTGTCCCAGGGTTGAAAATTTCTCTATGAGGGACCAAAACTTAATGCAGGTTCAAAACTAGCTCTTCTTTAATTAGATATTTAAGAGGATAGATAAAATTAGTTTGGATTAGTGGTAAGGGTTTTAAAGGAATAAAATGTGAAAAGATATGAGGACTTATTGGTACATCCCCTTCCCCAAAACTGATCTGGGCTTTCTGAATTAGCGTAAAAAATGATATAGTTGGCCATATCTTAGGAATAAAGAAATAATGCATTTTAAAAACCTGTGTCCATGTATTTCCCTGTTTCTATGGTTGTCAGTTGTTCTGAGTTTCATGGCAGTTCTATTAAACACTAGAGGCCCAGTGCATGAAATTCAGGCATTGGGAGTGGGGTGGGGAACTCAGCCCGGCCTGCACCCTCTCTCAGTCCCAGACCCCTTGTTTCTTCCTGCCAGCCTGCAGCGGAGGCAGTGGGAGAGACTCCTGCTGCCTCCACTGCACTTGCCAGCAGCCAGCCGTGAGCCTGGCTTCTGACTGAGTGGCGCTCCCCCCTGTGGGAGTGCACTGACCACCAGGGGGAAGCTCCTGGGTTGAATGTCTGCCCCTGGTGGTCAGTGCATGTCATAGCGACAGGTCATTCTGCCATTTGGTTGGTTTGCATATTAGAGTTTTATTATATAGGATAATAAATGATATTCAGTGAATAAATTAAGAATAGTTTTTGGTACCAAATAGGGTATTCTCCATTGTCTCTATATAATTGAACTGATTTTATCCAGTTTGATTTTATCCAATTGAACTGATTTTTTCCTTCCTTCCTTCCTTCCTTCCTTCCTTCCTTCCTTCCTTCCTTCCTTCCTTCCCTCCCTTCTCTCCCTTCCTCCTTCCCTTGCTCCCTTCCTTTTTTTTGCTTTCTTCTCACTCTCCCTCCTTCACTCTCACTTTATTGGTAGTACAAAGCAACATGTCTCTCTGTATGATATGAAATTTGTCTAATATTATTAAATGAAAGACTATTAGGCCAAGTTTAAGTAATGAATTGAGAAGAGTATTACAAAAGATTTATAGCTTCCTCATTTATAATTTCCACAAATGTTTCATGATTCCTTATACTCATAAATGCCATCTTGTCCTAGTGACCTGGGGATGCTTACGTTTTGCCAGCCTATAGAATGAGAGCGAAACAAAACTTAGACTTCCAGATCCTCTAAGGCTGGAATTTACTGAAATCTCTTCCTAATGATGGAGCTACATTTCCCTACAATACAAAAGACACTCCACCTGTAGTTCTTTCTAATTGGCTGCATTGACTCTGATGCAGGAAAATTGGAGAATATGAACTGTCCAGCTAGTTGCTAATAAAATATGAAGATGCAGTTCTGGAGTACACAAGGTGGACTCATTCTTGGTACTAGTTCTCACCTTTGTCTCCAGGGTTCACTGCTGAAAGGCTTAGAATCTTACCACCTGGGTTTGAAATCTTGGAATCATTGGTTACTATAGAGAATGGAGAGATGAGATGGTGGGAAAGGCTGTAAAAATTGGGGCACAGGAAAGGAAAACTTAATCTATCTCTTTTCATCACCACCAGTTAAATAGTTGTGAAGACTGAGCTAAACCTCCCTACAGTACCGGCACTTACTTTCTGGTGGTATAACTAGCCATAACTGCTATTTCTGAGTTCTGATCTGTGCTTGACTGGTCAGGCTATAAACAATTACTAAGTGCCAACTATGTGTTAAGATTTGGGGCCATGAAAGGTTTTGGGATGATAGTGGAAAATTTGGTTTCATCATTGAAAGTTCTGAAGTTAGACAAACTTCTCAATCATCTCAGACACCAGCAGTGTCACCTAAGTCAGATTACTTAATGGTTCTCCACCTCAGTTTGCATTAACTACAAAAGGGAATAATAATATCTAAAAGTTATGTAACGAGTAGTAAATAAAAGATACACTTGAGCACTTGATAGAGTCTTCAATATTTGAGGATCCTTAACTGCTATTATTATAATAATAATAATGAATGTCAACCATGTACTGTACCCACTGGTAAGATAGAATTATAGAGTTGAATAAATACTGGTCTTTCATCTTAGGGATCAAAGTAGATATTATGGGGGAGCAGAGGGGTACAGGTAAAAAGTGATTTAGTTTGAGATCATGGAAAAGATAACAGAATCCAGGACCAATGAGGCTCCTTTGCCAATAAGATCTTTTATCTTAGACATCTCAGTCTTGGTAGGTTGATCTGTCTCCTGATGTGAATTTTCTAGGTCTCCAAAGGCTTCTCAGAGGTGAGGGATTTGGCTGACATGCAGCAACCTTCAGGGTATGTCTTTCCAGGGAGCATTGACTTCACCACATGCACATAGGATTCCAGCATTTCCTCAGTAGTTCCATAGGTCAGACTAGGAACAGAGTTAGTGATATCTACTAGGTATCAGAGCTTTGTGCAGGAGACACAAAAATGAATACGATGTGGCATCTGATTTCAAGGAACTCAAAGTACACATAGGCATTCTATCAGGTATTCAGATAGCTGTTCTCACATGAATCAGAATTGCACAAAGCAATGAGCACAGGGGGTAAGGGTTATGAATGTTACTCTTAGACTGCGATTCAACTTGGGGTATTTTGTAAAGCCATTCTCGATGATGAAGTTTTGTATCCTGGCTCTGCTGTTGGCCAGCTGTGTGACAGTAGGCAATTTAAATTCTCTGAACCTTGGTGTTCTCATCTATAAAATGAGAGTAATGATAGTATATCTTCCTAGGGCTATTGGGAGGTGATAAGATTAAAATAAGTCAAGTGCTTATCATAGTGTCTGGTCTGATTGTTATTCAATGACTAATAGCTATTAAATTTAGAGGAAGTCAACTGGCAATCTATGGTAAACATGACGGACTTTTAAAAGGATTTCTTTCAAGATTGTGAGAGAAGAGGTTAAATAGTAAACACACACACACACACACACACACACACACACACACACACAAAACAAAACAAAACAAAAAAAAACAACCACTCTAGATATTAATGGGACAAATCTCAATTTTCAAGTTTGTCTAATGATTCTCAATTTTGCATACTAGAGACCAGTGGTCTCTGTTGTTGACCAGATGGCCATTTAACTCAGTAGCTGTCCTTCTCTTTCACTGTGGTGCTTTGGCATTAAAGCTCATATCCAGAGTAAAGGCTACTTGGTTTTTAATATATTTTTATTAATTTCAGAGTAGAAGGGAGAGGGGAGAGAGAGAGAGAAACATCAATGATGAGAGAGTATTATTTACTGACTACCTCCTGTATGCCCCCTACTGGGGATCAAGCCCAAAACTTGGGCATCTGCCCTTGACTGAATCAAACCTGGGATCCTTCAGTCTGCAGGCCGGCACTCTACCCACTGCTATCCAGCTAGAGCTAGGGCTATAACTTTATTTCTGTAATCCCTTCTGCTCTCTTAAAAGTAAATAATTATAAATTGTTAAAAATTATGGAAAATTGAATAATGGGAGTCTATTAAATTCTGCATACTCTATGTTACTATGATGTAGGTGATAAATGCAAACAGCAAGGTTATATCATTAATTAATAAAGAAAGGCCAATGTCTTTTATGATTGTATAAGCCTAGGACTTATCTGCCACTCCAAGAACAAGACTTTTTTTTTTGTTCTTGATCTGCTGGCTCCCCCTTCTCCACCCCCCCAAATCAAAATAAAATCCATTGATAAACTCTCTTCCTCAAGAGAAAGCTGTTTCTGTAGTTAAAGTGTTAAACACTGTCACCCTTTTGAAGGTGACTGCTTGTGTGATTAAGAGCCCAAGAGTACACCAGGCTAATTATGCTGTTGGTTTTGTTCCAAAAAAATGACTTATTCTTGCAACTTATTAGAAAGTTTATTGGATTGCTAAATCATGAGTATATTTAAACAAACTGTGATTTTCCTTAGCTTTGCCAAAGCACTTGGGTTATAGAATAAGGTGCTTAAGGTCATTAAAGGCTACAAATTTGCAGGCTTGATGCTTATTAAGCAAAGTTAATTTGGCTTAAAAATAGCAAAGCATTTTTGCTTCATACTTGGAAGTCTTAGCAAATTAACTCTCATTCTGTGGGAAAAAGGTGTCCTGAGTTTGAAGAGAAATGCAGGTCTTGATTTTGGATGAGAAGATAGGAAATGTGAGGAAATAACATAGTGTCTAAATGGCGTAGAAAGGGAGAAATGGGAGTCATCTGTAATGCTGTCAACAATAACATAAAATAAATGACATAGAAAGGGATATGTCATTTCTTCATAGACTGTGGCTCCTAAAGAACAGTTATCTATATATCTGTCAACAGCAAAGCTTTTCTCCTGGTTTCCCATGGGTTTCTAGTGACTTAACTACTTCACAGAAGTCTTCATTACTAATGAGAAACAAACATCAGAATCTGAATCAGTATATGTTTTTGAAATGTGAAAGCATCTTTTGCATACTTTTGAAGGTCCACCATTCCTTTTACCCATCCAAATTGGAAGACCCTGCTCAGTTCCATTGGCCTCTGTTCTGTTTTCCATGTCTACACGGAATCCCAGTCAACTCCCAGAGCAATGCTCTACTGATTCTGTGTTAACCCATGGTGTTTGCTACTCTCTCATGAGGGAAAATTTGTCTTCCCAAAGGAATTTCAAACTCCTCAAAGTAGACACAATGATGCCTCCAGATGGCTTGACCAGATTTTCATGAAAAGATCACCTATCTTTGCAACTGTCTAAGAAACCATTCTCTTTTCTGGCCTTCCTTCATAACACTGGTGCACATAGTAATATATATGGATGAGTGATATTTCCTAGGCCTAGGGGCCTGGGTCAGACTGGGATGAACCATTTTGCAATTGAATCTAAGATTTAAACCTCATTGATGTTTCATGCTAATTAAGTGAGCTAACTAGCTCAAGATTTAAGAGAGCAAAGATAGAGTTAATGGGATGAGACAACAGCAAGGAAAATAGAATTGTTCTTTCATTTTATTGTTAGGAGTGGGGGATGCTGAAAGGAAGTAGAGAGCTAGGGCATGGAGCAAGATTATTGTAGAGGATTCATGCATGCCTCCCCAATGGTTGCATGTCCTGCCAAAAATTTATTTTCTTGGGATTTAAAGAAGTTCCCGAGAGGAAATCATGCCTAAGGTAAGAATTGTCTGGTGATGAAGAAAGCTTCCATTGCTGGAGGTGAATGACAATTCTGTATATAGAGTCCATTACTTAACTTTCTTTGTCTTTTCCTTAAACTACATTTTTATTTATTTCAGAGAGGAAGAGAGAGGGAGAGAGATAGAAAATCCAATAATGAGAGAGAATCATCGATTGACTGTCTCCTGCATGCCCTTTCCACCTCTTACCCCCCCCCCCACCCTGAGGGGGGATCGAGCCCACAACCTTGGTATGAACCCTTGACTGGAATTGAACCCGGGATCCTTCAGCCCATAGTCCCATGCTCTATGCACTGAGTCAAACTAGCCAGGGCAGCTTTCTTTGTCTTTTGAGCCAACCCCTGAATGGAGTAACTATAAGGTCAGTGTAGCACAGGGATGAAAAACTAAAAGAAACTCTGCATGGGCCTTGTGCACAGGAACGTTCTTTGGGAGTCCCTATAATAGGGCATTACCCAAAGGAAGACAGAAATCCTTTCGTTTTTCACAGTAATAACTTACTACTTGCATCTGGTGTCTCCGCTACAGTAGGAAACAGAAGACTTGGTAGTTCCCAGTGGACACCCAGCTAGAATCAGAAACTTCTGAAAAGTGTAGAGAAAATGAAGGACTTCTTCAGAATATCTGTTCACAGTTGTCCTGTGAAGTATATCTGTAATTGCTGGCTTAGGTAAGATCCCTCCTTTTATGTTTTTGATAAATCATTCAAGATAACTAAAATCCAAGCACATTATAATTTACTGTTCTCTCTAATTACCATGAAAACAAAAGACTTAACATTTTAGACAAACAACCGAAGAGAGTTAGCAAATGGAAATGTGAAATCTGGATAATAAGTATGTGGTTTTTTTCCGCCTGCTCAATTTCTCCTCCATTGTTTACTCTAACTTCTTTGCCTTTAAAGTTATTTATTAAATAATAGGCAATATTGTTTCCCCTCTGGGGATTATATATTTTACAATCGAAGTGGAGGATTGAGTTTTCCTGGGGCCATCCTCAGTTCGCTCTAGTGGGGCTTAGCCAGCTCTAAGAGAAGTAAGTGGGGGATCTTAACATATTATGAGCTGGTATATTTACATGAACTGTGTTGTGTAAATATGGCATTCATGGAGTTAGGCTCTTAGGAAGCAAATAAGTTGTTCCCTTATACATAGCTGTCTGTGGTGGAAAGAAGGTGTTTCTTTTGTTGTAAACAACAAGAGAAATTAGAATGAAAAGAGAGAGAGTTGTAATTAAAATGTTTGAATGAGAGCTGAACATTGTTCCTGGTGAGGGATTTATCCATAATGAGCTTAAACATTAAAAAAGTCAAACAGGAAAATAATTCAGGAATAAAATTAAGACCTTGTATGTTAGTTAAGAGGAAAGGGGCTTTCTCAGAGTATGGTGTTTTCTCCCCCTCCATAAAAAGAAAAGCCAGCCTTGAGCCAAGGTGATAGGAGGTAATTGTGAAATGGGTTTAAGGGATTTAAAGGGGAATATCACCAGGTGGTAAAGAAATGGATATGCTGGTTGGGCTGAATTTTGAGCAGTGTGAGTTATGTGGATGTGGGTGGATGGAATGAGTTCAGTAAAGGGCAGTCAGAGAGCAAAAAATGAGAATCCTTAGGCACTTATCAGTGGTTTCTTTTTAAAAAAATGTATATTTTTATTGATTTTATAGTGGAAGGGAGAGGGAGTGAGAGATAGAAACATCAATGATAAGAGAGAATTATTGATCGTCTGCCTCCTACATGCCTCCTTCTGGAGATCAAACCTGCAACCCGGGCATGTGCTCTTGATCTGAATCAAACTCAGGACCCTTCAGTCCTCAGGTCGATGCTCTATCAACTGAGCCAGACCTGGTAGAGCAACACTCATCAGTGGTTTCTAGTGAACTTTAGGGAAAGTTGTGAACTCCCCACATCCAGCCTGGACAGTAAAGTGGTAAAAATAGACTTTATTCAGGATGACTGCCTTAGAAGAAATGAGACCTCAGTATAGAACAGGGCTCAAGTTCAAATAAAGCATGGGCAAGAGAGAATTTATAGCTTAGGAGCATGGTGAAGGTCAGTGGGTAGAAAATCACACAACAGAAACATTGGGGGTAAAGAGAACTCTGGCTAAACTGATCTCAAAGGATTCTCGCTGAAGACAGGCCAGGGGGATCAGATATCACCTGGGGATGGTGGAGGATGGTGAACCTGATTAGATATCAGGAGTGATCAGATGTAGAGAATGGGGGATTCTTATTAAAATAACTTAGCAGAGTTCTTGCTAAAAGTAGATTCTATGAAGAAGTGCTCAGATGGACATAAGAGAAAGTTCAGGAGCTTGAATAAAGTTTGGTCAAGCAAAGAGCCTTTGTCAAAGCTTTATGTGAATGTGCACCTGTGTGCAGCTGGCTAGGGCAGGAGAGTGATACTCTGGTACTGGGTGTTACCACATCTCCATTGTTGGAATTGAAAGATGGAGCTAAAAGGGAGTGGAGAAGTCAAGTGTTGGTTTGTCATGGCCAAAATGTATTGTTGTTGATATTATTGCAGATGGAGGGAGTAGAAAATGAACCTGGAACAACTTGTTGAAACGGAAAGCAAGGAAGTAGTGAAAGATTAAGGGATGGGAGATGGATTATGAGTTGGCTTGAAGGGTCAAATTTGAAATAGTGATGAATTGAGACGAGGCATATGTATTTATTATATTATTTTTTTTCAAATTTGTTGTGAGCATGAGTAATTTCAATACTCACCTATTATTCTAATCAGTAGTCAGGGCATTAAGTTCTGCACATCTTCTCTTCCCTGTCATAAGATATAGCTATAGATATATAGATTATAGATAGATATAGATATGGATATAAATATAAAGATACATCAATATAGTCTTCTTTAGGGCACCAGTATAGTCCTATTCTGGAATATTTAAATTGTAAAACAAAAAAAAGTAGTTGTAGACAATAGGGAGAATCTGTTCTACGACAGAAGCTATTCTTTAAAATTATATCCAATTATGGAAGCATACATCTAAGAAATATGAAATTCAAAATGAGAGAAAACATATCCTTGTAGAGATCTCTCTAATTTCACTGAAAAATGCCTTGTGTGGGTTTTCCCCTTGGTATCAAGACAGAAGCACTTCCTGCTCTGTTTACTGAAAGAAAAAAGGATTTTCTATAATGAAATCGGCCCCCAAATGGGACTAATGCTGATGATTTACTACCCTAAAACAATACCAATCATAATCCCTGAAGTTTAACTTTCCAATTCTCCAGTATTTTCAAAGAAAAAAAAATCAATTTTACCCAAAGACAAATGTGTTACTATTTAATAAAACAAAACCACATGAATGTGTCAGTGAAAAATAAGGAATTTACATAGAGCCCTGACTTGAATAGTGCTTACTCCCAGACCCGAAAGGTAATGTGGAAGAGAGAAAAATGTTTTTGGCCAAAGAAACACATGGCCACCGAACTATAAAATATCCAGTGAATCTGTGTTAGCAAGGATCCAAACTCTCATTCTTAGAATGGTTGTCTTTGCAGCTACCGATGGACTATAAACATATGTTATGCCAAGTAATCCAGAAATTTGACGGTATTATATAGTAATTTATCTACCAAAGTGCTACTAAAGCCATGGAGCATATAATGCAACAAATTGGTTTTTCCTATGTTGATCCTCCTGGGTAATGGTTCTAGAGTGGGAACATGACTCAAACCGGTAGAATTAGGGTTAGGTCTGACATTTGTGCTAAAAAAAAAATACAAAACAGGAAAGCAGAGTTTTTAGTAATCAGAGTAGGCCAGACTCTGCTGCAGAAACAAATAATCCCTGACAGCTTAATTTCTTGCTCATATCGAGTCCAATTCAGGTCGGGCAGCCCTCTGTGATGTTTAGATCCTCCTGAAACACGGGGCCTCTCTAACAGGATGCAGGCCTGTCTGTATTTTATGAACACTCTTCGAACAAGATGATTTATTGAGCTGTTTTGCAGGATGTTGTCATTTACCAACACCCCTGCCAGCTGTAGTGTCTTTTGTTGTGTGACAAGTTTCAGGCTGTTCTTCCTTATCGAAGCAAACTCCGAGTCCTGATATTTTCATACAGATTAGTCTTGTCACATCAACTCGATTGAACGTTATTTGAAAACATAGTCCTGTATCCCCGCAGAGACAAGTACAGTGTAGGGGACATAATCGTTTCTCAGACAAGATTTCTTTTTTTTTTTGGAATCATCTGTTCTCAGGGGTATCTGGCATTGCAGGTCTTTCCACTTTATGTACTCAGACATTTTATACAAAAGGAACAACAAAACTCCTGAATTGTGTCTATAAATCTCCCCATTCTTTTCATGGTTGTGACTAGCCAATAAAGGGGCTAAGTTGTAACATTTCAAGTCATGGACTTTCTCTGACCTTGCAATTCATCTAGGTGTTTTTCAGAGTCCCACTCTTCCGGCTCGCATTACCCCTGGCAACACAAGTTGTGTTGAATTATTTTATACTTTGCTACATTTCCACTCCCTGCTGTGCCCCCTGAGGAGACTGAGTGCTGGTGTGCTGAGTTGGGTGTGTGAAGATGATTTATTGTTCTAAGTACCATCCCCTGAGGCCTAAGGATTTCAGGAGTCAGGGACCAGCTGCCTAGAACCAAATCTGCTCATTGAGGAACATCAGTAAGCAAATAAATTGCAGTGAGCCATCGTGTAAAAACCAATTATGCTCTGCTTGGCGTGTCTTCTAGAACCATTTTCCAGCAAGGAATTTCTAATCTATATTATATTTGCACCTTAAAATAAATGAAAGTGGAGGTCTATGGATCAATATAGGTAAGAGAAGAATTGACTCAAAATAATTTTTGCTCTTTAACCCGGAGTGTGCTCTCCGGTTCAGCATCAAGTTTTAGTGTATTTCCCTAATTGCCAAGGAATTTTATACCATTAAGCATCTTGACAGCAAGAAAAATCAGTCGAAGGGCAACGTTTCTCCTGCTGAGTCATTGCGGTAGCCCCCCAGAGGCCTTCGTCTTCAGTTCTGGGCAAAGAAAAACTTGATTTTGAGAAGCTTTTAAGTGAAATTGGGTCTGTTTTGCCCGGCACAAATGGCATCCTAAAGTGGCAATCAGCAGAGTGGTCAAATGGGGGTTCTTTAAAGGTCAAGATCTCATGGAAAGAGGAAAACTTGGTGGCTGGAAGAGTCCCGAGTAAGACTTCTCTTCAGAATCACCCTAGGTTTTATCTTTACTTTTTTTCTCACTTAAATAATAAACGAATTGACCCAACTAACATATGTGGAATCACATATCAAAGTTCCCAAAACTTCCCAAGTCCTTTCTCTTTGTCTGAGCCCAGCAGTCCAATCCTGCAGTCAGTCCAGTGCTGGCCATCACCAAGGCACTCTTGCTGTCCTAGTCACCATTTCTAGGTCTTCCTGGAGCTAGTGGTACTCTCACTCATTTCAGAATTCTATTGATGCAATCTATTAGTCTTGGAGTCACACATTCTCCTGGCTTGGCCTGGCACAGTCTGAAATGTTTGCCTCCAAAATCAAGGTCAGGAGAAACCCAGATATGGGGGTCAGAAAATGAGAAAGGAAGGGTGGAGGGAGAAGGATACCTCCTAAAGTTGAAAAGCAGAGCAGACAGTTGAGTATTTTAAGACAAGAGGAGACTGGAATTTAGGTGTGGAGAAATGTGAAGAAATCCAGGTTTACCATGCTGTTTAATCCAAAGAACTCTTCTAGCCAAGGTAAGTATGATGAGGATGATGATGATGATGGTGGTGGTGGTGGTGGTGATGATAGCAATAATTAATATTTTTGAGTAGGTATTATAGTGAAGGTACCGTTTAAAATTTTCACATATATTTCTAATCTCCTTATACCAAACGTATAATGTGCTATTATCCTGTTCCATATGAGGAAACTGAGGCTCACGAATGAGAAGTAGCTTGTCTAAGGCCACCCAGATAATAAGCATAGAGCTGAGATTCAAACTTGGTTCTGATTTGTCTGTGATATGTGTCTTATTTTTTTCTCAATGGTTTTAATTATTAGAGTGGACACTGTAGGCACCCTGTTATAATACCCCCTGGTCACCTTTATCAATTCTTTGGACATACTAGTAGCTATTACCTTCTGTGTGCTTCTCCTAAGAACTTACACCTGCAACCTTCTTTAGAGGACTACCCTTAGGCTACTGGGGTCTTCTACCAGAGCAGACCATGATTAGTAACTTACAGTCCCTTCATGGCACAAACCACTGACTAGTGTGGCAGTATGAAAGCCCTGCTAATCGTGTGAGATTAGGAAAGTCCTTAAACTGAAAAACTGCATCGGAGTTGATTGCCAGAGCTCCTTGCACGATCAAGAGGGGACTGGGACTTCTCGTGAAATGATACCTTTGCTTGGCCTCTTCCTCCTCATCCTGCAACTCCCATTTCTTTATCAGTCTCTTCTCACAGTGTTTATTACTCAGTTGCTGGTGCACCAATTCTTATCTCCATGTCTGTTTCTGGGGAATCTAAATGAAAACACATAAGGTTTGGTTTTGCTCCAAATTTGACCTTGGAAAAGAAAGTTTTAATAACGGGGATTATGTAATTTTAATTGTCAACATCTAACGACAAAACCTTAGAAACGATCTTAACAGTTTGGATTAATATCCTAGTTACCTCATTCATTCATTCATGAATTCATAATTCAGTCATTCCTTAATTGGTAAGACATATATTTCTGCCAAGCACTGGCATCTTTTTAAATGCTCACAAATGCACTTCATCTAGAGGGGAAAGAACAACCTCCTTAGCATGTGCTAACAAAATATACCTGACTAGAGAAGGGAAAGCAGGCAAAGAAGACTTAGCGAAATGAACTTCTTTAAGTCTCTGTGCTAGCTGTCTATATGCCCAGTCTAATTTTTCCCAGGATCCAACTTTGGAGATTAGAGCTCTTTTTCATGGCTGAATTGGTATGTAAGTCAGGGAGTCCGAGGTTGTGAGTGGTGGCCACAGGATTCAGGGTAGAAACTGATATTTACTGAAAGTTGGCTAAAGGTGTTACATAGTCCTTGAGCTACCCACTAATCTCTATAATTTTTAGAAGATAATGATGATGGGAAAGGGGAAAGTCATAGAAATGAAATATCCCATCCATGAAAAAAAATCTGGGTTGGAATGTCTCTGTACATGAGACAGAATAGAATTCATAAAGTGCATGGTGAGCTCAAGGTTTTGAACTTGGGTCTCTTCAGGCTTGATTGGTTGCCTATGAACATCACTCTTGTTCAGTGAGTTCTCCAGCACTCCCCTGTCTACTTAGTTTATCTCGCTTCTCCCATTTTCTCCTCACATAAAGATTTGTATTATCTGCATATTCTATCCCTTATAATACACACTCTCTCATTCAGTAACCCCAATATTTTTTTCAGGGTTATAGATGTAGTACTGATTTGAGCTGTGTATGCTGTCGTTTTATCCTAATTACATTCTTTATCTTCTAATCCAGAATAGGAACATGTGTAATGTTTAACCAGGGATATGAAAGCAAAATTCCAAACAATTACATCATCATGCTGATTTGAATATAGTGTCAACCCAGGTATTTCCTTGCCTGGGAATCGAACCAGCAACCTTTCAGTACACAGACAATGTTCCAACCAGGCTTGGTTCTTTTTATTTTTATTTTTAAGAACCAATGTAAAAATGAGGGACTCAAATTTTGCGTCTGTGTAAGAAAGAAAGAGTTTTAGCATTTGTAGAAACACATGTGAAAGGGCACACACCATGACTAGCATGCATATTGGCACACAGGGCAGAATAAAAATGCAGAAGAACCTCCGGCTGAGAAGACTCCCAAGTTCAGATCCCTTGCTCTAAAAAGGTCACATGAATTTGCTCTGTCTTTCTCTGGTAGAAAAGCTGGGCTAGTAGGAACTGTGTTAGTCCTTTGTATTTCAATAAGTAAAAAAAAAAAAGGACAGTATCTTGTGTAAATAGGTTTGGACTGTCAAAAGTACATTAAACCAAGCTACGCATATTACGAAACAGCAATTGTCATGGTTCTATTTGCTCTCTGATTGTGTCGAAAATCATAATCTTTATAGCGTAACAATAAAATGGATAAAGGCTCTGAAGTCCCTCTTAGGGAGAGAAACCATTTCAAGGTATTATACCCACATCGGATCAAATGTAATTTGAGTACTATACAAGTCATCTACTTAAAGTGTACAATTCAGTGCTTTTGGGTATATTCACAGGATTGTGTAATCATTGCCACAATGTAAGTTTAAAACATTTTTGTCCCCTCTAAAAGAAACCTCACACCCATTAGTAGTCAATCTCCATTCTTCTCAGTTTACCAATACCCAAGCAACCACTAATATAGCTCTAAAATATACCTATCCCTACTTCATACAAATGATATCATAGAATATGTCTCCTGTGATGGGTTTCTTTTACTACTTTCACTTAGCATAATTCTTTCAAGGTTCATCAATGTTGCATATATCAGTACTTCATTCTTTTTGATTGCCAAATAGTATTCTGTTACATGGATACACTGTATTTTGTTTATCTACTCATCAGTTGATGGACCTTCGTGCTTTTCTCCTTTTTTGGAAATTATGAATAATGCTCCTCTGAACATTCATGTACAGGATTTTGTGTGGACATGTTTTCATTTTTGTGGGGTATAAACACAGCACTGGAGTGGCTGCGGGGCCGTATGTAACACTTTTTAACATTTTTGAGGAATTGTCAAATTGTTTTCCAAAATGGCTGCCTCCTTTTGCATTTCCACAAGTAATGCATGAAGACATCTGCTCATTTCTTCACATCCTCACCAGCACTTGTTTTTGATTATCATTTTTTTATGCTAGTGTCCTAGTGGTTGTGACCTAGTGTCATAGTGATTTGGATTTCTGGTCTCTCAATAATTCATGATGTTCAGTTGTTTCCATGTGCTTATTGGTCATTTGTATATCTTCTTTTGGGGAAATAACTACTCCCAGTTCTTGTTTATTTTTTAATTGGGTTAGCTGCCTGTTTATTATTGAATTGTAAGAGTCTTTTATATATTCTGGAAATAAGTTTCTTGTGATTTGAATTTTTTTTCTCTCATTCTGTGGTTTAGATTTTCACTTTCCTGATGGTATTGTTTGCTGAAAGTCCCCGAAGGTGTTTTTAGTGTCCCTACGGGGAGTCTCATGTGAACTAATGAGCAGGTCTTGGCAGATGCTACACAATGTTCCCTGAGCTCTGCTGCTCCAGCAGTCACTCTGTGGCTTCCTCGGGAGGATCCAGTCTGCTCAGTCTCTCACTGGGCATCTGCCCTGATTGCCTGCCTGGACCATAGAGCTTCGTGGATGGCCCATGCTGTGCCATCTTTGAGTTCTCATCCAAGAATTTATTTTTCAAACCTACCTTTTCATGACTTAAAAAAACCCTCTGTGATTCTCACCGGCAGCCCAAGACACTTATGAAGTAAGAAATTAAATACTAGAGTGCTCTGGGACTCGATGCAATGAGCCATGGTACGAGGAGCAGGGCTGAAGCGCACCGAGAGGCTCAGGCCCACATTGCCCCTTCCACAGCATAATAATTTGCTCAGATCCATAATGAGCTCACTTTGCTTCCATGCCACTTGTATCTCTGGGAAAGATGCAAAAGAATTAAATGCTGAGATTATCAGACCAAAAAGTATGCATCTTCCAGAGAATGAAACGATGCTTCTTTCAGATGTGGCTTTAAGTTTTATTTCAACCTGAGAGATGTCATTTTCTAAATGTCAGGGACAACTCAGGAAAAAGAAATAGGTTTATTCTAGATGTGGGTAAAGAACACAGATGGGCAACGAGAGGTGAGGTTAATGGGTGCTTTAATGCTGCTCACTTTCCAGGACAAACCTGTCAGACTGGGGCCATGTAGGCAGATACCACATCCACTTACCTCCGTTGTTCAGAGAGCTTGCAGCCAGGTCATAAAAAATGGAGAGGACACAGCATGAAGTTTTTGCCCCATTCCAGGTCAGGGAAGCTAGAGGGAGGTGATCTGTGTATTAAAGTTGACTCTGGGTGTTGTATGGTGAGCGGGAGGTCATAGCCCTGGATGCTGAGTAGCTCCCTGCCACCATGGACCTTCGGGACCTAGAAGTGTGCATGTGTGTATATACTAGTATAGTTGGTTGGGGTAGAGAGTCTATGTAATGCAATTGATACTGGAGCCCTCATCCCAGTGGCTGGAGAGAACTGGAGTCTAATGCTGTCATAGGATTAAAATAAGCAGCAGTTGGCTTTGGCTTTTTATATTTGATTTAATACCTCATATAACAAGGCCATACCATGCCACGGCAATGAGGTCCATGGTTCCACTTTGCAGAGTTGGAGGAGGAGTTGTTTGTGGTGGTCACCTTTAAGAGTGGCTTACTTAAGAGATGGCAGCTGGGAAAGAGAGAATGAGAGACTATGAGACATTACCACCCTACTCAGCACTCGTATGCCTTCTACTGATTGATAAACCTGCCTCCTTTACCCATGGGGGTTGCAGACAGCACTGATCACATTGCCTTTGGATGTGTTGACATCTAAAAATCAGCATAGACACTCATATACATACTGCCTTTTATTTATTAGAGTCAAAACAGCATCCCCAGAAAAAAAAAATGGGACATGCAGCAACAGAGTCCTTTGAGTGGCAGATAGCATTTGGGCTACCTTTCGAGTAATGTAGCTGCAGCTACAACCTCTTCCTTACTCCGTAAGAGAAGGAGCCACATTTGAATTTTTACCATATTCCCTACTAGCTTGTGACCTGAGAGATAGCTAGATGTAAAATAAAAATGGAGAGCTACATCTTTTGAAATAAGGAAACCCTAGAGGGAAGGAAAATGATTTAAAAGAGAACTGACTTTGAAAAATCACAAAATCACACTGGGGCTGAAAAATTTATGGATTTAGGAGAAGAGAGCAATGAATATGTGAGTGGTTTTCTATTTTGAACGCTTCGAGATGCACATATACTAAATCTCCAACCTCTTTTTGTTCTGATGCAAAACCCCAGGGATTCTTGTCAGAGTGGACGAGAAAGTGATAAAGAACGTCCGTAGGGAAAAAACAAAGCCAGAAAAAGAGGATGAGTGATGCTGGGCACATTTTCATGTGCAAGCGGATGAGTTTCCCTGCGGAATGTTGATTAGCCGATGGAGAGGGCTTGATATCAGAATCAAGTTACAGGAGAACGGAAACTGATAGCTGTGCCACATCCCGATGCCGGTGGTTGAAGCCTGCTTCGTTATTGTAACTGCCTTTCAAGACACAGCTTATCCCAGGCCACCTGCACATGTTTGTAAGGGACATGATTATTACAATAATTCATGGACTGTCATGAGTGGAGAGAGAGGCCTGGCTGAACTCTTTCCAATGACATATTTTTTTAAATATGGTATTTACCCAAATACTATAATCAATAAATACAGCCCTCTTCAAATGCTATCAGAGGAAGTTTTAGGTGGAGACTCTTTTATAGATTTTATGAGGCACACTGTCATATAGGTAGTAAATGTTTATATTTGAATAGAATTTTTAGATACTGTTATTTTCCGAGTGGGCTTTTATCATGGGGATCATCGTAATAGAGGGTAACAGAGTAATAGAAGCCAGGTAAGATGAGTTAGAAAGCAAAATGCTGGCATCCATTGGATGGAGATGTGAGATGAAGTGGCCCCGGTAATTTCAGGAAGACCGGAAAGAGATTCTCAGGTGGTTATCACACCTGTCAAACAGCAGATTCCACCTGGCTTACCTAGAGCCAAAGGCAGTTCTTTGCTTACAGAGTGACAAGAGGCCGGGGTGTGGAGAACAAGAACGCAGATGTGCACATGTCTATAGCCAGCATTTACAGATCGCGTGGTATGGGCCAGGCCCCTGCTGTGCCTTTAATATTCACCACAACCCTGGGAGGTGGGTGCTGTTGTCACTGACATCCTACAGATGAGAAGTGAAGCTTAGAGAAGCTAAGTAAGTGCCCCAAAGTTCACACCTCGAGAAAGGCAGACATGGGCGTTGGTTTTATGTGACCAGAAATATCTTAAATATTATTGAGCTAAACCTTATAGAGAGTTAGCATTAATAATTGCCTCTTGCATTTTGGAAGTGGGAACTTTGTGTAGGGACCAGGGGGTAGTAGACTTCAGTCTTTGAGGGTTCTTCTGCTTGCCGTCAGCAGTGAGCGCCCACTCAGTGACCCCAAAATCCTCCAAGAGGACTTGGCTTTGAAATTTAGAGGTGCATGCAACAGTGAGAGAGCCAAGGATGAGAAACAATAAGCAGTTTTGATGCAGAAAGGGAGAAAGAGGTTTAGACAGAGGACTCTTAATCTCTCTCACTTGAGGTTGGAAAACTTGCAGCATGCCAAACGATGATTCTAAAACAAACCAGTGACAGCATTCATCCTTTACTTCTTTTGTCATGTTTATGCCGGAGCTCAAATATGTGATCATTTTTCTTTTTAATGGTCATAAATAAATGGACAAGCTATTGAGAGCTACAATACCCACAGGTGTAAAATTAAGAGAAACAAACAAAGAGTGAGAAAAAGTTTAGGGTCTGGAGATTTTTTTCCCCTTCCCTTTCCATGTGTGCTAGGTCATCCAAGGCAATCTGGCGCCAGAAGAATTGAGTTACAGTTGAGGACAAGGAAATCTGTCAGTAAATTCAGTTCCACGAGTCTATCCTGGAAAAACAAAGGCAGGAGGAGGAGAGGGTCTGAAAGGGAAGCCCCTCTGAAGAGTTGTCATTTCTATGTCAGCCAGAGGTTTGGGTCCAGGTGTATCCCACACACACTTCATTGATATTAACAGAGATTTCTTCTTTAAACATAGTGTGTTTGGGTGATGGGGGAAGGATTTATGGATCACAGCTTCTGTGTTGTCTCCATGGTAAGTCAAGACTCTGGAGACTCTTAGACCACATATTCTGCATCAGTTGTTCGGCTCTTACCCTGGGGGTCCCGGCCCTGTTCCGTAGACACCCAGTAACTAGATGCTCGGGCCTAGCTAGATATCGGGCTCTCTCCTTAATTAGGTTGGTCTTCCCCCACTTCAAACCTGAGGAAGCCCTGTCTAAGGACACCGCTCCGCCTGGCCTCAGTTGCCTGATTAACTAAGTCCAGAAAAGTGTATTAGAAATCCAGTTCCAACCTTAATATCAAAGGTATTCAGGTTACTTTCCGTATTAGGAATCCCGGCTATAGCAGGGACAGAGGAGAACATTTTATCATTTCATTCACTAGAGGTCAATATGGGGACAGAGGAGGGGGGTGAAGAAAAAAGGAAGCTTGTAAAACACACACACACACACACACACACACACACACACACACACACACACGTACCTAGAAACACATGCATATATATTCAGTTGTTGTTTTAAGTTTATAGTAGTCTGACAACAAAGACCCTTCTCTGTAATTACTGTAATATAACACCTCTTTAGAGATGGTAACAGCTGTGAGGTAGCATCCTGCTGCTGAATCTTTGACATTAGCAAGCGATTTCTGCTCTCATTTTAAGGGCATCTTGATGTCACCAAGAGGCTTTCTAGAATACCTTTCTGGGCACCCAGGGGCACAGTGACATCATGCCCAGCCACAGCCTTTGGTGCTGCTGATCTCTCCTGCTGCCCCGAGGTGTCCCAGCCTCAGCTCTCAGAAGCCCAGGAGCTGGAAGGAGCTTTTGTACCATCTCCTGGGGATGGCAGTCACCCCGGGCCAGGGCCAACCTGGGCATCAAACACTAGCTTCCTCTTTCAAGGAGGCGCCCCTGGCTCTGGAGGGAACTTCTGGGGCCATCAACAAAATCCAAGAGAGTTCTGGTGCTGCCCCAAAAGAAGCTTCTCAGTTGGTGTTGGACAAGTGATGGTGTGATGCCAAATCCACGAGGCCGGCGTGGGCTGGGGAGCCTTTTCTGGAGGGAGGGCCTTCGAGCCGAAACCAAAGAAGAGGGGCAGGTATTGCTTTGCCTATATTTCAGAAAGCCTCTTAGTGGACACGTCCTTACAAAGCAAATAGGATTGGCTGCTGATGTCCTAAGATGAGACTCCATCTCTGCTGAATCTCTGGAATATAAGCTACTTGGTTCTGCTTTTAAAAGCAGCATTGATTTTGCTCTTTTGAGACTTTTTGAGTCTGAGGAGGTTATTAGTGGGAGCACTTTACAGTGAAATCATTTGCTTCCTATCACTCAAAAATAGGGCTACAGAAAACGAAAATATCGTTATTGTTCTGCTTCAAAACAGGACTAAAAAATGCTCAAAAATGAAAGGCTAGTGTGAGGTTCAGTTGCACAAAATAAATGGCCAGGGTGGGAGACTGGGTCTGGCTCTCTTCTCCTGCCCCCCCCCCCCCAGCCCTGAGACCTAATGTTCCTGACTGTCCATGAGCTTAGGAAGGATCAATGTACAGCCACAGACACAGCCTGATACCCATCCGAGGACAGAAGTCCCAGGCAGGAGGCTCGTGCTGCTGCATATTCATGGTGCAAATCAGGCCCCGGGACTCCAGCTCTTGACTCTGAGATGTTAGCTGTTGGAATTATCTGTGTTTCCCACAAGTTTCTGCAGATTATATTTGCCAAGAGGGCAAGCAGATAGGAGCATTTGCAGGTCCCTTTCTTCGTCGCCATTTGAGAGATGGTTGCCCCTTAGAAGACCCCTCGCCAAGTCCTTTGTCTGGGGTAGGACAGGGCTTCAG
This sequence comes from Vespertilio murinus, assembly GCA_963924515.1. Lineage (NCBI taxonomy): Eukaryota > Metazoa > Chordata > Mammalia > Chiroptera > Vespertilionidae > Vespertilio > Vespertilio murinus. Next base: position 11,258,058 of record OZ004714.1, read on the forward strand.
CCGCGGAAGGGAAGCAGGGCGCCCTGTGCCACAGGCTCTGAGTGAGTCACCCACACCCTTGGATGGTAATCACTGGAGTGCGGCTATTTTAGTTGTGGCTGTAGCTCACGTAGTACTAATATTAACAAACGATTGTCCAAGTGATGCTCAGAGGCCTTCTTCCTTCCCGTCCATTTGAAAGATAAGGAAAATCATTCGTAAGATGTTAGCTGACACAGAACCCTCAGCTGTTGGTGGAGCGGGGATGTACACGCAGGTCTGATGGACCCCGGAGTTCTCTAAAGCAGTGTTTCCCAAACTTTTGACATATGTGTATCCCTTCTATAATTTTTGTAAAGCTGAGTACCCCTTGTCAAAAAAAGGATGCATTTTAATAACAATATAACAATATATATATGTACATACACGAAATAATAATAATAAACAAAAATAAAATTATAATAAAATATAAATAAAAGTTATATTATAAATAACATTTATTTGCACACTGGACCATCTCACGCCTCACAAGACTGTCTTGACTTGACTCTTGAGAACGTAGAATTAGGCGCAGCTAAGCACGGTGCAGTGCATATCCCCATCAAACTCCGGTGCAACGCGTACCCCCACCAGACTCTTCCCGTACCCCTGGGGGTACGCGCACCACACTTTGGGAAACACTGTTCTAAAGCATATAACTATTAGGTCCTGCTGTTTCACGTGAGGAAGAGGGTTGCAGACTAAAGCTGCATCACCTAGCAGAGCGTGGTGTGATGGGGTCACAGTGCCGTTCACTGGCACATGGTCAAAGCTGACTCGGTTTTCCTGGCTGTCTGGAAAGTGGATACTTTAGGGAAGGAGATGTTATCAAGGGACCAGGATGGCTGAGTGGTCTCTGCAATGTCTGGGTTGAACAACTCAAAGACTCTCCATGTGGGCCTATTAACCACTTCTTTCCGGAGCAGATTATTCAGTATTCAGAGTAAAGTTCAGGGGCAGAACAGTGCTACTATAGGCAACGCCACGCTGGAGCCACGGCAAGAAGTGATTCCCCTTCCTTATTAATTCCAGTACTTTTCTCCAGGACCTTAATTTGGGCTTAGGCTTTTCCCATTAGCTACATAAATGGGATTAATGGTCTGATTCCAGCAGAGAACATAAGGTACTTAAGGAACTGCTGCGGCCAGATGATGCATTATTATTACTAGTGAAAGGTGGAAATATTAGCATTTCTATGGGTCTTTATTTGCGGAGACTGTCCTGCTGCCTCATTCACACACATATTACAATCTGAATGGTCATTTGGTGCCCCTCCGTTTGTCACGCTTGCTTATGTATTATGCAACGTTAGCATTTTTGTAGTACTAAGGGCAAGTACTGTCCACGGAAGCCTGCGCCTGCCTGTCCGGTGTGGTTCACAGAACATTTGCCTCCTTTGCTGAGGATGCGGAAGGAGGTTGTCCACCTGCAATGGCCACTCCTGAGACATGCGGGTTCAGGGACTCTAGAATCAGTCTTCCTTGGGGGAAGGTTCAATGGTGCCTTTTCTAGCTCATGAGGAACATTCTATTGGGGGAGGGGAGTAGCTTCCCCACTGAGCAGCAGGGGATGGGGGAGTTGGGGGGTGGTAACCTTTATTTCTAGTCACACATTTTTAAATGCTATATTAGCTCCATTTCTCTAGTTTTTAATGAATTAAATTAGACTTAGCCTTTTTTTAATTATTCTTATTTTATCTTCAATTGACCAGAGTAGTAGAGTTTATCTGGGATAACACAGGGTAGATGTGGGAATCACTGGATTTTGACATATTGCATATCATGTGATTGTTTTCCAAGCATTAATAATTTTGTTTCCCTGGAACAGCATATGCATGATTATTGACATCTTTAATTATACACAGTCCCTGTCATTGATACAAACCTTTGCAAATTTGAAGGGTGACTCTTGAGAATGTGGGTTGTGTGTTGGGATCCGGGCTGATGTGTAGTTGTGAGCAGTTTGGGTGCTCCTGCTCCAGAGAGAGCTTGACACCAAGATCAGCCTGTGTTCAACCAATCAAGCCCCGCACTTGGGGCTGCCGCTGCCCGGGGCTCTCCTTCCCGGGATTGTGCCAAGGCACGCTCTGCTCACCACACCACATGCTCATCTGGCCAGGGCACTTTGTCTAATTAATTTAGGGGTGGGGGAGCTTCTTTCCTGCCAACGGCCGTTTGGATATTTATAACATCGTTTGAGGGCCATGCAAAATTATCAACTTAAAAATTAGCCTGTTATAGTCGGTCAAACATTTAATTAACTCACCCCGAATGCCTTGGCAGGGCCAGACCAGATGTTTCCCACCCCTGAAAGGCTTCTTGTAGCCCAGCTGGGACTTTGATTTTTCTTTTTTTCAGAAGGAGGCACTTGCAGTCTGAGTCTTTGCTTAATTTTTAAATGCTACTTTGTGGAATAGCAAAACTCAACTGTGGAGGCTGGGCTGCAGAGGACTGGGCGAACAGCCATCTGTTGGGGGAGCTTGAAAGGTTTTGATGTGGTGGTCAACTTTCTCTGCAATGGACCTGCCCAGCCTTGTCTCTCACTCCCGTTCATCTGGGCTCTTCCTGCCACCACCTACTCACCGCCACCTTCATGCTAACTTTCCTACCTTTGCTGCCCATCCAAATATCCTCATCCTTTAAAATATGGCTTACTATCATCTTAAGATGTGCATTTTCTCTTGCTGCTACACTTATTAACTTTCCTTGGTATACAGTTTAATTAACCTATCTTTCTCTCCTTTAAAAAATTATTTATTGTTTAAAGAATTTCATATGTCTCCTTTTCTCCCCATTGGCTTCTCCCCCCGGCCACCCCACCCTCACCCCCCAGCATATGCCCTCAAACCCCTCCTGTCTGTGTTCATTGGTTATGCTCAAATGTTTGCCTACGAGTCCTTTTCATTTTGGTCGTTATATCATACTAGAGGCCTAGTGCATGAAATTTGTGCACTCAGGGTGGTGGTGATGGGGGGGGGGGGTCCCGCAGCCAGGCCTGCACCTTCTGGCAGTCCGGGAGCTCTTGTGGGGAGCAGGCCTAAGCCGTCAGTTGGACATCCTTAGTGCTGCTAAGGATGCAGGAGAGGCTCCTGCCACCGCTGCCATGCTCGCCAGCGTGAGCCTGGCTTCTGGGCTTCTGGCTGAGAGGTGCACCCCCTGTGGGAGTGCAGTGACTGCTAGGGGCAGCTCCTGCATTGAGCATCTGCCCCTAGTGGTCAGTGCATGTCATAGCGACCTGTTGTTCTGCCATTTGTTTGATTTGCATATTAACCTTTTATTATATAGGATGGTAGTTAAGTGAGCATACTCTGAAGTTGGCTGGGCGTGAAGTTGACTTGTTCAATTACTTCACTGGGAAGTATTATAATGTTTCCAAATTGCTCTGAGCCACAGTTTTTTATATGTATAAAATAGAAGTAATTATAATGATTAGCTCTTTGGATTGTTATGAAGATCAACAAGTTCATACTATTTTTGGAGCAAAACCTAGCAAATGGGTATTTATCTTTTATATGAATTACTCTGTTTTACCAAATGTATTATACATTGTTTGAAGACAGCAATTATATCTTACATGTCGTTGCATTCTCAGAGGCATAAATGAGATAAGTTATTGCATCTGCTTCCCAGCCAAATGAAAGTAAGTTCAGAGAGGTTGTGACTCACTAGCTGTAGAGCTGCCATTAGGATGCGGGTCTACTGGTTCTTAGCTGTGTTCCTTTAACTTTTTCCATTTTGTCTGACATCAATGTTATTATTTTTCATAATGCAATAGTAATAATATGAATAGTCATAACAGATATCTTCTAAGTGTGTTTTGTACTATATATATATATATAAATATATATGTATATATATATATTAATTTGTGCAAATAAGCCTGCTTATACATGAGATGTCATGCATTTTATATTATGACCTAGATAATTTTCTTCTGCTTTCCCCTCAGGCATCCTATCCCATCACATGAAATACGTTTAATTGCTGTTTTCTTAACTTTAAATGAGATACAAGAAAGAGTGTTCAATCAAAACAATTCTAATTGGCTATAAACATAATCGTAACTTCAGTTCACCCATATTGTTAGAAGAGCTAATTGAACCTGCAGAGCCACTAGCTAAATACATTGGTTTATGCAGTGAATTTAATTTTCTCCAACATCAGGCCCCTTCAGGAGCAGTTGAAAGTGATAGGAAGGAGTGAAGATTCTGTATAGAGCTTCAAAAGATCAATTTGGTGTTATTTATGTGCTCTCACTTTGATAGAGTTGGGGGAAAATAATTAAGTGAAAAAATACTATAATGTACGCACATTATATTACTTCAAATTAGAAGAAAAAATAATTTTCTCATTGCAGGTGGGCTCAGCCAAAATAAGCTAGGATGGAATCTCTGTGCTCCCTGTCATCTTCCTCCAATATCCTTCATAATTACTGTCTTTAAGAGTTTGGAGAATTAGGCTTTTTCTCTTCTTTCTTTTCCTTTTCTCCTTTGTAATCTTTGTTGTATGGGCATACGTGTCTCTTAAAAGGAAACAAACAAAACCAAAGCAAAACCACATTTATTTAGATTTAATATGACTTCAGTAATAATGGACTTAATACTTACTTAAAAGTTTATTTAGACTTCACTGACATGGAATTTGTGCAATTCAGACTAGTTACCTGATGTATCTTTGTAAGTCAGGATACCTTTCCAAGCCTCATCATTTTTCAGCTGTGAAGGGTGAAGGGTGAAGGGTGAAGGTTACATCAAGTTACCTGAGAAAGTGTTGCTAAAGTATTGCACAAGTGTGTGTGTGTGTGTGGGGGGGGGGGGGTAAGTAGGGAATTAAATTCAAGAAACAATGATTACAAAAATAGGAAAAGGGATATTGGTCTTATTTTTTTAAGACTGTTTTTCAGCCAGTCTGGAAGCATTGTTTACAGCCTAACAATTAATATGCTAATATAAAATCCTCATAATGAGTTTGCCAAACACGGCGCTCTCTGTGGAATATTTTTCTTTAACATTTAGTTAATCAGATTCTAGTTATTGTGCCTTTTAAATAGGCCTCATAAGTTGTGCTTTTCATAAAGTCAAAATTGTGGTCATTTAGCTAATGCAAATTTGTGCGCCCTGCTTATTGCTTTCTACATCTTAGTTGTCAGGTCTCAGATTTGCAAATCCAGGTTGAATTACAAACTTCCACTGCCTCATAGAAAGAATGTTGCTATTGGTAACTATTCTGAACTTCCTGGGATTCCTTCAAGCAGAGAGAAGCAAAGGTCAGGCCATTGCATCCTCACTCACTCCTAACTCATTTTCAGTACAACATTTTAGAGGGGCAAGCAAGTGCTATCTCATATTTTGCAAACACTTGAGATCTTTCCTTTGTATCGTACTTGGTGGCTTGAGATTTTTCCTTAGCATAATATTCAGTGCATGTCACAGGAAAGAATTAGCAACCCTGCCGCTCATCTGGTCAGCTTGCTGTGGGGTTATTGGTAAGCTTTTTGTAACTAATGCAACTTCCATCTTCCCAAGGTCTGTCCCCAAACATCATTGCTAAGATTATGCTCATTGTGCTATAAGTTGCATGGGATAAACTAAAGGAAATCTTTAATTATTAACAATGTAAACTGTAATTGTTATACAATTATTTAAGGGGCTTAAAATTCCAGAAGAGGAGATGACTTTGTATGCCTACTGTAATTAACAAATAATAGCAGGATCTGATCAAGGGAGATATAACATAAATCAAGTGTCAGTAGAGACCAGAAATAGATCACCGAAGTGTATGATACTAGGGGAAGGCTTCTTGAGTTAGGAATTGGACCATGAGGGTCATGGCCTATGCCAGCCCATACGGTGGCTCTTAGCAAATTAGGAAAAGGCTTCCCCTCCAGCTTGACTCATCTCTATGGATTCAGGGAATTTTGAGAGGAGTGGGAATGGATTTCAGACCCGATTGCCTCCAGTTAAGAACTCTTACCCAGTAAATCTGCACAGGCATTTGTGGGATACCTAAAAAGACCCTCAATCCTCAGCCTTGGGTATAAACCCATTTTGGCTTAGAACTCTCTCTCTTTATTTACAAAACTCTAATTACAAGCTGTGGCTCTGTAATTACCCAAGGCATCATGTGATACCCACCAAGACAATTTACCTTTGAATCAGGTTTTGGTCACTTCTTCTCATCATGGCTTTGCAATATTCCACATACATGAGAACTCTTATGAGGCATGGAGGTTAATGGATAGTGCTGATAGTTGTTTATAGGGATAAAAAATATTGGGTAAGAAGGGCAAGTGGCTGGCTTACATTCTGTTTTTGATTTGAGCAGGCATTTCTAAAAGAAAATTTGATGAGTACAAAAGGGTAAACTAAAAAACGAATATTATTTATGAATATTGATGCAAAAGTAACAGATAAAATATTAACAAACATAATTATATAACACATTAAGAGAATAACAAGCCACGATCACATGAGATTCATTCAATGAATAAATGATTTCCTCAATATAGAAGTATTATTAATATAACATTTCATATAAATATATATAAGAGAAAAAAATCATGTGGTTATCTCTAGTATGCTGAAAAACTCTCCACAGAATGAAATACCCATTACTGATTAAAAAAACATAAGAAAGTATTAATTAATGAATAAATTCTTAAGGTGGTAAAAATAAATATGTTAGTCCTAAAGCCAGCATGTTACTTCAGATCTAGTAGACACTAGAAGCATTTCTATTAAGATCAGGGGCATGGCAAGGGTGTCCATTTATCTCTATATGTCATTGTTTTAGAGGCACTAATGTAATTATACATGAGAATTCAATTAAAAGAATAATAAATGATCAAGATAGAGGAAGAAAAATTAAAGGAGACCTAAAAAGTGGAGGCAGATGCCATTTTAATAAACTGAAAGACTCAATATTATTAAGATGTCAATTCTTCCCAAATTGACTGAATGAGTCAATGTAATCCCAATTAAAATCTCAGTAGGTTTTTGTGGAAAGTCATAGATGTTTCTAAAATTTATGTGGAAACACACAGGAGTTTTGAATAGTTAAATAATTTTTTTTAAATTAAGAAAACTGGAGAACTAAATTTCTTGATTTCTAGTATTTCTGTAAATTGTAAGTGTATAACATATTACTGTTGACTATATGTACAATGCTGTACAACAAATTTCTAAAGCTCATTCATCTTACTCAACTGAGACTTTGTCTGTGGATTAATAACTCCTCATGTCTCCCTCCCTCTAGCTCCTGGTAACTACCATTCTAGTCTCCTGGCAACCACGGTGCCAATCTGCTGGTGACCATCATTTTAGTCTCCAGGTAATTAATTCTTTTCAACAAATTGTGCTGAAACAATTTAATCAGACATCCATATGCAAAAAGATGCAGTCAAACCCTTTCCCTAATACTGTATGCAAAAATCAACTAAAAATAGAACATAGACCTACATATAATGGTTAAAATGGTAAAATGTCTAGATGCATACTTAGGACAAAATGTTTGTGACCTTCCTTGGGCTAGGCAAACATTTTATGAACAGGACAGAAAACACATGAATAATAAAAATATGTTATATTTTAAAATATGTTAGATTTGTTTTTTTATGCAAACTGTTAAAAAAGTGAACTAGCACCCCGCCACAGTGTCTCAGTGGTTGAGTATCTACCTGTGAACCAGAAAGTCATTGTTTGATTCCCAGTCAGGGCATATGCCCAGGTTGCAGGCATAATCCTCAGTGGGAGAGATGCAAGAGGCAGCTGATCAATGATTCTCTTTCATCATTGATGTTTCTGCTTCTCGCTCTCCCTTCTTCTCTGAAATCAATAAAAAATATATATATTTTTTAAAAAGAGTGAAGTAGCAAAATGTGGTCAGATTTTCAAAAGACAAGTCTGTAAAAGTCCTTGGTTATTGGATGCTCAGATAACATTTTAAACTCAAGAATAGGAAACCAAACAACTGAATAAACAGTGGGCAAAGGATTTGAAAAGACCATTCACTAAAGAAGGGATAAAAATGGCAAATAAGCACTTTAAAGAAAGGCTCATCATCATTAGTCATCAGGAAAATGAAAATTAGAATCAATGTGAAACCACTATAAAGGCTAACATTTAAAATACTGACCATGTTAAATGATAGTGAGGCTGTGGGGCAAATGGAACCCTCAGATGCAGCTGGTGGGAGTGAAAAATGGTACAGCCAGGTTGGAAAACAGTTTTGAAGTTTTTAATGAAGTATCACATTCATTTTCCAGATGGGGTCTCCCATTCCATTCCAATGTATTCGCCTAAAAGCCACGAAAGCTCTATGTATACATATGCTTGTATACACATGCTTATAACAACTTTAATTATTATAGCTAATTATTGGCAATAACTCTCTGTGAACTAGTAAATGGATAAACAAATTTTAGTTTATAAAAATAAACTACTGCCATACTATGCAGCAACATGAATGAGTCTCAAAAGCATGTTATGGGTAATGAGTCAGAAAGGAAAGTTCACAGATTTATATATTAAACCAATAGAAAGTGGATCTGTGATTGGGATTTGCAAGGGGGAAAATTACTGCAGGAAAGAACTTTTGGGGGTAAAAGAAATGTTGTGTCATTACTGTGGTGAAGGTTACGTGACCATGCCCATTTGCTCAAACTCATCAAACTGTTCACCTAAAATGGGTGATTTTTATTAGATATAAAATATTTGTCAAAAGCTGGTTATTGGAAACATTCTTTTTACTTCTAGAGACAAAGTAATATGCAGTAAAAAAAAAAGCATGGCAGATAGAAATCCATTTTATGGCAAAATAAAATGACAGTCGCTCTGTAGATATGGGATTTTATTTTAAGAAGGTGGGAAGTAGATGTGATATTAGAAAGAAGAGGGTGATGACTTATGTATGTGAAACCCACTTCAGACAGCCCATCGATCCCCTGTTTATTAGTATGACTCACCGAAGGCAATTGCCCATGAAGAAGGTACATTATTTCTTTCAACAAATTCTCTATTTTTCATCATGATACAGTCACGTGCCACTTAAATGATGGGGGTCTATACTGAGAAATGTGTCCTTAGGCAATTTCATTACACAAACACCAGAGTGCATTTACACAAACCTAGGTGGTATAGCCTTCTACATACCCAGGCTGTAGGATGTAGCCTACAGCTCCTAAGCGTCACATTTATACAGCATGTTACTGCACAAAACAACTTGAGATTAAATCAGGCACAAGAGAAAATGATGCAATCAAGAGATGCAGTAAATACAAGATGTATGAGGCCTTTGCTAGCAAGACGGGCATACTGTTTTACAGAAAACGTGTAAATAGAAAGAGTTCACTCTAAAATAATGATAAAAAATGTATGTTAAACACATAAGCCAGCAACATAGTCATTGATGATCAGGTATTATGTACTGTACATAATTGTACATGCTATAACTTTTATATGATTGACAATTCAGTGGGTTTGTTTATATCAGCATCACCACAACCATGAGGGTAATGTGATGTGTGATGATGTTAGGATGGCTGTGACATTGTTCAGCTACAGGAATTTTTCAGCTCCATTAGGATTGTATGGGATTACCATCATACATGTGGTCTATCATTGAGTGATCCATTGTTATTTGGCACATGACTGTTTTGTTATGTTGACAAAACCCCAAAATTATTTCTGAAAAAAAGACAGAGAAAAGTGAAGATACAATGGCGTGAAGGTGATGTTGCATCTGATAGTCTCTCATCATCTGTTTTTTTGTCTCTGCCCCTGGGTCTGTCTTTGTATCTGTTTTTACCATCTCTCTGCTACAGGGAAATCTCTCCAACGATATGCCTTTGTGTGAATGCCTATATGTACTATTACCAAATATAAAATAAATATCTTTTGGGTTATTCAACATTATTAGAAGAAAACTGAAAATTGGTTTTGGGGAAAAACATGTATCCATCTGGGGGGGAAACAATTTATCTTTAATTTAACCATATTAAATTTCAGGTTAAATAATACTTCTCTAAATCTGTTATGTAAAGTCATTAGCAATTGGAAGGCCTATATTATATATGACTTAAAAAACAGTCACTTGGAACAGGTCTGTCTGTGCCTTGCCCATACCTCTCTGGTCTTACCATTGGGGTATAAGGTCTCTGCTCTTCTGCCTGATGCTTTCTGTGGAGGCTGGGCACTGGGCCTGGGCAATTCTAGAGGATTAAGGGCACCTTCCAAGCAGAAACCCATGAAAGTGTTAGTGTATCAGTGGTCTCTTGATCCCCCTTCCCCTTCTGTTGGAAAGGGATAACTCTCAAGAAATATAAATATTTTTTATTTTGGCTTCAGACCTTTTCTGTGGAGTTTCTCACAGTGGGAAGTTGCTTGAAGAGTCACCCTTTCTCAGCCTCCTTCTTGTACCCGCCTCATTTTCCTACCCCTTATTTTGTGTTTTCTGCAATCACCTGCCAAGAAAGGATGGTCACTAGCATTCTCCTATCAGGGTCTGTTTCTGGAAAAAACCAAACAGTCTTCTAAGATAGACGAGGCTGTACAAGACCTAGGAGCGCAGAGGAGTTGCCACTCATTGGATCATTACATTCTCCAAATGGTGTGTGTGTGTGTGTGTGTGTGTGTGTGTGTGTGTGTGTGTTTTGAAATGCCTTAGGAAGCACAACAGTGGAGACCAACATACTTCCTCTAATTACTTCCACACAGCCCAATTTTCTTGGGTTGAGGTTGATGGCTTGCTTTGGTTTAGTTTGAGAACCTGATAAAATAGAAGGCTTAATATTACTATGTTGAAAAATTAAAGCATTAAACACTAGAATGACACCCAGAGCTGCATGCTTGCTTGGTGCCCCTTCTGTGAGCAAGGGACAGCCCAGCCAGTTCCTGTCCTTTGCTCCCTCCAGGCTACTCGACCACCGAAAATAGCAGGGAGCAGCCCTCTCACCGTTTGAGTAGTTAACCACATCTCCCCCTCCAAACTCTCCAAATGATTATGATTTAAATGTGAGGGTTATGTAGCTCATACTCAGTGTATAATGGTTAGTTGTCACACTGATTGCATTTGAATTTAGACTATGATTTATCTGTCACCTAATCAAGTGACTTAATCTTTCTCAGCCTCAGTAGTCTCACACACCAAAATGTTAGGAAATATCTCATATGTTTGTTGTAAGAATTAAATAAGAAATGTAGACTATTTAACCAGTGCCTAGCATTTACTAAGCATCTGTTAAGGTCAAGTGCTAATAATGCCCTCTCACCCATCCCAGGCATTTTCTTCAGAGGTCTCCCTCTATCTCACCCTAGATATTTGTTTCCATTATTCACTTTGGCTACCAAGGCCAGAGAGCTGACAGGCTGTGTTATAAATGATTTTCTTTCATTTAGCTTAGATCAGCGATTTTTAACCGTTTTCATCTCATGGCACACTTAGATGACTAAAATTCTGTGGCACACCAAAAAATATATATATTTTTTTGCCAATTTGACAAAAAAAAATTAGTCTAATTTTGATTCATTCAGCCCTGCAGCTATTGTTGTGTTGACTGCTGTCATTTTTGTTTTTGTTGTTAATCCTTACCTGAGGATATTTTTGCCATTGATTTTTTTTAGAGAAGATGGAAGAGTGGGGGTGAGAAAGAGAGAGAGAAACATCAATGTGAGAGAGACACATCGATCAGTTGTCTTCAATACATGCCCCAATTGGGGCCGGGAACAGAGCCTGCAACCGAGGTACATGCCCTTGACCAGACTCAAACCTGAGACCCTTCCATCTGCAGGCTGACACACTAACCACCGAGTAAAACTGGCTAGTGTGATTAATTTTTTATTTGACAATCTAAGGGAAAGGAGGTCAGTACCCCTGATTAAATAGTCAGGTATTGCATGTTTTAAAGATTCTTGGGGCACAGCAGTTGAAAATCTCTGGCTTAGTTAAGCTGACAGTATATCTCATTAACTTTTGCTCCAGGGTCTGCAGACTGGGATGTTAGATAAACTGTTTGTGCTCTATGTTGGCACTTATTTTTTAGTTGGAGATATTTCTTTCTACACTGGAAAATTGTGGTAAAAATAAAGCAAGTACTAGGGGAAATGAAAATCTTAAAAGTAACGTGGAGAACCTTTATCTCGCCAAGAGTGTCTCTTTCTCTCAGTGTGTTTTGATTCAGCTAAGAAGATTTACTGTCCTCTGGTCCCTAAACAAAAATCCATCTTCAGAAAGAGTGGAAGTGACAGTAACTATATAGCAGATGGTGAGTGTACTGACTACACTGTAAAAGAGACCCAGCCACCAATGTGACAGGAGACTCTGCTTTTGAAAATAAAGAGAGACCCGGCTGTATTTGGGTGTGTAGATTCCCTGAAGTGCCGAAAATGCTACTTCATAAAGATACAGAATAGATTCAAGCTTCTCCATCAGGTTTGCTCTTAGAAAATATGTCCCCAGTTGCTGCACAATTTGGGTTGCTTTTAGCAAAGTCTGATTCAAGAGTAAATTATCCTGTTCAATGTTAGTCTGGCACTTGCAAAATGTTATAGCTGAAGATGAAACATGTCTATAGGAGGGAGTGGCATTCAGTAAATTAATGAATTGAGGGGGATAGGAATTTATAATGAATTAGATTCTGCTTTGAATTATGTTGTGAAAGGTAATCAATCTATGTTTTGGATTAGTTGTGGAAACATAACCTAAGTGGATTCCTGTTGTGAAATGAGAAAAGGGATGAAGTTAATGGACAAATGGGGGAAAATCAACATTTTTAATTAAATAGTGTACACTTAGGATTTAATGAATGCAAACCTGCCACTAATATCAAATGGCCTGCTTTGACGGATTATACTGTGACTAATGCATCTTGCTCAGTTTTTATACTTCAGATCTGAGAGAGTCATGAGATTCTTGCTGCCACATGTTTGGTGATACCTTTGTCACCAGTCTTTGTGTTTGAGGATGATGCTGTTGAGGGTGTGTATAGGTGTGTGAATGTGCAGGTAGGTGTTCACAAGTTCTTTTTGTATTGTTGTCATAATATTCTTTTTTGTTGTCTGAGTTTTTTTTGGGGGGGAGGGTGTCCATGCTTATAGCTGACATTGAAGCTTAGATTCTCTTTTTTAAAAAAAAATATTTTTATTGATATTTTACAGAGAGGAAGAGAGACCAGCCGCCTCCTGCACACTCCCCACCAGGGATGTGCCCGCAACCAAGGTACATGCCCTTGACTGGAATTGAACTCGGGACCTTTCAGTCCACAGACCGACGCTCTACCACTGAGCCAAACCAGTTTCGGCGAAGCCTAGATTCTTGATTGGCACGTATGATTGTGCCATTTATATTCAATAGCTTCAGACATCTTATTTTCACATAACTATGGCCAACTCATTGCTGTGTATTCCCTCACTTGTCTTCCCATGCTTCTAGATTGGCATGTTGCACCAAGGTATCTTGAAGGTTATTCCTTTTTATTTAACAGCTGTTAACGCAGCTGTATGGGTTTATATGCAGCGAGAGAAGAGAGCATGGTCCATACTATGGTGACATGCCACTCAAGTGTCTTCCTTCACTGCCTGATAAAAAGCTAAAATAAAGCTGCAGCCCTCTTCTCAAGGGTGTATGTTACAAAGATGACCATTCTTTATAGAATAAAGTTCAGTATTAAGAGTACATAGTTATGCTGAAACCGGTTTGGCTCAGTGGATACAGCATGGGTCTGTGAACTGAAGGGTCCCAGGTTTGATTCTGGTCAAGTACCTTGGTTGCAGGGACATCCCCGGTGTGTGTGTGTGCATGTACCTTGGTTGCGGGCACATCCCCAGTGTGTGTGTGTGTGTGTGTGTGTGTGTGTGCGCGCGCGCGCGCGCGCGCGCGTGTGCGGAGAAGGCAGCTGGTCAATGTTTCTCTCTCATTGGTGTTTCTAGCTCTTTATCCTGCTCCCTTCCTCTCTGTAAAAAAATCAATAATAATAAAAAAGAGTACATAGTTAGATAAGTCTCATGGTCCCATGAACTCGATCTTCAAATCCTTTTCCCCCTTTAGTCATTGCATAGAATACATCATCGGTAACACAGCATTTCCCACATTACCCCTGGCACATTACAAGTCAATTAGATACACGTAGATGTGTCAACTGTGACTTGACCTGCAGGAGTTGACTGCAGGAGGAAGAGCATCAAGAGCCAGGAGAAATGTCCTATCTTAATGTTGAAATTGTAATCATACACAATTAGTTTTTGGCGATATACCAATCTAAGGGTTATGGATACCCTACAGGATTTTGGGGAAATCCAGAATAAGGTTGATAGTATTCAAACATGGCTAAGGACTGGGGAATCTGAGTCCTATTTTCTCTCTGTCCCTAATTTTTGTATTCTGAGCTTTGTTTTCTCATTCTCTTTGGCCTCAAAAGAAGCTGGACTCCCATGAGGATGTGTTTGTTCCCTGACGAGATGTCTGTCTGGCTTTGTTACAAAATGAAGCTTTGGCGGCCTACTGCAACAAAAGGCAATGCTAGGGAAACAGGTGTTGGTGTATAGAAAAGAGGTTTATTGAAGTACTGACAGCCTGAGAAAATGGAGGAATCTTGTTGCAAAGCCCATCTTAGCATCTCAATGCAGGCAAGGGTTTTTATAAGGAGGGAAAGGGAAAGCAGAACAAAGCAAGAGGAGGGGCTGTGGATGTGCAGGCAGTGTTCTTGCTGGTCCTGATATGGATCTTTCATGTCAGCGTACTGGAGCTGGTCAGGGCCAGCCAAATTTCTGCAGTAGGGTGATCTGCATCAACCAAAATCATGGTCAAGGCCATTTTTTTGTACAAGCAGGAACTGGAGCTGCTGATGCCTGCAATATGCTTATAAGGAAACCGTCAGCATGTGAGTTCTTTTTATCCATTTGTTAGTGCATTTTATTCTAATTCTATTAATTCTATTTCATGGTTAATCAAAGTAGTTTAAAATTTTTATTTCCTATGATAGCATTTCTCCTGGCCTCCCTGCCAGCACCTTAGCTCAGGAAAGATTCAATGCAGGTGTGAGACCAGGATAAGGCATCTGATTAATGCAATTGAATTTTCATTGGGTGTGATGCCGATGATGGACATGTATTAAATTCAGATACAGATCCTCTCTGCATCTTTCTTGGCATCTGTGGTGCCCATGTGTCTTGGTTTGCTTGGGCTTCCATAATCAATTACCATAGACTGGGGGGGCATAAACAACAGAAATTTGTTTTTTATAGTTCTGGAGGTTGGAGGTCCAAGATGAAGGAGCCAGCAAGCTAACTTCATCCTGAGGCCTGTTCTCTTGGCTTGTGGATGGCCACCATCTCACTGTGAGCTCACGTGACCTCTTCCTGTGTGCACATGTGAGGAGAGAGTAAGCTCCTATGTTCCATCTTACAAGAGTACCAGTTTCATCACAGAGGCCTCACCTTTATGAACTTACTTAATACCAATTAACTCCCAAAGGCTACATCTCCCGAATATGATCACATTTTTGCTCAGGGCTTCAGCATATGAATTTTGGGGAGACATTGACCTTCAATCCATACTGTGTTTCCCGGAAAATAAGACATCCTCTGAAAATAAGACCTACTTCATGGAAACATAATACATCCCCTGAAAATAAGACCTAGCACATCTTTGGGAGCAAACATTAATATAAGACACTGTCTTATTTTTGGGGCAACAGGGTAGCACCATTGTTTATTTAGGAAGTCTTAAAGGGCCACTGCAGGGGTTTAAAGGCTAGACTCTGCCCTGGGACTGTGGGGCTTAGACAGGACAGAGGTGGAGGAGGGGTGGGAGCGGGGCTTGGATCATTAAAGAAGTGACTCATGGAGCCTTAAAACAGTCATCTTAAAAATTATTTTCTTCTGTAAAACTCTTAGCCTGAAATACAGAATTCTAGAGGAAATCAGATTGCAATTAGAGAAGGTTAATAACTCATTCTGCTTCCAAAGAACAGATCACTTACAAATAACTCTGAAAACTTCATCGCCTGACAGTTCAGAGAGAGGCTAGTGAAAAGTTTAATTGCTTCATTTGTCACTCATGCCTCCCCCACCTCCTCCACTCTGTCCTCATCTCTCTCCTCCTCCGACTTTGTCTTTCCCTGACCCTTCCTCAGCTCACTTTACCTGGCAGGCTTCTCATTCTTGATTTGAATTCCATGTCATTGCTTTCCAGACACTGATGGCTGGTTTGGGTTCTAAAAGGAAACTCTCTTTATCATTTACACTTGCTTCTGCACCTTCAAAGGAAGCTCCTGCAGTCTCCCCTGACTCAGCACATCCCAATGAACTCTTCTCATTCTCTCTTAAAATCATTTCTTTTTCCATATTTGTCATCTCAGTGAACGCTATCACTTTCTCATTGGTCATATATGCCGCAGACTTTCTTTCCATTCTCATTCTCATAGCTCCTGCATCTCATTTCTCATGAAATCATATCAGTTTTAGATTCGAACGACCCCCGCTCCTCTTGTCAAGCTCACTGTTTAAGTCAGCGCACCCCAACCCTCCCATTTTTCTTGTCAGAATTAATATAGTAGCTTGCTAGGTGGTCTCCTGCCTCCAGCCTTGCCGATTTCCAATCCATCCTGTGCAATTTCAGGGTGATTTTCCTAAAATGAAAACTAAATTTCTTTCTTTAGCTATGGCATAGGTGGCATGTGGTTCAGAGGGAAGAGGGAAAAAGAAGACACAGAAATTTGGAGGACTGAGTTGTGGCTCTTGTTGCTCTTCATCCTGCAGGTCAATAAGTTAGACACAGAGATGCTCCTGGCCCCTAAGGTGACCTGTTTAAGGAAGTTCAAAGACAACCTTTTTTTTTGGAAAGGCCAAGAGGATTGTTGGCCTCATCTGTGACAAAACACTATTTTGAACAGAACTGTCTCCAGATACACCAGAGAGGACATGAAATTCTCATGAAATTCGAATTCTTCTGTACTGTACACATGTCATAGGGGCCACCATTTTTGATTTTTCAAAAATTGCTATAGAGATTGTATAAGATGCTCCTCCCTGCAAATTTGCTGTGGAAGTTAAGGTCTTTCCTTGAGAATTTGTATCCCCATCCAACTGTACCTTTTATTGAGAATTTTTCAGGTGCCAGACCCTATGGGTAGTACTTCACATGCCTTGTCACATTTAATCATAATCCCTGTCTCAAATATCATTCTAAAAACTTATTTTACAAAACCCCACTTTTATAATTTCCCAAATCTAAGTTCCCCAAATAAACTATTCTCTATAATAAATTTGTTCCATTTCCCAAGACAGACTCTTAATTTTTCCAAATTGAGAAGGAACAGTTTTATTTTTCCCCCAACAGTCTTAGCATACTGATACAGTGAAAATTATTTAAGTCCCAAATGAGCCAATGAGAAAGGAAAAGGAGGAAGAAGGAGGTTTCAATACACCCCAACTTTCATAGCATATTTTTTTTATATTGCATTTATTAATATATTTCTCAGAACAGTATTAAAGGATGGGAGAGAGAATGATAGGGTAGCTTGTAGACTATGCTACTTAAGGTGAAAGAAAAAAATGTATCCTATATAATAAAAGCCTAATATGCAAATCAACAAAATGGTGAAACGAGTGATGGAGCCACTGGTCACTATGACATGCACTGACCACCAGGGGAAGACACTCACTGCAGAGCTGCCTCCAATCCACAGGCCCCACACCAGCCAAGACGGATGCCAGTGCCCCCCCCCCCCTCCCCTGATTGCCCTGCTCATCACCTTGCAGAGGGAGGCAACCAGCAGCAGTGGAGGTTGGGGCCAGTTGGTGAGCAAGCCTACATTGCCCCCCATTGTCCCACTGGTTGCCTCCCACAGAGGAGGCAACTGTGGGAGGCAACCAGCAGTGGTGATGGTGGGTGGGGCCAAGGTGGGTGCCAGTAAGCCCCCCCCCCCACTACACTGGTCACCCCACAGATCAGCCCTGTTCGCAGGCTAGGTCTAGGAACCCTACCCGAGCACAAATTTTGTGAAGATAATAAGAACAGGAACTTGTCTGGCTTTCTTGATAAAGCCCTATTTCTACTTCTGAAGGTTACAGAAGAGAAAAATCATCCCAGGAATCAATCAATCTCTCTCCCTCTGTAAATGCTTAACAACTGTATATGTAAAATACATTTAGCAAAATGCTACCTTGGGTTTCAGAATTTGTAATACTGAAAAGCACCAATTAAGACCTCCTGTGACTCATAATATATGCAATAAGGAGTTATGAGTAAGATTGAAAATAGAAGGAAAATTTGTGCTTTTCTCAGGGAAAATATTGCTGACATATCTAATAATAATGAAATATAATACCTCCTTGGGGCAAGACTGAAATCCATTGTGCAGTGAAAGAATAGATCCATTTAATTTGTTTAGGTTTCTTTTTTCATTTTGTGTTTCTTAATAAATCAGTTTAAGGGATATGACTGGTATTACCAATATCTGAGTGCTGAGGGGAGGCATGGTACAGAGAACTGACTTTCCCAATCAGATTTCAAAAGGCAAGATGTTTATGTGAAAAGTGACTTCTCTCCCTTTTATTTACTATTTAAAATATAAATAGGAAAAAACTTTCTTATATATAAAATATATTGCTGTAGTAGATATAAATGTAAAGGTATATTTCTGTTTCTGCTTTAGATTTATATGTTGTCACATTTTTTACCTCCCTCAGAAAGTTGTCACCACATGGATCCATCATGGTGTTCGGATGGAATACAGGATCCCTGTTAAATCTGAATTTCTGATTAATTATGTGTAACTTTTTAGTATTAATATCACTATGTTCCATGCAAGATGTGGACCATACTAACAATACATTTGCTGTTTATTTGAAATTAAAAGTTCATTGTGTGTCATGTCTTATTATTTAGATTAATTTGGCTATCCTAATCATTGCTCATCCTTGCGCAGAGAGAGATGGGGAGACAGGGTTATGGTTTCTAGAAAATTCAGGTTCCATTAGTCAAGCCTTAGATGTGAAGCAACACACTATTACTTGAACTTTTTTACTATTCATAAATTACTTGAACTTTTTTTTTACTATTTATTACTATTTATAGTTATAACATTTATGAATGTTATTAAAATAGTTTTTACTTTAAATAAGTTTGTTGATTCTTATTTTTAAGTGTTTTTTTTCAAATATTTTATTGATATTTTACAGAGAGGAAGAGAGAGGGATAGAGAGTTAGAAATATCGATGAGAGAGAATCATCAATGAGTAGCCTTTTGCACACCCCCTACTGAGGATGTGCCTGTAACCAAGGTACATGCCCTTGACTGGAATCGAACCTGGGATCTTTGATTCCACAGGCCAACGCTCTATCCACTGAGCCAAACCGGTTTCGGCTGATTCTTATTTTTAAAAAAATATTTTTATTGATTTCAAAGAGGAAGAGAGAGGGGGAGAAAGAAACATCAATGATGAGAAAGAATCATTAATTTGCTGCCCCCTGCACTCCCCACACTGAGGATTAAGCCCACAACCTCGACATATGCCCAGACCAGGAATTGAATCATGGCCTCCTGGTTCATAGGTCAAAATTCAAGCACTGAGCCACACCAGCTGGGTGAACCTGGATTCGTTTAAATTTAAAGATACAGTATGTGGTTCATAGTAGGAGTTTGGGGATCATTATTAATTAAAATACATTGAGACCATCTAAGGCGTGGAGAGTGTGTATACTCATGTTTCCCTATGGTTGTTTAATCACAGCCTCCTCCCCTTTACCTGAGGTCTTTTCCTTGAGATGGGTTTTTATGGAATACTCTGTGGGATGCTGGGATAGAGAGATTTGGGAAATTCTTATTTGGAGCTCATTATCTCATTTACAAAACTCAGCTTATCTCATCCAAGAGTCCACACAGAGTTCCCCGAAGCCCTTCTCAGGTGGCCATGCGTTGTCTGTATCCTGCCCTGCAATGGAGGTGGTACTTGAGTTAATGGAGATGCCCAACTGTCTTCCAGCTCACCTGATCAGTAAATTAGGTTGTAAAACCAAACTTCTCAGTGATAGGTACGCTTTTTCTAATCACCCAACTCATTACAGGGAGGAGGAAGACATTGAGAAGGACTAACATTGGTAACAAACTACAAAACTAGTTAAGCAGGGTTCTAAATCTCATAAAGAAGACAGATGGTGGTGCAGGTTAAAAAGATGTCTTACTAGCAGTTACCAAAGGTTTAGTAGGACATGACATGCAGGGCGTTTCTTTGTCCTCTGATTCAGGCCAGTTCTTACTGAACACTTACTATATGGCAGGCCTTGTGCTGGGCACCTCCAGGGGTGGTGTCTCAGTCCTTGAGACAATCTTAGGAGGTAGAACATTGAACCCCATACCCATTTTTTTTAACTGAGTCACCTGTGGCTTAGTGAAAGTAAGCAAATACCCGTGTTATGGAGTTTATAAGTGGCAGAGATGGGAATGACACACAGGGCCTCTGGAATGACACACACAGCATCCTCTAGCCTTCCTAAATTCAACTGGCCTTTCTTGGTAGTTAGAAGAAGGGCTATCATAATGGCACGCAGAAAAATAGCTGCTTATTTATATATATATATATATATATATATATATATATATTATGTTTTTACAAAGAGGAAGGGAGAGGGATAGAAAGTTAGAAATATCGATGAGAGAGAAACATCAATCAGCTGCCTCCTGCACACCCCCTACTGGTGATGTGCCCACAACCAAGGTACATGCCATTGACAGGAATCAAACCTGGGACCCTTGAGTCCGCAGATTGACGCTCTATCCACTGAGCCAAACTGGTTAGGATTATTAAAAAAGTAAATAAACTGGGTCATGGAATCACAGTTTGCCCTCTGGAGCCCTAAGGTCTGACTTCTGGCATTCCATTGAAGAAATGGAAAATAACTTGTTCATCCGTTCACTTCTTGATAGAAATTTATGTTTATTTGGTTTTGGTTGTTAGGAGGAAGGCTGCTATAGACTTTCATGGTCATACCTTTTCAAGAAACTGCCAAATTGTTTTTCAATGCGATTGTATCTTTTACATTTCCACCGGAAGCATGTGAAAGTTGCAGGTGTAGTTAAGGGATGGGGCAGGGAAAGGGATCCCCTATGTGAGCAGGGGCTTCTGTGGTTTGAACGGACTACGGGGGCCAAAGCAGAGAGCCCCCAGGCTTTCCTGTCAGCTTGTCCATGTGTGGAGCAAAAGGGAAGTGGGAGCAGTGAGGGTGACAAGTTGCAAGAAAAATAGAAAAGTTGCAAGGAAATAGAGTTGGACTGTTACCATTCTCCCCTGATGTTTGATGGCTGAAACATGCCTCCTTTTATTTAATTGGATTTCAATGTAAGTAAACCAGTAGGGTGGTCTATACTGAATCCTGTAAGAAAAATGAATGCTTTCTTTTATTTTTTGATTATCTCACATTCTATTTTCTTTCATTTTTTTTCAGTGACTTGGAATTAATTATGCAAATCTTAAGAGTGAAACATTACCAATAGAGGCATTTAAATGGAGAATCATACACATACACTGCCTCTCCCCAAATATTTTAAAACATTTTTTAACCTGATGCTTAGATGGTCCAGAAGGTTTTTAAACAAAAAAAGACTTAATCACATAGATGGAATAAAATTAAAATACTTGAAAAAACATAAATGAAATTATTATGGCTTTCCCTGAAGTGACATATGCTGTATCATTTTAGGATTATTATAACTTGTGGTGGGGAAAAATAAATTGGTACAATTATGTTTAAATGATTCCAACGTCTGTTGTTTATTTCAGCCTTTACCTCTGAATAATATTAACAGGGAAAATTAGTCTTGTGGTGTAATTTACATGAAACAATCTCTCCTCACTCGACCACACCTGGGAATCACCACTTGGGACATTGATTAGATTATTTTTCCTTACCATATGATGTATCATTTTCATCATTGCCTGTAGGGCCCTAATGTAGAGAAATTTTTATAGTATTGGCAGGATAAAGCAAAAAAAAAATCTGCTAATATGTAGATATAGTTTATATAGTCATTAGATTTGAGTATATTAACTGAGCCACTGCATTTTATATTGTTAAAATTGGATTACAGGACCAATCAATTTCTATATGGACTTTTAAAAATCTGTAATTAGTATAAGTAATGCTGATCTTGAATACTGTCGGTACATAAGACAGAGAATAGATGACAGGAGGAATATGGGTTATTTAATTGATTTTTCAATTAAAGCTGACACTTTAGATAGAGAAATCTGCATCTCTTCTGTTTTATCCTATGATTCATTTTTCAGCCGCCTTTATTGTTTTAGTAAGTAAATATATTATCTCATTAGGTCAGCACTTTTATAAATACAGCAACGTAAGACACTCCTATCCACTCACAACATGCGTGTCCCAATGGGGCCTGTTCTTCAGCTTCATTTGTGGCAAAGGGCTATGCCCTGCAGCCATCGGTTGCTTTATCCAAACACTTAGAGACCATGGGGATGTGGAAAACATGCCATGTGCAGAGCATAGTATAGAGATTTCCTGGAGCAGACTCACATCAGTGGGAAGCCATATTCAAAGAACAAAATCCAGCAAGTAGGACATGGGAAATCTAAACAAGTTTTGGAGTCAGACAGATCTGGGCTCAGTATCATTGTATAAACAAGCAGGAAGAATTAAGCCATTTACTTTAAGGATATTTAAAGAGTAAATAAATAACAATATTGAGCCCAGATCTGTCTGACTCCAAAACTTGTTTCCATATTTGCATGTCTTACTTGCTGGATTTTGCTCTTCTGAAGATGGCTTTCCACTCATATGAGTCTGCTCTAGGAAATCTCTATACTACTCGCTCTGCACATGGCATGTTTTCCACATCCCCATCGACTCTCAGTGTTTGAGAAAAGCAGCCGATGGCTGCAGGGTGTGGCCCTTTGCCACAAATGATGCTGGTGGCTCTTTGAATGGAAGGGCCATACCATTGATTTGTGTGACTGAAGCTGGGATTCACCCTGGGCTAAGAGCAGGCCCTGCTCACTTGTGATGAGGCAGTTGCACAACTAGGGACTTACTATGACTATGCATTGGCAAGTCCTTCCTTCAATCATGTGTGAGGCAAACGCAAATCCAGTTTGGAGTTTTCACAGGGGCTCTGAGGCAGCTCCTGAGCCCCTCTCTGGAGTAATGCTGGTGTTAAAACATAGAGAACATGCCAAAACCGGCTTGGCTCAGTGGATAGAGCGTCGGTCTGCGGACTGAAAGGTCCCGGGTTCGATTCCGGTCAAAGGCATGTACATTGGTTGCAGACACATCCCCAGTAGGGGGTGTGCAAGAGGCAGCTGGTCGATGTTTCTCTCTCATCGATGTTTCTATCTCTCTATCTCTCTCCCTTCCTCTCTGTAAAATATCAATAAAATATATACTAAAAAAACATAGAGAACATGTTTTATCTTAACCATAAGCACTAGGTTTCCATTTAGGGAGGAAAATATATGAAAAATCCAATGTTTGGTGCAGTGTGTGGAACCCAAGGACCCCAGAAATAAGGCCTAAGCACCTCTGCTTTGATGCAGAGAAGACTTAGTGGTCCGAGGCAGAAAGAAGATTAACTAGAGAATAAATGGGCAAAATTAGCGGGGGAAATGGATTTTGAGGCTGCCAAAAACTGCCTTAAAGAGGAAACGTGACCACTTTGTTCTGTGATGTCCCATTTGGCACATGTGTTTTATCAAGTGTAAGGTGCAATGCTAATACCCACCAACAGGGAGATTTGTTAGAAGAGAGATTTAGCCCATTTTGGAAATCTGTTCACTTGAGTCAGGTAACAATTAGCCCACTGTGGTCAAGGGTCAGGGTTATGAACATGGATTCTAGACTCTAGTCCTCTGAATCAGTGAACCAATGCCAGTGAGGAGACCTAACCAAATAAGAGCTACATCCAGGGCCGGAAGGTGCGGTAGACCTACCCTTCCTTCTCAACATTGAAAGAATTGGGAACACCTCCCACGAAGTTCCTCATTTATTGTCTCAGGTCAAGTGAAATGGACATTACACCTGCTTCCTAGCATTGCCAGGAGAATCTCTTCTCATTTACTCAACTCTCACTACTTAATTGTATCTATAGCCATTGTGCCTTCTACCATCGCTACGCATAGCTTCCAAAACAGCACTGCCTTTCTGGAAAGGACAATGGGAGCTCTATGTTGCACATTCTGCTTACTCTGAAGTTCTATGGCCAGCTGATAAAGGAGTCTTAAAAACAAAGGCCGAAGAGTGTCTCTAGGCATGGACTAGTACTTATTTTTCTAAGCCTTGTGCTGTCAAGTCCCCGGAGCCTTTTAATTCTGCAACTCACACCATTGAATTTTGAGTGTGACTTTCAGTAAAATAAGAGATTCTTTTAGGGCATGTGGAAGATTTCTTTATCTTTGCCTGTCAATTGAGCTAAGATTTTAAGCCTTGAGTGTGTTGCTTCCTTTCTGCGTGCTCTCTAGTACAACGGGAAGATATCCTATCCCATATGTATCAAGAGCAGATACTTGGTTCCACAAGTGTCTTTAGATAGTTATTCATAATCAGCCACAGATGACAGTTTAATGAATCTCAAAGCATGGCATGCCAGGAATTCTGATTTCTCATTTGCCATTGGAGGGGAGCTCAGCACATTCTTCAAGGCCAAGGATACAAACCAACCTATGACTATGAGGGTTTGTTTCCTGGGATTATGCTTGGTACCAATATAGAATCAGACTCAGGGTCCAGTCAGGAAGAGAGAAATCATACTAAATACAGCAACAGAAAGACTTTAGTACATTGAACTGAATGAAGAGGTGTTAGACAATGGAAAAATCAAAACGGAACACCAAGGTGCAACAAAATTACACCCCTAAGGCATTAAGGCATAAAAAGAGGGTTTCTAGAATCTGGAAACTTAGAGAAAATGCCTAGAGAATTGAGACCCAGGCCTCTGAGACAGAGGTGCCATGTGGCTACAGCTAATGGCATAGGAGCTTAGAGATGGGACTTGGCAGGGATCAGCTCCAAACTCTGGCAAGGAGCCGCTGTTTGGCTATTCTTGGTATCTCAGAAGACCAGAGGTCATACACCACAGAGTTTGGGTCTAGACCTCTGGGAATGGACCATCTCCCAGCAAGTGCTAGTGTTTCTGCCTTCTAGTTTCAACCTAACACCCTATTGGTGGAACTTAACAGGAGTCTGTCTAAAAAAAACGAGAATTATATTTTTCAGATTTCTAACCACATCATTATAAAGAACAGTAAGGTGAATTGATTAGAAATGAGTGATAATCTTGAAATAAACTTGATGTAGCTTTATTAGAAAATGCTTGTTAGAAAATGTCTAATGCTCTATAAACCTAGTTAAGAAAAGTCTCTCTCTCTCTCTCTCTCTCTCTCTCTCTCTCTCTCTCTCTCTGTGAGTGTGTGTATGTATGTGTCTGTCTAGGTTTTTACCTCTCCCAATAACTAGGGCTTAGGTATAAGTAGATCAACCTATATTTACCTTAAATTACCTATATCCCCGTTTTTTTGAAAATTACTTTTATTAAGTGTAATATCCTATAATACAGCAAATAATCATACATGAAGATATCAAATCCCATATAAAAATAAGACATAAACTATGAGGTAATGAGAGCATATTGAAAAATCCTTATGACAGTGTTTTTTTTTTCTAGCAGGATTCATCATCTATAATAAAACAGTGTATTAGCACCAAATGTAATATGCCATTAAATCTGTCTTTGAAAGAATAAAAGAGGAGAGCAATTTGAAATTCCTAACTTGTGTTTTTGCTTTTAGAGGGAAAGACCATCAAGAAATCGTGGTAATAGTAAAATCTTTTTGCATAAACAGTAGATCTAGTCTCCCTCTACAGGAAGTGGAAGGCAACAGAGTTTCCTTTGAGCTCAGCATTGCGTATCACCAATGTGTCTGGAATTAAGTAAAAGGTGGGAGAGGATCATTCTGGGCCTGATTTGGGAAAGATGAATGGGAACAAAGAAGGAGGCAAAGCTAGGTTTTGAGAACCAACTGAAAAGTGATAGGACCAATTCTGAGTTTTTCTCAAGCTGTTGTATTGATAGTTGCATCTGTTATTGCCAAGTGATCTTGACTAATCAGGAGAAGTAGCCATTACAATTGTCTGGGTGGGAAAGCAGAATATTTTGCAAATGATCCTTGATAGATTAAAAATTTTCTACTAGAAGATCTGGAGGCCATACATATCTTTTTAAATTTAGACCCTCAAGAGAATTTTCTGAATGATAATCAAGTTCAAGGCATCCTGAGATGACATAGAAGAGAGAGGAAAACAATCTTCTCTGAAAGAGAAACTGAACTTTAAAATTTCAAATAGTTTTCTGAGGTTCAATAGCATAGTCTTAATTCAGGATTCAGTGATCTTTCTAGAAAGAGCCAAAACAGTGAGAGGGCATCCTAAAACTCTGGATGGAAAAATAGGGAAGTGTGTTCCACTTTGATGTTTGTTATTTTTGGAAAGGTGGGGATATTGGAAGTTTTAAAACAAATGAATACACAGGGAGTCCTTTACATTTTCATCTTGGTTAGGGTACTTCTCAGGTTTGCCCTAAATGCTGGCTAGCTTCCTGGTGGCAAGATTTTTTTTTTTTGTAGACAAACAAATGAGCCATTTGCACTTTTCTGCCCAGTCAGGATGCCTTGAGAAAGAATGTAGAAACACGGAAAGAGTTAGAATCAAAGTCAGCTAGTTGCCATTGGTGTGATTTGGGGCTTGGCTGCATCACTCTTATTTGGATCCAGATTCCTCAGTGAGCACTTGCTTTATGAGCTCTCATGTTGATCAGTACTCAACTGCCAAAGTACAACTTCCAACTACTGATTTGGAAGTCAAATTTAGTGAGTAATAACTACCAAGCCAAAAAAAAAAAAAAAAGCCAATACCCTGGAAACCTCTCTATGAATATTCATCCTCAACCTCCCTATGAATATTCATCCTGGCCCCTTCTATAGCTGGCTTGGAACATTCTATAACCTCCCATGAGAAGGTCACGTGCACTGAAAGCCAACAGTGGACAAGATGCCGACTCCGTGGATTCAAAGAGGAATGAGGCACAGCTCCTATCCTCAAGATGCTCACAGTCTTCTGAGGGGAGACAGAAGACTGTGCAATGAACTAAGAGCTTAAAAAGTAAAAATATCCCCAGGTTATGGAGGAGCACAGTGGAAGGCTCAGGTTGTGATGGGATGTGAGAAGGTAATATTCTTGAGGACGTGTGATCTGAGTCCTAAAATAGGAATAGGGGCTTGTGAGATAGACAAAGGAGGAGTTATAAGATTAATATCAAAAACCAAAATATGTGAGCGCTTCCTCTGCCAGGTACCTACTAAGTGGTTTGTGAACAATAGTACACTTACTACCTCAACATCAATGCAAGGATAAGGAAATTATTATCATTATTATCCCCATTTTATGGATAAGGAAATGGGAATTCAGAAGGTGAGCGGTGAACAGAATACTCAAATGATTGCTGTGAAGAGCCAGATGATTAGTATTTTTGGCTTGAGGGGTAATAGGACCTCTGTGACAATTACCCAATTCTGCCATATGGGAAAGCAGTCATGGAACAATATGTAAATGAGTGGGCATGGCTGCATTCAAAGAAAACTTTATTTACACAAACAAGCAGGGGATCAGACTTGGTGGGCTTCCAAATGGAGATGTCTTACTGAAGATGTGGGACTGGGATTCAGATGAGAGATGAAATGGACTTTGCAAGAGAAAATGAGGTCTTTAACTTGAGCCAAATTTCCCTGTTGGAGATATTGGAGAAGAGATTTAATCACCAGTTGGATAGCCAGAGTAAATGCCATAAATATTTCTGTGTATGATCCAAGGACTCAGTAGTGTGGAAGGTTAATGGATTTTATAATTATTTCACATTATGATAATGATGACCCATGAGAAAGTGAACAATCAGTACTTCTTCAATATACAGCTACATTGAAAGTGTCATAAGAATTCAGAGAGAGACTAAAATCACAAGAAAGTAAGATATGAGGCACTTTTAGGATTTTAAATTATATAAACGTTTATAAGTACATGCATTTTTTGAGGTATTATTATGCATAAATATAGTTTTAAGTACTTATTCATTGTCCCAGGTTTGGTTTGGTCCATGTAGAGAAAGAATGTCACTTCCAGCTTCTCTAATTCTGAATTTGCTCCAGTCTGAAAGTATGGCCACTTTAAGAGCAATAACCATCCAGAGTCATGTCGCCACTGCTTGTTTCCAGAATTAGCCTTCACATCTCCAGGCCTGGTTGACGAGCGTCATGAAGGTAAATGAAAAGTAGATGGTCCTTGCAATCCTGGGGCTTTTAGCTTAGTATAATCAGCCAGTTAACTCATGTCATTGGATATATATTCATAACTGTTATTTATATTGCAAAGGAAAAGTTCATGATTTTATGTGAGCTTGCAAGGTGGGGGTTTCACCCATGACAGGCTAGGGCCATGGTCAGTAAACTGCAGCTCGCCAGCCACATACAGCTCTTTGGCCCCTCGAGTGTGGCTCTTCCACAAAATACTGCAGCCTGGGTGAGTCTATGTTGAAGAAGTGGCGTTAGAAGAAGTTTAAGTTTAAAAAAATTGGCTCTCAAAAGAAATTTCTATCATTGTACTGTTGATGTTTGGCTCTGTTGACTAATGAGTTTGCCGACCACTGGGCTAGGGAGTTGGGAAGGCTCACGTCAGCCCAGTAAACCCCTGTGCCTCAAATGAAATCTCTTTCTTGGAGGTCTCATTCTTCGCTTGCAGCTAATGATGCAGGTCATGTATGGGGAGAGGCAGGCCCATTACCAGGGGCTCATCTGTAACCAACTCCAATGCCAACTGCCTAACCTCCTCTGTGCTAACATTGGCAGGAATTTACAGTATCTGTGGGATAGAGACTATGTCAGCCCATATATTAGTATTTGGAAATAGGCAGTATTTTCTGCTTTGCTCAGCTTACACTGACTAATGGGAACCTTAATAGCTTCAAATCATTTCCTCAAAGTGGAAACCTAGGAAAATTCATATTGCATGAGTTGAATTTGGGAACTCTCCTGCTATTAAGGTTACTGGACTTTTTCATAATGATCCCTCCATTTCCCTCAGTGAGCTGCAGAAAATGAGGCCCATTTTAGGATAAGTCTTATCTGGATGGCAATAACATTCTAAAATAAAAATTATAGAAAGGAAAAATATTTCTCTGCATTGAAAGTTTCTCTACAAACACATTTGAATTCTAGACATATGCACAATAAAGCAAAAAGAGATAGTTTTCCTAAAAGTACTTTCCTTATGTTCACTGTTCTCCCAAGTCATGAGCTAAGTTGTGTTCCTTTGAAATTCACATGTTGATGTCCCAACCTCCAGTCCCCGCAAATGTGATTGTATTTGAAGACAGGGTCGTTAAAGAGGTTACGGAGTTAAAGCGAGGTCATTAGAGTGGGCTCTTATCCAGTATGACTGGTTGCCCTTATAAAAAGAGGAAATTTGAACGTGATCAACTAGAGAGAAAAGCCTGTGCGAAGATACAGAAAGAAGATGGCCATCTACAAGCCTAGAGGGCGAGGGAGAGACAGAGAGATGCCTGGGAAGGAACCAACACTGATGATGTTTTGACCTCCGAATTCTAGCCTCCAGAACTGTGAGGAAAAGGATTTCTGTTGACACCCAGTCTGTGGTCCTTTCCTGTGACAGCTCTAGCAAGTTAATACATCCCATAAGAAACAAACAATTGAAGACTAACCCAAATTACAAGGGTGATGAATCTAGGAGCTCACTTTGACTGGTTTGCTAGGTTGTGCGTATGTCCCTGATGCATTTCCTGGGAGCCAATACCTTCTCCGCGTCCAGTGGACACCAGCATTCCTCATGACATGACTGCTTTTGCTTTGCTGTAGTGTGCGGTACCCTGTGTGGGAATTGGATTTGCTGATGCTTCCATTTACTCTGGACATAATCTGGAAAAGGACATTTACCACATTGGTATTAAGCCCGGTGTCATTAGAGATGTCAGCCTCAAGGACTGAGTTTCAGGAGAGACACATGCTGACACAAAACAAAACTCATGTTTTTCATATACAAGAAGGAAGAACCACTTGCATAAGAATGAACAGAACTTCTCTGAGGTGAAACCATAGGTAATGCCCATTTAATATGCAAACCTAACCTCGTGCTGGTTCTTGAACATATTTCTGAGGGCCATGGCTGTATCCAGAATGGGGGAGTCTGGGTTCCCAAAGCATTTTCCTCAGGCTTCCCTCAAATACTAAGTTGTAATAAGCATGTAAAATGCCCAATGGGTACTAGGTTATCGTGGTGACCATGTTGTGCGGTTCATAAGTGTGTAATCACTATGCTGTACACCTGAAATTAATACTATATATCAACTGTCAGTGAAATAAGCAAAAAATAGAATTCAGTATTTGAAAAATCAACTGCCCCTAACTTCCCAGGGATGTGACTGAAATTCTTTTCTAAAAATGAAGCACCACACTGTGAGGATTGAATGAATTATAGTGGCCACATAGATCAGGTCTCAGCCCCAAGGGAAGTACCATAAACCTGACAGCACAATTTTACCCATAGACCTTTGTGGTGTGAGGATGCTAAGAAGTTTCTTTGAATCATCTCCCTCTAGTCAGCCTTCGAGAGCAGCTGCTCCACCTATAATGGCTCCAAAAGAGGGTGATCCCGAGGTCTAGGGAGACCCAGACACCAACAAGAATGTGTTTCAAGTTTTAGTGACTAGTTTTTGTTGCTGGGTTGTCACTCCCTGAAAATGATGGCGAGCACTGCTCATCACGTGTCAGCCATCCTTCAGATGGCACCATTGTCTTCCCGAGAAGGTCAGGGGTGAGGGAGGTGCTCCCACAGTCTGGCCTGCCATTGCTTAAAAGGGTTAAGTTTGAGGTTCAGACCTGTGCATCCGACACTTGAGCTTCTAATTTCTATTTATATAAGAGAATTACCAAGAATCTTTCCTTTTGAGTCTGCAAAGAAAGTCTGGCTTTGTTTCATACTGTGATTTAAAAACAACAGTGACAACAATCCTTGCCTTTTCTACCTTATCGGCAAACTCTCCAGTTCAGATTATTACCATATTTATTTAAGGCGATCAAGTGCCGATCTGTAGGGCACTCGGAAGGTAAGGGTTGTTTGTGGTCCAGGAGCCCTTGTTTTCCTCTTAGTCTCACCAACACATGTGAGCAGGGCTGGATTCCTGGGTGCGTAACCAGTGTAGTTGCACATGGTTCCCTATTCAGAAAGGAGCCCCGCTCTTGGGGTTTACTGCTTTGCAATGACTGTCATGAAATGCTTAATTTTATGTTTGACTCTGTGCTTTGTATGTGAAATCTGCTGGGACAATGGAGCATGCACTGGGGGCTAGCAGCCATGTTCACATACTGTGCTCTCTGCCTCTCCTGACTGGGTTCTCAGCCTCCCCCCCCTACCCCTCAGCCAGGACTGCTGATACCCACTGTCCCCAGCAGGGGCCTGGACACAGGCACAGGTCTGCCCTTGGCCTGAAAATGTCCCCACATCCAAGGGTGTGTAATATTAAGCAGCAGGTGAAAAGCCACCACAACAGACTGAGGGAAAGGCTGTGGGAGAAAAGAAAAACTATTTTCTTCATTTTGCTTTTTGAACAAGGGACCCCACATTTTTACTTTGCACAGGGCCCTGTAAATTACATATTTGGTCCTGACCCAAGGTCCTTCTACCCAGCAATCAACAATTTATCTGTGACCCTTGATATTTGTAGCTAACTAAAGCCTGCTTGTTGGTTCCTTCTATCTGCCCTGCCCCCATTCAGCCAAAGACCACCTGCTTTGTGCTGCAGTCTGACTGGCTATAGACTCACAGTCAACTGTTGCTGCCCCTGTGAAATTTGTAATGGATGTGAGAAGGGACACAAATTTATATCTAGGAATTTGAGAAAAATAGGATAAGGATGTTTTAATTAATGGAATGGGGGGAAATGACATGTTTTAGAATAAAAGCAGCTTAGTTGAAACCAGGCTCACCTCAGGGATAATAGACACTAGACTGCTTCATGTATCTAATTATCAGTGTCCTAACCTGAAAAAAATTAGAATGAAGATAAGACTGCATTATGGGGATTAAGGAAGATAAAATGCTTCCCTGCATATGAAACTTGTAATTCTTTTTTTAAAAAAAATATACTTTATTGATTTTCTTACAGAGAGGAAGGGAGAGGGACAGGGAGTCAAAGACATTGAAGAGACAGAAACATCGATCAGCTGCCTCCTGCACACCCCCCAGTGGGATTGTGCCTGCAACCAAGGTACATGCCCTTGACTGGAGTTGAACCTGGGACCCCTCAATCCATAGGCCGACACTCTATCCGCGAGCAAAACCAGCCAGAGCTGTCATGTAATTCTTGACATCCCATAATGATTCTATATAATAAAGATCTAATATGCTTATTAGACCAGATGTCAAAATAACCGTCCAGAACGACCAGTGAGCAGCCCTGTGGGCCACAAGGCAGCAGGGGCTGCGATGGCCGAACCCCTTGCATGAATTCCATGCATCGGGCCTCTAGTAACAAAATAAATATGTGTGTGATGTGGGAATAGTCTATTCAGTAGAGGAAGGCAGTGGAAGCCTTGAAATTTAGGTAGATACTAGCCAGAGAGTCATTGTTTTCTCTCTCTTGGTTGATGTCAACTGTTTTCCACATTTCCCTCCATTAAAGCCATCTCTTCAAATTTTCCAAACCATAGAGCAACTGGGACAAGTTCTGAGCATTCCCAAATGAGCATCAATGGTGTACTTCCTACACTCTCTGAATCTGCAGGAAGATGCAGGCATCTGCCCCCATCAAGCAGTCATGAGGCTCAGTTATGGGGCACTGTACATTGCAGATACTGATCAAGGAGACTGTAGAGTTAGGTGAATGAAATAGCAAAGTGCTATAGGTCCCTCTATCCAAGCTCTAGAGAGTGAAATACTGCTTACTGGACTGGGCTCCTCTAGGGGGCAGGTTCTATACAGTGCATTAATACCCTGCAGTGATAATAATGGTCAAGCCAAGCAGTTGTCCTTAATGCTGACAGTCATGGATTATAATTACTCAATAAATCCAACAAATATTCCTGATCACCAACTGGGCTAACTCTGAGGATATATTAGAGAATGTGGTGGGATTATTCCCTGCCACCATGGAGCTTTCACTCTGGGACAAGCTTCACATTGATGAAATAGTTACACATATAAATTAAATTACAACACAGAGGACTGCTGCATTATGAGATTATAAAACAGAAAATATTAACCTTGTGTGGAAGGTCGGGGTGAGTGAACCTGAGGGGTGCCATTTTGGCTAGGATATGGGGGAGATGATGATTGGGGAAGGGAGAGAAAAGTGGATCAGGTTGATGTTCCTGTCGTGGCCAGACAGTGTGTGTAGCAAATGTGTGAGGATAAAGCAGGTGCTGGTGGTGTGCTTGAAGCAAAAAAGAGAAGGCAGAATGTGGTATGAGATGAGGCTGGAAAGACAGGCCATGGATGAGTTACTCAGAGTCTATAAACCATGTTTCTTTTTCTATAGGAATAATGGAAAACCACTGCAGTGTTCATTTTAAGCTGCGAACTAGAGAAAAAATATCATATTTTCTTTTTAAACTCTTTAGTTTTAATATGGACCTGGACATGATGAATATGGAATTCCTTTGAGACATCATGTGTTGATGCCAATGGGACCCCTGGTTAAGGGAGTCCATAGCTCAGAGGGGACGCATGTGGGTCACTCCCATATAGCTGGCAGTTGAAACCATGGGTGATGAGTTCCCTCAGGGAGAGTGCAAAGCATGAGAAAAGAATGAGACTTAGGCCTGACTATCACCAGCGTTTAATGATGAAGATGAATCTAAAACAGAATCTGATCAAGATGATAAGAGAGAAAAAAATAGAAAAAAAGAAAAGCTAGCATAATGTGGGTCATGGAAACCAAAGGATAGAGTGTTCTAAGAAAAATAATTTAACCTAGTGGGATATTCTCTTGATCTGTCAAATTACTAGTAGAGATGACCAAAATATATCCCTTGGTTTAGTGACACGAAGATCACAAATGACTTTAGTGAGAGAGTTAGGGTGGAGTGAGGGCGTGGTAGAATGAGTGGTCAGGGGAGTGACAGGTGAATAAGGTAAAAACTCTTTTGAAAAGGGTGGCTGTGAAGAGATGAGGTGAGAGAGGAGGGCAGCTGGATGAATTTCCCATGACAACAGCATCCTTGCTTCTGACTCTGAGATTCTAGGTTCTATCTCCAAATTCCTTGCCTCGCAAAAACACATAAGGTTAGGCCTCAGGTGGATACCAAGACATCTGGAAGTTCAGCTCAGGGCATTATTTCAGGTTCTTAGGTGCCAGTGAAATATCTCATTAGCAATTCATCTCATGAAATTAGCCCCCAGGATCCTCATGTGCCACAGTCAGGCTGCTGTTGGAAAAGATTCAAAGATGGAAAGATGACATTCCGCAACCCACAGAAGGGCTTTATTTTGATAAACAGATCTACAGCTCTGGGAAATATATTAACAGAAACAAGTGATGTTTCTGTTAATATAGCTGCATTCAAGCGATGAGAATAGTTCTATTTTCCTAATAGCCTGTTTCATTAACTAAAGTTGTTTAATTCTTAGCATGAACTTCCTGATCCTGACACATTAGGATAAACAGACTGTAAAAAATATTATTTATAATTCCTCCAAACCCTTTCCCCCTAAGGCTTCTGTTGTTTGTATTGAGTGAGCTTTATGTTGGTGAAAAGTTGTAGTCACCTGTCACTTTCTGGGAGCAGCAATTTAGCAGCTAATGAACGAAGTGCATAGGTTGCCGAGAAGACCAGCAGCTGATGCTGAGTGGGGTGTTGTGTGTGCAAGTTCTCTTACCAGGCTGAGAAAAAACTCATAACATGTCCTGGGTAAGGAGATTAATGTGGGAAGTTTTCAAGGGAAAATATTGATGCATGTTGACTAAGGTAAAGGACACTACATGGTCATAGAATTAAATAAATCATTATAAATGGATTAGCACTCTATTTTTTCCAGTTATTGCACAGTTATGAGGTCTGATGCTGTGTTATGGTTTTCGCAAGCCTCTCTTGTTTAATCACTGTAATATCCCCGTGAGGTGGACAAATTGCTTAACTTCCCTGAATTTTAGTTTATATGCCTGCAATCTATAATAATAAAAGCATAATATGCTAATTAGACCAGATGTCCTTCCTTCTAGACAAAGTCACAGTGGGCAGGGGCCACGGCGAGGCAACAGAGACCCCCAGCCATGATGGTGGCTAGTGGGGGCCAGAGCAAAAGGCCTTGCACGAATTTCGTGCATTGGGCCTCTAGTATGGAAATAATGATGATAACACCAGGTTTAAAGAAAGAAACAAGTTTGGAAACTTGGTCCAGACATCTTTCAGTTAAGATAGAGTGACCAGGCATATTTACTTTCTGACCTGAAATGAGCAAAAATACCAGACAACATAGGGGAAACAATGGTTTCAACAATAGTTTTTCAGAGACCGTGGGTTGACTGACCATCCCAATTTAATATATATATTAAGTTGAGAAATGATTAATTTTCAAACAAAGAAAGCTGGAACAATTGGATATCCATATGCACAAAAATCAGTCCCTTCCTTTCACCATACAGAAAAATTAGAAAATTGGTCATAAATGTAAAGTTTTAAACTGTGAAACATCTAGAAAAAAACAAAGGAGAAAAGATTACTTTGGAATGGTAAAAGATCTTTTTAGGTCCAGCACCAAGCACAATATCCATGAAAACAACTGCTGTATTGTACTTCATAAAATCTGAAAAATAATTTTACTTTTAAAAGATACTATTGAGAGAATGAAAAGACATGCAGTAGTTTCCAGTTTTTTTATTTTTTATTTTTATTTTTAAATATATTTTATTGATATTTTACAGAGAGGAAGAGAGAGAGATAGAGAGCTAGAAACGTCAATGAGAGAGAAACATCGACCAGCTGCCTGCTGCACACCCCCCACTGGGGATGTGCCCGCAACCAAGGTACATGCCCTTGACTGGAATCGAACCTGGGACCTCTCAGTCCGCAGACCGACGCTCTACCACTGAGCCAAACCGGTTTCAGCAGTTTCCAGTTTTTTTTAGAGGTTTGTATGATCAAATTACAGCATGTGTGCTTTTTTTGTCTGGCTTCTTTCACTCATTACAATTGTTTTGAGATTCGTTGATGTTGTTGCTTGTATTAATAGTGAAGCTATCTTTACTGCTAACTAGTATTCCATGTACAGATATACCACAAATTGTTTACACATAACCTATTGATGGACATTTAAGCTGTTACCTGGTTTTAGCTATTACAAACAAATCTGCTAGAAACTTTCTTCTATGAATCTTTATATAGATATGTTTTCTTTGTTCTTAAGAATATACTTGAAAATGCAATGGCTGGATCATATAGTGGGGGTGTGCTTAATTTCATAAGAAACAGCCAAACTGTGACAAAGTAGTTATAACATTTCTCATTGCCCATGGCAGTGTGTGAGCATTCCAGTTCTTCCACATCCTCACCATAATCGGCATGATTAGTCTTTAACCTTAGCAATTCTAATAAATGTGCAGGGATAGCTCCCTGAGTAATGATGATGATCATCTTTATATATACTTATTTGTCATCAATATATCTTCTTTGAAGAAGTGGTTTATTGAATTATTTGGACCGATTTTGAATTGGATTGTTTTCTTAACAAACAATTGGATTGTTTGTTTCTTAACATTGAGTTTTGAGCATCCTTTTTCTGTTTTGGATACAAGTTCTTTATTGGATGTTTGCTTTGCAAATATTTTCTCCCAGTCTTCTTAAAATTGCACATCCCCGTTCTTTCCTCATTATCTTCTCATACTCTGCTCTCTCTGCCTGCAACACCAAGCTCCCCACATTTTGCCTGACAAATTGCTAATCTGTACTGAAGTTTCCCTGAGTGCCTTGGCCAGGTTTTCTATCCAGGATTTCTGTGTAGGGTAGAATGCTCCCGCATAGCTACAGAGGTCATGCAGCTAGTTAGTGGAATAACTGGGATTCAGACCTTGAAAAGCTGGTGCTGAAGCCCAGGCTTTTAGCAACCCAGTCTGCTGACCATTCGCTGGCCCATCTAATCATATTCAGTTCACATCTGACAAGAGAGTTACATTTCAAAAACACAAACCTTAGTTCTCAGCTACATGCACTCTGAGTATTGGGGCATATGGAGTGCTTGCTTCCTGCCCAGAGCTTCAGGGCCTAGCATGCAATAAGACACCCCGTAGGGTTATGTATTATTTACATGAGTACAAATAAATATTTGGTAAATTAGGGCAAATGGAAACCAACTAGCCAGTCCTATAGAAGGAGAGAAGCCAGTACTGACTATAATTTCTGTTCCTAAGCCCTAGACACGTGGTGGGCACACTGCGGCTCGCGAGCCACATGCGGGTCTTTGGCCCCTTGAGTGTGGCTCTTCCACAAAATACCACAGCCTGGGTGAGTCTATTTTGAAGAAGTCCATTAGAAGAAGTTTATGGCATTAGGAGAAGTTTAAGTTTAAAAATTTGGCTCTCAAAAGAAATTTTGAGATATTTGATATCTCAAATACTGTTGATATTTGGCTCTGTTGACTAATGAGTTTGGCCGACCACTGCCCTAGACCTTTATCTGCCTCTAATGAGTTATGTGTGGAATTGGAGAGGTTTTAAGGGGAAGCCACAAACCCAGATCTTGAAACAACCATGACGGGTCCTTAATGCAGACCACAGAACACTAGACACAAGTGGTTAAACGTGCATTCTCTGATGTCAGGGTGCAATTAGAGGCGAAACAGATCTCACCACATGGGTGACATACAGCCTGTGCCAGTGCGATGGAAATGGCTCTGAGAGAAGGGAATCTTCTAGGCTCTGACAGGGCGATTATTACTCTCTGTCAAGTTACAGGTCCTCTCTCCAACCCCCACTAAATAATTTCTTGCACTTCATGCAGATATCAATTTTGCCATAAAATATCACTTAGGAAAATATTAACAATTTAGGAACATTTATACTAAAATTGCAGATATCAATTTTGCTGTAAAATATCACTTAGGAAAATATTAACAATTTAGGAACGTTTATACTAAAATTGGCTAGAGTGACTATTTCAACAAATGCATGAGATGCCACATCCACATAGCCTTTTCACCCAGAGCCATGGGTATGGTTGCTCCAGTGTCAGTCACAGGAGGACATTGGAGACACCAATGGGACTCGATGAGGAAGGCAGAGAATGTCCAGGATTTGGGAGCCAGGGAGAGAGCAGCAGCGTTGGAGGTGGTTTACGAGGGCACCGTGACTGTTCCCTTAGAGAATTTTCCTCTCAGCAATTTTAGCTTCTACTTTATGACTTTTTAACACTTAAGTAAAAAAAAAAAAGCACCTCATTTTTCAGAGACTTTAGCATTTGCCCAAGGTTCACTGGTAAGGCAAAAATGTATTTTTGATGCAGCGATGATGATATGACAACTGACATTTAATGAGTGCTCACCATGCATCAGGTACTGTCCTTGATTTAATTCCCTTAACTACCATTTGAGATAAATAATATCATTATTCCTCTTTTATAGATGTGAAAACTGAGGCATGGGTTAACTAAGTGAAATCACTTGATTAATCACAGCTAGTAAGAGATATAATGATGTTGACCACTGCATTTTAACACTTCCCATTTATCGCTACCAATTACTGAGTACGTGCCATTTGGGTCTCATAGAAGTACTTTTTTTTTCATTTGACTTTCATACACAAAAAGATTAGATATAATTTTATACATAACACAACTGAAGTTTATAGAAATTAAACAAGTTGCCCACAGTCACTCTGTTAGCGTTAATTTAATTTGGAACCTAGTAATGAAATGTAAATCTCTGGGTTATTTCTCTGGATGTCGAATTTTTCTTGTCACCAATGACAGGAAATTTCCAAATCATCTTAGCATACACCATGCCTTGTGCTGATAGAAGAATTTATTGGGGGCTGGTACA
Source organism: Vespertilio murinus (assembly GCA_963924515.1). Lineage (NCBI taxonomy): Eukaryota > Metazoa > Chordata > Mammalia > Chiroptera > Vespertilionidae > Vespertilio > Vespertilio murinus. Next base: position 11,297,171 of record OZ004714.1, read on the forward strand.
GGGTTTTCTAGTCTTTAGGATTAGACAGACGTGGATTTGGCATAAAAGAGAAATGTCTCTCTCTCGGTTTATCTCTGTAAGGAAAAAAAATATCCTGTCCTGAATCTAATTGCATAAACTTGACATGCGAAGTGCAAATTTTTATGTGATCCATCTTCAAGAGTTTATATCCTTGTTCCAATAGGAAGATAAAAATAAATTCTGGTGCTAGATTGCTTATGTTAATGTCTCATCTTGATGGTTGTAGAATTGGAAACTTTTATTCCAGCAGAGATGTCTATTGGAAAGAGTTGGTTGTAATTTTCAAGTGTATTTATAGTAATGATAATGCGCCTGGCTCTTGTTCTTTAGTACCTCATGTAAGTATTTTAATTACCCCTCACTGTACTCAGGACATGGATATTGCATCCATTTTATTAAGGCACAGAAAACGAGGAGCAATCGTGAGGTCATATGGTCAGAAATATAACTGCCACAGGTCGCATAGTCAGTAGGGGACAGAACCATTGACACCAGAGGCACAGCTTCCTGAACCGAGCAATTACATTATTAAAATTATAATTACATGGGAGGGGTGACTCAAAGGACAAGCTAGAAGTGGAAGCAGTGGGTGGGAGATTGAGGGGTTCCTAGTTGTCATATGAAGATGTGATCAAATAAAAACAAGGTGTTTGTATGTGTGAAAAGAGAGCGAGAAAGAGAGAGAGAGAGGGAGAGGAATCTCCCTGGCTTAAAAAAATAAATGCTGAGGGAAAACATGAGCCATGTCAAAGAAGAGTTTCTAAAAGTACAAAATGTTGTTTGCCATATAAAAGCCCATGGGATCGAAATAAAAATATTGTTTGCCATAATAGAAAAGCATGTGAAGCTCAGTTTCATCACTTCCCATCTGTGAGCTTGAATTGGACAAGTTGTCTGAGATACTGTCCTAAGTTTCCCTGTGAGTTGTTCACAAGACAATGTACATAAGACCCTTAGATACCTTTGATAAATCTCTTTCAATGTTCTGTTGGTCCTAGTGAGGAGAAACAAACATAAAACAACAACAAGAAGTCAGGAGAGTAGAGTAGTGATTATCAAATATTTAAATGCAATCAAATCCACAATGAGATTCCAATTCATACCCACTGGGATGGTAATGATGATAATAACAGCAATAATAATAATGATACTCAGAAAATAATGTGTTGGCAGAGATGCTAAGAAATTGGAATCTTCATCCATTGTTGATGGGAGTGTAAATTGTCCAAATAATTCCTCAAAATTTTTAATCTAGAATTACCACATGTCCCAGAAATTCCACTCCTACATGTGTGTCCAAATAATTTAAAACAAGTACCGAAACAAATACATGTACATGAATGTTCCTAGCAGCACATTTATTCTCAATAGATAAAAGGTAGATCCCTCAGAACACCTTCCCAACAAATAACTAGATAGGCAAACTGTAGCATATACTTAGCATAGAATACTGTTCACTCATAAAAAGAAACAAAGTACTTATACATGTTATAACATAGATAGTCTAAAAACATGATGATAAATGCAAGAGGCCAGGCACTATTGTATAATTCCATTTATGTGCGATTTCTAGAGGAGGTAAATTCACAGAGACAGAAAGTAGATGGGTGGTTGCCAGAAGCTGGGGGAATGGGGACTGGTTTCTTAATGGGCAAGGGGTTTTTCTTTTATTATTATTTTAAAAGATATTTTTATTGATTTCAGGGAGAAAGGAGAAGGAGAGAAAGGTAGAAATGTCAATAACGAGAGAGAATCATTGATCAGCTATGTCCTGCATACCCCACACCAGGGATGATGCCCAAAACCTGGACACATGCCCTGAACAGGAAATAAACCATGCTCAACCACTGAGCCATGCCAACCAGGGTTTCTTTTAGAGTGACGAAATGTTTTGTAACTCAGTTTAGGTGGTGGTTGCACAGAACTGTAAATACCCCAAATGACACTGATTTGTATATGTTCAAAGGGTTATTTTATGTGATATGATTTTTTCCTTCAATACAGATCTGAGACTTGAGGCTTTTAGAAGGCAAGCAGAACAAGCCTCTCAGCAATAACATTATTTCTTGTCTCATTTTCAGTTCTTATAAGTGTATTTCTAGTATCACATGAGCTCACTCATCTGGGGGAAATGATGAACAACATAGACTGCTGAACAAGAACAGCATCGATCTGACTGTCGGACCTCAGAGGGAACGTAGGGGAGGGTGATACAAGGGAGAGAGATCAACCAAAGGACTTAAGTGCACGCATATGAGCCCAACTAGTAGTTATGGACAACGGGGCTGGGGGCCAGCATGGGGAGAGGTTTGGGATGGGAATGCGGGAGGTTGAGGATAAATGTGTGATACCTTAATCAATAAAGAAAAAAACAAACCGGAGTGGATAAGGGAACTAGCTGGGAGGCTGTTGGATGAGTTCAGGCAATGGATTAGAGTGGCTTTGACTAGTTTGTGGAAGGAGATGGGGGGAAGAAAATCATCAGTGACCAACAGAAGATAGGGTTGATGTCAGAGGAAAAAAGGTAGGAAAAGAACAGACACCAACAGACAGGAACTTTGATTTGGTTCAAGGCCAACTTCGTGCTGCAAAGGGATATTAATGAGAATTCAGTCGGATCAGACCTTCCCCCAAATTCATTACCTGACCCTTTTAAAAACGGACTTACAGACTCATAAAGCTGACTCTGGTGAGGGCCATTTGTTCTTTTCCTATAAACCTTGAAGCTTTCATTTGATCCCGTAAAATTCTTAATACCATCTTTTTATCTCTCTCTTTAAAAAGCCATTTTTACATTTTCTAAGCCTTATAATTATCTACTTGACAAATGTATTTCTAATTACACATTTTTTAAATACAGTATCAGCTTATAAAAGCCTCAAGTCTGAGATCTGTCTAGGAAATAAATTATTTTATTTAATATATAATGTAATTTCCTCTCAAATAATTACTTAAGGGTTGGAGGAGAAAATGAGATGGGTTGAAAAGCCCTAGTGTATAATTTAGAACTGCTATGCCTGAGAGCAATCGGGTAGAATTAGGAAATGAGGCAGGATTGGTTAAGGATCCTGACGAGGTCCTTGCTTGCTGTGAAGTGTGAATGTGTATTTACATGTGTGCACATGTTTCCATGTTTGGCAGTGTGCATGTGTGTGTATGAGTGTATGTGTGCCTAATGCAGTAAGAGAAAGTGTCTTTGCCATGAAGTTGCCTTATTTTGTGTCTAAGTGGTGAGAAGTTAAAAATAAGTGTCTGTCAGTTGGTGCAAATGCCATCCCTACCCTAACCCCAAAATATTCCTCTCCATCTCTTTCTAACAGTGGCTATAATCCCTATATTTTAAAGGGAAATGTGGAGAGGTGAGATAGGACACTTTGATCAGCTATTAAAAACTCAGTGAGAGAATAATGATCAGATCTATTATATTCTCCAACAGCTTAGAATAAATTATAGGGGCAGTAGGAATTTTAATGGAAAGTATGTTGAAACCATAAATGTGGGGTTAGGGACTGAGGCACTTCTGGGAACTTTGATGGACAAGTGGAGTCTGACAGATGGGGGAATGAAATCAAGGGTCAACGTTTACAATTTGACAGTTTTGTGGAGGTCATTATCAACCTTGAATGAGTTTTGCTCTAGAGTCTAGGACAGTCTTTCTTAAGGATTATCTTGGATCCCCAAACTGACCCAGAAGTTGGTTGTTCTCTGGTTCAGAAACATGAACAAAGCCTGGACTATATTTTTCCTTAACAATTCTTAAGTCCTAGCGATTGCTTTGGGGGACACTAGAGTGTTCAGTAGAAACACCACCTTGACCCTCAGATGACTCAGGTTACACTGGAAGGTCCTGGAGTGGACTCATTGCTCTGAACTATTGACATTTGTAATCCATTTATCTCTTAAAATACTGCCTTTCTCATTTTATCTCTTTGTCGTCTGTCTCTGTTTCTCTCCCTCTCCCCCTTTCTCTCTCCCTCTCTCAGTTACTTTGCATGATAAAATAAACACACCAAAATCTCACCTATTTTTCTCTTGCTTTTCTTCTACCAATTTTCTCTGGCTCAATGTCAATGTTTTCTGTGGAGTCTCCAGTGTGTGTGTGTGTGTGTGTGTGTGTGTGTGTGTGTGTGTGTGTGTGTAGACAAAGGGAGGAGAGGGGCCACAGAGAGAGAACAAGCAATTTCCACTCCTTGTGTACAAGAAACCAAGTTCCAAAGTTCCAGGAGGAGAGAAGAGGGAACCCACTCTTTGTACAAACTGGACAATCCTGACCTTCCTAAGGGAGAGGGCTGTGTCATTAGTTAGTGGGTTACTGAATCTCTTGCTATTTTTTTCAGTGGAGGAGAAACTCGTGTCAGCATGACATAGGCAGAGAGGGTTGTGATGAGGTATCAAGGGGCCAGGTTCTAGTGCTGGTCCTTGCACTGACTCTATGTGTGGCCTCCGGTGAGCCATTTGATCACTGGATCTTACTGAACTCATCTGTCAAAGGAGCAGTTAAATGTAGATGATCCATTGCATCATCTAAACTAACACAAACACAAACAGATAGTGGTTACCCTGAGGTGGGGATGGGATAACCAGTAGGGGGATACTGGGAAGTTTCTGTGGTTCTAAAATATTCCATTTTATGTTCTGTGTGCTGGTTGAAGGGGTTGTTCAATTATATTTTATTAGTGCTGTCTTCTATATGTATTTTATTCTTCCAGAAAACTTTACAATAAACATATTATTGTTTAGAAAATATTATTATTTAGAAAAAGATCAAGAATAAGCACATTAATAAACCAACACAAAAATGATTTAAAACCTTCTAAGATAGCTAATTTCATTTGAGGTATTGCAGTTTCCCAAGGAGACTGGAGGTGAGTAGTCATGGTGAAAGGAAGTACCATAGTAACATAGCAACAATTTAGGATGCTCTACTCTGGGCAGCGTCTCCATCAAGAAATGATCGTCTATCACAGATTTCCGTTGAATGTGGCCTGGCTGCTGTGGAGTCTGCTTTATTTTAATAAACTGCTGTCTGCTTTATTTTAGTAAGCTGCATTCTGAAGCATCACAGTGTTTAATCAATTTCAGGAAGGAGGCGGTAGATTGAATCCAGTGTTGAAGCTCAGCAGTGATGTTGTTGCCCTGGGAAGCTGTGATCCCACGACACAATGTAACAGGTTATTAATATAATCAGAACACAGGGCAACCAGGAGCTTATGAATAGGATTGCAATCAGTCCTGCCAACACAGAGCCCATGTCGATAAATGCATCTCTTTCTCTGCCATTGAAGACAACTTGTAATTACTGTGGGAATCTGTGTTTAAAATAACAGGGTCTAGCACTCGAGAGTTGGAAGGAAAAAACTCTTATATCTCGAGCACCAATCAATCACTGTGGTCGTGGTCATGACACCGTAGAGGAGGAGTGAGGTCCATGTGTACCCTGATGTTTCCAACCCATCTGCATGCTGCCGCAATGCCAAATTATTGGAGCTAGCTCCTGCACTACCACATTCTGTTCTCCTGTACACTTCCGTTTGTCTTTGCAGGTGAAAGCATGGATCTGACATAAAGTGACCAGCCATTGCTGGGTGACTAGTTCTCCTGGTCACCTAAGTCAGAGAATGAAGGCTGTTGCCCCATCTTGCAGGATGAGGTTTCACTGTCTGTGGAAAGCAGGATTTATTAGTCATGAGACTCCTCATTTAGAGATATTCCACGTCCACTCATTTTCAAGTGGGGGATAGCTCTTCTTTCTCAGATATCAGTGCCATCTGTGCTGTAAACATAAGGAAGAGCAGTAAGTGAGCATGAAGTTTGTCCAGCTCAGAACAGACAGCCACAGCCCCCCTGTGGTGCACAGTCTAGGCCAGTGGTTGGCAAACTCATTAGTCAACAGAGCCAAATATCAACAGTACAACGATTGAAATTTCTTTTGAGAGCCAAATTTTTTAAACTTAAGCTTCTTCTAATGCCACTTCTTCAAAATAGACTCATCCAGGCCGTGGTATTTTGTGGAAGAGCCACACTCAAAGGACCAAAGAGCTGCATGTGGCTCGCGAGCTGTAGTTTGCTGACTAGGAGACCACAGTTTGTTCTTATTACTATTTTTTTGAGGAAAGGGAAATATGAGTTTGCTCTTTCCCAGGCCTGGACCCTGGAGCCCCACATGTGCTTGGTGTCATATTCTCACTGTTATGAGAAGCAGGTGCTGTCTTTTCATTGGCCTGTGGTAGGTCTGAGCACTGGTGCTGTTGCCTGAGTTGCTCTGGTTTGTCTGACTTCCTCGAGACTTAGAAAAACCCACCCAGTCATGCCTGCTCCCTGCCAATAGACCCAGGTTCTTCTCCACGTGAGGACCTCCTGGGGCCTGCATGTCTGCCTTCTTCTAGTTTGCACAGTTTCCCTCCCAGGCATCTGACTGCCTGTCTGGTTCTAAGAACATGCCATTCTACCCAGCAGGCAGTAATCCCAGGGCTGTGGCCCCAGTTTGCCTAGAGAGTTCTGCATTGATGGGGCAGAGCTTGTTTTTTCAGTGGTGATTTCTAGGTGTTGGTTCCTCTTGCCTAAATCACCAGGATTAGCCTGTGCCTTCCTTGGGTTTATCTTGTTTCTCTAGAGCCAGGTCCTTTCCTGTCTACTACTTCCGGCTTCTGTTTTGCCACAGACACTTGTATTTTCTCCTAGCAACCACCTGGCTCCTTCAACTCTATGTTTCTCACATGTGGCCAGCTCTGTCCTGTTACACAGACTATCCTAAAGCAGTACTCCACCTGAAAGCCTGAAGGATTTCAGTTGATTAGGGGCATACTCCCTGACTTACATATTAGTGCTTCCAAGGTTATGCTGTCCCCGGAGGATCTGGATCCTAGTACTTCTAATAGTCTCAAGCGTAGGTTTTGTCAATGCGCATTGTAGAGTTGGATGTTTCCTCTCTCCTGAAAGAGTGGGGGCAACATTTTGTGTGATCTATGGCAAGATTAGTGTCAGAGGCAGCAATGAGATGGGAAATATCTAGGGTACCTGTCAACTCATGTGCAAATAATCATAGCAATCTTTGCTTTTTAATATTTCTCCATCTCTGTAAATGAGCATGTGTAGGCAGACACCTTTACTAGAGTGCAAAGGCACCTGGATTTCCCACTGCTTGTCTAAGAAGCTCTGGGTGGATGAAAGCACCATGGGGCTCTCTGTACACGGAGCATCTGTATGTCCTTGAGGTGCTCCACATGTTTATCTCCATCTGAGATGAGAGCATTGAGGGACCTCAGAGGAGAAGTTGGATGGGAGCTTTGGGAGGAATGGGGACCAGATATATTCAGTCCTTAAAATATAGACCAAGACATCAGGCTCTCATCAGACTATTTAGCTGTTGTTCCTGACCAGCCCTGATGACTCTAGAATTAGACAGCTTGTGATGGACAGGCCATTAGCACCTTCAGAAAGTTATAGATTATGAATTATAATAATTTGGGTTATGACAGATGCCACTGTGTAACCCAAACCAAATGGTGTTGGTACTTTCTTTGCCTTGAAGAAAGATAAAAAGAATAGAAAATATAGAGTAGGAAATATGGCCTGGAGAAAAACATCACTTTTATTTAAAAATAATGTTTGTTGCTAACATATAGTCATTAAGGTAATAGATCCTGAGTGTATAATATTTGCACACTACGGATATGAAACCACCCTGCCAAAACCGGTTTGGCTCGGTGGATAGAGAGTTGACTTGTGGACTGAAAGGTCCCAGGTTCGATTCTGGTCAAGGGCATGTACCTTGGTTGCGGTCACATCCCCAGTGGGGGGTGTGCAAGAGTCAGCTGATCAATGATTCTCTCTCATCGATGTTTCTAACTCTCTATCCTTCTCTCTTCCTCTCTGTAAAAAAATCAATAAAATATATTAAAAAAAGAAAGAAATAAAAGCACCCAGATAAAAATAAAAACCATCAAGATACCACCAGAAGAGAAAATACGTTCTATTAAAGTCTTTCTGGTTCTTTACACATGCATTTATAAAAACAAATAATTACATGTAATGACATACAATAATATATGATTTCTAGCCAGTTGACTGGATTTTTAAATAAAAACTTTATTTTGATTTAATAATTTTACATAAACTTTTTCACTGCACAATATATTGGACACCTTCTCCTGTACTGTACCCATTCATATGAATGATTTTAATAGCTGCATAAAGCCCATAGTAAGAATATACCATTGTTTACACAATCAGTTTATCAACACTGAGGCTATTTGCTTAAAAATGTAAATAATGTTTCAGTGCCCATTTTAAAGGATAAACTTTGAGTGTGCCTATGACAATGTCCTCAAATTCTAAGAAGAGGAATTACTAGGTCAATTATATATTTATTTTTAAGAAAATTTACATATAACAAATTGCTTTTAAGAAAGATTATCCCTATCACACTATATTATCATTAGAAAAAAATCAAAACCAATGATTTTGATAGTAAAATAGGTAAATTTGAATCTTTAAATATATACATATTAGATTATTTATGAGCTTGGCATTTGTTCACTTGTGATTTGTGTGTATATATATATATTGAATATATCTTGAATATATATCTGTTATAATTTTCAACTTGTCTTATTTATTATTATGAATTATTTATGTTTTTGAGGCTAATAGAACCATTTTCTTTATTATATCTATCAAAGACATTTCCAGTTTATTGTTTACTTTCTACTCTTTTTAAATAGGATGTTTTTTATTTGAATAATTATTTGAGAAGTACAAAGAGAATTATTTTTTCTAAAATAATCTATTTTCAGCATAAAAACTCAGCATCCACATACTGACATAAAATATAGTAACACAAAATGGATTTCCACAGAGTAGCACATTTGGCATTTGATTTTTTTTCTCTTTGCCGTGTTCCTGGACAAGAGGTACACCTAATTCACAGCATATGTTCTTTCACCCAACATTTAAAGAGACTGATGTTCTTGCATGCAAACAATAAATCTATAGGAAACTGCCCATAAAGTCTCTTTCAAGATGCTTAGTGGTATAGACTTTGGTAGAAAGTGAAAATTCGAACCATATTGTTTCAAAATTCTCTGATAAATCAGTAGTTGAGGTTTGATTAATGGGCATTTCCCACATCATTGATGCCCAGCGTCTCTGCAGTTTACTTCTGAAAACTCTAATACATTTTCCCAGAGGAAATAAATAAAGTGCTTTTTCAGGTTATAAGATTTTTTTGCTTCCTGTATCTAATGCAGAAAGCAGGCCGGTTGGAAAACTATCCTCCTTGATCAGGATTAGTGACAAAACAACAACAAAAATAATAAGAAACCTTAAATTTAAAACAAACAATAATCTGTTTTGACTCCAAGCCCACTGTTGGCCTTAAATGTCCTTGAAGTTCCTTTTCCTGTATCAGGTGACCTGATTGGACTTGGTTCTTGTCTATTCAAAATACAATGGTACTGGCCATCAATTGGAGTCAACCAATATGGGAGACAAGGAGCAGGTGCTATGTCTTTTCATTGGCCTCTGGTAGGTCTGAGTAGAAATGTTTTGTTCTATTGCAAGCTTAAGATCAAATCCACTCATGAATAAAAATATTTCCTCAACATCTTGCACTGGTATTTAAAATGATACAATCTCAGAAATATAGGGGGCCTTTTATGTCTTTAAATTAAGAGGTCTTATTAAAAAAATTCAAGGCTAGATGTGTACTCTTGTTCAGCCCAAGTGAATTCGAAATCTTCTTTTCTTCACAGGACTAGAAAACAATGAATTTGCCAGATCAGTGGCGACATATTATGTACCTAAAGATCATGCTAAGTTGCTTTAGCAAAGAAACTACATTTGACACAGCAGCCGCAATTGGGCTGCTACTGGATTGGATTTGTATCTGTTCACCATCATCCTTTAGGTTCCAGCTGATTTTTTTCTAGTGGCCAGACTGATATACGAAATAGGTATACAATAGGAACTACTCCCCCCCCCCCCCCCCCCGCTTCATCATTTTGGTCTGTAAGGGTGGCACTAATCTCTGCTCGCCTTCCTAATAGGATAGTTTTTGATGCTTTCACATGGTTTTCTCCACTATGTAGCTCTTAACCAAGAGGTTAAGGAGTTGGTGTGGGTGTTCTGCCAACTAGCAAGTTATATGCCTTCTAATTGCAAATCCTGTGTCTAGGGAATTGACCCGTGGTATGTCCTTGGACTAAGTGGATTTTATGTGAGCTAAACCTGGGTCCTGACTCAATTTACTAACTCACAACTTACTCTAATTAGGTGAGGCATGGTGACACTGTGAGTCCCCAGATATTAATGTCAATTACAACCATATAGCCAGTAATATTTTAAATGCTTGGATAGTCCCCTTCCCCCAGTGTATGATTACCCAGTTGTATGGCCATAGTTCTCGTTAGTGGAGAATTCGGAGAATTAAGAGAAGAATCGTGTATGCTTACTGTCATATTGCAGCTCCTTTCTTCTGGGAGCTAGGACTCTCTTTAAGTCAGTTGGTTCTGGGTCTGGAAACTGCCTCATGTCTGGGAACTGGACAAGGGATTGTGACTTCTTTGGGGGGAAAGTTTCTCACAGCCTCCTTATTATCCATCCTTTGGATTTCTTTGCAGCGTATAGAACTACTTTGCCACTATAGATGCTGTTTTATATGAACCATCTACCCAACTCCCTGCAGGTCAAGCCGCCTTGGCTTCTTATTTTAGTTTTCTACTCAGCTCATTATAATTATCCCATTTTGTTTTCATAGTTCAATACCATCATCTGACCTCCACTGTTTCAGGACCTAACATTTTTATTGATTATAGTGAAATCAGTGACTATTAGCTCTGGCATCCAGAGGACAGCTTCTCCTGACTTTAGCATTTCCCTATTTCCCCCTTCACAACTCTCAACTTTTATTTAATATCACATCCAGGCTCACGGCCAAGTATGTATTGGAAAATTTCTGACAAAATATAGATAGGTTTATGCAGAGTTGGGCTTGCCATTTAAATACAATAAAGGAAGGGGTTGACATTAATGGTGTTTGCAAATGAGTGACTTTAAGGAACTGTGGACTCTAACTGGGTAAGAAGGACCTATATCTTTTCAAGATCTTGATTTTAAACCTTTGAATATATATTCAGAATTTAGATTGCTGGATCAATTGGTAGTTTTATATTTAAGCTATGAAGACACTGTTTTCCATAGTGGCTGCACCAATTTACATTCCTACCAACAGTTTCAGAGGTTCCCTTTTTTCCACATCCTTGCCAATACTGGCTGTCCTTCATTTTCCCCCCATAGTAGTTCTCCTAAGAGTTGCGAAGATATACCTATTGGCCATTTGTATGTCTCATGTTTATTACAACATTATTCAAGATAACCAAGACATGGAAACAACCTAAATGTCTATTGATGGACAAATGGATAAAGAAAATATGATCTATGGAAAGGAGACTTGCCTTGGGGTGGTGAACACATAGTAAAATATATAGATGATGTATTATAGAATTGTACATCTGAAACCTATATAATTTCATTAATCAGTGTCACCTCAATAAATTCAATAATAATTTAAAAATAAAATGTTGTGTGTGTGTGTGTGTGTGTGTGTGTGTGTGTGTGTGTGAGGGAGAGAGAGAGAGAGAGAGAGAGAGAGAGAGAGAGAGAGAGAGAGATAGGGAAAAAGATAACACAATAGAATAGGGAAAAAGCAATATGGTCAGAGGAGTGAAAGTCTTGAAGAAGTTGTGTTATCATTAAAGTGGAAGCTGTAGAGTAGGTGAGATAGAAAGATAGGAGATGGTGGTCAAAGAATGGATTTAAGGAGGCCAAATTTCACTTCAGACCTGTCTAATTAGGCTACCTTACCCATTCTACATCCCAAACTTTTCCCATGTTTTCAAGATCCTAATTATCTCCTTTTTAGACACTAATCAACCTGTGGATACTGTCACTTACCCTACCTTTAAACCAACCTGATAACCCTCTGGACCGCATAGACATGAACCACTGGGCATTATGTAGGATCCATAGGTAATAATACATTTTCCTCCAGATTCCTTCCTTCCTGCTATTGCTTTTCTAGAATTATGACTCTTAGTTTCTGTACTCTTTACTCTGAACTTCAGCTCATTATCTATGTAAGATCCTCATCCAGGATTCGTATGCCCTTCAGATTATAGGCTAGATAAGCATCTGAGTGTAGGTTTGGCAGAGTTTGCCTAGAGGTGAAGAATGGAACAGGATCCATGCTTGTGGGCAAGCAGCACCAACGTCCTTCCTGGTAGGCCTCTTAAAAATGCTTCTCTTTAGACCTTAGCACAGTCCACAAAATCACAATCTATAGGTCCGGAGAATCTCTATTTTTTAAATTAATTAATTAAAATAAATGCTCAGCATCTGGTAGTGTTAATCCTGACCTGGGCATGGGACCAATGTTCTAGATGATGTGCTATGATACTGTTTATGTCAAAGGTAACTACACATTCACTGACATGTGTGTTCCCCTTTCAAAGGAGAGCTTTTATGCTTGAAGTTGGCTGTTCATCTTACGAGAAAATTTCCAATCAGGTGGACGTGACTAGTTTTGGATGGTGGAATGTGAATGGAGTTAAAAGCTTTTAAGAAGTGGCCCTGCCCTTTCATCTGAGATGGACTAGATTCTAGGATGGTGATGCAACAAGATAGGGGGAATTTAGGATTCCTGGAAATGCATGAGAAAGGGTGGTCTATTATATAAGTAAATTAACTTTTAATGCGTGAAGTCACAGAATTATGGGCTCTCTATTATAGCAGCTAGTGTTACCCTAAATATCCATCTGCATAAATTCTCTAAGGAAACAGCAAGGAAGCCGAATGAGGAAACTGTATCTTACTATCATTAATGTTCTAGGCTAAGGATACAAAGAATAAAGAATACAAAGAATAAAGCTGCCGAAACTTGTTTGGCTCAGTGGATAGAGCGTCAGCGTGCAAACTGAAAGTTCCCAGGTTCAAGGGCATGTACCTTGGTTGCAGGCACATCCCCAGTGGAGGGTGTACAGGAGGCAGCTGGTCGATGATTCTTTCTCATCCATGTTACTAACTATCCCTCTCCCTTCCTCTCTGTGAAAAATCAATAATAATTATTAAAAAGAATAAAGCTGTCTATTATTTGGTCTTGTAACATAAACCAGTGTCTAAACAATGGCAACATTTCAGTTGCTATTTGTCTTTTATATTTTATGTTGATTGAGTACAGTTAGTAATTAGAAATTGGGCAATGGAAGAAATTTCTTAAGATTCTTAAATATCTTTTGAATACAAATTACCGAAAACCAGCTTTTGGATCAGCCTCACCCTTCTCTTTATTAGCTCAGATGCGGTTTAGTGATTTTGTGTATCTTTAAATAGGAGATGGCTCTAAATTCTGTATCTCCTCAGACAATCACCTGGTTTTATAAAATACAAGAATGCTGTTCTTAAACCATTAATTAAAGGCATGGATCTCTCACACATAAATGGTGTAAACATAAATATTCACAAATTACTCAGTTTAAATCAAACTGGCTAAATTTACATGTAAATTACATTTGGAATTAGGAAATACTGTTTTCTTTCATTCTGATGGCTTAACATCACTCATAGTCCCTGGGCAAAGTGCTCTGGACTCTCCATCCACCTGGAGGCGTGAGAGCCCCAGTCCTGAGCGGAACTGTCAGGGCTAGTCAGCAAATTGCTCCCCAAAGTCAGGGAAAGTATGTTGGAGAGAAGCTGAGGTGTGTAAGTCAGAATGAACTGGAATTGATTTATGTGATTTGACAAACTCATGCTAACACTGTGTCCTGTCTCCTTTAAAAGAAAAAACTATCATAGATGGGGTGGGGGCAGTTAGTTATCAAGGATTTATATTTTGTACCAACTTTTGATAAGCATGATCTCATTTTGATCAATGCTTGGGCAAGATAATTTCCTCTCTAGAGGTCTCGGTCTCTCTCTCTCTTTTTCTATTTCTTTTACACACACACACACACACACACACACACACACACACACACACACACACAGCCTGATTCTGTGTAGATCTGAGGCTGTGCCCTCATATTCTTTCCTTGCCTCTTTAAAGCAGAGGTTTTTAAGGGCCATGGATCAATAGCATTAGCATCATCTGGGAACTTGCAGAAGTGTGAATACTCAGTACCATCCAGACCTATTAAATTAAAAACCTCAGGGGCTAGCCAGACCCAGCACTTGGTGCTTTATTTGTTCAATGTGCAATTAATATATTTAACATGTTCAATGTTTAACAGATTTAATTCTGATACATGTGCGAGTTCATGAGCTATTACTTTGGACTGTGGTATTTTTTTTCCATCTTATGACTTTGGTGTCAACACTACATTTCTTTGCTCCTTTGTTTTTTTAGGCCATGCCTGGTCAGGCGGGCAAATGTGGGGATAAGCGGTAGAGAAGTAGCTAGTGAGTGGAGACATAATAATTGTCTGCTTAGTGGTCAGATCACGTGGAGCGGGATGAGGGTGAGTGCGCGTTAATGCCAGCTGGTCCCCTGTCAAAGCAGACACAAGGGTGCAGCGCAATGGTTTATACTCCTTTGGCAGCAAGGATAGGCTTTGCCCTGTTCTAGGATGAGGGTGGCCAATCAGAGCTTGTTAGGTCAGTCAGTTTTCTTGGGGGGGGGGGATAGTGAACCGCAAATTGTGGTGGGAACTATAGGAAAAGGTAAAGGAAGGACTGGGATAAATTTGATGGATTGTTTTGTGTGTGTGTGTGTTTTTTTAATTGCCTATGTAGTGTTCGCATTATATAAATTAGTTACTCAAAAATCAGCATTTCATTAGAAATGCAGATTACTATCATGTCTTGAAAACTGGGACATCTGGCACTATTGAGTTTGAATTCTTCTAATGGTCACTTAGAGTAGAAAAGCTCACCTGGGTGTGAACTCTTTAATTTTCTACAGTCCCCATTGATAATATCCTGCCAGCCGTAATCTTGTTCATTTTTCTGCGAGGTTTCAGTATCTTGGCTTAGATAGTTGAGTCGGAATGCCTATAAGGACATTGGTATTAAGAAGGAGGAAGAAATAAAACTGACCTGCATGCCTTTCAAATAAAAATGATGGCATTTAAATGGGATCGTATCCCATATAACCTTCTGAATCTTGGCTTCTACATTTAACAATAAAGCAGTGACACCATGTAATGCTCTTCCAATCTTCTTTTCTTCTCTGAAATGTACCTTGACATTTCTTTTACTGTGAGTTTCTGTACCCCTTTTAAAAAATTAATGTGGGTACAGGATCCCACCTTTTCTACTCCTAAAATTTTCACCCACCCTGCCTTCTTCTTCCTGCAGTTTTGACTTTGGAAAAGCAGTGTGGACATGGATCCAGACTGCCTAACTCATGTCCCAGCACTGCCACTTAGAAGCTGGAATTTCCTCATTAATGGGTGAAGATAACATTTTCCTGCCACATCAGGCTGTGGTGGGGCTTCAATGAGTTAAATAGTATAATATTAAATATTATATATATATAATATTTAATATTATACTATTTATAATATTAAATAATATAAAATGTAAAAAATATATATTTTTTACATTTTAAACCATGCATAATATGTAATAGAACTTATTATTCAATTACACAAGGACCATTCAATAAGAAGATCTATTATCTTAAACATGACAGCTTAACTATATCATTTTATAAGGATAAAAGATCTTTGGGAATTGTTAAGTATAAGAATATTTATTTAAAAATCTATTTACTGCTCTTCCTATATAATGGCAGACATTATTGCTTAGCTTATCTCATTTCTTTCTTTTAAAAAAATATATTTTATCAATATTTACAGAGAGGAAGGAAGAAAGATAGAGAGCTAGAAACGTCAATGAGAGAGAAACATCGACCAGCTGCCTCTTGCACACCCCCTACCGGGGATGTGCCTGCAACCACATGCCCTTGACCGGAATCGAACCTGGGACCTTTCAGTCTGCAGACCAACGCTCTACCACTGAGCCAAACCGGTTTCAGCATCTCATTTCTTTCTCACAGCACTAAATCATCCCTTCATCTTTCAATATATTTATTGAGTACCTACTTTGTGGTGGCAGACATCCCATAAGGCTTTGGGAGTTCAGCAGTGAAGCCATCAGAAGAACAACAACAAATTGTCCTCTCACAAAGCTTACATTTCATGGGGGGAGAGCAGATAATTTTATATTAATGAATAAGTAAAATAAATAGCAGATTAGGAGTCTGGTGCAAAATGGTGAATGACAGATATGATTGCCTCCAATAATGCAGAGAAACTTGCACAGAGAGACAGGTTGTTAATCGTGGACATGGCATGTGTTTTTGAAAGGCATCTGCTCATGTCCTAATGATCTCATTTTCTAGAATGTTCAAGAAAAAAAACAGAATAGCAGCTGTATTTGTATTCTATATGTCATACCTGGTCACTGTGGATTAGAAAAAAAGAGGAGATTTGTTCCCTGCTAGGCCAATTATATTGTTTCTCATAGGAATTTTGTAATTTGAGTCATAACATTCAGACATTGCCTGTTGGCCGTGGTTTGGACAGGTGCCTGTCTGAGTTGTCATAGTGAATGCCAATGATTGAGCTCATGCACATTAGCTTAAGTGAAGAAGAAGGTATCACTGTAAGAATATGTAAATGAGGCATGGAAGGTTCTGTAGCCTGAGTGTTCTGCAGATCCTTGGGACTGGCAATGCCCAAGAGGTGATGTTGTCCATTTAGCACTTCTGGGTGTGTGAGCTGTGAGCGATAAGTAGAACCAGGCTCACCTCAACATACCAACTCAACAAGGCTGTCCTCAGGGCGTTGAGCATGTGGCTATACCCTCCACATAAACTTCTCTGAGCCCACCAATAAAAACCGAGACACCTTGGCAAGGTATACCAACATGCATTCCTATTTGCTTACTGTGTTTACCAGTACCTGAAAACAAAAGGACCTCATTAAAAATATAAGATATGTGCACCTACACATACACACATACATACACACATACATATCCATAGACATATATTCATACACATGCAACTAATTAGCTTTAGGGATTTAAAACATATCTCTGTGTTTTCTAGAAATACTTATTTTGAGTAATGACCATATAAACACTTGTTTTGAACAATAAAATGCAGTTGATTTTTTTAGAAAATTTAATTCACTTTAATGAATTAAATTAATCTCATTAATTTATAGGAAATTTAAAATGTATTTCACTTTTTTTTTTAACATTAAAATTTTGGAACATTTCCACCCCTTCCCTACTCCCCAATTTCTAGTGCCCGTATTTCCCATTTCAAAAGACTTCCTTGCCTCTCTCCGGATTCCATCCCTATTCCCCAGAGGATTTTTAGAAATCACATTACCAGCAATAGCCCCTAAAGGGAATGAGCTGGTGCCTGCCTGCCACCTCACCCAGAAGGAGATGGATTTATTGGATGTGCAGATTCCAAGGGTGACTGCTGATACTGAGCTTCTCTCATTTCCACAGATCAATTTTCTCTGCGAATTAAAGCCCAGGTCCCCAGCTCACCAGCAAACACCGACCCTTCGGTAGCTCTACCAGACACCTGTTTTGATTCTTCACTTTGCTCTGTGTACTTTCAGAATAAAAGCACATGTTGGATGTCTACCCAAATACTGGTTGGGTGGCTTCTCTCTTAGCTGTAGAAGAGCTTTCTAGGAAAATGATTGGTCTTAATGTCCTTTGCCCTGCTCAATTAGCTGCTTTATGAATGGTTGATCTTCTGTGCTAATTTTCAGAGGTGTCATAAAGTTACAACGGCCCTGGAGCAGCCAAATCAGAGTATGGCAGGAAGCAAGCACTGAACTGAGGCGCTGACAGCTGCGTGATGCTCGGTAAGTCACAGAGTCTAAGACTTAGAGTTCTCGTTGGTAAGTTATATATCTCCCCCATCTCCCTCCAGGTGGCTGTGATTTTTAAAGATGATATGTGTGAAAACTTATTTAAGAGTAGGTGAATTACTTTGATATTTTGTTTCACTAAAATTATTTGTGTGTTTTTTTAGAAGTCACTGTATTGCCTTGAATTCATGCCTTTGTGCTTTTCTTTAAAAAATTATTTTTAGGATCAATCCCCAGGAAAATTATTTCTGTAACAAAGATTATGAACACTTCAGAAAACTTGTTAAATTAACAAGGATTGCTCTCATAAGTTTTAGCGATTAACACTCAAAATGCCCTGAAGGTGAAAAACATGCATATTATTTTCCTTGGTTTGGGGATAGAAAAACTGAGCCTACAATAATTCAATGGCTACTTGAGACTCTGTATGCCAGAACGCAAGAAGCAGGCAACCTTAGAACTACCTGCTGGCTCGCGGTTTTGTCATTAATCCATGGCGTATAAGGAGATTCTCTTTGTTTATTTTTTTTCATTCTTCATTTCTTATTGATTATGTCTTATAGCAATTCAAAATTTACTTACTCATATTAGAGGAAAGGTAACAAAGAAGGAATGATTTGCAAGGCTGCATTGGTGGCTTTAGACAGACATCATCATAAAACAATGGAATAGCCGAAACCGGTTTGGCTCAGTGGTAGAGCGTCGGTCTGCGGACTGAAAGGTCCCGGGTTCGATTCCGGTCAGGGGCATGTACATTGGTTGCGGGCACATCCCCAGTAGGGGGTGTGCAAGAGGCAGCTGGTCGATGTTTCTCTCTCATCGACGTTTCTAGCTCTCTATCTCTCTCCCTTCCTCTCTGTAAAAAATCAATAAAATATATTAAAAAACAAAACAAACAAACAAAAAAAACCAATGGAATAAAACTACAAAGTCAGCCGAGACCGGTTTGGCTCAGTGAATAGAGCGTTGGCCTGCAGACTGAGGGGTCCCAGATTCAATTCCAGTCAGGGGCATGTTCATTGGTTGCGGGCACGTCCCCAGTGGGGGGTGTGCAGGAGGCAGCTGGTCGATGTTTCTTTCTCATCCATATTTCTGGCTCTCTATCCCTCTCCCTTCCTCTCTGTGAAAAATCAATAAAATATTTAAAAAAACCACACACTACAAAGTCATAATACTAATGTTCATTTATAAGAAGAAGGAGGAGAAAAAGGAGCAACACACTTCCAGTTTTGTTCTTTTTCAAGACTGACCTGGCTATTAGGGGTCTTTTATGGTTCCACATGATTTTAGAAGTACCGTATTTTTCGGACCATAAGACGCACTTTTTCTTCACCAAATATGCAGTCCCCAGGGACACGGAAGGTCCCGGGGGACCCGCTGCTGCTCTGCAACTCGGACCATAAGACGCAGGCACTTTTCCTCCCACTATTTGGTGAAGAAAAGGTGCGTCTTATGGTCCGAAAAATACGGTATTCTCCTGTTTCTGTGGTGGGGGAGGAACAAACTTCTCTCTAACCTCAGGGTTCTTCTGGCTGCTCTAATAACCAAATAGACATGAGACAGATTAATAAGAGCAAATAACCAAATATAATACATATATATGTACAGGAGCATGGCAGCCCCCAAACGAATGAGAGGTTCAGAGGTAGAGAGGGGGATAAAGTTATGTAAGACATCCTGAGCTAGAGATGAGGTAATGCACCTTGGGGGTATCAAAGGGTCATTGCAAGATGATAAGAAGAGCAGATGTTTAATAAATAAAAATGTGCCCTGGGATGTAGATGGGTCAAAAGATTATTGCTAGTAATCTCTTCTGGGCAAAGCTTCTAATTCAAGTTCTTCTAGGCAGTAAAATCTTTGGGAGGTGGAGGGGGCGGGATATAGAGGGAGAAGTTTCTTCTGGATCTGTAGCTCAAGTTGCCTTTAGTTCAAAACAGTCTGAAAATCACAGAGGCACATCACAGAGTGACTCATTTTGGACCCCCACATTGTGAAAAATGCCATTGGAATAACATTAATTCTTTCAACCCATGAATACATACATCTGTGAGGGGGCTGGAGCCAAGAACACGCTCCTTTTAAGATCTTGGAACATTGGTGGAATTGATTCCAGCAGGATCTTTGTGCCTATAGGACTGTTCATGGGCTGTGGTTGGGACAGGCGGGAGCCCAGTTCAAGGGCCTTTGCAGAACCTGCATGCCGAGTTTGGTGGGTTTACCCCCATAGGCTCCTGGATTATGGCTGGGAAGGACTGGAACCGGTTCACTGGCCACTTCAGGGTCAACAGCTGGGACTGAGGGTTGTTTGCCTATTACTCAACATATGGTAGGAGTGGCTTCTCTTGGATCCCTTTACATATGGTGTGGGTGATAGTCCCAAAGCCACGTGGAGCTGGAGCTGTGTCCTCAGGAGTATGGAGCTGTCTTCAGGTCTATCGCTGGGACCACAGTTGGCAACTCAGCCACCTGGGTGTGAGCCTGCCTTCTCTAAAAGGCTCTCCATGGCTTTAGATCCTGTTGGCTAAGTGAAATAAGATCTCTGACCTTGATTCCCAAAAGCCTTCCCAAAGCCAATTTTGTCCATAGAAGGATGTTAAGTTATTGTTGCTCAGGGAGTACACATACAAAGGATGTTTTATTTGGCCATTTTTCTAACATTGTTCCAAAAACAACCATTGTTGTCTTTTAATAAATATTTTAAATTGAATTTATTGGGGTGACATTGGTTAATAAGATTATGTAGGTTTCAAGTATACAATTCTATAGTACATCATCTGTCTGTTTTATTGTATGTTAACCACCCAAAGTCAAGCCTTCTTCTGTCACATTAATTCGACCTCTTGAAAAGGGGTGATAAATATTCAGATCTTCTGGCTCTTTGGATAGTCCACTTTTCCCTCTGTTTCTGTCTGTGTCTGTGTCTGTTTTTGTTGTTGTTGTTTTTGTTTTTTACTTTTGCTTAATCCCTTCACCAATTTTATCCCATCCCCTAAAAGCCCACTTTTCTCTGACAGTTTTCAGTTTGTTCTCTGTATCAATGAGTCTGTTTCTGTTTTGTTTGTTTGTTTTGTTTGTTAGACGGCACATATAAGTGAAATCATGTGGTATTTGTCTTTCTCCAACTGGCTTATTTCACTTAGCATAATACCTTGTGTCTTGATTGAAACAAAATAGTGCAGATAGCTAAAGAGGGCCGTGGGATTAAAGAGAACAGATTCTAGGTTGTGGATTTTACATTTGCTTCATTTTCTAAATCTCAGGGAGGTGATGTGGTTCAGCTTTGAATCTCTTATACCTCTGGGTGGGTGAGGTTGAGTTGAAACTGGGAGCTTTGTTTGGTTTAATCTTGAAGCCCTCCTCTTGCTATGTTCCTTCAATAATCTGTAGCTTTGTATTGTGAGTTGATGGTAAAAAAAATTTCCTATTTTTATTAATAACTCCAGTGTATCAAGGGCATCAGGAGTTTACCCAAGGTGTCTGAATGAGCCTCTGACTGGCTCAACTGAATCCTTCAGGGTAGCCAGGGTCCTCTGATGAATGAACTGAAAACCTTGGTTTGTTACTCAGGAAGCGATGGAGATGATGCTCAGCCTGTTTGGCAGTGGATTGTCATGTGACTCTATCATATTTGGTAATGAACAATCATGATTCTCCTTATGCAAATCTCTTTCCTCCCTCCCTTAATGATAATGGGCTCCTTAATATCTTTGTTCTTCTTACATGTTATTTTTTACAGTGCCAGATATTCAAAATAGATTTTTTTTTACAATAAATCTTCCTCTCTGCTCTGTTCCAGATGGCTTCTGTAATTGGTTTATTAATTTTGCAGATGTTACAGAGAAATTAAGAAAAAAAGCCAACAATGGATTGCAGCATCTAGTGAAAGGGGGCTCTTTCCTGTTGATTTTTCTGTTTGGAAACAAATAGAATCTGTGTATCAGCTGAGGCATTGTGTTCCATAAACTCAGCATTTGTGAGGTTTCCTGAAATGCAGATTTATCATTTGGTAGGAGAAGCTGGTTGCTTGCTGGAAGACTGAGTTCCTGCAAATCATATTTCCCATTAAATTGACTTCTGGAAAACTTGTGTAATTATAATCCTTTATATTTTAAATCACTTTATAAAGTTTTAAGAGTATTTCATTAATAATCTTGAAAGTCAAGCAGGCTTAATTATTACTATTGTTATTATTCCTGTATCCCTGAGAGAAACAGTATGAATTCTCAAGGTCATATAACTTTCAAGAGGTAGAATGATTCAGATCTTCAGGCTTTTGGGATAGTCCACTTTGCTTCCCACTGTTATCATACATGTCTCTAGTATTCAGGAGCCCTAACATGAGTTCCAAGAGATCGATATTCTACCGCCAAATAGGAGGTGGTTTTCACATTCCTAAGCTTCAGGGAAGGAATCAGGAGACAGCTCAACTTTTCGCTAGAATAGTCTCCATTCTTTGATATGGTATGGCCTTAAATGTCATTCAACCCATCTGCCCATCCAGTTTAGACATCTTTCCCACAGCATCCCTGACTGATGCCATTCAGTCCCTAACAAAATGTTTCTAGTGATACATTTATTTGGGGATAATTCTGAGTTAGAATGAATTAAAATGAGTCTTTTACTATTTCAGATTATTATTAGGATAGCTATCTTCATTTTCCTGGAGAAGTTAATGCTTGTGAGTGTCTTAAAATGTCTAGCTAAAAATACTTCTTATATTAGAAATTGGTCATCTTGTTTATGCTAAGTATTTTTACTTAATACATCTTGATCCTCTAATATAATCTCATACTTAATACATCTTGACCCTCTAGTATAATCTCATATTTAATACATCTTGACCCTCTAGTATAATCTCATACTTAATACATCTTGACCCTCTAGTATAATCTCATACTTAGTACATCTTGACCCTCTCATATAATTTCATATTTAATACATCTTGACTATCTCATATAGTAAGTACTCTTTTACCTTCACACACCATTATTTGGGACCCAGGAAACTCCTACACTATTTACAATTTTTCTCTGTTTTTTCCCTCATCTGAATAACTCTTTGATTTTCCTTATTTACCCTTCTTTCCTAGCTTGGTTGATTTTCTTATCCCAGTGTTTATTACTCCCTGAATGTGATTGGCCACAAATGGTAAGAAAGATTGAGAGACTCAGGGCGCTAATATGGGAAGACCTGGCTTGGCTTGGCTTGACAGCCAATGCCCCAGGTTCTGCCCGCATTGCTCTCCCATCCCTTCTCTTCCTACCTATGCCACAATGCTGACAGCCTGCCACTTTGCTGTGGGCTCCTTGCCATTGTCACAGATGGGCCTACTCTGTTGGAGTAGGGAAAACATGTATGGAAATTAAATGTGGTCATTGAAATCACTGCTGAAATTGTTGCTATAGGATAAATTAGTCTACCTGTCAGGTTGAGTTTAAGCAATGTGCTGCAACTTATGCATTTTATACTAGAATTTTCCAACCACTTACAGGAATAGGGATAGGCTAAAATGTGACAAGACAAATCTATCTGTATCATTTGCTATGTGATACAAATCTATGTTTAACATTTGTTTCCTGATTTTTAAAGGAATATTTTTTAAAGAAAGTAATTGCAGATAATTCAAGCCTCTCTCAGTTTGCCAATGCTATTCTCAGTCATTAATTAATTATTCCATGTAATATGTGTGGGTTGTTTATCATGTGTCAATCACTGTACTAGGTGCTGGGAATATAGATAAAATAATTAAAACAAGTCCCCTAAGCCTAACGAAGCTCCCACCATACTAAACATATAGCAATATAGAACTTTAGTGGTGTTCACCATTTTAGATAATTTTGGGTATACATTCTTCATAATAGGGAGTATACTATTTCCAGAAATATGCATGGAGGCAGAACATGACATTAAGAGATAAATTATGAAACAGCCTAAGTGCCACCAGCAGATGAGTGAATTTAAAAACTGGTACATTTACACAATGGAATTCTATGCCACTATAAAAAAGAAGGACCTTTTACCATTCACAACAGCATGGATGGAACAGGAGAGCATTATGCTAAGTGAAATAAGCCAATCAGAGAAAGATAAATGTCACATCATCTCACTCATATGTGGGATATAATGATCAACATAATTTGATGAACAAGAATAGATCCAGAGACAAATAGTAGGGGAGGGGGAGGAGGGTTATAGAGCAACCAAAGGACTTGTATGCATGCATATTAGCATAACCAATGGACACAGATACTGGGGTGATGGGGACTAGCCTGGGGTGGGAATGGCTGGGGGAGGGGGTCAATTGGGGGAAAGGAGACACATGTAAAACTTTAGATAATAAAAAACATTTCAAAAGATAAATTATGTGTATTTGTTGACTAATGAAATATGAATAATATTAAAGTGGCTGAACCAGAGGAAATAAGCACAAGGCTTTCATGTATAGATGGCATGGTGGTTAACATTTTAAATTTAGAGAACCTTGTTGATCCTTAGCATTTTAGAGCAACTAGAGAAAAGAATTTTATATATTATGCACATACACAGGTTTGAAAGGATTAGAATCAACTACATGAGATCCTTGTTTGTTTGTTTTTAATTCAAATAATGCACAAGTGCCCAGAGACACTTTACTTAAAATTTGAGCAAACTGCTGTCTTCTTTTGAGCAAACTAAGTGTCTCCCTGGGCTGCAAATAATGTTGCCCAGTTGGGATCTAGCATTTTTCATTTGGCTGAAAACTCTCCACCCTTCCTTGATGGTAAAATTACAACCAACCAGCACAGCCAGATTTCCCGGTTTATCCAGGAAATTCCCA
This sequence comes from Vespertilio murinus, assembly GCA_963924515.1. NCBI lineage: Eukaryota > Metazoa > Chordata > Mammalia > Chiroptera > Vespertilionidae > Vespertilio > Vespertilio murinus. The sequence continues at coordinate 11,321,903 of OZ004714.1, forward strand.
GGGTATGCCTCTTTGCCCTGACATCTTGTCCAGCTGGCATCCCCTTTGTCCAGCAGCAGACTTTCAGTTTGGATAAATTGTATAATCAATTAACAGATCTTTTTACTCCATTCCCCAACAGTTCCAAAATTCCCCCAAGCAATTCTCCACACATTCTAGGAGGAGAGATGGAGTCATAACAAAAAGTATCCCTTTTCCTGCTTGCAAAGTTGGATTCTCCTGCCAACAAAGACATTTTCCTATACTCGAAAGCCCACTAAATATTATATTTGCCTTATTGCTTTACAGTGCAGGGTGTACTAGTGGGGCAGGCAGACAGAAAATTAAAATAAACCTCAATTGCATATTTATATAGATTCCCACTTCTGGCACAAGAAGATTTTAACGGATCACAGTGGCTAACCATTATGCAGCCATAAAGAGTGAAGTGGCTGAAAACAGCACGCTGGCCCCGTCATGCTTTCCAGGTTGCTAAGTATGGCGGCTTCTTCCTGGAGTGGGAGCTCCATTTCTCCCCAGGAGAGCTGGGAGGTCTTGGGCAACAGTTTCAATAAAAAAGCAAGGCCTGCAAAGGCCATTTCTTAAAAGAACAGCTCAGTGTTGAAGACAAGGGCTTTAAAGTGATGCAGATCTGGATTTGAATCCTGCAACTAGAAATGACTTCTAGGTAATAGCTTCCACCTCATGTTACTAATCCCTCTAAAGTGGATAGCAATTCCTCTTTTTTAGAAGTACTAGAGGCCTGATGCACGGAATTTGTGCAAGAGTAGGCCTTCCTTCCCCTGGCGCCAGCACTGGCTCCTGAGCTTCCCTCACAGAGGGAGGCCCCACCCACCCATTGCAACCTGCTGGTCAGTGGCCTAGACCTCCCACTGCCCGGTGATCCTGGGGCGATGGCCAGGCCCCCAATGAATTGCATTGCACCCACATTGGCTGGCCTGGCACCAGTGGGTGTCAGAGTATGGTCCCAGATGGTTGTCCAGATGGTTGTCTGGATAATCGTACTATTGTTCAGCTGCTTGGTTGATTTGTATATTATGCTTTTATTATATAGGATTTTAAAGATAATAAACCCAGGATGTCAAATGTTTTTGACACCTGAATATTTAGGGCCATTTTTCCATTTGTGACTGCAGCCCTCTGTCAACCCTATCCTTCCACTTTGCTTTTCCCTTTTCTTTTTGATGTTTTCCTCATAATAGACTGGGGTTTGGGGAAGAGCACCGCAGGTGTGTGTGGAGCATGCTCATTGCACAGAGTCAGGGCACATGATACCAACACGATTTATCCATGGATCCTGGTGATGTTGGCCTTGGTCACCAGGACACTGGGGTGTCTGCCAGAGTCTTCACTGTACACAGGCTGTGATTTCCTTCCCACAGTCTGAGCATTGGGAGAGAGACAGATAGTGCCTCCTGGGAAGGAGAGGAAGGTCGGGGGGAGGGCGTGGGAGTGCTTTGGGATAACACAATTGCCCTGGGTCTTTGAGGGTAGATTGGGCATGAGCAGTAGGAGGCGGGAACAGTCAAAGGGGGTGGGCTTAAAGGTGGGGGTTGTTCAGAGATATCTGTATTTCTATAATTATTTTTTGCCCTGCTTGATGGACCTCACCCAATGGTTGTTGAGGTGTGGGTCCCACTTCCAAAATCAAGCAATATTATTGACACAGCTAACAAATGAGTGCTGGTGGCTTGCTTCAAGCCGACTATAGACTTGTGTACCCCTAGTTCTTCACTAATATCCTTCTTCTGTTGGAGGATCTACCCAGAACCCTGCACTGCTTTTAGCCCCATCTGTGCATTGTATCCCAGATGTCCTTGTTTTTAATGACCTTGATGAGTTTGGAGGGTGCTGTTTGGAGAGAGGCTTCAGCATTTGGATAGATTCAAGACTGGGACTAATGAGCGGACCCAGTCCTCTTTTGGCCATGTGCATGTCCCAGCTTGGAAGCCTAACCATAGAATGCCTTTGCTGTGTTTAGCTCCAAAGAATACATTAAGCTCTGTAATAGCATTTGTTTACATCATATGTTATGCAGCCTCTCTGCTTTCTTCTTCATCTTCTGTCTCATTTGACTCCTGAGCAGAATTTGTTGGGTATTTTCAATTTTTTTGACTTATGTGGGTTGTGTGTGTGTGTGTGTATTTTCCTCCAGCACTCATTATCCAAACAGTTGTTATACAGATCAGCAGCCTCAGACACCTGCAGTGCTCTCTGGTTTGTGTGTTCTTTGAGGCTCATGGAAAAATGCCTCAGGCCTCTCCTTTTCCCCTCTTTGTTTGGAATTCAAGCAATCATGCATCTGTGATCATCACGATAAGTACCACACTGCGTTTTAGAATATTTTGTTCCTGTTTTGAATTTAGAAATCAATAGTGACTCTCTTTGGGTAGAAATGCAAGCCCCACAGCCTCTTTTTGGAACATGGCATGGTCCCAGAGCACCCCTATACTTGAAAGTTGCCCACAAATAAAGTGAGAAGAGTCTGAGGAATGAGGAAATGATGAACCAGAATGTCCAAAATACAATGCCAATGCCTTCTATACATTAGTACATTTAATTCCCACAACCCCCTCCACTTGATAGAAAGGAAAATGGAAGGCTTGAAGTTCAGTGATTTGTTCAAGATCAGATGCCCAGTCATCAGCAGAGATAAAACTACACATTTGATCTGCATGCCTCCAACTCTCATTTTCCCTCCAACCATGTATATTATATTATATTCAATACAAGATAAGTAATTTATGTTAAATACAATAACTGATTATACTGATAAAGTATAATAACTGGTAACTGCAATTGTGCCTGTTTTCTAAATAGAATGCATCATAATATGTGTGGAAAATTTAAATAATTCAAGGAAACAATACAGCAATATAAGGGTTGGATTTACTAGTTAAGTGGAACAATGTCTAATGTCATCTCTATATAGCTATACTAACACAAAGATATACTCTTCAAAAGGTATGATTAATGAGGTACCAATATTCACTTCTTTTCCAATCACCCTTCCTCTTAAAACCAAAAAACAATAAAAGGATCCTCAAAAAAAAAATCTCTGGTTCTATATTTTCCTGTAGAGCAAACATGTCAAACTCGGGCTTTGAGTTTGACATGCTTGCTATAGAGAGAGGCTTATCCACCCACCTCAGATCAGCCAGGTTTCTTATCCATGTGAATCACTTAATTCTTGTAAATGGTATTTGCTACTATACAGATCTGTAGAGGGCCCTTTGGGAAGGCACATAGGCTTTCTTTAATTATTGTCAGCAGAACCTAGTGGCTTTGGCAAAGCCACGCCCTGGGAACAGGCCTTGCTAAAAGGATGTTGTCAGCTTGACCTTAATTTCAGCCCATGATGTGGGGAAGTGGGTTTTGATATCTAAATCCAGCCTAGCACCAGTTACACAAAATGGACTATAGCTCCGCCCTGCCCTACAGTACAAAATGGAATCAGGAGTTAGCCTCGCCCTGCCCTGCCCTGCCCTCTCATACTGTTTGTTGATATTTGTCTCTGTTGACTAATGAGTTTGCCCACCACTGGAAGGGCATTGTTGTCCATTGTAAGGACTTGCAGGCAATTTTACTCTGAGAACACGGGGAGTCCATTGGAGGTTTGGGAGTACAGAATGACATGATTTGACTTAGCCTTCATGGGATTAGCTGTGCAAGTGTGCTCAGAATAGAGCTTCTACTCATTCCATTGTTTCCTCCACCTCTTTTCCATATTACCTGAACTTTCTAGAATCAGGTAATTCTTCTGAATCTTAAAAGGACTCAAAGTCTAGAATGAAAGATTTTAGAGGAGGAATTGTCCTTTCTTTTACCCTTTGCTTTTCAGGGTCTAGTACAGTGCCTACCACATAGAATATACTAAATATTTGTTTAATGGGAGCTGAAGGACTAACTGGGTTTGCTGCTCTCTCAAGAATCTTGATTCTTAAGAAGATGGATTTTTTCTCTTTAATTTTTAAGATGCCCCTCAAACATTGGGCATTTGAGGGGCATCTCAAACATTGGGTGATATTAAAACTTTCCCACTCTTTTTTCTCTAATGCTTGCTAATTAATGCAGCTAATTTATTACAAATCTCCAATCTGACATTTCCAACATTTATTTACCTATTTTATCTTGGATATCTTATCTATTGCTTATCTAACCTTTCTTATTGACCTCTCTCTATTTTCATTTGAGCATACTTTCTTTTTAAATTAATGTATATTTTTCTATAAATATAATTTATTGTAAAACTTTTGCTCTTCTCTTTCACTGACTTGTTAAGACAAGAGACTCATTGAGTCCTTTCCTTTCCTCTCACCCTTCCTCCCTCCCTCCCTTCTCTCTCTCCATCCCTCCTTTTGAATAAATTTAAATGGCCTTGGGGTTACTTTTATCAGATAAGAAACCCCAAGCTAAGAAAATTCAACCAAAGTGTGAGCTCTCTCTCCTTCAACAATGAGATCTTCTCTTGCTTCCAATACTGGAGAAAGTTAAGGTTATTTTGCAACCTTTCTTCCTCTTTTTGTGCCAGATAAATTTTCTATCATCCTATATTAAAATGCAGTTTCCAACATTATCTATCCTCCCGCCATCATTCTATCTCCATCTGCTTGCAGGTCTCTAACTACATTTATTTTCTAAACATTTGCTGACTCTGCCCTTCAAAACACATTTGGGTTGGGTACAAGTGAGAAGATTACATGGATAGGGAAATGGCTTTGAGAAGACATTTTAGAACTTGATTTTTTTAAAAACATTTCATCTCAAGTAAACAGATTTACTAAATGTCTTTAGAGATTCTGCTTTGGTTTCTATCATTATGGCAATTAGAATAGAATAAGCTGAATACAGTGATTTATTACATAATAACTTAAAAGGCCATCAAGATGAATAGCTTTTAAAGAAAAGAGCAAAGTTGTTTAAAATTACTATTAAGATTTGGGATCGGGATAAGAGTATTAATGCTCTCTACATATAAATATAATTTTTAATTGGAGTAGCATGTACAAAATTAAGGTCACAATTATAATGGATACTCACTGTTAAGAAAAGATTAGAGATAATTGGTTATATCCTTGTATTAACTGTGCTATTGAACATCTGTCTGTTTTAGAGGCCAATCCAATAAGTTTCTTACTTGACATTATTTCTGTGTGTGTCCTTGGCATATGCTTTAGGTGAACTGAACCCTCATTATTGCAGCAACCTCTCAAGGGTACTGATATCCTGGCTTTTGTAACACGCTATCTGAAGCTCCTTTTTCTTTGTCCCTCTGGAGACTGGTAAACCATTTCTAGTGTGAAATGCCTGGATTTGCAGGCACTGAGATATGGTAATATCTGATTTTACTATCACTCTCTAACACCTACTCTGCTTTGCTAAGTCTCCAATTATGTGACTCTATTCAATATTGTCATCAGGGACTTCAACTGACACAGTGTTAGTGATCTTACCCACTTTCAAGAAGAGGGTCTAATTTTTTAATAAAAGAGAAGAAATCTTTCGATAACACCAGCCTCAAAGCCTCAGAGAAGATAATGGACTATTAGAAAATGGATGTCCCAAAATCTTAATTTCATGTGTTGAATCATTAAAAATTATTGTGTTTCTCTGTGTGAATATATGTGGATTAATCTTTTAGCCTTTAGTGAAAGTGAATCCATGAAATTGCCTCTGAGCTATCAAATGGTGATTAGAAAACCCTCTCAGTAAAAAGTCATAAAACAGAATAATGGAAGAACTTAATGGCTTGAGGTTTTTTTCCTTCCCTTTGCTTTAAACTGTCTAGTTTACTCCTCCATTAGCATGGATTACTCACTTGAAAATAAGGAGCTTAAAGGTGCAGACCCTCGGGCCAGGGGACCTACCCTTTGGTTGCTCTGTGACATTGAATAATCCATTTATTTCTGTGTGCTATTGTTTATTTAGATGTAAAAATGGATAATGATATTGTTTGGAAGGCAAAATGAGTTAATATGTAGAAAGTGTTTAGAATATTGCCTGGCACAGTGTGAGTACTCTACAAGTGTTAGCTCTTCTTACAAAGAACATTAGCTATTATTGTTATAATGCCATACCCATCTGTAGTAGATCTTTACTTTGGAAGGATCTCTTGAATTTCCATTGGGAACCATGTCTTCTACACTGTGGATGGTCTCATTTGGACTCTCAATTATGGCAGCACTATCACCCTTAGACTTAGGCAAGAAGGACCACCTGACGCAGGGGCCCTTAAACTTTAGGGTCCTTTTTGTTGCCTGGAACGAGCCAACATGGAAGTACCAGTCAGGCAAGGTACCCCAACTTAGACCAAGATCAATGTGATCTTAAAATGTTCATTTACCTTGGGGATACCCTCTAACAATCTCCCTCATAGAGGAGGTTGACCACGTGTCCCAAGGAGCTCTGGGGCTGTGACTATGAGTTCATAGTCAGGAAAGCATCTTGGTAAGTGGAATGTTCCTGCTGACCACAAGATTTCTTTTACAAGATTACGTGACATTTTTCTCCAGAATAGTGCTGATATTCTGATTTGGGGTGATGGTTATTCGTGTTGGACATTAGATGAGTTCAAGGCTCTGGTCTGCAGGCAGTCTACAAGAAGCTCTTGGGGAAGAGCCACTAGTGTTTTTGCTGTCTATGCTCCGACTACAGTGCTGCCTCTGGCCAGCATTACCAGAGGTAGTGGTGGTGGCAGCAGAAGTCATAGTCCCACAACACTCACCTGAGGCTCTGTGGCCCAAACCATATAGTCCTGCAGTACTAACCACAACTGTGTTTCTGACAGCTTTGAAGACTGTTGCTTTCTAATGCCAACTGTTCAATTTCACTGAAGTTCTTTAAGGCCTCTAATCTCTCACATACAAACCTACTCTGATTGTACTCAAAACTGAACTGGAAGCCTTTTTTTAAGTGGTAAGACAAGAAAATTAATCAAAATCAGACAAACTAGAATGAAAGAAATAATAAAAACAAAAAACAAAAACAGTCCCTATTTTTAGATAACATGAATCTATAAGGAACTCACCAAAAAAAATAAAAAAGCCATAGAATTAAAGCATAAAAAATAATTGGGTATTTACACATTAGCAGTGTACATTTGGAAACCAGAATTAAAATTTTACCATTTATAGTAATGGAAAAATAATAAAATATTTAGGAATAAATGTAACAAAAAGCATATAGGATCTATATGTTGAAAACTATAAAACATGGATGAAAGTAATCCAAATATCTAAATAAATGGAGAGACATAACATTTTCATGGACTGGAGAATCATCATAAGAAATATGTGAATTCTTCCAAAAATTATTTGAAGATTTCACTGAATACCTATAAAATTTCAGCAGGATTTTGTTTCAGTAGAAACAAATAAGCTGTTATAAGTATTACATGCAAATACAAAAGAACTAGAATAGATAAAACAATTTTTTGAAAAAGAAAAATGTTACCCAATTTTAAGATTTACCTTCAAGCTATGACAATCAAATCTATAGAATTGGCAAAGAGATAGACAATATAACCCCCCAAAAAACAGAATAAAGAATCCAGAAATAGGCCCACATAAGTACAGGTATTTTATTTTTGACCAAGTTACAAAAGCAATGCAATGCAGATCCTTTTCAATAAATGGTGCTGGGACAATTATATATCCATAGGCTATAATAATAATCATCATCATCATCTAAAGAAAAGAACCATTTGATTTAATCCTCTACCTGCACAAAAATAAAGTAAAAATGGATCATTTCCATAAATGTAAAATGCAAAACTTTTAGAAGAAAACATAGTAAAACATCTACATAACTTTGGTGGCGAATTCTTAGACATGACTCTCAAGCATGATGCCTAAAAGAAAAGTTTAATTAACTGAACTCCTTCAAAGTTAAAAATATTAACTATGAAAAAGATACAATTAAGAGAATAAAAAAAAAGCTGTGGACTCAAAGAAATATTTGCAAACTATGTATCTTGCTATAGATTTTAACCAGAATATAGAAATAACTTTCAAACAAACAATAAAACTAATTTTCAAAAGGACTAACAACATGAATTTTCCCAAAGAGGCTACAAGATGACAAACGAGTACATGAACAGGTATTTAAAGTCATTAGCCACTGTAAATTAAAATCATGATGAGACACTACCCTTCATATCTAACAGCTTACAACAAGGCATTTGGTACCTAGAGCTGAGAAGTAATGCATAGGAACTGGAACTCTTCAGAAGTTGCTGGGGAGAGTGAAAACTGGTATAGCCACTCTGGAAAATGGTTTGGCTTTTTTTTTTTTTAAGTTAACATAATCTGTGTGGGACTCAACAATTCTACTATTGGGAATATATCTTAAAATATATGCTCATGCAAAAATCTCTACATGGGTGGTTATAGAAACTCTATTAATAATTGGCCCAGACTGGAAACAAACCAAATATCCTTTACTAGGCGACTGGACAAACAAGCAGAGGGACAGCCACACAAGGGGATACAGTGCAGATTCAGATATAGTAGAACAGAATTGGAATACGGGCAACCTACCTGAGTCACAAATGCATTAGTGAGTGAAAGAACCTGGTCTCCAAAGGATACTACTGGGTAATATACTTACAACATTCTCAAAATGATAAAACGGTAGTTATGGAGAACATACAAGTGGTTTCTAGGGGTCATGATTGGGAAGACAGGTTGAATTAAAAAGATAGCATGAGGGTATTTTATTTGAAGTAATTGAAATTTCTGTGTACTGATTATTGTGTTTGCATGGACCTGTGTACCACCAGGCTGTGGGGTCAATCTCCAGTAGGAGTGTGCAGAAGGCAGCCGATTGATGTCTGTCTGTCTGTCTGTCTGTCTCTCTCTCTCTCTCTCTCTCTCTCTCTCTCTCTCTCTCTCTCTTTCTCTATCTCCCTTCCTATCTGAAATCAATTAAAATACATTTAAAACAATGTCTGAACAGTGTTTCAGCAAAGAACACAAATATCAATTGAGCACTCAGCATCATTCATCATTAGAAAAATTCCAACTTACAATAAGAAATCACTACTCACCTATTGGAGTGGCTTAAAAAATTAGCTGACAGTGTAAGATACTTGTGAGGATGCCGAAAATTTAGACCAGGAGGGTAAATGCTATAGCCACCCTGGAGAACAGGTTTGTAGTTTGTTTATAAAGTTAAATATATACTGATCAATATGACCCAGTAATTCCATTCCTAGGTTTTTATCTGAAAAATAAAAAAAATTATGTTCGCATAAATACGGGCATCAATGTTTATGGCAGCTATATTCATAATCACCCAAGTTTCCACTGGTGAATAAAATGAACTTGGGCACACTTTTACAATTGGATAGTACTCAGAAATAAAAAGGAACAAGCTACTCATACAAGTAATGATATGGATGAATCTCAAATGCATTATGCTAAATTGTAAAAGCCAGATTCAAAGAGCTATGTTCTATGTGAGTGCATTTATATGACATTCTAGAACAAAGCAAAAATATAGGGGCGGGAGTGGAGAACAAGGGACTAAGATGTGAGGGGAATGTTTGATTATAAAAAGGGCCTGCAGTAACTTTAGAGTATGATGGGAAGCTTTGTATTGTGGCTGAATTGATGGTTACAGAGATGCATTCGTCAAGGCTCATAGGACTGTCCACTAAAAAGAAAACATTTTCTACATATACTAGTAAATGAAACTTCAATAAACTGGCTTAAAATGTAAGGCTATGAGATGGTCAAATACAGGGCTGGGCAAAAGTAGGTTTACAGTTGTTCCTATGGAAAATAATACAATCATTGAAATAATAATAAACTCTTGTGTTTCGTGTAGTCACAGTTGTAAACCTACCTTTGCCTCATGCTGTATGTGATACTTCAATAAAAGATTAAAATTTTTTAAAGCAACCAGCTATGTTAAACAGGATAATAAATAATAGTTACTATATACATGATCACAGAATCTCAGTGATTTACTACAATAGTATTGTATTTCCCCCCCTCATATTCCTGAGAGATTTGCTGTCAGAGCATACTCTTGAGTATTTCTTCTCTAAGAACTAACTCAAGGATCCTGTCTTCTTCTACCGTGTTTCCCTGAAAATAAGACATCCTCCAAAAATAAGACCTACTTACAGGTTTCCTTCTGAGTGAAATATAAGGCATCCCCCCGAAAATAAGACCCCCAGGTTCTGTCTCACAATGAAAATTAATTTACTGTAAACTGGTCGCTAGGGCCGCCCCGACTGGCGTCTAGCAACCAGTGACTTACTCGGAGTCCTGACGTCACTGCTGTGTGAATGGAGAGAAACCAGCGTGGAAACTTTGTGAAACCTAAACTGCAAGAAGTTGTGACTTGCGTGAAGAATTCACGGGAGAAAATCACTGACAGTTGCATTGCAAATGCACTGCGAGCAGGCTACCTGGACAAGAAGTACTCATTTAAAGACAGTGCTATTGCTAAACATGAGAGATTTGGTCCACTGATTCTAAAAGAAATGGAGTCACAAGAAATTCACCAGGAAATTCAGAAATTGGATTGTTATGATGATGTTCCAGAAGATGGTGACATGATTGTCATTGAATAAATGAGTAAGTTCTTGATACTATAAGATTCACAGTTTGTCTGGTTTGTGTTGACAACTACTGTACTACCTTACCATATACAGGTAATAAATTTCCTTTATTTTCATTTAACAATAAATGTGTACCATATTCTTCATGGAAAAATAAGACATCCCCTGAAAATAAGACCTAGTGAATCTTTGGAAGCAAAAATTAATATGAGACACTGTCTTATTTTCAGGGAAACAGGGTAGCTTTGGAATGGCTGTCATCAGCAAAGGTTTCTCTGTGGACAAGAGTTAATACTAGGAAATCATGAATAGACAGATTTTAGACTTGGGAATGGTGAACATCATTTTTGCTTATATTCTACAAGAGGTACATGATATTCATGCAAGAATGGGCATTCCTTCTCCTGACTTCACTCCCAGCTGCCTGGGAGCCAGCAAGTCCTGGCTTTTATCCAGAGCACCACTCCAGTAGCTCCCTCTGCCACCCCCCTTCCCCTCATAGCAGGCTTCACACAGCTCCAAGCCTGCATATGCAAATTAACCTCCATCTTTGTTGGGTTGATTTGCATACACACTCTGGCTGTGGGTGTTGTGGAGTGCTTGTCAATTTGCATGTTTCTCTTTTATTAGGTAAGATTGGATAAAGGTAATCAAATGAGTTCAACTAGAGGCAAGAAAATTTAGTCTTTTTTGTTAGGGAAATAATAGTGGATTGATAAACATATTTTGTCTTGCAGAGACTCTATTTTAAAGTATATAATGCAATCCATTTGGATGAAGCAAAATGAACATTTGAAACATTAATAAGCATCAAAGGGCTGAGTGATTTAATAAGGATTCATGGAGAAAGCAGAACTTCAGTGGTTCCCTGACAGATGAGGGTGATTTGGACACATGGAGGGACTAAGGAAAGCATTGGTTCTGGGGATCCTTGACTCAGTTCAGATTTACCTACACAAAGAGCTGCATGGGAGTGCCCATACTACATAGCCACTGAAAGATATATCCCACATTCACTGAGGACCCCTTGGGATGAAAATTAAATGAAACAATTGGAGTTGGAAGTTGGGCTTGCCTCTACTGTACCTAGGTGCCAGCTTAAGAACTTGTTTTTCCCATCACCGATATATAATCATCCTATATAATAAAATGCTAATATGCAAATTGGCTGAACAGCAGAACAACCTGTCACTATGATGTACACTGACCACCAGGGGGCAGACACTCAATGCAGGATCTGCCCCCTGGTGGTCAGTGCACTCAGACAGAGGAAGCTCCCGACAGCCCAGCCAGAAGCCAGACTCACAGCTGGCAAGCACAATGGTGATGGCAGGAGCCTCTCCTGCCTCCGTGTCAGTGCTAAGGATATTAGACTGTCAGCTTAGGGGAGTGGGCCTAAACTATCTGTTGAATATCCCCTGAGGGCTCCCAGACTGCGAGAGGGTGTGAATTTCATGCCCTGGGCCCCTACTCTTTATGTGACATGGCTTCGGACAAGAGAATTTCCTGATCTGGATTAAGAGAATTTTGTCATGTGTTTCCTTTCTCCCATGATATTTTCTGACCACTTTATCATGTCCTGCATTCTTTCACTCTAGTGGACTCCTTTTCTCTCTGCTTTGCATACATTATAATCTCACCCTCTCTAATAGATTGTTCTCTCTGAAAGCAGATAATGTTGTGTGTTTTTTCCCCCTCAGCACTAAGCACAGTGTGGGAGGCTTAATAGTTGTCAAAAACGAAGACATGTTGATTTCTTGACACATTGGGTCTTGAAAAACGTCATATATCATGAATTGAAATCTTTATATCCTTTTTATCTTTGCTGTTAGTCTGTGAACGAGCAAGAGGCTAGGTTGCAATGCTTATCATCACGAAGCTGCACAGGCTCCTCATCGTGGGAGACAAGGTGCCGAGCTGAATTTTATGAAAAGATGAATCCCCTCCCCCCCGTCTTTCTCATACAGCCACGAGTAATCCGCTGTGTGCTGAATGTTTTCTGCTCCAATGAATTATTCAGTTTATGTTCTACCACATTTACAATTTGGAGCCATCTGTGCCTGTATGTGCGTTCAAGATTGGCTTCAAGTTTTAGTGCTATCACCTTCAAGACAAGGGGATTTGGTGCAACTGTGATTCTCCCCCCAGGTCTCCTTTGCCAAGTTGGAAGCGTAGATGAGCAGAGAAACAGGAGTGAAATGTCATGTAAAATCCAATACATATTCAATTGGTGTGCCTCCAAGAAAAGAATCTTTATATTAAACTGGCATCTTAGGTTAATTGTTGAGTCTGTTAAATACATCAATTGGATGAGAGAAGAATAAACCAAACTAATTTCTACTTTCTACTATGAAACATGATCTCTCTAGGGATGTGAATAATTGAGTTTTCATTCCCATTATCTTCAAATTGTTGCATCACTGGACATTTTGGCAACAACAGTAACAAGTGCTCGAGGGCAATGCTTTCACTGCTGAGTCACCCCATGCCTCACTGGAATCCTTTGTCTTTTTCCTTTTTTTAATTACACTTGAAAAATTGTTAGTTTATTTTTTTTATTTATTTATTTTTTTAGAGAGAGAGAAAAAGAGAGATGGAGGGATAGAGAGATAAAAACACCAATGAGAGAGGAACATCATCTACTGACTGCCTCCTGCATGTCCCCTACTGGGGATCGAGCTTGCAACCCAGGAATGTGCTCGGACTGAGACTCAAACCATGACCTTTTGGTTCTCCGTCCACACTCAGTCACTGAACCACTTCCATCTGGGCTGGAGTCCTTTGTCGTGACCACTGGGGTCAGGTTCTGAACACCTAGAATATTTGTCATGTACATAACTACATATTTGTAATTAAAAACCAGGCCCTCCTAGGGCCAAGCCCCAGCAAGTGCTTTAAGGTGTTTAAATGGGAATGTTCTTGTCTTTCTAAATACCGAAGAGATAGATTATTGTCTTAACCAAAGCAAAGGGTGGGACTATTGACAAGCCTGACAAGGCATTTGGGAGACTCACTTTCAAGCTCTCTCTGTGTCCAGTTAGTTAGGTACTTCAAATGCTCAGGAGAAAGTTTCCCTGAAAACATACTACTCATCTCACAGCCTCCTTCCTTGGATCAGAAATTTACCATCTAAGACACTTGAAACCATGCCTCAGTAGTTCCGCAGTTACTTCAGACCCTCGGCAGTACTGACTCGCAGTGATCTGTTTTCACAGTCTCCCCGTTGCTGCCTTTGAAGAAAGCCTGGTCATCCCTGCGTCGTTGCTGCCCAAAGTCTTTTTCAGTTTGGCTCTCTGGCAGGTCTTCAGAGTTGCTGGCAGTAGTCCTATTAATTACAGAATGTGGATAACTGACAACATCTATTAGTTTTGGATCTATCCCCCTCCCTGGAATCAGCCCAACATTGGCTGAAGAATGCCTCGGCTGGCTCCAAGGTCAAGGGGAACACACATTGGAGGATCAGACAAATGTGGGAGAGAAGGATGGAACAGAGGATGAGGAGAGATACAGTATTTCCTCAGGTTGAAAATTGGGTTGGATAAATACTTTAGAACCAGGGGAAAAAATAAGACAGTCTGGAATTTAGACATTATGGAAATATCTAAATATCGAGGTTTACTAAAGAATGTTCTGTGGGAATGGTGAGGACACTGGTGATGATCATAGACATTTATTGTGTATTATATAGGAGTTTTACATTGATTGCTTCATCTTTATTTTCTGATTTAGTCCTATAGACATGGGGTAACTTTTACTACCATATTTAAAAAAAATATATTTTATTGATATTTTTACAGAGAGGAATGGAGAGAGACAGAGAGCTAGAAACGTCGATGAGAGAGAAACATCGACCAGCTGCCTCCTGCACACCCCCTGCCAGGGATGCGCCTGCAACCAATGGACATGCCCTTGACCGGAATCGAACCTGGGACCTTTCAGTCCGCAGACCGACGCTCCACCACTGAGCCAAACCAGTTTTGGCTTACTACCATATTCATTTTATGTGTGAGTAAACCAAGGATCAAGGAGATACAGTACATTGCTTAATTTGACATAGGTTATAACTTCTTAGGAAGACTTACACTCAGCTCTCTTTCATAACACAGTAGGTACTTTCATTTCCCCCCCATTTGTTTTACATGTTGTAGCAAATGCTGTTGATGTCCCCAGATCTCCTTTACCAGCGATGTGGGTAAATCCTGCATTTCTGTGCACTTCTTCTAAGGGTTTGCACCTGCAGTCTATTTGGAGGACTACCTTTGTCCTTTAGGAACTACTTTGATCTGATATACCAGAAGCCAGCAGTGTCTGGGAGTTTAATTGCATTTGGAGAGTTGGGAGTCACTCCTGAAGGACCATGAAAGCCCAGCTCCCCTGCATTGAGAAGGACAAACTCTGCAATGCTACTGTGCTCCAGTCCCCCTGCAGCACCAGACCGAAGGCCAGGATGATGCCAAAAACCATACCCTGCCTGGCATTTCTCTTTCTCTTTCTTGCTTTCACTCTCTTCCTGGTTTTTCCTGGTTGTACCCCAGTGTAACTCCCACACAAACCTTAGCTTTGTGCCTGCTTCTTGGGGAATATAAACAAGGACAGTTATGCTTTGGTCTTATTCTAAACCTTATACCACAAAGAAGATAACTTTAATGAAAGTGAACATAAAACAATAATTGAACACAGCTAATGAAGAAACTTGAAAGATTCTTCTGCATATGGATTTGGTCTTCTGGTTACTGTCATTTGATTTATTCAACTAGAAGCCTGATGCATGCAGATTTGTGCAGGAATGGGCCTTCCTTTCCCTGGCTGTCAGCACTGCCTTTAAACTCTGGCCCCAGAGCTGCCTCTTTTCGTTCTGGCCCCACCTTCCCACGCTGCCCAGTGGCCCTGAACAGCTCGGGTGGTGCAGAATGCCTATGTCATTACCATGGCAATGGCATAAGCATCCCACCCTGCCCCTGGCTGCTCAGAGTCTATGTATGCAAATTAACCCACCATTTTGTTGTGTTAATTTGCATACTCCTGATTGGCTGGTGGGTGTTGCGAAGGTATAATCAATTTGCATCTTTCTCTTTTATTAGTGTAGATCATTCATTCAACAAAAATGTATGTCCATGACTAATATTGATGTGTACACACCCCTTCATAGGCAAAAATATACTTTTCAGAATATACATTCAGGATACTCAGAATGAATAGAGAAAGAAGTCTCAATAAAATTTAATCCTTTACAAATATGTGCATCATTTCAACTTCCACGGTATAATTTATTCTAAATCTGAATTTATGGTTAAGATGTTTTTCATGGCTGAGTGGTGTTTGAGACAGAGAAGCCCAAGGAAGAGGTTGGCATCAGACTAGAAGCCTTCATTCACAATAGGTTGAGTAAATGTCCTCCATACAGTAATGATAAAACTGCCATTCTTATAAGTTTTAGAGATTTGTCTTGAGAAAAATGGTGACTCATAAAAACAAAAGGATTCATCGAAGAAAATGTTAATAATATGACTATTTATGGAAGAGAGGTATTTCCCTGGCTTTCACTTACTCTGCTACTAAAAATTTATTTTGTAATTTGATGTGAAAGGAAGAGTTTAGCATAAAGTTCTGAAAGGGAGGTGAATAAGCTAAGAACTTTGAACCTAGGATTCTTTATGTGAGATGCCCCTGAGTTATTACTGTTGCTCTTAAGTATCTTTGCCTCTCCCTTTCTTTATTTTTATGCTTCATTCATTTTCTTCATTATGTAAAAATTCTCTGTCTTAGAGAATGTTCCATGTGTAAAAAAATATCTCTATTTTCAAAGTTCAAGGCTATCACTGCTTCTCCTACACATGCCTTTTAGTTGTTTTCCCCTTCATTTATATTTTTAAAATTCTTTATTGTTGAAAATATTATATATGTCCCCTTTGTCCTCTCCCAGCCCACCCATACCCCCAAACCAGGCCTTTACCCCCCTATTGTCTGTATCCATTGTTATGCTTATAGGCATACATGTTCTTTGGTTTATTTCCTCCAACCCCTACTCATCCTCAGAGAAAAATAAGTATCCCTTTTACTAGTATTTCTTAGTGACATTTTATGTCATGTTTCCTATCCTCGGTTAAATGAATACATACATATATATATATATATATATATATATATATATATATATATATAAAACAAACAAGAAAGTTCAGGATGACCTACAGGCTAACCCAATGAGAGCATTTCTGAGTACAAATACATGCTTTGTTAGCAGAAACATCAAGGAAAGATCATTAGCACCAACTTCATTTAAATGTAGTGTTGAAATGATCTCAACATTAAAAAATGATTGAAGAGACAGTCAAATTTCTATGCATGTCCATGTAAATTAAGGAATGAGCCATCATCACAGGACTCATCTTGAATGGAGGCATTTAGAAATAATAATGAAACTATCTATCATGAATTCAAAAAACAAGGTAGTATATAACACTGGGTGTGGGTCAAAGGGTCACAGAGTCAGATTCAGTAGTCCAGAGGAGCTAGGTGGGGTCGTTAGGTCGCCATTTCATGGTGGAGGAAGTCTGAGTAGCTCAGAATCCATGGTTGATGAGGGGTCATTACAGTGATAATTATATGTGTGGTGAAAAAGATGATGATATTAATGTGATAGTGACCACTAACATTTTTTGTTAAGCCAGACACTGCTTTAAGTGTGTTATTTTGTCTACTTGTTTAATCATCACAACTACTCTGCCAGGAAAGTATTGTTATTAACCAGTTTGATAGGCATAGATTATATGAGCAGAATTTAAATAGGTCGCCTAAGTCTTCAACATTAGTAAGTACTGAGGAAGGCAAAATAGTGCTGTAAGAAAAGCTGTGGTGCTCTAACTGTGGTGAATAGGATCAGTGGACCTTGATAATGTCTTTGGCATACCCCCTCAAGTAGCTCAGAACTCCCCTAGGGATCCTTTCTAGAAGGCACACTATTCTGATTCCAAGGAGGAACTGTATCCTGCAGAGAGAAAGGTTTGTCATGAATCCCAGGGCTAAAGGCTATGATTCTAAAGCTCTTCTGCTCTTGAGATTTTGCTGAGTGCTTTTCATCATTCACTCAAAATGAACATTTCAAACTGAGACTATAGTAACCATTAGTTTAACCATAAGGGTGATGAGTTTGGTATTTATTTTCTTATGAAAAGTGCCATCTCTTTTTCTCTCTTGCTGGAAAAGTGTGTAAGTATTTCTCACCACCTTCCTTGCTCAGTCCTTTGGATTGCTCATTTGATGACACTCCATATATATTTCTGAGAAGTTATAGTTTTTTTTTAAAGTAAGTCTAAAGTTTTTGTTATTCTGAAATCACATAAGAGAATTATTTGAGAAACATCTTCCTTCAGATAACATGTTTCTCCAATGTGTTTTCAAAACTTGTAGAATCTCTATCACTTATTCTTTTATAGCTAGGCCAAATCACCTCACTATAAATTTAATACCTTCACATTATTGTAGATGGCATGTCAGTGTGAGATCTGGCAATAATAGTGCCATCTCATAAATCTGATGAAAATGGTGAGCTCTTTCTCACAATGCTGGCATTGAAAATTTTGGTTAATTGAAAAATGATTTGTTCTCACAGGTATCATAAGGAGAAAAGTTCAAGTTCCCAGACATTAAGTAACAACTAATTACAGGAATTAGATGTCATTAAATAATCATAAATATTTCTAGCCAACAGAGATAGAATACCTTGTGTGCTGTAGCTAATAAATCACTAAACTTGACCATACTCTCGAATATTTGTTGAGTAAATATTTAACTAAGGAAGGAAGAAAGGCTTCCACTGGGGTCTGTGAGGCCCTTGGAGATTGGCATTCTTAGTCACCGGGCTTCATTTCTACTCATGGGGTGTGTGTGTGTGTGTGTGTGTGTGTGTGTGTGTGTGTGTATGTGTGGTCTCTGAGTAGCAGCTCAAGCATCTCTAGTTTCATTGCTACCACCTTCTGTTTACACCAGGGTCCTCCCATTCCTGAATCTTATGTAGAACTCAAGGGTTTATCATATATTTCATACTTTTCAATTCCTAACATAAGCATAGTAACTATGGGGGGGGTGTTTCAAAGGTTTTGCTCTGTTGGTTTTCACAGGAATGAGACAGGGAGTAAAATGGTGACTGTTTCTTTCTATCTACCCAATGAACACCCACACCAGAACATGTTTGGGTCTCAGAAGTGGAAATAGACACTCAGACATGAGGAAACCAAGAGCAAGAAAGCTTGTGGAGCTAGCAGAAAGTAAGCTTTCCCTCTACCCAAGTTCATTGCTTAGGCATAAAACAAGATTTCTTCTGCTTCCTATTATGAGGGTCTAAGGGTTAGGCTGGTTTAAAAGGTTGGCATGGCTGTCAATATTTAATATTAAGTTAAAATCTTCAAAAAGATCAAAGACAAGGATCATCAGAGGGAAAATTATACTTTCCTCCAAAGTCTCAGATCTAAGTTCCGCTCCAGTTCCATTGTCTTTATTCTTAGCTCAGTGCCAAAGCCAAGTTTAGCAACAAACGGAGCAATAGGATTCTTTAAGATATGGGGCAGGATAAGGTGGCCACAGAGAGGAGCAGCTAATGGGAGGTGGGAGAGTCCCTGGAGACCTGACAGTCACTCTCCAGGACAAATCTCTTAGACCATGACCATGACAGTATCAACTTCACTTGCTTTTAATTGTTCTGTCACGACTTTCATAAGATTATCCTGCTCTAAGAGTTAGAATCAAATCATGAATTCCACTGAGGACATGGCATGAAGTTCAGAGAAGCCATTAAAACAGTTTAAGCAGAGAAGTGACAAGATCTGATTTATGATTAATAATCTCACTCTGGCTATTGTGTAGATGAGTTGGAACTGTAGCAGTGGTCTTGGTGGAAGCTCCCAACCAGCGCATTAGAATGTGATTTAAATGAAACTCAGACATCCAAGTGACTCTGCCTGCCTCAGTCACTGAGCCAGGCTCTGTCAGGTTCTAGAATGCTCTCCAGGCTGCAGTAACAGTACACCCCCCCCTTTTGTCTCTGAGAATATTTTTGAGCTATTTCTATCTCCATGTTTTAATTTTTCTTTTATTATTTTAGATCCTCATCTGAGGCTAATTTTTCACTGATTCTAGAGATAGGGGATGGGTGAGAGAGAGAGAGAGAGAAAGAGAGAGAGAGAGAAACATTTATGTAAAAGAGAAATATTGATTGGTTGTTTCCTGTATGAGCCACAACTGGGGATTCAACCCTCAATCTAGGTATGTGCCCTAACCTGGAATAGAACCCATGACTCTTTGGTGCACAAGATGATGCTCCTACTAACTAAACCACCCAATCAAGGCTATTTCTATCTTTTAAACAGACAGAGAATAAAAAAGAATGACTTGGCATGCTTATGCACAAAAGTAATAGGAAGACAATAAACATCTTTACATATCCTATCTAATAAAAGGGTAATATGCAAATTGACTGTCACTCCAATACACAAGGTGGCTAGCAGGGGAGGGACCAGGTCTGCAAGGGAGGGCAGTTGGAGGCAATCAAACCTGTAGGGGAGGGCAGTTAGGGGTGGCCAGGCCAGCAGAGGAGTAAAGTTAGGGGTATCTGGGCCTATAGGGAAGGGCAGTTGGGGGGGGGCAGGCCTGCAGAGGAGAGCAATTGGGGGGGACCATGTCTGCAGTGGAGGGCAATTAGGGGCAATTGGGTTGGCAGGGAGCAGTTAGGCATTAATTGGACTGGCAGGGGAGTGGTTAGGGGGTGATCAGATTGGCAGGCAGGAGAGTAGTTGGGAGCCATTAATCCTGGATTGTGAGAATGATCCCAGATTAGAGAGGGTGCAGGCTGGGCTGAGGGACACACACACACCCTGCTCTGTGCACTAATTTTGTACATTGGGCCTCTAGTATAAAAATAATTACCCAAAATCAAAGGTATGAAAGTGCTGACTGGCTCTCATACAGATGTTTTGCATCATGCAAATTGTGTTAAATTTGAAATGTGAGAAACAATATTTCACTGGAAGGCTACATGTAATTTTCAGCCACATACATTTATATTCTCTCAAGCTCCAGGCAAGTGTCACTGCAACCTGCAGTCTGAGGAGCATTAGCCAGGTCAATGTAACCATGTAAGATGAGGCCTCTCTCCTGTTCCTGGAATGTATCCTCTTCGTAATGTTAGGCTGACATTGTTTAATAGCAGGTATTGTGGAGCTAGTTCTGCATTTCTGTTCTGATTGCTAGAAAATTGGTGGCTGCCTTTTAGGAAAATGAATCTCTGACATCATACAAAGTACTAATGGGACTGTGGGGAGGGGGGTTGGAACTAATTTTTCCTGAGAAATCAGGTAGTCTTTAAAAAGGATGTGATGGCCGAAACCGGTTTGGCTCAGTGAATAGAGCATCGGCCTGCGGACTGAAGGATCCCAGGTTCGATTCCGGCCAAGGGCATGTACCTTGGTTGTGGGCACATCCCCATTGGGGGGTGTGCAAGAGGCAGATGATCGATGATTCTCTCTCATTGATGTTTCTAACTCTCTATCCCTTTCTCTTCTTCTCTGTAAAAAATCACACACACACACACACACACACACACACACACACACACATATATATATATATATATATTTTTTTTTTTTTTTAAAGGATGTGATGTTGAACAGACTCCTTTAAGAAAGGAAGTGATTGTTCCAGGTATGTTAATGTGGGTGGAATTGAGTGTCATCCATATGGATACACATGGTACACAGAAAAGTTTTGTTTGTTTTTTAATTTTTAACAGAAAAATAAAAAATAGTGAACAGGTTAAGCATTTCCCCATATTGCTGAGGAAATACAATATTTGTACACCTAAGGGTGGGCACTGCTCTCTCCCTCTCTCCACCTCCATTTGCCACTTTCTAACCAGCCTTTAGGGCTTTGCCTCAGGAAGTCTTCTCTAAGCACCCAAGCCAGAAAATAAATCTTCCTTCCTTCTTACTACAGAGCACCCACCTTTATGTAATATAAACATTTTTTTTCTCCTAGATTTATGATCTGAAATTTTTTGTAGCATCCCAAAACATGGAGCAGGATTCTTTATACCTAATAATCACATTATAGCAATCACCTTTATTGATCTGAAATATAAAGCTTTGTTCAGAAAATATTTCTCCTGAATCACTCACCCAGAGAGCAGCAGAGTTAGAATTGAAACTCTGTGAATGCAATGCAATTAAAAGCTACCGATGGTGGGTGAATGCATTGATAGACAGTGTTGCTGATTCAAAGTTGCTGCAAATTTTTTGAATTCCTTTCATTTTCTGGTTGGGTCTTCTGTCTCTTCTCTGGGAATCTGGTGGACTCTGTGACTTGCTTTGACCTATAAAATACAGTGGATTGACATTATGCCAGATTATGAGTCCAAGTCTTTACTTATTTATTTTTATTTTTAAAATATATTTTATTAATTTTTTACAGAGAGGAATGGAGAGCTAGAAACATCAATGAGAGAGAAACATCGACCAGCTGCCTCCTGTACACCCCCTATTAGGGATGTGCCTGCAACCAAGGTACATGCCCTTGACCAGAATCGAACCTGAGACCCTTCAGTCCACAGACCAACGCTCTATCCACTGAACCAAACCGGTTTCGGTGAGTCCAAGTCTTTAAAATAGTACTTTATTCTTTTGACTGTCTCAGAGTCCTTAGATATCATGGAAGATATCTGGTGCTCTATTGGAGGGCTTACATAAAAGGCCCTGAGATAGGTAGAAGTTTTCAGTTGAGCCCAGCCTTCTAAGGAAGGAGTCAAGACACCAGGCATCTGTGTGAAACTATTTGTGCTCTAGCCCAGGAGTTCACTAAGTACCACTGAATGACCAGTTGATGATTCCTAGAGGAGCAGAATCATCTAGTTGAGTACTTCACAAATCCATGAGATACTATGAGATGGTGGTCGCTTTAATTTTACGCAGCAGTTGGTAGCTGAAAAGCCTGTCATATATGGAAACTTTGCTTAGGAACCTGAAATGCTTTTCTTGTGCACGCACTCATGGCAATCTTATGAGATGTTGTAGAAAAATAAAAAAGTCAGAAGGTGGTTTCTGACTTTTAGAACCTTATTGTTTTCTTGTCATGTGGTTAGTGCATGTTGGTGGTAGTGATGGTGAGGAGAGAAATGTAGTAATCAAAAGCTCTTGGGGTCTAAACAACTAATACTGAACAAAATCCCCAAGTAAATGTGACAGGTCTCTGCCGGAAGATTAACCGTTAATCTTAGATTAGGGTTTTAGAGCCAGAAGAGATTTAAAAAGTCATTTATTCATTTATTTCACAAATAAAGAAATTGAAGCCATGGAAGTTAAATCATTTGCTTAAATAGAGTTCTGGGAACAGAACTGGTTGGGGAATGAATTATAATGCTGTACTATGTATATAAATGTATATAAATCAATTGCCATAAATTGATATTACAATTACATATTAATGCTGCAGAATGAAAGAAAAAATTGTGATTCTCAATCAAGGAATGTAATGAGCTACCAGTGTTTCTCCTATTTGTCTTCACATAAAAGTCAGTGGTTATTTTTAAAAATCACTGTTCAGGTAAGCCTATGCATTATAATTTGTTTGTGGGTAGATGGGAGGATTAGTCATTTTTGGTAACATCTTTGGTAACTAATAACTACTTTATTATTAATAACTAGTAATTTTGGAGTTTACAGTTTAATAAACTGGTATAATATTAATGGTGATTTTTCTCTCTTCTATGACTACACCTAATTTGTGATTTAAATAATTTGTATTTATTGTTTTGAAAAATTATTTTTCTATTGAGCTACATGCTCCTAACATGAGCTCATCATTAACATGTGCTTAACATACACTTAGCATAAACCTCTCTCTTTTAATCTTACTCTATTAGAAAAGAGTTATACTTTCTGCTACCCTTCTCTCAGCCTTCAGTGGAAGATCTAAATGCAAAACAGGTCTAGTAAAGGTCTGACGTAGGACCATTTCACACTAAGTTGATATATAACCCAAGCAAGAGTTATTTGTCAAACATACATATACTTGAATAAATTAGCTTTTAGTGCGGATTTATTAGCTAGTGGTTACTAATGATTTATCACACCCTCATTTGTTTGAAATATAATTCAGAAACAACCCATAATTAGATTAAATAATAATACCTGTATCTAGGACTAATGCTTTGGAGGAAATGTAATTATAGTTCTCTGCCATATCATACAAACCATTATGGTGACTCTAATTGCCTAGTGTTTGCTGGTGTATTTCAACATGGGCATAATACACACTCTTTATTAACATTTTTATTTGCAAATATGTTTTAAAAATGGCTGAACCATTGGGAGAAACTAGTTAAAGGGCACACTGGGGCCCATAAGCAACTTACAATTGCTTGTTTGTGAATCTAAAATTATTTCAAAATAATATGTTTTCAAATGATTGATAGTCTCCATAGTATTCAAATGATTGGTAGTCTCCCTTGCTATACACATTACTCCCTCCCATAGGCCTCTCAGCTTCTGTGAGGTGGAAATAACACACTCCTAAGTGTGTTGATTTGAAAAAGCCTTTGGTTTTTCCCGAGATCCTAAGTAAATTCCAGCATCTTGGTATTTACTACATCTTTATAGGACATCTCTGAAGTGTCCCAGTCCTCAAAGGAAAATATAGTACCTACTATTATAGTATCTACTGTTATGAACTCAGGGATAAAGAAATACTCTGATTTGATATAGTGGGTGTTTTCAGTGTTTCAGTGGTGTCTGTGCATTAGGGCCAGAAGGTTGGTTTTTGCGTACATGACCCAGGAAATAGAAGGGAGTGCTGCAGAACCCAGTGCTTAATTATACCCGCTCCAGAGTCTGCCAGTTGACTTCCTATGTGATCACGAACACATTCATTTCAGTGTCTCCTTTTAAAGTAGAATTAAAAATAGTGCCCAGTACTTAGAATTCCTGGAATGATTTACATCTCAGAAAACATATGCCTGGCATTCAATGAGTTCTCAGTAATAGGGGGCTGGGTGCGGGGGTACTGCGGTTGGTATGATTTCACATGAGGGAGGCTGATACAACTCCAAAGGTGCCAATGAGGGACCCTGGGGGTTATGCAGCAGTTCAGTATTCTAACTTGGAGGTGGATACAAACCTACATATGTGCTAAATTGTATAGAGTGGAATACACACCCACCCACACACACCCACACCCACACCCACACACACACACACACACTCACAAAGAAGTACAAATTAAGCTGTGCTAAGCATACATAAGAAAGGGGGATTGTTTTAAGGCCAACACACTGATTGTTATGTTATAATTGTGCAAACTGTTACCACAGAGGGAAACCAGGCATATCGGTTTTCCAGCACTGCGCTAACAAGGTCCCTCCAACAAGGTGACTTTTAACACAATAGAAATGTGTCCTCTCCCAGTTCTGGAGGCTAGAAGTCACCAATCAAGGTAGTGACAGGGCCATGCTCCCTGCAAAGCTTTTAGGGGAGAAAACATGTCTTTTCTAGTTTCTAGAAGTTCCAAGCATTCCTTAGTCTATGTCAGCATCTCTTCAACATTGTCTCTATTTCTGTTTGTTCTCTTCCTAGAAGGATGCCAGTCATATTAAATTAGGGTTCACCCAGTGACCTCAGTTTACATCTGCAAAGGCTTTTTCCAAGTAAGGCCTTCAATAGGTACTGGTAATTAGGCCTTCAATATCCCTTTTTTGGGGGATGGGAGGTGGGAGACAGAGTTTAACATTTCACACAGTAACGGGCATTTAGGAGCTATCTGCATTTTTTTTCTTACATACTGCATGTGAATGTACCATTATCTTAGTAAGTAAAAATAAATTACAAATAAAAATCAGGCAGGTAACTATTGTGGCAACCAATATAGTTGGCAAGCAGCATAGGTGCCACTTTAAGAAATATGTTTTAAAGGGTAGGTATTCATTGTATGGAGTGAGGCCCCAGAACAGATTGTAATAACCTCATCCAGTAGATCACTCTTGAGTACTAAAAAAAAAAAATGTCATCACTATGACCCTTGCCCCACATCCCTAGGACCAAAAGAACTGTCTTATCAGATATGCCCTAGAGTGCTGATGCATTGGAATAATGATGTAAATTAATGTTTTTTTGTGTGTCTGATTAAGGAAGAAAGTACAGGGTCTGATAGTCATAGGATTTGCCTGGGGTTTTCCCAATGGGGAATTTTTTCTCTCTGTGTGTGTGTGTGTGTGTGTGTGTGTGTGTGTGTGTAGTTTGAAAAGAGGGTCTAGGGGCCAGGAATCTTCAGACCAGCAAAAGGAAATATATTATTAGAGACAAAATTAATACATATTCATAGGAGAGTTGAAATGTTTCCATAAATCCATAATAAGTACAAAGTACAGAGCCATATATATCATTGCTAAGTAAATATAAGCAAGTATATTTTACATTTGTAATTCATCTGCTGATTTGAATATCGTAACGGGTCACTCTCCAAAATGTCTGGGGTATTTTGGGGTGAAAATAAAACCAGACATACTTCCAAGATGAGGATGGGAATAATGTCACTAAGAACATTCATGTAGAATGTGCTCTGGCTTTAAGTTCAGACACAGTGAAGTAAAAGAGAACTTGAATTCCTATATGCATGACCCAAAAGGTACAAGCTCTTTGCACTTTTCAGGCTTCAATACTAAATCAATTCCTTCCTGTTAAATGGAAATTGAGGAGATTGTAAACATCTTCCAAGTCAAGCGGGAGACAATTTTTCAGCTGTTTCAGAGCTCAGAGCGAGGTCAATCAATTGACTCAATGGAGACAGACAAGCATTTAATTTGTATATTTTAAAGCCTCAGTACAACCTTGGCTTTCGCTCCCCTCCCCCCCCCCCCCCCCGTGCCTAACACCTCTGTTTTTGTTCACTCCTTATCTACAAAGTTAAAGTTCTTATTTAGAAATCTCTCTTCATGTGAAATTTAAAAATCTCTCCTCATGTGAGAATGATTCATGAAAGCATTTTGAGGGGAATCAACCTAAAGTAGGATATACTTTTAATGAGCACCTTGAAGTTGCTCACAGGGCATCATTAAAGCTCACAGAAGCTAATTCAAATGAAAGACTGTCTTTATTTATTAAAGTATCATTTAAAGTGGTTTAAACAGATGTTATCCTAATCACCTGTTCTTATGGATGAGCTTTGGTGATGAAAGAGGAGAAAGTGGGATAAGCCTGGTGGTCGATGTAGGTTGTTTTTTTTGTTGTTGTTCCTTGGTTTTTCTTTGGCCTTTAGGCTCTTAGACTTATTTGATCTTTGCCATGTACCACAGCCCTGGTAATATGCACTTATCCACATCAGATCTCTAGGGGTAACCAGAGCCCTGCTGCTTTGGGTTTGAAGGAAACTTTCCTGAGAGAAGAGAATGTATGGAAGGACAAGACTCCAAATTCACAAGCAGCCAACAGCTGGTCAAGTCCATGACCAGCTCCTCAACGTTTTCATTCCCACAGACATCCGAGACCCCAGACATCACAAACTACTTATTCTACACATTCATGAAACAGACAAAGGAATTGCCAATAATTAAGCTAAGCCCATCTTTGACCGAGGCAAACATGCAGGATCTGAGGAACCCAGGACAACTATCATATGAGCTCTCTTCATTGTGCTTTTGTTACTGAACCCCAATATTTTACTCTGTCTTCCTGCAAGCTTTGGCGATGAGATATGCACCAGCAGGAGTCTGCAGTGTAGAGAAGAAGAGGTGCTGACAAGTTTTCAGGTCAACACAGGACGTGCATGATTGAGTTGTCTGGATTTTTGTCTAATGTTTCTCTTTCTGAGACTTGGATGGCATATGACTACAAATACACTGAAGAAAAACATAAATTAATAAATTAAATCAATGCGGTTCAAACCATAAATAAGTGATCAAATTACATTCTATACAGCTTTTTAAATTGGAATAATTAAAAAATAGACAAGAGGGTAGAGCCCGGAAGCTGAATTCTTCCCACATCCTTTCCAGTAATCTACACATTCTTCTCTTCATCCTACAAGCTGTAATTTATACATGTGCCTCTTTACCCTCTGATCATTAATCATGGCTGTCTTTGGCTGTTCTGATCATCAAAGGTCAGAGTTGACATTTTCATACAGCACCTGAACATCTCTATTAACTTTTTAAAAATATTATTTCACTGGAATTGCATTCCTGGGAGAATGGGAGCGTGTGTTAGCAAAGCCCTATAATTGACAGATAGTGTTAGAACTTCTTTTGGAATAATGTGCATAAGGCTCCACCTCTACTCAACCAGTGAGAAAAAGGGCAAAACATGTTATAAATAAGAGCATACAAACAAAAATAGCAGGCTATATATACCCTGATAGGGTATATAGGGCAAAGAAAATGGTTAATTTAAAATAGAACTGATTGTAAAGCTTTCAAGAGTTGGGAATTTTGAAAATGTAAGGAAAGAAACTTCCAAAACTTTTTTGTTTGTAATGCAAACTCCAGCACTTTGCTGTGGGAGGGTTAAAAAATAATGAAGAATGGTTTCAGATGGGGTGCCAGGTCTGTTTGGAGAAAAGGTGTCCATACTGGTGGTTCTGGGTCCATTAGTGTATACAAGAACTGACTTAATCAATGTAGTAGTTATGTTTAAATGGGAAGAAATAGAGGAGGATTTAGGTCAGAATCAATCACAGAGGAACAGAAACTGGTAGTTGCTTAACCTCTTAAAGCAGATGATTGAAGTCCATGACTAGCATAGCTTGTCTCCCTCCCTCCCTCCCTCCCTCCCTCCCTTCCTCCCTCCCTTCCTTCCTTTTCCTTTCTTTCACTATTTCTTTTTTCCTTCCTTTTTCTTTCCTCCCTCCCTCCCTTTATTTCTTTTTAAAAAATATATATTTCATTGATTTTTTTTTTTTTTACAGAGAGAAAGGGAGAGAGTTAGAGAGTTAGAAACGTCGATGAGAGATAAATATCAACCAACTTCCTCCTGCACAACCCCCTACTGGGGATGTGCCCACAACCAAGGTACATGCCCTTGACTGGAATCGAACCTGGGACCTTTCAGTCCACAGGCTGAAGCTCTATCCACTGAGACAAACTAGTTTCATCCCTCCCTCCCTTTCTCTTTCAATTTTCTGAACGTTTTGGAAGAAATTAACAAATAAAAATTGCTTATGTTTAAGGTATGCCATGTAATGATCACATGCACACACACACACACACACACACACAATCAAGCAAATTTCATATTCATCACCTCACATAGTCACCATTTAGCATAGTCTTTCAAAGGTCCTGATTATTCTCTACAACACACTATGATATTTTTAAAAGGAAGGAATTTATTGGAATAATTTTGAGACTGTTAGCTGTGGACTTAGTGCATTGAATTAATCAACAATTCAGGGTTATTTTTTATGATTTTGGGATTAGTAAAATTATTAGGTAACATGTTAATTAAGCGTTATTATAGTTGATGTTATAAAGAACAAATGCAAACTTTCCTAAATAGAATCAGAGGTTTTCTTCAGAAACAGTGAATGATATATCCTTGTGGGGTTCTACTTAGAGATGGGAAAATACTTGCATTTTTATGGAAACAGTAGACTGTATGACTCTGGCTTCTAGTCATTTTTTCATTTTTCAAAATTTCTTTATTGATTAAGGTATCACATATCTGTCCTCATCCCCCCATTCCTATCCCAAACCCCTCCCCATGCATGCCCCCACCCCCTGTAGTCCGTGACCACTGGTTAGGCTCATATGCATGCACATATGCAAGTACTTTGGTTGACCTCTCCCCCTTATCCCCACCTCCCCCTACCTTCCCTCTTAGGTCCTACAGTCTGATCTATGCTTCCTTGTCTCTAGGTTTGTTCTTGTTCATCAGTCTATGTTGTTCATCATTTTTCCTAGAAGAGTGAGATCATGTGCTACTAGAAATACACTTATAAGAACCGAAAATGAGACAACCAATAATGATTATGCTGAGTGGCAAATGAATCAGTCTGTAGTGAATTTATTCTGGGCTAACAGTTCTTTTGAGTCCCAATTTCAATGTCAAACAGTTCCTTATGTGTACATGTCAGCCATTTTTTTATTTCTTTATTGCAAAATGAAAATCGGGTACATCTTTATGTAAAAAAAATTGTGTGTTTAGATTCCTTTGACTTGTGAAAAAGGATTTGTTTTATTTTTCCCTCACTTTGCTTCTGTGATAAGGATTATGCCAAAAAGCTTCTATCTCTGGTATACCAAAACCTTGCTTTTCTCTCTAGATCATGAGAATCAACTCTCCCCTTTAATACTGAAAATGATGCAAAGACCACTTCAGAAGTAGGGTATGCAACCCCAACCTTAGGTGGAAAATAATCTAACACTTGTGATGCGATGGCTCCAGAGTTTTATTTTGAAATCCAGCATTTTTGGTCAGGCTGAGATAGAGGACTTAAAAAAGTATGTTATTTCGGATTCAAGACAATGTCTGAAGGGGATAGACAGAGGCTATGCTTGGCTGGACCATGCGCAGAAGGGAGAGAAGACCAGGAAAGATCATTATGTCACAGAATGGAGGAAGAAGATTAGGACACTATTAGTATAAAGCATTTTTTTTAGAAAATTAGAATCACTAGTAAATAGGCATAATTTACATCTTAAAATTAGATTTTTAAAGAAGAGCAACAGGCATCCAGATGCTACATTTTGTGCACTTAGTAATTTGTACTGTCTGCTTGCCCCCAAGTGCCCATACAATTAACCAAGCATTATTGAAGTAGTTTTGAAATTTACAGATGTGTGTTGGCAAGCAATTGTATAAGAGTCTGTGGTAAAAGTCAGCAGATTTTAAGTAGAAAGGAAAAGCTTTAGAAAGAAAACTCCATTATAAAATCATCAACTTCTTGCAAAGGGTAAAAATCTTACAGCATGCTGGAAAAATATATTACAAATGAGTGCAAACCATCATCTAGATTTTTACTCTTGTGTTTATGCCTGAGGCCTTTTTATTTGATCATTGTTTTATTAATGGACTTGAACCAATGAGCAAGCTGGTGAAAGCTGCAGTACCCTCCTGAAGAATGACTTTTTTCTTTTTCACATCCAGATGTAATACATCACAGAAGGCAACTTTGCATGGGTAGTATTAGTATATGGTGGAGGGCTAGGTAATTTTTCAGGGAAGTAAGCAAAGCCAAATTATCCCATATTGGAAGAAGGAATTCTCTAGGTGGGAGAGTAGGTCTCCAATGTCCCCTGCTCTGCCTTTGATGTCCGTGGTCAAGTCCTAGCCAGAAGATAAGGAGAAGAGCAAGAAGAGAGCTCACAGATCCTCTAGTCCAAACCATTAGTTATTCATGAACATAGTTCAAGAGGCAATGCATGTTCTGTCTACAGTGGTTACTCGTTACTGACAGAGCCAATGGCAGGATGTCTGTCTCCTGGGGTTCCACAATAAGGTAGAATAAACCATGGGATGGGGGTCAAATAGACTAGCTTTGAAATTTGCCTCAGCCCTTCACTGGCTTTGTGACCTCAGGCTAGACTAGCTTGCCTCTCTCAGCTCTGGTATTCCTTGGTTGGTGACATATGGAGGGCGACCTGCAGTCTTTGTCATACAAGATAATATTTACATGTTTCAGGGATTAAGACCCAGTATTTTAGGGGAATATTATTCAATGTACTGAAAGTAATTTCTAAAAGGAAAATGATAACCAATGAACATTACCCTGCTTTTTAAATGGATCTATGCAGCATGAATCCCTAATTTCATGCATTGCAAATCTATACTTAGATGAATGCATGGCCAATGTCGCTGAGATAGTTCTAGCTTAGATCCATTGCCTATAGAATTATTAATATACACTGTTTACTTTTTTTTTACACTGTTTACTTTCAACAGCGTCTCAGTTTGTGTGATAAATTATATGGTCACCCTCCATATGCTACAGCATATGACTGCACAGCCAGGCTCTTTTAGGTTTATGGGAATCATGATCTTGGGGCCAGAGATCCTTGCTGGGGACTAAGTGTGTTCATTGAGTTCCACCATATACCTCCTCTAAAAGCAATTGACAAATGATAATGAGAAGGCATCTTAGCAGACTGGGGTTAGAGCCCAAGTGCCTTCCACATGGGTTTGAGGCAGAGTGGTTGATGACAAGCATTTAAGCTGCTCTTTTACTCACCTTTGTAAGGATGTTTGTAATAGCAGAGCAAGGGCAAGGCCACTCATCTGCTGATGCTCTCTGCTATGCCACATCTCAGTATTTACTCTCCTCACCACCTCCATCAGTACATGTGATTGACACCTGGATGGCCTCCGGGCACTGCTCTTAGAGGCTGATACTCCTTCCATATTCATGTCCTCTTCTAATTCATATTGGTCATGAATTATTGTGAAATTCAAGATCACGATCAAGCTCTGATAGGAATGCTCTGGGAAAAAGATCTCCAGCCCATCAATTGCAGATCATTTGTATAAATAGTTAACTTCAAACAGTTCTCTTTGGTTTCTTCCATCCTTCCTTCTTTTCTTCCTTCCTTCCTTCCTTCCTTCCTTCCTTCCTTCCTTCCTTCCTTCCTTCCACTAAATATTATTTCTCTTAAACCTAATTTAGATATTACTATTATATCTTCTTTGTAGGTAAGGTGTCATATACTCAAATTTTATATACAAAAAGTTTACTCAGCTACAGGCTGAGCTGATATTGAGACTTCATCTCATGGCTCTGGAGTCCACACTGCTATTCTACTCTACTTCTTACCTCACAAGTAGGATATCTATTAAAACAATGGAAAATTTTGTAAGTTAGGAGGTCCATGGAGGGCACCTATGTATTAACAATGGTTTGGGCTAGTTCTACTCTGGAAGCTATGGCTAATAATAGTTGAGAAGTAGGCTCAACTGACAGCATGGAATCAGAGAACTCTACATAAAATAAGTCAGTTGGTAGCTCTGAGGAAGGATATGATGTTACAGAAAAGTCCTAGTAGACTACTGGGCATTTGAAATAAAGCTAGGAAAGCCAGAAAGGAAGGCATCCGTGGTACCCTAGGAAGAGGCAGCAGGAGGGAACAGGAAGCTGAGGACCAGGTACTGAGTCTGAGTGGCAAAGCTCCAGAGAAGGTTAAAACTGTGCTTTGCTGAGAACTAACAAAAAGAATGGGACCCTTTCAAAGGATGTGTTTCTGTCATACCTTCCAGCAACAGACTTCAGTTGTCAGATTATTCATGATTTACTTTATCACATTGCTACCTCTTCTAAGGGCATGACCAAAAGCCCAGTCCTTTCAGCCCAACACTTCTAGTGGGACTACGTCGACAAGCCATGTCTACCCAACACTTCTAGTGGGGTTGGCCAAAGTCTTATAAGACTTGCTTTGCAGTTAGACTTTCTCTCTTACCAATCTCACGTCCTCCAACACTCTTCCACAAGTGTTGATACCTAATAGATATCTAGCATGCCAAATGGCATCCTTTTATCTGCTTCTGGAATACGGATCTCTAGTAGAACTCACTTCTACTTTGGACAGGATATTCTTCTCTCTCTCATATAAAGGACAATCATTAGTTGGAAGGGCAGAATGTCCTAAGTGAGTAAAAGAAGAGGACATTTTCTGAAACACCTATTCTGAGGCACAGTTTGAATACCACCCAGAGACCTCATTCCTATTTTCCTTGATTAGGTTCTGGTGCCAAAGCACTGCTTTCTGAAAGCAGGCAGGTGGGTACAAACAGTAGAGAAGTCAGTTTACTAAAGCATGATCATTCTTGGATTTTGATGGCTTATTCACACAAGGGAGAATGTTAGATCAAAATATTTCCCACTCTAATATCTTCAAAATGTTTCATTACTCATAGCTGAGAGATGCCAAATTTGGGAACAAAACCATCACCTCTTCCCAGTCTTTTGGGTAGTAGTCATTAACCAATTTTAGAGAATGACTTGGCTCTGAATTTTTTCACCTACCTCCTTAACCATTGAAATGTGTAAGAACGAAGCACAGTCTAGCTGAGAGGTTGCCACAGCTGCCTGGGTTGCTGTCACTAGGTTGTTTTGTAAAGAGGACCTCTCTAAAAGGGTCCGGAATCTCAAATGTCCATCCCATGTCTACCTTGGATAATGGCTATCCTAACAACCTCGTTGTCCTCTACCATAAAGTACCACATGGGGAGGCGTGTGTCATCTTTAGAGCTGCCACAACTCAGGGCCTCAGGCTGCTACCATTTATGGCAGCAAGTCAGATTTAATAGGCCTCTATTTGACAGATTCAATGTCCAACAGCTCTTGGGGAAAATTTATCCAAAGGGCCTGCAGATGAACAAATTTGCCTGTCTACAAAGAGGAGTGAAATATCTCCCCACCGTGTACAGCAGGTTATAATCCATTAATCTGCCAGCAATCTTTACCCTCCATGTGTGTGAAATTATGCAAGCTTCTTTTTTTTTCCTTTATTGTCATTTTGAATTATGCACTCTGTGTGGTAGATAGATCAACTCTGCCGAGGCAGCTAACTGAGCTGTTTGGAAGAGAGGGATGTGTTTTATTTTCACATCAACTTGCTCTGATTCAGTGTTTAGGGTGACATATAATCAGCCACTGAGTTAAAAAAAAAAAAAAGAGAGATCAGTATTAAGTGTAAACCACATTCCATCATGACCAATGAGATGTAATTGGTGCTATTGACAGCATCCCAGGCTGCACCGAATTTCCTATCAGCCCGAAACCTGATGACAACTTTTTTCCCCCCACCCCAACTACAGTCATGGGCTGCATAATGATGTTTCGACCAATGACAGACTACATATATGATAATGATCCCATAGATTATATGGAGCTGAACATTTTATTGCCTAGTGACTCTGTAGTCATCAAAATGTAACATGACGCATTACTTATGTGTTTATGATGATTCTGGTTCACGGTGTTTATGGATTTCACAGTAATGTCCTGGGCCTTCATATTTACTCACCATTCACTTACCGACTCACTCAGAGCAACTTCCAGTCCTGTGAGCTCCATTTAATGTAAGTGCCCCACATAGGAGTACCATAGTTTATCTTTTTAAAAAAAATAATCCCCACCTGAAGATATTTTACCATTGATTTTTTTTTAGAGCAAATAGAGGGAAGAGAGGAGGAGGAAGAGAGGGAAAAGGAGAAGGAGAGAGAGTGGAGAGGGAGAGAATCATTGATGTGATAGAGACACATCAATTGGTTGCTTCCCACACACACCTCAACCAGGACTGGGGATCAAGCTTGCATCCTAGGTACCTTCCCTTGATGGGGAATGGAACCCGTGGTCTGTGTGCCAGTGCTCTAACCACCAAGAAAAGCTGGCCAGGGCGTAGTTTACTGCACTTTTTCTATGTTTAGATACACAAATACCATTGTGTTATGATTGCCTACATTATTCAATACAGTAGCATACTTTATAGGCTTGTAGCTTAGGTAGGAGCAATAGGCTGCACCATATACCCTAGGTGTGCAATAGGCTATACCAGTTAGCTTTGTGTGAGTGCACGCTATGATGTTCATGAAATGACAAAATCATCTAAATAGACATTTCTAAGAACACCTCCCTGTCATTAAGCAGCATATCACTGTAATTAGTTATGAATCATTGCAAAGGAAGATTATGTAAATTTTTATATACATTATATAAATAATTTAGCTATAATGTTTTTCCAAAAGAACCAAACTTGGGCCTAGATTACCTGCTACAGAAAAATAATAATTACTATGTAGTGACTGTTAAGCAGGGTCCCTATGTGCTGCTCTTCAGAGACCCTACTTGCCAGTTGTTTGCCCAGAAGAAAAGCACATTTTTCTTGTTCCAATATGGGCTGAGGAAGGTCTGCTGTTGTGTGCCCACATGCAGAAGGTTTAATGCACTCTCATGTTTAATTTATGTGGAGCTCACAGAAGGTAGATAGTATTACCTCCAATTTACAAGCTGCAGAAGATGAGCTGAATAGAGGTGATATAACTCACCCAAGGTCAGATAAGCAATGAATGGAGGACTCCTTTCAGGTCTTAATCTGTGAAACTGCAGCGGCCTGGCTGAGATCCCCTCAGGTGCAGGGTCTGCATTGCACCACAGACATGCCTTTCTAAGGAGGCATGTCTCTCATTGGCTGGGCTAGATACCAGTAGGTTTACCTGCAGTTCTCCTAAACTGCTGTTGATACTTCTGTTTATGGTCTTCCTTGGTAATCCCAAAGCATTAGCAAGTGTTTGCTTTGTGGGTCTTTGAATCTTTGCTTTTGTTTTATTCTTTTTCATTTTTATACTTTATTAATTAAGGTATTACATATGTGTCCTTATCCTCCCATTGCACCCCCACTCATGCCCTCACTCCCCTGTTGTCTGCATCCACTGGTTAGGCTTATATGTATGTATACTAGTCCTTTGGTTGACCTCTCCCTTCTATCCCCACCCTCCTTTACTGTCCCTCTGAGGTTTGATGGTCTGATCAATGCTTCTCTGTCTCAGGATCTGTTTTTGTTCATCAGCTTATGCTGTTCATTATAGTCCATAAATGAGTGAGATCATGTGATATTTATCTTTCTTTGACAGGCTTATTTCGCTTAATTCAGCCATGCTGTTGTGAATAGTAACAGTTATTTCTTTTTTATAGCAGTTTAGTATTCTATTGTGTAGAATAGAATTCTACACAATTGTGTAATCCACTCATCTGCTGATGGACACTTAGGCTGTTTCCAAATCTTAGCTATGGTGAATTGTGCCACTCGGAACATAAGGGAGCATATATCCTTTCTGATTGGTGTTTATGGTTTCTTGGGATATATTCCTAGAAGTGGGATCACTGGGTCAAATGGGAGTTTTATTTTTAGTTTTTTGAGGAAACTCCATACTGTTCTCCACAGTGGCTGCACCAGTCTGCATTCCCACCTTTTTCTCCACATCCTCACCAGCACTTGTCATTCTTGATTTGTTGATAATAGCCATTCTGACAGGGTGTGAGATGGTACCACTTTGTCATTTTGATTTTCATCTCTCGGGATGATTAGTGACTTTGAGCAGGCTTTCATATGCCTCTAGGCCTTCCTTCTATCTTCTTTTGAAAAGTATCTATTTAGGTCCATTGTCCTTTTTTTGTTTGGGTTGTTTATCTTCCTTTTGTTAAGTTGTATGAGTTCCCTGTAAATGTTGGAGATTACACCCTTATCAGTAGTAACATTGGCAAATATGTCCTCCCATGCAGTGGGCTTTCTTGTTTTGTTGATGGTTTCTTTTGCTGTGCAAAAGCTTTTTTTTTTTTTTTTGATGTAATCCCATTTTTTAATTTTATCTTTAGTTTCCATTGTCTTAGGAGCGGTATCGGTGAAGAAATTGCTTCCACGTATGTCTGAGATTTCGCTGACATGCAAAAAAGATGAAACTAGACCACCAACTTACACCATACACAAAAATAAACTCAAAATGGATAAAGGACTTAAAAATAAGATGGGAAACCATAAAAGTACTAGAGGAATTCAAAGCCAGCAAAATCTGAATCTTCACTTTTAAAATTAATATTAGAGTCCTGGTCTATTTGGAAAGGAAGGAAAATAAGTACAAATGAAAGAGATGGAAGCCATGGAAAATCTTCAGAGAGATTCTCCCTTGGTGGTTGATCCCTTGGCATCAGTCCTTTTTCTGTGAACTTTTTGGATCAACAGTTACATTTTAAGTGATTCTTTAAGATCTGACATGATACCCTTTGAGATGCTTTGCTCCATATTCAGTCCTGAGTCCCACTAATTGCACCCAGTTTTGATTTTTTTCCTGTAAGGTTTTGCTTGTTACTACTATGACTGCTGCTACTACTACTAGAAGTAGGTAGCATGTATGAGCATTTACCGTCTATCAAAAACACCCTTCTGTTCTTTTATGTGTTAGCCCATTTAATCTTGAGGTATGAATGAGGTGTGGTATTTAGCACAGTGTATGACACATAGTATATCCCCACAAGTTGTGGCTATTTTAATGTCATTAGTGTTATTATTAGGTGAATCAGAAGATATAAAATTGATTTGAAATTATAAAAATCTTTGCATGTTTAAGACACCCCCCCTCCCAGGTAGCTCTCATCTTCTAGATCCCTCCCCAAGACCTTTGCCCTGCTCTAGCTTTCCCAGGGACTCTGAACTTCAGTGGAACAACTAAACCAGAAGAAATTTCCTCAGGGGCTGCCTGAAGGTCATTGCCTACCCAATGGAGAGCTCTCCTTAGTGAATAAGGCTAAGTCCAGATCCTAGATCACTAAAGCTGAGTCTGTTTTCTAACACATAAAGCCTCCCCCTGCAAAGAGAAGGTAGCCTGGTCTCTGGCAAGGGCAGCCCCTCTAGATGTCTTCAAGTAAGAGTTCATTTGTAATTTATAAGATCCAAGACATCTTCATCACCCGCCACCTAATTCAATGAAATATCTTGTTAATGAAAACACTGATGACTGAAATGTCTACTGAGTCCAAAGGCTGTCATTGTGGACCAAGCCTAGTGCCCCAATCAGTGAAATGAGTCAGACATAGACATCTTAAGGACAAGCAAATTAAAAAAAAAATACTATTGGGCCCACCCTCCGTGGCTCAGTGGTTGAGCTGAGCATCGACCTATGAACCAGAAGGTCATGGTTCGATTTCCAGTCAGGGCACATGCCCAGGTTGAGGGTTTGATCCCCAGTGTGGGGGCATGCAAGAGGCAGCTGATCAATGATTCTCTTTCATTAATAATCTTTTTATCTCTCTCTTTCCCTCTCCCTTCCTCTCTAAAATCAATAAAAATATATATTAAAACTTCTACATCCTCAAGCTCTAAGTAAAATTTCAGGAAAAAAGCAACGAAAAAAGAAAAGAAAAATAATCTTGGTGAAATCTTTGCAAGAACAAAATGGATAATTACCAAGGCCCGTGTCTCCTTGCAGGATCCCGAATCTTCCCATCTTGTGCAGATTTAGCATCCTGCCTCAGCATGGAAAAGAACCCTAGCATTTAATTGTTATTGGTCCTTTATTTGAAAGTGTACTTGAAATGCCCGGAGGGAAGAGAAACATTATTGTTTCAATGGGCACTTAGCTAAGAGAACTGGGATGAGGTTTTTGTCAATGCCAGGGTCCCCAGGCCTTCATATATTACTCTTGCTGAGGTGGAGAGCTCTTGGAGAAAGATATCAGAAGAGTTTGATGGCTGTTTCTCACAAGGGCAGTTGGAGAACTATTTAATGAGGGGCTCTCAGTGCTTGAGAAGTCATTAAACTACTGCTTCATTGAAGGTGATCCTTAGACTTTCCTTGGATCGATAGAGTCAAGAGGTTTTCTGTCAAAAAATATATATTTACTTGGGAAAATGAAATGCAAGCAGAATAACAATTCAGTGAATAATTACATAGGACTAGTAATGATAAATGATAAAGAACTTTGAGAGTTCACCCCCATTACCTTGCTAGAACATCACAATAAAATCATGAGGATAGATAACATGCACTCTTTCTGAAAAAGTGCCTACAGACAAACCACAAGAAAACAACCTGTAGTTGGGCGTTGGAGTGAGGAGGTTGGGGGTGTTAATGAAAAACAAAACAAAACAAAACATTGAAACCTGTAAAAAAATTTTTGTCAGTTTATTTGGGCCAAACTGTCGACATATGCCAGGAAGCAGAACCTCAATGGATTGAGATAATGCTCTGGAGAATGGCGGGTTACATTTCTATATTTATATATTGCCATCAAAGGAGGGACATAGGTGAGTTACATGAAATTCATTGGTGATAGATTAGGGAGGTGGGACAGAGCTAAGGGGGGGGGGGACACCTCTGGGATAGGGTAAAAGGTGAAATGATGGACATGAGCTTCTTTTATAGAGATGGGTACAGGATACTCTAATGTAATTAACAATTGACAATTAACTTGATAACAATAACAATGAGGGAATGTCTTGAGGCCATTTGTTGTGCCCTGAGGGGTCGGGGTAAAAAGGAAGTTACTAGTCACCCAGACATCTTAGAGGCAAGAAGGCAAATGGGCTCAGTAAAGCAGATCCAAATTGATCTTTGTCAGGTGAAATATCTGGGACATGACTACCCACTATAACCTGTTTGTAGTTAGATATTAAATTTTCAAACCATCTTTTGTGGACTGCCACGCAGGCCTTCCCTGAGCTTCAGGTTCAGATTATTGTTGAAAGCTAATGTCATTGTGCCTCATATAAGTAACTTGTATGTTATCATTTGTTTTGCTAAATTGAAGGCCCTTAAAGGCAAGGATTATGGAGTTGTTGTTTTTTCCTAAACAAAATTCACTAAAAGTACGTGACATGGAACATCAAAGGCCTTATGCTTCTGCCCCTAGGACCCACATAAAAGGCCTGGAAAGTGGATGCTTGGAATGTAGTGTTCACATAGTTCCAGGTTAGAACTACACATAGCAGCACAGAAGAATAACCCGACTCAGATTCCACAGGGAGGATACAGCGTTACACACTGGTGGAGCCAAGCTCACAGCTGCTGTGGCATTTCTGATAAGAGTGGCATCTGTCCAGTAGGTGGAAGGTAACATTGGAGGGCTTAACAGCTTCCTCACTTAGGAAATACTTGTAAACAATCTTTGGGGTGAGCACTAAGTCCAAAGTGACCCTGTTTGCAGGTCTACCTAATTTGTACCTGATGTTTATCCTACAAAGGAAAGTTTGCATAAAAAGTTTGGATGTTTATTCAAAAGAGCTGGAGCTGAGAAAAATATTTATATTTGGTGCTAATCAGGCATGAACCAGACAGCAAGCCACTCATATCTTAATTATAAGGTCATAGTCAAACAAGGCAATTTAATTGCAATCTGTATAAAATAATCCTATATAAGAAAAGGCTAATATGCAAATGGACTGAACTGTGGTGGAACAACCAGTCTCTGTGATGCACACTGGCCACCAGGGGGCAGCCACTCAACACAGGAACTGCCCCTTGGTGGTCAGTGTGCTCCCACAGAGGAAGCGCTGCTCAGCCAGAATCCTGTCTCAAGACTGTCAAGTGCAGTGGTGGTGGAGGGAACCCCTCTCACCTCTGAGGCAGCACTAAGGAGCAGCGGTGGTGGCAGGAGCCTCTCTTGCCTCCGGGGTAGGTGGACATCCCCCGAATGTCCTGCACCTGGTCTCTGGTTTATTTATAAACTGCTAATATGTGCCTTTGCATCCTGTAATATTTTTTATTCAAGCATGGCACTGTATGCACCTCTTTGTATTATAAAGTACAAGATCATTAATCTGCAATTTCTCTTGCCAGCTCGTTCACTACATGGCATTCAGTTCTGTTTAATATGGACTTGTTAAGTCCTGAGAGGTTACTTCTTTGTTATGACTTAATGTCTCTGATTGCAGCAATTTTAACAAGGGTGATCTGCACAGTGAGTGTTGGCTTTCCTTAAATATCTGGAGTGGTTCCTTACATTTCTGCTTTTCACCTGCCTCCTTCCTGATATTTGTCCCTGGGTATTAGTGGTTCCAGGTGCACAATACATTTTCCAGGTTCTGAAACAACAGACTTCTGGGCACCTTTATGAACACCGAGAACACAGAGAAGTGAGTTGTTAAACTCTTCGAGCCAAAGGGAACCCCCTTTTCTGAAGTTAGCGCATGACTAAGCTTTGAGTGCTCCTGGTGTGGTGAGCTGAGTGCATATGGTTATTATAACACGTCTAGAGGGTGGTGGAAAGGCTGGGGCTGATTGCTTCTCCCAGATAGAACCTGTTTAGCAAAATACCTGCAGCTCAGTGCAGAGCAGCCAGCACTGAGACCACTGGGGGTCACCTATGTGGCTGGATCAGCGCACATGTGCCTCCACTGCTGGCAGAGTGGACATTCCTGTGAACAGGAGGGAACTGTCATTTATTGAGGTTATGCTATGAACGTGCCTGGAACTGCTGAGCTAGGATCTTTCCTTTGATATCGCAATCCAATTTTCCAACACTCAAAATAGGTATTATTAAAAACTTCATTTTATAGTCAAAGAAATAGCAGCCGAGAGAGGGAGTTATTTGCTGACGATTACACAGTTAGTAGGTAGCTGAGTTAAGTTCAAACCCGGCTCTCCTGCACCCAGAACTCTCTGCAGGACAATACCCTGCAGTTGACCCCAAACTCTCTGCGGGACAACTCTGCAGTTGACCTTTTAGCCTTACTATCACATTTTCCCAAGGGTAGTTATCCTTTCTGAGGATTGGTTCTATGCATGCTCCTTTTGTCTGCAAGCAGGAGGGGGTGGAAGTGCAGGGAGGGCAGCCACTGGTCACTCTTGGGGAATGAATATTTCTGAATAACCATGTTTTCCTTATTTAGAAAACAGAATGCTCATGTCAATTCCATCAAAGTTGAAAACAAGGTTCTTTGACTATTTTTTTCCCAACATGAATTCTACTTCCTGTCTGTTTGAGTATAAGCACTTTACAAAGTATTTGTGGGTTTGTTTGCTTTTTAACTATCTGCCCTAATCACAGGATGGTAATAATGATTCTGACATGATGACAATATCCCCATGCATTGACAACAGTGCAAATGCCATACTAATATTCTCCATACCTGTTGGATTAATCAATACCTTTCATGGTAATTATTTATTATCCCAGATGTGAATGTAATGCAACTTTAAAGATATTAAAAAGTGTAAGAGTCTGGTCTTTATCCCAAAGATCTCTGTTTCTTTTTCTGTTTTCCATGGTCTTGCGGGCTCCTTCCTCACTGTCAGCTCTTACCACTCCACTGCCATTCACTTAGTGTTCAGCATATGTCTGCCAAAAGGAGGCATCTGCTGCTGCTAATACGAAAGCTCTAGTGAATCAGGGAACCAGATGCATTTCATTATTCAAATTGTCTAAAGGTGTGAGGAAATGTGTTTGTGGGACTTTGTGGCATTTTTCACAAGGACTGCATCTATTTTTGAAATTGATTATAGAAGACACTGTTGGTGCCCTAACTATATCCCCTCAGCCCTGAGCTTTTTCCTGCATGCTAGTCCAACTTCCACCTGCCGTACCTGTCTCTGTGGGTCTGAGACTTTCTCTGACCACCAGAACCTCCTCTGCTGACTGACTCAATTAAGCCAGATGTCATGGGGAATAATACCACTCCTCCCAACCAGGGAGAGGACCCTCACCCAGTGACTGATGGGATGGGTGCCTACGTGCCCCATGTGGGAAAACTCTCAGGCATTCGTTCCCTACTGGGTCCCACACTCTCCTACTCCACTCATCCATAATGCTAACTTGCCTGGTAACTCATCTTTATTGGCCTCTTCCCTTTTGCTGTCCGGCGCAAGGATTCCCCTATCTGAGATTTCCTCTCCACAGGTAAAACACCTACTTTTGGATCTTTGTCTCAAGGTCTACTTCCCAGATGTATTCAAACTAAGGTGCAGAGTTAGAGCCAAGTGAAGGGTTAACAGTATTGATTACAAGGGAATCACTTTGGTTTCAAGGGGGTAACATTTGGATAGTATAGGACAGTGGTCGGCAAACGCATTAGTCAACAGAGCCAAATATCAACAGTACAACGATTGAAATTTCTTTTGAGGACCAAAGTTTTAAAACTTAAACTTCTTCTAATGCCAGTTCTTCCAAATAGACTCGCCCAAGCCCTGGTATTTTGTGGAAGAGCCACACTCAAGGGCCAAAGAGTCGCAATTTGCCGGCCACGGTATAAGACATTTTTGGATTCTTTTCAGATTTCATTATCCAGGCTGTGCCTTCGACTCTCACCCACCGGCCTTGAAATACTAGACCGGACACACACTTTCCCAGTAGTATTGCACTGGAGTCGAAGTGTGCATTTTATGTATCTACTCTTCGGGGAAATGGTGCTGAGTCAGAATGTAAGGTTCAAGAAGCTGCGTCTCTGCTTGACTTCAGCACCAAGTCAGCACCACAGAGGCCAGGGAGGAAGTTTGTTGGCACCTGGGATCTTAATAAGTAAAGGTAACATCGCCGGAATACACCATCGGTTGGCTCTTTGTGCCAGTGATACAGGGGAATTTTCACTTTCCCTCCTCCCTTAATTCGCTCAGGATCAGCAGTTTAAATGGACAGCTCTGCTGTAATGCAGCTGAAGAAGGAAAATAATATTAAAAAGTAAACTTTTCATCCAGCACACACCTGTCTTCCTTCAAAGTACCAAGGTCAAAGGCAGGAAGGGTGAGGGCAATGGCTGGGGATTAGGAGATACCCAAGACAAACCTGGACTTTCTAGAGGAAAGAATAGTCTTTTTAACAATCAGTGCTAAGACAACTGGGTATCTGTGTCAAAACAATGAAGTTCAGCTTCTATCTACACCAAATGTAGCTGCTCAAAATTAGCTCAAAATGATCATAGTCTTAAATTTAACAACTAAAACTATACTAAGCAGAAAACCCAAGAGAAAATCTTTTGATCTTGAGTCAGACAATATGAAACAAAAGCAAAACTGACAAAAGCAAAAATAGCTTGGGCTTTATCAAAGTTAATGACTCTGCACTTCAAAGGATATCATCAAAATGTAAAAATGCAAACCACAAAATGGGAGAAAATATTTGCAAATCACATATTCGATAAGGAGCTTGGTCCCAGAGCACAGAAAGAACTCTTACAATCTAATACTAAAAAGGCATATAACTCAATTTGAAAATGGAAAGAGCTTATAAATAAAAATTTCTCCAAGGAATATATACAAATGGCAGTCAAGTACACGGAAAGATTTTCAAATCTGTAGCCATTTAGGAGACACAAATCAAAACCCTACTTAGCTACCACTTCATCCCCACTAGGATTACCATAAATACAACGACAGATATTGACAAGTGTTGGCAAGGTTGTAGAGATATTAGAACACCCCCCCCCCTACATTG
Source organism: Vespertilio murinus (assembly GCA_963924515.1). Lineage (NCBI taxonomy): Eukaryota > Metazoa > Chordata > Mammalia > Chiroptera > Vespertilionidae > Vespertilio > Vespertilio murinus. The sequence continues at coordinate 11,366,351 of OZ004714.1, forward strand.
TTGGCAGGAGGGTGATATGGTACAGCCAACTTGGAAAATAGTTGGGCAGTTTCTCAAAAATGTCAAACACAGAGTTCCCCTATGAACCAGGAAATCTACTCCCGTGTATGTAATATGTTCACACAGAACCTTTTTACATGAGTTTTCAAAAAGCAGTGTCACTCATAATAGCCAAAAGGCAGAGAAAACCTAACCGTTTCCAACTGGTGAACTGATGAATTACATGTGGCTTATCCACTCAATGGGTTATTACTTGGCACTACTGTACTAAGTAAGGAAGCACTGCAACAATATGGATAATCCTTGAAAATGTTATGCTAAGTGAAATAAGCTACTTACGAAAACCACACACTGTATGACTCCATTTATACAAAGTGGCCATAATGAGTAACTCTTTAAGACAAGATGTAGATTTATGGCTGCCAAGAGCTGGAGAGGGAGGGACATGGGAAGTAATTGGCGAGTGGCTGCTGATAGAGGGCTTTTGAGGGGGTGATAAAAATGTTTTAACATTGATTGTGGTGATAGCAGTAGAACTCTGTGGGCATATTAAAACTCATTGACTTTTATACTTTGTATGGTGTGTGAATTATAGCGCAATAAAAATTTTAAAATGCTCATTGCCTGTTTAAATACAAATAATAATTTACTCTATCATTTATAAGCTTTATATAAATAAAATAGATGACAACAAAAGCATAGCGCGTGTATGGTAAAGCGAAGTGTATCAGGATAGTATTTGACTTTAGTATCAACGACCCTTTGGGCCTGGTGGCATTGGTTAATAGGATCCTGTAAGTTTTGAGTGTACACTTCTATGATGCATGGTCTGTTCATTGCACTGTGTGTTCATAACCCGAAGCCACGTCACCCTCCATCACCATTTATTTGACCCCCTTTACCCGTCACCATCCTCTGCCCCCTTCCCTCTGGTAGTCACCATACTGTTGTTCATGTTTATGCTTTATGTTTATATTCCACATATGAGCGAAATAATATGGTCCTCAGCTTTTTCTGAGCTTGACTTCTTTCTTACTCATTTTAGAAGTTCTGGTGCAATGTTTAACAGCACTGGTTAAAAAAAGCAGTTATTCCTATCTTGTTCTTTTTCTTAGGGACAACACTTTTTGACTTTCATTATTATATAGGCTATTACCTGTGATTTTTCACAAATGTGCTCCAGTCCCTGAAGTTGTGTTCTGTTGCCTGATGAACAGGGTATGGGACAGGCTTCTGGAGCTCTGGAAGGTTCTGTGAGTTGTTTAATGAATTAGCTGGGTTGTTATTGGGGTACTCTGAAAAGACTGCTGCCATGTGACTGTCCTGGGCTGGGATTTTCCTGTGAGCTGGGGCACTGTTGCACCCACCGTGTCCCCAGAAGATGTGGGTCCTGAGAGCCAGGTGACTCTGCTCATGCCTATGGGCTGTGTAGCATCATGAAGGGAAGGAATGGGAGCTTGAGGGTGAACAGAAAAGGCTCTAGTATGTATTTGATGCTTATAATGATCTACTCTAGTAACAAGCCTGTTTTGATCATCTCCCCTGTGAAAAACCTGAAGGCAAACTATTTTTAAAAAGAGGTACTGCAAACATTCATCCCCTTTGTCCTCTGTGCTGTCATTTTCCTTGGATTTTGTTTCAGGTGGAGTCTCAGGGGATGCGAGACACCATTTGAAGTTACAAATGACTGATTTTATGCTGAGACTGCCACCATCTGCAATCCACAGAAATATGCCAAAGAAATACAGTAGATATCTTTCAGTGATTTACCTTTACCGCCCTTCCAAAATATTGAACTAATGCTGTAATTAACAGGTGACAGGTCCAATTATCCTTTAGTTGAGGAATAAAGTCATTTTATATCACACTGAGTAGTCTGATTACTTATTCATGCCTATTGGAGAAGTAAGCTTCCTAATTAGAAGTCAACTTTGCAAGATCCCATCAAAGAAGGCTATCTCTTTCTGGATATTTTGATATTTCTTTGCATTTCACAATAACATCGTAATAATCAATATCTTTGCCATTGACATAATAGTCATAGATAAAAACTCGTATTTACCATCCTCATATATAATAAAGAGATAATATGCAAATTGATTATCGCTCCAACACACAAGATGGCTCCCCCCATGTGGTAAAAGAGGGCCGCCTCCATGTGGACACAAGATGGCAATCACAAGATGACCAGCAGAGGAGGGCAGTTGTGGGTGATCAGGTCTACAGGGGAGGGCAGTTAGGGGTGCCAGGCCTGCATGGGAGGACAGTTGGGGGTGACCGGGCCTGCAGGGAAGGGAAGTTGGGGGTAACCAGGCCTGCAGGGAAGGGAAGTTAGGGATGATTGGGATGGCAGAGGAGGGCAGTTAGGGGCAACCAGGCCTGCAAGGGGAAGGCAGTTGGGGGGAACCAGGCCTGCAGGGGAAGGCCATTGGGGGTGATCAGTCTGGCAGGGGAGGGCAGTTAGGGGTGATTGGGCTGGCAGGGGAAGGCAGTTAAGGGTGACCAGGCTGGCAAGGGAGGGATGTTAGGAGTGACCAGGCCAGCAGGGGAAGACAGTTAGGGGCTATCGGGCTGGCAGGGGAGCAGTTAGGTTCTGATCAGGCTGGCAGGGGAGTGGTTAGGGGATGATCAGGCTGGCAGGCAGAAGTGATTAGGGGCAATAAGGCAGGCAGGCAGGTGAGCAGTTGGGAGCCAGCAGTCCTGGATTGTGAGAAGGATCCCAGATTGGAGAGCATGCAGGCTGGGCTCAGGGACACACTCCCCATGCACAAATTTTGTGCATGTGGCATCTAGTATAAGATAAAGCACTTTACAACATTTTTCATTTAATTCATGATAACTCTATAAGATAAAGCACTTTAGATAATTTTTAAAAATTCCCATAAAAATCCTGTATAGTAAGAGGCACTCCTATTATTTTCAGCTTTAAAGAATTTGGGTAACTTGTCCAAAGGCTTCATAGCTAGTAGTAATGTCAGAGCCATATTGTCTATCGTTTTGGAGTGAGAATCTGATGCTACAACCATATTTGCACTCTTAACTGTCATCCCAAAGCATCCTTAATGCAAGCTTCTTTGTGCCTACAACAGTACTAAATTAATTTGTTACTCTGTCCTTAAGGAAACAGTAGCATCACTCACAATAGGACTAACCAGTCAATGGACAGAAGATGTTTTTTAATTAAGAGAAACAAATGAGTGTCAAAGTTGGGAAGAAAATTCAGTGTACTTATGGCCAATATCTCTGCCATAGTAATTAGAACTTATTACTATCTTTGGTGACTAAATGTTTTTAGCTACAGGGTTTTATAAAGGAAATTTAAAAATATTTATTTCACACCTGTTATGTTCTGGGTATTTTTCATATCTTATAGGTTTCTCACAGCAATCCTGAAAGGTAACTAACATTTACCTTCACCATTTTAGAGGTATAACAAACTCATGGCTTTCCTCAGGTCATCCTTGTGGTAGAGTTAGGATTAATACCACATCTTTGATTGCCAAAGATCATGTGTTTAATTTTGAAATTGTGGGGCTTTTCTGATACAGTTGGTATTGTTTACTGAGCCTTTGATGTGAAGATTAAGAAGGAGAGAGGAATTGGCATGGAGAAAGAAAGGAATGGAAAAAATATCCAGAAGAAGTTTTGGGTCAGGTGTGTGTGGAAGGGAAAGAAAGTCTGTGAGGGGGTGGTGATGGTGGTGGGGGCGGGGCATAAAAGAGTATGCTTTCCTCTTTGTTTGTTTGCTTGTTTTATGCTGAGTTAGGGCATGGCTCTAGAGAAGGAAAATAACAGCATCAAGCAATGTTGCTTGTTTTAGACACATCTCTATGGATTCTTGCTTTCCCCATTGAGTGTTTAAGTTAGAATGACTATTCACTGGAGTGGCCACTTAGTAGAGGAAGTAGAGGCTCAGAGTTGAGGAAGAAATAGCACAGATAAATTCTATTTTATTTTTTAAAATTTGTTGGGGTGATTTTTGTTAATAAGATTATGTAGGTTTCAAGTGTACAATTCTATGATACATGATCTGCATATCACACTGTGTGCCCATCACCCAAGATCAAATCATCTTTTTTCACCATATATCTTACTCCCTCTACTGCTCCCCCATACCCCTTCTCTCTGGTAGCCTCCACACTGTTGTCTTTGTTTGGTTTAAATAGAATATAAATCAACTTAAAAGAGATAAAAATGGGAGAGAGATGAATTTGGAAAGTGAGGCACTGGAGCAAGACCCTATTCTTGATTTTTAAAAAAAAGTTATGCCATTTGTTTCTTTTAACAGTGATTTTCCCTACACACTTGATATACTATTATGAAATTAAAAGAAGTAATCTTGCAAGGGAGTTAAAAAGGAAAAAAAAGAAATAGTGTCTGTCCCTGCCTTTCAGAGATGGAAGCTGTGAGAGTGACCGGAAGATGGTGAATTCTGACATAGCCTGAGTGACGTGCCAACAAGTGCTGGCCACACTGAGGTCACCACCAGGAAAAGGTGAGTTCTGTGCACATTGTAGATGCTCCATACTGATCTTAATTAACTCTTTGTAGCCATCTTGGTTGTGTTTATTTGCATACTTGCTCTGATTGGCTGGTGGGCATGGCTGGTGGGTGTATTGGAGTGATGGTTAATTTGTATATTACTCTTTTATTAGATAGGATATATATATATATATATATATATATATATATATATATATGAACACACACACACACATATATATATATATATATATATATATATATATATATATATATATATATATGAACACACATAGAAGTGACTATATGGAATATAACAAATACATCCAAAATCAACCAACAGTAATTTTGGATGTTTTGCTTCTGAAGATATATGAAGAAGGGCATTACTGTGTTTGGTTATATCGGTTTCCTGGAATACTAAAAGTGTTACATGAACACTTAATATTCTGGAAGAAACACATGCCCTTCTCTACAAGATGTACTTTATTTTGTATTATAGGATTAGGAAATTTCATTTACCTGCCAAAACTTTGACTCAAGAACAGATCATTTAGTTTATCATTAAGTTGGGGTTTAGAAACTATCATTGATAAAGATGTGTCTAACATCTATGTGCAGGGAGAACCCTCAGTAATTTTATGACTTAAAGGAGAGAAACACTCTGCAACTTAATGAAATAGGGGTTTCTGTAGATTCTGTTTTGGAGAGAAATTCACTTTTTTAATATTTAGGGTTAAATCTAGAAATGTAAAAAAATATGTGAAGTGAAAGTGGAAGTATCAAAAAAAACACATTTTAATTTACTCATAGACGCTAATGGCTTTGGATGAGACAAGCCTGTCCACTGATAATAAATGATTGACCCCCACCAACAGAAGTGTGACTAATGCATTGGATCATTATTCTCCTCTACTCTATATGTTAGGCAATCATTGTTCTCTCGCTGTGACACATCTGTCCCTTGTGTTTGCTGTTTGAGGAGGATGTTGTTGAGGGTGGTTACATCTACATGTACAACGCTAGCTACAGAACCTGGTAGGTCTTTAATTGTTTATTTCCATTTTATTATCTAGTGAGTGCCTTTCAATCTTGGGTAAAGATTTCTACTTTGGAGTTTGTTACTGTAGTCAACTCTGACACTTGCATTTGTAGTTGGCCCAATTCTACTGTCCTAAACTTCCTCTTCATATATTACGGAGGTTTGGTTCTTAGTGTACTTTACACCATTCTTCAGCTTTACCTTGATGTTGGCATATAGGGGTCAGAGTATATTTAAGGCATCTTTTCTTCCTGGTCTGCTGCACACACCACAGTAGTTTGGTCTAGATGCAATGAGATTTGCAATTATGGTGCAGGCACCATACTGTACTGTGCACCATGTAACTCACTGCAAGGAAGCTGAGAAACAAACTCAGCGTTCATTTCTCACAAGAATCCAGCACTTTGTGGCAGTCCGTTTGGAATGAGGTGGTATAGTGATTAAATAATTAGGTAAGGCTTGCGGTGCCATGAGCTATGTCTTTATATCCTTCCTACTTTGTGGCCACTGCTAAGCTCATTAATAATAATCCCTCTCTTATCCCAATATACCAAATGAAGCAAATGTGGGTGAATATAGCTGCTGTGTGATTTGTCTATTTGAGAAATTTACTATAGTTTAAAATTGTGATTGGATATCATCCTGCTCTTGTGGTTGCTTGCTTTCCTAGGTGCTCTTTTACTTGGTGGGATATTTGAGAAAATCACAAGATGGCTGATTGGTCTTACTTGTTGTTGACCGTCCAATGATCTCTTTCATATTTTCTCTCCTTCCTACCATTTCGAATCATGACAATGTTCTTCCATCACTGTCTTTGAACTTATGAGTAGCTTGTTTGTTTTTCTGCAAAAACTCAGTGCCAGTATTCCTGGTGGGTTTGCTCTCAGTAAATCAGCCAGGAGAAGATTTATGGTGGGAGGCAGTCCTGAGTGGTGCCATGTGCTGAAGCAGCCGAATTTTCTTATTGAGCTGTAGTGCTGGCCATAACGATGCTTCATATTTGAGTCATCCTAAGTGTGACACTCTTGTTCATAGTTGGTAATAGCCATTGTTTGTTTTTAAATAGATACTTTGTTCTTGGCACTCTGGAGGTACCCAAATGTAGGTCACTGTTTGTCTGTTCACGGAGTATGGTCTATAGTGGTGACCAAAGTTATAATGAGTTTTCAGTTAGAGGAGACCAAATGCATGCACTTCTATAGGAGAATATGACAGTATTTGAGAGTGGGTTTTTTTCTAAATTGTTTAATTGAAGTTTTCTCCAACATTGCTTGGAATAGCCTTCCTGATACAATAGTTCTAGTCAGGGGACTGTTTTAGCATTTAACGTGTTTGGTATCTTCATAAATGGCATATAGTAGATGAGAGAAAGAAAGAAAGAAAGAGAGAGAGAGAGAGAGAGAGAGAGAGAGAGAGAGAGAGAGAGAGAATGAGAATGGACTACAGATTTTAATTTGCAAAGTTGTCATAGTAGTCTTCAAATGCCTGATGGATTTGTCTATGGGATATGGATTTGTCTATGGGATATACATTAGACTTGCTGTATATCTTACTAGGAACTTAGTCCAGAACAGCAAATGGGATTTACATATGCAAGTGTTCAGTTAAAAATAAGATATGCTATAGTTTATGATTTAGTTGTATCTTCCAACAATAGTGGGATCTCCTATTCAATGTTGTGTTCCTAGCCCCTAGTAGAGTGCCAAGCAGATAGTAGACATTTAATAAATTTTTGAGTTAAGGCATAAATGATTAATAATTAGAGCTTTTCACATGGAAGTATAGTGAGTTCTTCATTATCAGAGGCATTGTAGCATTGCCTGAGTGACTACACACTGTGAGCCTTATAGTAGAGATTCAAAAGAGGCTGATGAACTAGTTAACATTAAATGATTATTCTTACTATGGAAAAGTATGGTAGTTAGGGTTCTCCAGAAGAACAGAACTCAGATGATATAGACTAGATAAGTGAGGAGATTTATTATAAAGATTGACTCATGTGACTTTGGAAGCTGAGAAGTCCCATGATCTGCCATCTGGAAGCTAGGAGACCCAAAAAACGCTGGTGGTGTACTTCAGTCTGAGTCCAAAGTCCTGAGAACCAGGAGCTCTGATGTCTGTGGACAGGAAAGATAGATGTCCCAGCTCAAGGAGAAAGAGAGAGAGAGAGAGAGAGAGAGAGAGAGAGAGAGAGAGAGAGTGAGTTACCCTACTGCCCTCTTTTTGTTCCATTAGGGTCCTCAAAAGATTGGATGATGCTGACACATTGTTAGGGTGGATCTCCTTAACTCAGACCACCAATTCAAATGCTAATCTCTTCTGGAAACACACACATAGATATACCTTGTAATTATGTTCTCCCAGCCATCTGGGCATTCCTCAGCCTAGTAAACTTGACACATAAAATGGCACATCTCAGAACTCTTAAAGGAGTCATTCTAGGATTTACTTGAATTCTTTTAAATTGGAGCATATGTTTTATTTATATGTAACAGTACCTTCACATAATTTTTAGAGAAATATTCTTCTACTAACTGTAAAGTATTCTACAAGGAAGAAGTCATGATTCGTTTGTCCATGGCAAGTAAAGAGAGCTGGGTGCTCCCTCCTAGGAAGAGAGAAAAAGATCTTACCCTGAAGAAATCAAATGGTTCTTTTTCTCTTCACAGTTTGTTATGTCAGGATAGTTTTCCATGTTTCCTGGATTTCAGTGTTAGAAGCATCTCATTTGCCCTTAGGGGGGTAATACAATATAATTTTGTTGGCTGATTATGGAACTTCTCCAGGGAATTCAGGCCATACTGTGGTCCCTAGAACTCATACTATCAGATCTCCCTTAAGTGTTTTTGAGCTCTGTGTTGCTTTGATGTGTGTGTGTGTGTGTGTGTGTGTGTGTGTGTGCGCGCGCGCGCGCGCATGTGTACGCACATGCATATACACCCCTGAGTACACATGCTGCTTCTCATGAGAGCAATCATTGCTGTATCATTGGTAGTAAGTGGAGACTTCTTTTGGGACAAAATCATGTCAACTGGAATGCCTTTGGTGGTGGAAATGATTCTGCTGTTGGAGTGCAGAGCTGGAGCAGCTGCAGAGCTGGCTGGTTTCCCTAGGGTAGCTCTTACACAGCACCTGACTGAGCTTCTGAAGATCAGCCTGGGACCACAGGGTGTCATCTCAGTGTTTACCTGCTCACTTCCATTTTTCAGCGGGTAGGCAGAAATGCATATTTATGTTTTCATTTATCCTTAATTTAAATTTTTTCTTGCCTATTGGGACAAATTGGAATAGCAACTTTCAGTTAGTGGTGAGCACAGAACACTAAAAATCCTTCAAAAAGAAAAACACATAAAGTCACTGCACAGGTGAAGTTTTATAATTTCCCTATCAGAATATTTGTAACTAAATTTCACAAAATCTCTCAGACAGGACAAGAGAGAGATAAAAAATAATAACAATTAATGTTTATGTAGCAATTTATATCACTCAATCATCAACTCATGAGAGTAGAATTAAATTTTTACTTGACAGGAGGGAAAACTGAGGTATAGTGTGGCCAAATGACTTGCATAAGGTCACATGATAAATTCGTCCTTAGGCTGAGAATGTGGCTCTTACAGTTTTTTGGGGGAGGGTGTTATGGAAAGTTTCAGGATTTTTGTGAAAGCTGTGAATAAAAAGGAGAAAGAAAGAGGGGGGAGGGGGAATCTCTCTTCCCATGTGGTCACCTACATTTAATTTCATGTGTTTCCTAGGCCCCTCAAGTCCATCCATGAATTTGAACCCTTTCTCACCTGAAGGTCATTTTCCCAGTGTCCTAATCATCAGGTGAATAACAGATTATTTAAAAGGCTCGTCAGAGAAAGAATTAAAAGTCAGGTCATGTGTATAGTTTTTGAAAGCCAATGGTTAAGTATCTTGCACACAGCATTCTATGAATAGGTAACATTGCTGTGCTCTTTTTGCACCATTAGTCTGAAATGAGAAGTTCTATACCGTTAGTCTGGAATGAGAAGTAACTTCCATAAGGCTGGGATCATAGGGCTGGGGCTCCTGGATCCAGTCAGTAGCCCAAGGCATGGTGTGGACAGTTCCCATAAGTCTACAGGGGAATTTATTTATTTATTTAATAAATCTTTATTGTTCAGATTATTACAATTATTTCTCTCCCCCCCCACACCAATAGCTCTCCTCCACCTGGTCCCCACTCCACCCTCTGCCCTTACCCCCCCCCCCCGTCCTCATCCATAGGTATATGATTTTTATCCAGTCTCTTCCCATATTCCCCACACAGATACCTCTTTCCCCCTGAGAATTATCAATCCTCTCCCACTCTATGCCCCTGATTCTATTATATTCACCAGTTTATTCTGTTCCTCAGATTTTTAATTCACTTGCCTTTTAGATTTACTTGTTGATAGATATGTATTTGTTGAGATAAAAAGCTTCACAGATCAGAAAAAGCTAAAGGAGTACGTCACCACCAAACCAGTATTATATGAAATGCTAAAAGGTGTTCTTTAAAAAGAGGAGAAAGAAGAAAAAAGTAAAGATAAAAATTATGAACAACAAATAAAGGGGAATTTAAAAATCACAAAAAGGACAAGTAAGTTTTCATTCAATAGTATAAGGGCCACCATACATGTGGTGGTTATGAGTACAAGCTCGGTGCCAAGCTCCCAGGGGCCATGGCCTGGCTCTGCTCTAAGGTTAAAGAGTTTCCATCTTGTAAAATGGGAATAATAATAGTACTAACGTCTTAAGGTATTGTGTTAATTAAATGAGCTAATAGACATAAAACTCTGAGAAGAATAAGCTGTCAGTAAATATTAAGTAATATGAAAAGTGGATGGCTTGAAATGTAGTGTAACCTGATGGCAAAATATTTTGCAACTCTATGATAATTTCCCAAGTTATTATCGTTGTTCTTGTTGTTATATTGGAATTATACTGACTGAAAATCCAAATGTATATGTCCTAAGTGAAAATGGGCAAAAGAGGGAGAGGAATCAGGAGAAAGCACACAGGAATGAGGAGAAAAATAACTGATGAGTTTTTTTTCCCCTGGGAATTACTGTGTCTTTTGTTTGTTTGTTTGTTGTGTGTGTGTGTGTGTGTGTGTGTGTGTGTGTGTGTGTGTGTTTCCTAAAAGGAAGAAGAGGACTAGGTAAATTGAGTTCCATTAGAACTACTTTTATTTGAGGGCCTTGTATTAAACTTGCACTGTGTATGTGCATGTCCTCTTCCAGAGTGTCAGCTGTGAAATCATCAATCTTTTCTGTCTTATTCACTGCTCACTGCTGCTCCCCAACACAGAAGAGTTTGTGGAGCTGAACCATTATTTACTGAACAAAAGAGTGATCATGTGATTAATCCATTAGTGACAAAGGCTCTGACAAGAAATTGTCTTAAGGTTGCAAGTGTTCTGTCCTCTCTTGACCCCTGCCTCCCACTAGCTAAGGGCACAGCTGCTGCCCAACTCAATCCAGCGCCCCCTGGTGGAGATGGCTTGAATATTCCATCAGTCTGGGCTATCACACTGGCAACCAACCTCCCTCTATCCCTATCTCTATCTGTTTATCTAGACCTAGGTACACCTATTGCAAGATGATAATTCTCAAACAGTTTTTATCAATATTAATTCTAAATGTTAATTGACAGGAAAGTAAAAAGCTTCACAGCATTAAATAATTGACTTTATCCAGATCCTCCCCAAGTTAAATAGGTGGAGGGCATCGAGGGGCATCTTGTGTATTATGACTCTTCAAGGGGTGGCTAGTTTATGCAAGACTTCCAAAGTTATTTGAACATAAAACTCATTCTCTCTTTTCTTCTCTGTAGAGTGTTTCATGGGGGGATAGTCCATAGAACATGTTTTGGGATATGCTGGTATAGACTTTGGCTCTTCTCATCTGAAGATTTAAGTCACTAGTCATGGCGCCTACATCCTGAGCACCGTCCTCAGAAAAGGCACCCTCCTCCTGCCCAGGAGGGTGTGTGCTTGTTATTGGAGAGGAATTCTTAACCCCTCCCTCTGGGTTTAATGGGTTGTTACTAATCAAACTTTACAGTAATAGGAAAGCTTTCGCTAATCAGCCCGACTAATTACAGGGAAGAGTGAATCAATGGCTAAGCATCGCTAGCACTGCTAATAAATCACAAAATCATTTAAACAGGGTTTTAAATCCCAAGAAAACGAGGGAGAGTGAAGAACATTCAAATGAGTGTCCCTGTTGCTAAAGGCACTTCTCCCATCCTCTGCTATATCCAGTGTTTCCTGAGCATTTACCACGTAGTGGGTGATGCACTAAGCATCGAGGCATCTTTGGTGTGTCTCATTCAGTCCTCTTGTCTGCCCTCTGAGGTAGGTCTGAGCATTCTCTTTTTATGGGGCTTGTGCAGCTTAGAGAAGTTAATGTTTGATCAATCCCTATATTTTTAAAAAATTTAATTTTATTGATTTTTTACAGAGAGGAAGAGAAAGGGATAGAGAGAAACATCGATGAGAGAGAGTCATTGATCAGCTGCCTCTTGCACACTCCCTACTGGGGATGTGCCCGCAACCAAGGTATATGCCCTTGACTGGAATCAAATCCGGGACCTTTCAGTCCGCAGGCCGACGCTCTATCCACTGAGCTAAACCAGTCTTGGCCAAACCCTAGATTTTATAAATGGAGACATTGGGATGAGAATGAAGGCTTCTGGCTCCAAACCAGCCTCCTCCGGCTTCCCCAGCCACACCCTGAGCAAACCCACGGGCCTTTCTGGTGGCTAGGGGTGGGGGCATCAGGGTGACACGCAGAATATCCCTGTTTTTACAAGGAAAAGTAACTGCTTTAAGCGCTATGAAACATTATGTCGGAGAAGACCATGAGACTAAAAGTAATCATTGTGATAACCATTAATATATGTCTTATTGGGAAGCAGATGCTTGGGAAAGTGCTTTTACAAGTTATGCCCTTTTATCTCTACAATGACCCTGTGAGAGTTTCCATTATTGTCATTACATTTTATATATGCATACTTTAAAGTACACTAATAAGGATTTAAAAACATGCCTAAGATCACAGGGCTTAGGATCACAGGGCTAACTCCCAACCAGCCCGACTCCAAGGTCAGAAAAGGTCAGACTCATTACCCTCAGTAGGAGTAAGGAAGTCTGACTTCTTATGCTGGAGCTTCCAAGTGCTTGGGTTTGGGAACTTAATCTCCATTAAAACCCATTTAATTTTTTAATTTGTGAATTAAAATAATTTAATTAGAATAGATGATGTCTAGACAGACTCTGTCCTTACAAATGCATATGAATCTCATAATTATTTTCTTTAAACTATTATTTACAGCCTTGACTTGTTTTGGTCGAATCGCAGGTATACCAGACAGCCCTTTTGCCTGTTACTACACAGAAATATAGCCATTCTTCTCTGGTCTCATCTTATCTAAACCAGGGCAACCAGGAATATTTTTGTTTAAGGAAAAAAAATATAATTAAACACAAAGAGAAAAGAAGATACAAGATGTATCTGAGGAAATTTAGACAGTTTTATATTTTTGGTTTTACTTTATCCTGAATTGTTCAAATTTTCTGCAATAGATACATTACTTTTATTATTATAAGACTAGGGGCCCAGGGCATGGATTCGTGCATTGGTGGGGTCCCTCGGCCTGGCCTGCAAGGATTGGGCTGAAACCGGCTCTCTGACATCCTCTGTGGAGTCCTGGATTGCGAGAAGGTGGTTCTTGGGTGGCACACCCTGGAATCAGGCTCCCTCCTCTCTGGTTCTGGGTGCATCACATGAGAACCGCAGCTGCCAAGTCACTGCAGCTCAGCAGCTCCTGCATTGAGCATCTGCCCCTGGTGGTCTGTGTGCATCATAGCTACCAGTTAGATGGTCAAACAGTTGGATGGTCACTTAGGTATGCATATATGTATATACACAAACAATCCACAGATTAATGATTTGTTTTGCCTTTCTGAGCACCTCTGTTTTGCTTTCTATGTTATTCTCAAGTTGTTGTTATTATAATAGATCATATTATATTATTATTGGAATTTCTTTCAATATGTGCTTTGTCTCTTAAATTAGGTTGTAGATTCTTTTGAGGACAGGCCATAGAAACATTTTTGATATGCCACTTCATATTTTCTCTCTGTGTTTACTTACTGTTTTAACATTACAAAACTATTTTGTGTCAATTTAAACAAACGCAAATACCTCGTATAAATATTTTTGCCTGAAAAGAACAAATTTTCATATTTTCACATAAAGCTTGTTCTGTACTTGGGACTATTTTCACAGGAAAGACTATAATTAACATTATATATAAAATCTCTCTTTGAACATTTTTTTTAATTCTCAAGGAATTAAAAAAGGATATATTTATTTATTTTAGAGGGAGGGGGAGGTAGGAGAGAGAGAGATGTTGATTGTTTGCCTCTCCAAAGTGCCCCAACCAGGGATCGAACCTACAACCCAGGCATGTTTCTTGCCTGGGAATCAGACCGACATCTTTGGCGTATGGGACGATGCTCCAACCACCTGAGCCATAAAGCTAGAGTTGTCTTTGAACATTTTTAAAGCTTGAATACACATTTTCTAGTGGTTTTGCTATAGCATAGCATATTCTCAACACAAATATAAGTACCAGCTGAATTTTTCTAATCATTGATTATCTCAAAAATATTATGGCCAGCATAGTAAATGAAAATAGGATTTTGTTACTGTTCTAAATATAAGTTTTGAAGGCTGGACATTTTTTTAATATACATAATTCTCTAATAAATTTCTTCTTGTGAAATCCCCCCCCCCAAGTTTACTATCCATTTAGTTTGGCCTTGGGTATTTTTTACCTGCTTCTGTTAGTTCTTATAGAAAAACAGTTTGGCCTATTGATATACTTCCTAGATAACCTTGTCTCAGTTTGTGTTCAGTTAGATAAAATGGCATTTTAAATTTTATATAGAAAAATATTTATAGTTTCCTCTCTTGCTTACATACTTATTTAATATATGTACAGTTCTTAGACTTTTCAAGGACAACTATGTGTTTACTCTAGGATGTTAAAGTGGAAAGCACAATTTACAGTCAAGAAATAAAGTAAAACTAATTGCCTGGAATGAATGGCAAACACTTAGGTTTTGGAAGTGATTAATGTGTTTCTCTTTCCCCAGAATTAAGACATCCTTTTTTTTTCTTCTTCACTCCAGTTAGTTAAACTAAAGTCAATCAAGATTGGGTGAAAATAGAAGTGTTTCCCAGTACTTTAAAAAACAAACAAGCAAACACTATCTGTTAGCCATTGTGCTAAAATGATATAGATACTATCATTTAGTTTTTACAGTTATCCTCTATGGACACTCTTATTACTTCCATTTTATAGATGAGAGAGCTGAGCCATCTAAATAACTTACCCAAACACACTCAATTAGTAAGGAGAGCCAGACTGTGTCTCAGGCATTCTGATTCCTATGAGAAGTAGCCACTTTGCAGAACTGCCTTCTGGTTGCCTCTAGATATCACGTGCTCTGTTACTCCCTGTGTCCTCACACCTCTCCTTTACATCACCTGTCTGGGTTTGTCAGTGACTAAGGTCCAACACCTACTGTAGCTTCTCTATCTCTGTGTTCCCAGAGAACCGTGTAGATGACTGGGGTGGAACTCTACCCACTACCAAGAACTGGCGGTGACTTCTCCTCCATTTATCTCTAAAAAACAGTCCTTAGCTTGGAGGAGGCGAGTCTCCCAATATTTCAGGGTCAAAGATGAAGGAACTTAGAACATGATTGACTTTCCTAGTCACACTGCTGGTGATGAGATGCGCAAAGCAGCCATTGGGCTGTGTTGGTGAGTGTCCATCCAGCTTATGACGAAGAAGACTGGAAAGTGGAATTTTGTGATCCTTTGGACCCACTGATTCATGAGGCTTGCATTTTACATGTTACATTTACTGAGAGGCGTAGATGGCTGCTTTGTACATTTGTCAGTAACTTGGGAAGTTGATATAAGCTCCTGTCATGTAACAAAAAGGACAAAAATTTAGACTATACTTTAAAAAAAGTTCCTTCTTTTTAACTCATAATATGAAAAAATAGATGAAGAAGCAAACAAATTGGGTTGTTTCCTTTTAAGAAAAAGCTACTGACTAATTTTCACACTAAAACAATGTCTCTAACAAAAACAGATGTACCAAAAATAAAATACTTATAATGCATTTTAAAAATACAGTTTGTATATTCATTGATGAAATAATGTCTGTGTGTGTGTGTGTGTGTGTGTGTGTGTGTGTGTGTGTGTGTTGTGCTATGGCTCACCACAGAAGGTAGTGGAGGGGTGTGGTGTGATGCAAAGTAAAATTATATAATGGGAGAGTAACTGTGAGAGTTACTAATTCCTGCTATGAAAATTACTAATTTGGTAATTTGGGGGATGCTGCATAATTGCTCTGAATCTCACTTTTTTTATTTGCAAATAGGAGAATTAATGCTGTCTACCACAAAGAGGTCACACGCACTGCTGTTTGAGAAAGATAAAGCATATGAACACCAGCTTGTAGCTATTTATTTTTAACAGATGTCACTTTATTTCCTTCATTAAAGCCACATTTCCTGAATAGCTAGTACATAGTTGTCCTAGGAAAATTCAGTGAGGGGAGTTTCATCACTGAACTGCTAAACTCTTCATCCCAATCCAAGCCCCAGGCTCTCAGTTATGTTCAGATTTACACTTTCCCTGAGAAACATGGCTCTCCTCAGATCTGCTCTGTTCTCATCCTGACTCAGTGCATTTCTCAGAGTAGCTCACCTCTCTGGACCTCATCCTTCTCATCTGGTTTGTGTGACTGTCAGCAAGAATAGCATATTTCAGAGTAATTCTTTATTTATTAATTCCAACTGGGGAGAGCAAATGTTGATCTCTCTGCTACAATTAACACTTCCCTCAAGATCCTGGACTTTGCTGGGCTTCTGTATAGCCACTCTAGACACTGATAAAAATTGTGTGTTGGTCCATAGAAGTGGAAGCAAGTTGGCAAACTTCATTGACCGATTAAGTTGCTATTAAACATGTAAAGCTCCCAGTGCACTCTCAACTCACAGGTTATTGCAAAGGTGAGGCCTGGGAGTGGGGCTTGGAATCAGATCTATTATATTTGATTTCACTTCTGATCATATGGGTATAAGAACAAGATTAACACTTAAGAGCTTCAGTTTCCTCATCTGTACAACAGAGCAATGATACCGTGTTTCCACAAAAATAAGACATCCTCTGAAAATAAGACCTACTTAATGGAAACATAATGCATCCCTTGAAAATAAGACCTTGCGCATCTTTGGGAACAAAAATTAATATAAGACACTGTCTTATTTTCGGGGAAACAGGGTAGGTAACATAATTTTTATGAAGATAGGGAATTGTACATGTGTCACTCACTACAGTTTCTGGAGTATAAAAAGTCCCCAATAATGGTTGCTACTATGTCATTATCATAATCATCAAATCTCACATCAACCCCTAGCTTGCAACCTTTGCTCTGACATAATAGATAGAAGTAGATTGGGCAGGAGATTTTGCTCCCGTGAAGTCTTCTGTGGCAATGAAACCACATGTTAGGGGTAGAAGGCAACTTGATGTGGAGGGTCTGGGGAGTGTGCAAAGAAATCTGACAGTCATAGTAAAAGACCCTTCATTACCTTGGTCTCACTTTCTGTTCTCTTTGAGGTTCATTTCAGACATGTGTACATGGTGAGGTCTGACACTGAAAGTAAATGCCAATTTCTGAGACTGCAAAATGTTGACAGTTATTAATAATAACTACATAGTAGACACCTTTCTATTCCCAGAGAGATACTACTTCTCTGACACATGATTTTCTAGATTTATTTACTACATCAATTTGGACCCTTTATTTTAGAAGCAGCAGAAAACTTGACTCAAATTATTTTGGACAGAGGAAGAATTTCTCTGGCCCAAGTAGCCAGAAAGTTCAGAATGGGCTAGTTTTATAGGATCCTGTTTGAAAGCTCAAATGATGTCATCAGAATCCAGTCTTCATCTCCCACATCTTACCTCCAAGTCTGGTTTTAGTTCCAGGGTTCTTGTAAAAGGAAGATGACAAACAGCAGACTCTGGCTTATATGTTCTCATATGCAAGGGCATTGCTGAAGCAGATGTCTCCTTGTCAGTCACTAAACAAAGTCCTCCATGAGCTTAAGTATCTAAACCAATTTCTAAACCAATCATTGCAGACAACAGTAAAATAGGCTTACGTTACATGTTACCAGTAATATCAAATCCCTTCAAAGACCGTGGGCTTGCTTCTTCAAAGGAAAATCAGGACTGTTTTGTGGGAAAGAGGGTGACTGTATGTCAGCAAAAATATCACACAGATTCTTTATTTCTTGTGAAGAGTCCTTCACCACCTCCATATGTTGAGTCCAACTGTTCCGGTCCTAAGTGTCACTTCCTCCATAACATAGATCTTGTGTCAAGTCCCTTTATTCAAGTCCCTTAGCTCTCTTCCTCCATTTAATCCAAATGACACTTGTGCTTCTCACGTGGATTTTATTAAATGCGCTTTTTTTTTTAACTTGGATGTGTTTGAACAATTTGTCTCAACTAAAAGCTCACAAAGAGCAGAGACTCTGCCTCATCCGAATGGAATCCCTTTAAAGCAACTAACACAGCACATTACACTCAGGGGATATATTGTAAATATTTTCTAAATTAGATTCCAATAACAAGTCTATGTTTCTAAAATCATAATTAAATCTGACCTGGAAAATTAAACAAAAAAATACTAAGCTCCAACTCTATTTCTTTGATGGAAACATCATCCTAGATTTTTCTTTGATATCCTGTAAAGCCTGGTCTCAAACTTTGGCAGTGATTTGAATTTACAGATTTGAGCTCATGTGATAGGTAAATGAGGAGTATCTTTTTAATTACGAAGCCATTCTATGTAACAGCCTTCCAAAAGCACAGTCTTGACTGGGAAGAGATATATGTTTGAATGAAAAAAATGTTGCCTTGTACATGTTTGGGCTCCTAATAGTTCTTATGTAATTCATAAACATAAGGGGTAGTTGGAAATGGTATTCTAACCTACATGTTTATAGACCACAGATAATGATAAGAACAAAAACAGATCCAGTCTCCTCCTCTGAAATCTTATTTTTCTTATGATATGAATCAATCCACAGTGGAATCATTCCTCATCTATAAATGAGATGAGCAGATGAGGTTGAGTTATTATTTAATGTCCACAGTTTTAACCTGTGATTGATTTCCTAGGGGTAAAATGTACCTCTGAACTGGGGATTTTCTATTGATTTTGTGAGTTGAATTTGACTACGATATTATACATTGGCATGCATTAAATGTATTATATATTTTAATTTTTTATTTGGTGGCAGAAATGAAATCATTTATTAAATATTTATTGAGTATGTTCTATGTGCTAAGCATTGAATTAGATACAGAGTAATGGAATTATCTTTATCTTGAGAAACATTCAATTTTATCAGGGGATTTGAATTTACATATAATACACCTCAGTGGCCCAATTTCCAATTTCTGTCTCCTAATTTCAGCAACATGGCCATGTTCTGCCAGGACTCTTAACTCTCTAACTCATGCCACAGTCTTTAAAGTACTAGGAGGCAGAAAGCTTGAGGAATTGAGGGCTTACCTAATGGGTTTTTTCTCTGTTGAAGAGAGCCATTCTGTGCCCCCAATCCAGGGCCTAAAAATGGTTGCCTCATACATTTTGTGTGTATATATATATATATATATATATATATATATATATATATATATACAAATAGTCCAGAACTAGTTCCTCCATCATGGGCAGAAACAGAAATTATTATAATTAAAAATAAATGTATCCAAAGGCAGATGGCTATTTCTAGCTTCACCTTTGAAGAATGTCATCAGGGAGATATTTAATCCTGTGTTGTTACTTGCAACACTAGTTTTTCACTCTCTCCTTAGGGATTATCACGAGGATAATAGGTTAAGTGGTCGGCAAACTTAATAGTTAACAGAGCCAAATATCAACAGTACAATGATTGAAATTTCTTTTGAGAGCCAAATTTTTTAAATTTAAACTTCTTCTAATGCCACTTCTTCAAAATACACTTGCCCAGGCTATGGTATTTTGTGGAAGAGCCACATTCAAGGGGCCAAAGAGCTGCATGTGGCTCATGAGCCGCAGTTTGCCAACCACAGGGTTAGGTTATTGGTTTGTATATTATATATAACTGTCTGCATTGTCTTTAAGACATGAATAAAGAAAAAGTTCAATATCATTGACATGATAAAGTAAAAACAATTAATAGGGAGAGAAAGTTGATCATATTTATTATATGTGAGTGGATTGAAAAGAGCAACAATATGGATTGAAAGTTTATTACAGGGGTAATCAATTTCCTTGTGCAGTTTTGTCATAAGAAATTAGTATAAATGATGATGACTATTTTAAAATACCATGGACACTGAAGAGAGTAGAAAGTAGATGATGTGAAACAAAAAGATAATTTATTTTTCAGCTACAGATGAAATATTGAGTACGGAAATATGCACATCATTTAGTTCATGATCCATTTAAAAATTATGTTTATTAGTATAAAAACAAATATATTATCTCATTAGTCAGTGATAGAGAACTCTGGTAAAAACAATAAATTCTCCAGTCCACCCACGACATGTATGCCTTAACCAGACCCATGAGAGGGGTAATATTCACCCAGGCAAGTGCATCTGAGAGTAGGCACAGAAGAAGATACAGTCACAGAAAAGGCCAACTTATCATTTGCTAGGGATTATTAATAGCTGGTAAATTTTCTCACCAGATAAACATTTTTATGTGTGTATCCCAGAAACAAATGTGTATTCCAAACTACATCCAGGATGAAAATAATAAAGAAAAAAATATATGTGTATTACATTAAAGTAGAGCAGTTATATGCTGAACATTTCAGAGAAGGAGGAGTTATACATATTAGTTTTCTCCCAATCACTAGAATAACATCAAATGTAAATTATCCCATATAAAAATGCATCTTAAAAATCACCTTGCACATAGTCCTAATTAAATAAATGTTGGTTAAATGAGCAATCACACATAGGTACTATCATTATTTTCTTGTTATAGGTGTTAGAGAAGCAATGATACTATAACAAGCACACCTAGCACCCAGATCTTGGTCTCTAATACTCTTCCTGAACACATGGTGATAAGGTTGCAAGAAGACAGGCTTCCAGGGGCTCCTAATGTTCCAGGTTTTGACTTGGCCATTGGTTGAACTAATGCATTCAGTTTCTGAGATCAAGCCACATACTCTGTTAGGCACACTTTTGTATGTATATGGGTACAAATGTACATGTGTACATATATGTGTGTGTATATATACATATAAAATATACATTAAGAATGTTATAAACACCAAAACATTAGCAAATAACTCAAGGATATCCTACAGCAATAAAAAGCAGCGCAACAAGATAATCACAAAGATTAGATTTTAAAAAAGCAAGAATCAAATTATAATAATGAGAAAATTAAAAATGAGTCTATATCAGAAAATCTATGTTTAAGGAATGTATTATTGTGAGGTATAAAGTGAAAAATGAGCTTCCTGAGCTTCATGACCAAAATTGGAATAGTATATTTATAACAAAAATATAATATTGTTATTGTTAATATTATTTTATGTATTAAACCAGTTGTGAACTCATAGAAACATGGTATTTGTGCCTTTATGTCAAGGACATTGAAGACCCTAATATGTGATATTGTTAGTGTTTAAAACACTTATGCCCTATGTTTCATTCTTTTGAAGAAGGCTCTGAAAATAGACAGCATACACATATCCAAGACTCATAGTTAGAAGATTTTGTGGTGGGGCACTGTGTTGGCCCAAATTGGGATTGATAACTTATTAATTATCAATGGCACTAGTTGTGACTTTCTAACCAGTTCTGTGCAGAGAAGAAAAAAATCAAGGCAAGAAATAGTATATCTATTGGTTTTGTCTTTAAACAACAAATTTTCTTTTTTCTAAAAACATCAATATATGGTCTTACTGATTTGGCTCAGTGACTAGAGAATTGGCCCTTGAATTGAAGGGTCTCAGGTTTGATTCTGGTCAAGAGCACACTTCTGGATTGCAGGTGATGAAGAAGGCAACCAATTGATATCTCTCTCTCAGATCAACGTTTCTCTCTCTCTGTCTGTCTCCCTCCCTCACTTCCACTCTTTAAAAATCAATGGAAAAAAATATCCTCAGTGAGGATTAACAAATAAAGACAACTCTATATATAAAAGCCTAAGTGACTGAATGACCTGTCCACTGGTCACTATTATGCAACACTGACCATCAAGGGGCAGACACTCAATGCAGGAGCTGCCCCCTAGTGGTCAGTGTGCTCCCACAGCTAACCTTCCACAGCTTCTTCCCCTTCCCCAGCCAGCAAGCCCAATGACTCTGATCAGGCTGGCTAGCCAACCTCCCACAACCCTGATTGGCCCCAATCACTGGCCAAGCCGAGGGGCTCCATGAATTTGTGCCCTGGATCGCTAGTCATTATATAACTTCCCTAGTTCTTGAAAAACAGAGCTTGTTTTATGCTGATTTAATGTGATACAGAACAGAGAAATACCAAATCCTGTGATATATGGTCAGCACTGTTGCCAAATGGTGATTTATTTTATAGTCCCCTCTTGGTCACTTCTTTCTCTTCAACGTCAATATTTATTCATTGCATTCAGGTCTCTGAGCAGGTGATTGACAAGTGCAATGACTCTGCAGGAAGAGCACATTGCTGCAAGCAGAAGAAAAAGCCAAGGAGAATTGGATATGTTGGTTGTGTGTGCAGATAGCCGATGAAAGATTGGAATGTCACTCCAGCCAGACAGCAACAGAATAGGAAAGAGAAAGAGCCAGTTTTATAAAAGTAGGGGAGGCTTGGTTGTGAAGAGAGAGTGTGAAAGATCATGCAGGGAAGACAGGGGTATGCAGAGGACATGGGGTGCCATAAGCTTGACTCCCTCAAGAACCAGAAAGAAGAGCAGTGTTGCTGGACCATGCACAGGGCAGCAATGCTAAGGTAGAGTGGCATGCAGGGTTATTGCACAGAAAGGGGCCTTGATGGCTATGTTAAAAGGTTCCTATAGTGCCACAGGCTGCAGAAGCTCAACTGAACTCCATCTGGAAGTACAAAAGTAAAAGTGTGTTCTCTTGGGGAAACTCAAAGAGTTCAGTGGTGGCCTGTGGCCCCAGCCAATTTTATCCTGATGGAAAATTCAGCGAAGTGTCTTGCAAAGTCAGAATATAAAACAGATTAAATCTAAATGTGTCTGAGGCAAAGGTCAGGGATATGCTGATAAATCTTCCTTTACTTCCCACATGAAAGAGTTCTGGAAACCCTTCCTGTCAAATGCTCTTGTTCACTTCAGTGTTATTCCTGGCTGAAGAAAAGGCCCATGGGGTTTGAGGAAGTTGGCTCTTTCAATGCAACATTTTTCATGCTCCTTATAAAAATGTCACTGGGTTGATTCGAAAATATTTTTATTGGCACCAAAATTGGCGAGTCTGCAAAGGACTCTATATAGGTTGATCCTTTAGAACACACCAGGGCCCCTCCAGGGAAGGGCAAATAAAATCCTCAGATCTGAATCCAGAGAACTTTTCTCCTCTCTGAGCTCTGCAAACATATTATTTTCCAGCAAACCGGGGACAACTGAAATTGCCCAATTCTGCCAGGAAATAGTCCATTTTATCATATATTTATTTATTTTCTTAAAAATCAGTTTGAAATAGTTTTACATTGGAATCACTCGTGTTTTAGGCTGACAGAGGCATCATTTTGCTTTGCTAATAAGCATTCTTTTTTTAAAAAAAAACACATATGTTTTTATTTCAGAGAGAAAGGGAGAGGGAGAGAGAGATAGAAACAGCAATGATGAGAGCGAATCATTGACTGACTGCCTCCTGCACACCCCCTACTGGGGATCTAACCCGAGCATGTGCCCTTGACTGGGTCTGCTAGTGTGTGTAGCTTTGAAAAAGGAAGCCTATCTATTTAGCTGCCTTCAGAAAGGGCAGGGATTAAAGTCTCTAGTTTCTTCAAAGTTTAGCCTTGCTGCAAGTCTTTCTCTGATACTTCTTTGTATATTTAAATGAGCCATTTGATCAATTACCTGCCTCTTTTTGTCTTGGATGGTTTGCATTTCCCCAGCTGACATCTGAGTTTAATGGGAGTCTGAGCACTTTTCTGATCTAAGGCTGCTGGTTGTAGAGGAGGGATGTAAGCAGCAGTGAGTCTGCTGCAGCTTTGACTGACAGCACTTGCAGGCACAAGGTTCAAGGTTGCTGACAAGTGGACTTCCCACGACATATCAGGCTGGGTTAACTCTCCCCTTTCATACAGTCTGTGTTGTGGTGGGGACTGGAGGCTCCTAGAATTGTGATGACTTGCACTTCAGATAATCTCTTTAAAATAAAAACTATGTTCATAAAGTTTATTCTGGAGCAAGGCTCACAATGTCAATGAAATGGCTTCACAATTACTTCTAATATTAACCACAGCAAAAAAGCAAAAACAACACTTATATAGGACCTATTATTTGCCAGGCCCAGGTCTATGTTAATCACATATTGTGGGAACCATGCCAGAGTGGCCAGACGGTCAAGGCAATTCAGAGTGTGAAAGGCCTTGTTGATAGTACTCCAGGTGGCCAAGGCTACTCTGACCATGGGAATCTTAATCAGAATGTTCAAGGCTAAGGTATTATAAGCAGGTGCAAGGACAACAATTACACTGGACACGCATACTGTACTGTATCCCAAATGATTGATGTCCCTGTTGGCTAGAGGCCTCTTTTGTCTAAGTGATTCAGTAAGTTACTGACTAGCCAGTGTACTGCTGCTGCTGAGAGAGGAATGTAGGAAGGCTGGAGAGAGGGGAGAGGCCAGAGAGGCAAGAGCAGAGAGCTCAGATGCAGCTTCTATGTGAGGGGGTAAATCTATGGGCAGCGTGTGGCTGCTTAGATAATAGTTTTGGGTACAAAGGCTACTGCTTTTATGGGAAAGATGTATTCATTCACGAGCTGGTGTGCGGCTTGCCTGTATGGGACTTTGCTGTGAAGGACTTTTTTGTCTGATAGCTATATGGTCTCTGGCTTCTACAATAAAGGCTTTCTTATATACACCAACAGCTTTTCATGGTTTCTTTGTCTACCACCCGGTGTCCAAGAAGGTAATTTTAGACCCAGCTCTTTTGTTGTATGATTAGGAGGCCCTAGATAAGTCATCACCTCCTATTGCAAATGAGGGTATTGGTCTTAATTACTATTGTTTCAATTCAAAATGATATTATATGATTTTGTGATGTTTTTATGTACACATATTCATGGGTACCTTTTCAGATTCTAGATTGTCCCAAGATTCATCTCAGTCTCTAAAGCTTGGTATAGATAGAGGAAATAAATGTAGATTAAATACTATTTGGGGGTCATTGGGGTAGAACACTAAAACCTTAAATATAGAACACCAATGTTTAAAAAAATCCGCTAATACCAATTTTCAATAGAAATCACGTTGATTTCTCCAGGCTTCACATTTCATGTGCATTTGAATGCCAGTGGTCAAATCTCTTATTCTGGATGCCACACATGTGACCTACAAAGTAGAAGACCACAGGGTTTTAGAACTCTCTTGTGCCACGCTGCCATGGAAAATTCTGAACTGTGTTCCAAGGCATTCTTAAATGCTGAATTTTCTACTTATTTAATCAGGGCATACCAATCAGATATGCAGAATCAGGGAACCATCATGTCAATCAATGTTCACTTTACCTTTTTTTAGGATCCCACTAATTCATGTTCTCTCCTTCAGGGTCATTTTCTATTTCTAGCTTTATGTAATATTGTGTCATAGACAAGCTTTCACTGGGATCTGTTAGGTCTTTCTCATTTAGAATCTCTCTCTCTTTTCTTTAGTACTCTCATTGCCCTAATACACTACCTCAGTAATATGTTTAGGACCCTTCCTACAGATTATTGGAATCTGAAGAAAAAAGCTAATGCCTTGCACCATTTAAATAAAAACAGATCCTTGAACTTTTTCTACTTTTTTTTCATTATTATGTTTTCAACATAGTTGACTGACACCCAGTGTTTTCTTTTTGCTAAAAAATCCATGATAGGAAGGCTGGGAATGCCAGATACTGCACTGGCTTTCTCAGGATTCCTTGGTTTTAGGACATAAAATTATGATCTAATTCATGCAAAGGTTACCCAGGGGAAGTATCAGTCACCAGCTGGCATGACTCAGTGGTTGCGCATCGACCTGTGAACCAGAGGTCATGGTTTAATTCCCCAGCAAGGCACATGCCCAGGTTGGGAGCTGGTCTCCAGTAGGGGGCATGCAGAAGGCAGCCAATCAGACATTTCTCTCATCGATGTTTCTCTCTATCCCTCTCCCTCTCTCTAAAATCAACATGAATACATTTTAAAAAAAATATTAGTGATAGGGGATGAGAGGGACTCTGAAAAAGAGATGCATTTGAGTCTTTTCCACTTTCTTCCTTCAATGTGGTTAAGTTAATGAATATATGACGCATAGAAAATAGTAGCCATTTTGTGATAATGAGGGCATAAATTTGAGGATTATGGCTAACATACTAAAGTTGCTAAGTGGTAAGATGGGTAATAGATAGTGTCACTATGCTTCCTAATTAACCAAATCTGGAACTCTCTGGATCTTTTAGTTGAAATGATAAAAGCACCGATCTTAAGACACTTTTAACTGATGATTCTCTAAGTTTCAGCTAAAAGCTGTTTGACACATATGTAAATCCAAAATACCAACTTGCATAAACTTTTTCATTTCTTTTGTCTGATTTAACATTGTTTCTTTCATGACCCTGGAATAATTATTATTTTATTAGGATGCTCGATGATAATGTATGTTCCATAATATATGGGGAAAGGGAATTTAAAAAGACTGAACTGTCAAAATATATAAAATGCTCAATTAAACTGTGAAAATACACCAGTTTCATCTACTCTTTAGCTCTATGAACTTATTCTTTTAATTTAGCAGAAATAAAAACAAGAGAAATATTTGAGTGCTAGTTTATTGGACAGTAAACTCTAGTGCTCTACCCAGATTAGGAAAAAAGAATGTCCTATCTCAAAAGTTTCTGTGCAAAGGCTAACAACATGCAAATCTCATTTACCCCTTTTGTTTATGTGAGGAGGAACAGCTGGTAATCCAGGTGGGCCATGTGTAAAGTAGATATGTCTTAATTTGGGAAGAATTGCATTTTCTTTTGGGTCTGGAGAAAAATAATTTAAGAAATATTCACCATATGTTCAAATTTATAGCCTTAAGCTTTTGACCAAATATCGTCCTCTAGTTAATTTATTTTCATTTCCAAGAGGTAGTCTTAGAGATTGGAGTTGTCTTCACTCTTGATAGGAATTTGCATGTGAGCTTACCTTTGTGCCTTAACACATCAATAAAAAGACTATTATATCAAATACACCTACCTCCAAATAAGCTGCTGTTTGGGGCATCTGTTATTTATTAAAGGTGTGTGTGTGTGTGTGTGTGTGTGTGTGTGTGTGTATGTGTGTGTGTGTGTGTGTGTGAGAGAGAGAGAGAGAGAGAGAGAGAGAGAGAGAGAGAGAGAAAGAGAGAGAGAGAGAAAGAGAGAGAGAGAGAGAGAGAGAGAGAGAGAGAGAGAGAAAGAGAGAGAGAGAGAAAGAGAGAGAGAGAGAGAGAGAGAGAGAGAGAGAGAGAGAGAGAGAGAGAAAGAGAGGGGGAAGGAGAGAATGAGAATTTAGGGGATAATGAATACCTATGTATTTATATTTAGAATTTGTCTCATACCACCATCTCTCTAGGCCCATCTGTGAATTCCCTGTCATGGTAGTGACTCTTTTCAGACACATTGTTGCACACCAACTGAATGATAATATTTTGAATCCAATTGGTAATTAATTTTCATAAAATGAGCACATGGACTTGAGAAATAGAATCTGTCTGCTATTGTGTCCCGGTGGCAGGGCTGCTGTCTTGGGGGCAGCTTTCATCCATGTCATGGCTTTGCTTTCAGTGCACATCATACTCCAGTTGACAATTAAACTTATTTCAAAATGCCTACTTCCTTAATTAATCACGAGCTAATTTTCTTTAAGTTATGACAACTGAAAAGGAGAAAATCGTTATCTTGATGATTTTTAGGATAACCATCTTGAAAGTCATGGGATAAGTGTGTGTCTTTGTACATATTTTAGAGGAAGAAATGCACTGGTTTCCATGGTGTTACTCTTCTCTCTGATGTAAGAAATCACTTCTTTCAAAATAGTATATTCTCATTAAGTAGTTGTAGGAAATCAAGACCGTATGCTAAAGTTATTTGGCAGTTTGTACTCTCTACCCAAGAAAATTTATGAAAGGCAAAGTGTCAGTATAAGACATTTTATTCGAGTGTATTCCTAAAAGGATCAGTCTTGGCTAGAGGCCTATTTATATTTTCGCTAGAAATTGAATAATTGGATTCATTTCTGAGCTTGAGATTACTGAAGGTTTTCGTACAGGAACTTGATCCAAAACATTCAATACGATGAATATTCAATAGGGATGAATGTCCTCACACCCAATTCAATAAATAGATCAGTTACAGGATTGAAGCCAGACAGCATTTCTCACATAGGGATATAACTAGCTAAAATTTTGTGAGAGTCTAATACCAAGTGACAGGAGCCTAAAGAAAATTATCTCTCATCACCAGAAAATGTTTAGATCATTGTTTTCCACTATTTATGTGAGCGAACCTGAAGTCCCAAGAGGTTAAGTAACTTGCTGATAATGAAATGTGTCTTATTGCACACAAACAGGTTAATCATATTATAATTCTCCAAATACTATGCATACGCAGACATAACAACACACACATACACACAGTAGAAGGAAGACTGAAGGACTGGGGTCTTTTGTAAGCTTTAGCTTTGCTAACTACTTGTGATAAAGAGCTATGTTTTCCTGATCCATGGTAAGCCAATAATCTGTGCTTGGAGAACTAAACAATAAATACAGAATTACCTAGAACATATCAGATGCTTAATAAACATTTGGCAAAACATTTAAACAGATGCAACGGTATTACATCAAACTTTCATTGGTGGCAATGGAAATGATTAACACTGTAGAAAACTGTGTGTACGTGTTTTGAGATAATACTAAAAGTGTGGTTAGTAGAGATGCTTCCATCTGATGAGCCTTGGGGGGAAGAAATTATCTTGTATTTTCTCATTTCCAGTAGAGACTAAAGTTATTCCCAAAGACATGTTCAACGTTGGATACAACTTGCAGACAAAATTCACCATGAAATTCTTTAAGAGAAATACTCTCTATCCCTTAAAGATTTGTGCGAAGACACTGCAATGCTTCCCTGTCCTTCAGTCTGTTTTTAGAATATTTATTTTACCAAACTATAGTAAGAAAAAAGAAAACCTGCCTAACAGAACAATGCAATAAATCATATCACTTGGAAAAATGGGAAACACAAAACAAAGCATCTGTTATAGGATGATTCACAAGGCAGACATTTCTGCTTAGCTAAAAGAAAACGTGGCAGAAAATATTCAGCACATTTTTAAAATAAAATATTAATCCAGTGCCTCTGTATAAAATTGTTAACATTTGTTGCAGAAAATTAGGATTTGTGATTTCTCTATTCAGCAGTGTGGTTGAAGAATAAAATTACCTCCCTTCAGAATGCAGTTGTTTGCATTAGACTGCCGGTCATGCATACAGAAGATTATATTTCATTTTAAGATTAATAGGTTTTTATATTTGAACTACATGAAAAAAACATTTTTTTTAAAAAAACTAACATTCTTTCCTTCTCCTGTATAATTACCAAGCAATCAGTTTTCCTTGCTGGATGAATAAAAATAAATAAGCTAATGTTTAATTCCTTTCGCATCATCCTTAATAACAACAGTTTTTTGAGTGTAAACCATATTTAAGGTATGCATGGGGTATCTTATGCATAAGAGAAAAATCACCTTATTATCAGAGAGTAAATCATAAAACAACGAAAGATTATATTGGTTAAGACTCCCTTTGGTTAGAAGGAACAGGATTCTTTACTGTTTAAAGTGGCTTAGCATTCAAAATATTCTTCTGCCCTAGCTAGTGTGACTCAGTTGGTTGAGCATTGTCCTATGCACCAAAAGGGTTGCAAATTCAATTCCTGGTCAGGGCACACATCCGGCTTGTGAGTTAGATACCCAGTCAGGATCCCTATGGGAGCTAACAGATCAATGTTTCTCTCTCACATCCATGTTTCTCTCCTTCTGCCTTCCCTTCTCTCTAAAATCATTAAAAACACAAATTCTTCTTCTAAACTATAAAGGAACCAGATATCAGCAGTTTCTTTGCGACACCTCCATAGAGGCCAGGTGTCAGGAAGTCCTGGTTTGTGGGTGTGGTCAAGCCATCATCTGTCTACTTAGTATACCTCTGAGAATCCAGAAGGTGGGTTAGAAAAGCATTGTGAATAGCATGGAGACTGGGCTACAAGGGAGGCAGTAGGAGGTGATGAAAAAGAACAAAGACTGGTATCAGGGTGACCAAGAATGAAATTCCAACTCCACCACTGCCACCTGGGATCTTGAGTGACCGAGAGTCTCCGTTTCTTCATAGTTTTCTAGAAATCATCTGGGGGAGTAAACAATACTCTTGCAGAAGTTCCAAGAGGCTCTAAAGATTTAAGGAAATGTGTGTAAAGTGCCTGGCATACAGTACATGGTCATGAACCATAGCATTTGTAAAAGACCCAAACTATGAATAAGAGGCTCATGGTTTAGATGTATTGCATAAATAGTGAGGTCAGCCTGACAGGTGTGGTTTTAATCCTGTGTTTAATGACTCCACATAAGGTTTTCTCAGCACTGGGCTAGGGAATCATGGGTTTTGGCAAATGCATACTGGAGATTCATCCTTATTCATGCTGTGAAAAGTAGTAGCATGAAGACTTTCTACAAACACCATCATTTTTTAAGTATAAAATTATTCATTAAGTAAAATTTCCTTGATGGAGTATGCTTATTATTTCCTTTATCTCATTTTTATCTTTAAATTTAATTATTGAGTCTAATTATAATTACTTTATAATTACTGTATTTAGGCATTAATTATATCATCAAACCATTAACAATATTCTTCAGCATAAAGCTAATCAAATCTTGAACACACATAGCCCAAGGCTTACCTGTAATATCTTGTTTCTTTCCTCTGTGTGTTTTTTTTAATTTCTTTCTAACACATTTGTTAAGGTTTCTTGTTGACTTGGTTATTTTTCAGTTCTGTTTTCTCAGAGGCATACAACAAATGACTTATGGAACCTCGTTTCCAAGGAACAACTTTCTACTCTCACCTACCACAACCCGATCTCACCATTCATTGATCTTTTCCAGAAAAGATGCATCAAAGTTGTAGGAGATGGTCCCTAGGACTGGATTCTTGCTACAAAATGCAAACCTCTGTGTCTGTCATTCCACAAATTTACTATCTGAGTCTAGATGGAGAACATTTGGGGTATTTGAAAATACCTCATTTCCATTTTTTCTCTCTCTTTTTCTTTTTCCCTTCTCCCCACCCTCCTTCCTTTCCTCCCTTCCTCCGCTCTCCTTTCTATTCACTTTTTCATTACTTTTACTTTGTTCCAAAAAGCCTTTCAAATTATTGTTATAACATTAAATCACGTTGATGCTATTGATAATTATAGTCATCAGAATGTTTTATAACTTTAATTTATAACTGTAATTGCATAAATAATATAGTATTCCTCACAGAGCTTTCAGTTGAAATGCTCAGTGGCTGTGTCTTCTTTAGGACGAACAGTACAAGTTGCTTCAAACTATTTTCAGGGAACATTTGTAAACTTTTGCAACTAAGCAAGTTTCCTTTGTGAATTATTTAAAAAAAACACGCACATAGAATTATGTTCCTACATGCTTATGGTGATTCTAATGCATTGAACTCTAATGAAAAAAACTCTTCATCACAATGAACTAAATCTTTATCACTGTTTCTTCAGAACAATATGCCTGTCATCAAACACATCTAAGTGTTAAGAAGACTCGTATTTCCATGGAGCTTTTTGAGCCAGATAAGACTGTGTGATTCTATTATAACTTTTCACTCCATTTTAACTTGAATATACTTATACACATAATTTTAAAGTATCTCCTCATTATGTAAGTGAAATATTTTAATTTTTAAAGTAATGCATATTATAAAGAGGCATCCAAA
This sequence comes from Vespertilio murinus, assembly GCA_963924515.1. Classification (NCBI taxonomy): domain Eukaryota; kingdom Metazoa; phylum Chordata; class Mammalia; order Chiroptera; family Vespertilionidae; genus Vespertilio; species Vespertilio murinus. The sequence continues at coordinate 11,398,207 of OZ004714.1, forward strand.
ATGCTCTTGGACAGGATCATTAAATGTTCTATGTACATATTTTAAACCTATCTAATTGCACTTTAATTTTTATAGAATTTTAGAGTAGTTGGGTACAAGATGTGATTGAAAATCGTCTAAGTCTTGTTTTCAAGCCCTTTAACAAAGGATTATGGGAGTTAAAGGAATTAACAAAATGCGGAGGCCTTCCATAAGTCACCTAGTAAAGAGCCATGGAGGCTAAGAAAATGAAAATTGTTGCAACCAAAGGCAAGTAATTTGGGTTGTGGAATAGAGAAGAAGAGGCCAATTTGCAACCAGTACATGAAAGGATTTCTCCTAAGATAAAGTGGCTTTCATGGTCTTGGCAAATCATCCCTTTTAATTACTTTATTTTGAAGAATGCATAACGTGCCACTGAAGGAGAAAAAGACAGTTTTTGTTGTTGTTATAAGTGGAAAAAAAAACCTGGATCATCAGATCTCTACACATATATTATCTCAAGAATAAAATTAACTTTTATCCTCCCAAAGGCTGTGCAGCGTGAGGATGTGGCCAGCACTATATAGGAAGCAAATATCTCCTTTAGACACATTTCAGGTGGAAATCGCGTACCTCTCCCAAGTGCCTCCATGAGACATTATTTGATGTTCATTATGTATCCCCAGAAAAGGCAACAGGAACATTAACTGCAGAAAAGTAAGTGATAACTACTGGAAATTGACCTGAAATGAGCATTGAGCTCATGTTGGGTCCAGAGAGAAAACAGAATGAGATTAATAATGACATCTGGCACATAGCATTTAAGAGTCAGGTGGTGTTCTCCGTAGTTATATTATTTACTTCATTCTACCTGCTCCTTCGCTACATGGTAACTAAGGAAACTGAGGCACAGAGATGTTGTGAGACATTCTCAAAATTGCATACTTGATAAATTGTAAAGTTAGGATTTCTACCTAGGCAGTGTGATGGATTACAAGAAAATTGTTATAATTAGAGTTCTGATTTAATTCAAAGGTATCCATTTTCCTTTCTATATCACTTACATCTATAACAAAGAAGAAAATAGGAATTGAATTAACTTCTACTTGTCATGAAGGTCTCGGCATAGGTGTCAGTTATCTAGGATAAAGTTTCTCAAATGTCCTTAGCAGTAAGATTATCTAGGATCCTTGTTAAAAATGCATATTTTGGAGTCATGACTTCAAAAGTTCTGACGGAGAAAGTCTAGGTTAAAGCCCTCCAATCAACATTTTTAAATGAGCAATTCAGGGAGTTCAGATATAGTTTGTAAATATTCCTTTATCAGTTACTCTCCCTGACACCACGATTGCCTAGCTGCCCCACATATTGCCTTCAAAGAACCTCCCTGCTCTCTACTTCATTCAGTAAATCTTCATTTACTCTTCATTATCTTCTGGACTCTGAGGTCTTTAAGGCCAAGGATTGCATTACTCTGCTGATGTGTGTCTCATATCCACTGTTGACCTTCCACACAGTAGGTGCTTAACGACTATGTGCTGAAGGGATGAACTGTATTATTGAGTGAGGGGAGGAATGATTATGAGATGGTCTTATAACATGCAAAGCAAAGAATCATTTTCAGATAATTGGTGTAGTATGCCTAATTGTCTCACTTAGTTGAATACATGTAGACAAAAAAGATAAAAATGTTTCAGTGATCTAAGTCTACATAACAAACTATCCCAACACTTAATGGCTAATGTTTCTCTTCACTTCTCTCTCTGCCCATGTTGCACAATTTTAGCCTTTCCTTTCCAATTCATTTCCTGGGATTTTATTTCACTTTATAGTTTCTCAGAAAATGCTCATGAACTGAATGATAGCACTCGTTGAAAATGGATGCATTTGTTTGGCAATGTCTTTGGAAGAGTCAAGGCTCCAGAATATGCTATTTGCATATCGGGCCTTTTGTTGGACATGAGACAGAGCCTTGGACTTTTGCATTAATATCTCCTGTCCTAGCATGGACCTTGGTCAATGACGGGTCCACATCATTCATTTTAACAAGTGTTTAATGGCATGCTGCTGTGACGTTAAATACCAGAGAAGAGCAGTTTAGAAGATAGAGTGGTTTTCTTATAAGCACGTTCCCACACTTCACCCCTCTTTATTCTTGAAATAACCATTTGAGATGGGCAAAACACTTGGCGTTATTCTTATTTTCTTTAACACATGAAGCCTCAGAAATAGAGTGATTGCCCAAGGTTAAACACCTGCCTGGTGATTCAGTTGGTCCTGGAACACATTTCCTAAAATTTGAGAAAGAATACCATCTAGAGTAGACTCTCTCAAAAATTTCGTTCAGTTAAATAAACTTTTATGGAGCCAATTCCCAGTGATGGGGAGTGAGCTAGAAACAGGGGATTCCAAGATGGGTCAGCAATGCTACATGCCCTCAAGTATCATAGGTTGTTACAGGAAATGGACTTCTAAAAAGTACATTAAAATCAACATGGTAAGTGAGATCATAAAGGCATGAACTGAGGGCAGACTGTAGAGGGAGGAGCAGTACCTTCCCAGGGCCAGCAGAAAAAGCTATTTTTTTTTAAAGCTGCATCTTTAAGTCTTGCCTCTGGAATTATGATGGCTTATGAAGAACGATATTTGCCTTAAGTCAAGTTTTGGATTCCTCAGAAAATAGCCATTTTATTTTCCGAAACAGGCTACATGAGTGATTGGAGTAGATACAAAAATCATTTTCTGCATGATATTTTGTAGATTAATGAATGTATTGAACCATTCTAATGACAGATAGGGAACTTTTTTCACTGTAACGTAAAGAACGAACACTCGATTTTAAATTAAAGAGATCTAAAATTTGTCAAGCTTATCAAAAGTGCATGAGCAATAAAGAGGTAGAAATGTATATAACCCATTTTGGAGCACATTAATTTCTTAACGTGCATAATTTTCTGCTTCATTACTGTTGGTGTGATCCCTTGTAGAAAATAGCGATTTGGTGGAAAATAAATACAGGCCTGAGTAATAGCTTTCTAGGGAAATGCTGAAATTTCTCTACTTGATTAGCATGGTGCAAATTCAATTTACTTCATTGGCATTGTCCTCTCTGTTGTCTCTGTATTCTAAGCTAGACACATGATCTACTGCGTTTAGTAATCAAATCCAGATTTGAACAAAATCGGATGAAAATGTTAGCCAAGGCTATAAAAATGAACAAATGGTTTAATAAAGTTAGAAAAGCAGCAAAGAGCGGCAGGATCGAGCTGGGAAAAGAAACACACACACCAAAACTCAAATTAAGTAAGCGAAACTATCAGCAGTGGTAACCTGGCAGAGAGGACATTTACATAATGAACCTGGGAGCGATGCAGAATGTTACAGACTCACTTGGCTTCTATTTCACTCTCCTTGCAATGTTTGGAGGACAGAGAAATGAACTGAGAAAAGAGCAGTGTTTTTCCTTTTTCTCTCCGCAGCATTTAGAAGCTCTACAAGGGGTAAGGCTTATCTGGTGGGTAAAATTGTCTTGTCTTTAGTCCTTCCAGGAAGTAAAGGATTTTCTAAGGGAAATGAGGCTTGGGCCAAAGTGCAAATCAAGGGTATAGTTGTAACACCCTTTAAAAAAATATTTGAAAGTGTTAAGTTACCCACCTCCCAGAATCTTCTCAGTGGCTTCCAAAGGGTATTATTCTACAGCAGCCTGGCACAGCCAATGTAGAGAAAGGCCTGTCTCTCAGCCTTCCCAGCTATTTCTCTCAATATATTTTTTTGAGTGTCTAAATTTATTTTGATTTCTGTTCCCCACAGAAACTTTAAGTTAAGCTGAAAGAGGTGCTCAACTTCTCAAGACTTGCAATTAAAGACATAGAAATGTGTCTCGATGATTCAGGTGGCTCAAAATGGGTTGTATACATTTCTACCTCTTTATTGCTCATGCACTAGGATCCTGTGTCTAACCTTAAATAAATCCCTGTGGCCAGGTGTATATGCCATTCTTATTGGTGACTAGAGGCCTGGTGCACGAAATTTGTGCATGGAAGGGAGTCTCCTCAGCTCAGCCTGCGCCCTCTCCAATCTGGGACTCCTCAGGGGATGTCTGGCTGCCAGTTTAAACCGGCAATTGGACATGCCTCTCACAATCCAGGACCACTGGCTCCTAACTGCTCATCTGCCTGCCTGCCTGATCATCCCCTAACTGGCCCCCCTGCCAGCCTGATCACCCTCCCGGCAGCCTGGTCACTCTTTACTATCCCTCTCCCCCAACAGCCTGGTTGCTCCTAACTGCCCCGGTCACCCCATTCAACCTATTGTTTAGTTATTTGGTCATCCCTCACTACCCCCCTGCTGGCCTGGTCGCCCCACACAGGCTGTTGTTTGCTCATCTGTCTAGTTGTTTTGGTCATGATGGCCCCTAGCTTTTTATATATTAGGATTCCTGAGTGACAATTCAATGTCCAATAGAATTGTCAGGTGGAATTAACCTCTCCCCACCTCAACAACATGTTAAGAAAATAGTGGAGCCCAGCTGGCAAGAGTCACTAGTTGAGCACCTAACTATGAACCAGGAGATCACAATTTGATTCCGGGTCAGGGCACATACCCTGGTTGTGGCTTGATCCTCAGTAGGGGGTGTGCAGGAGGCAGCAGATCAATGATACTCTTTCATGTTGATGTGTCTCTCTCTCTCTCTCTCTCTCTCCCTTCTTCTCTGAAATCAATAAAAATATTTTTTTAAGAAGAAAGGAAATAGTGGAGAGTAACTCATCAAGGAAAATGAGGGGCTATAACCCAAAGGGGAAATGAATGCATTGCAGGCAAAAACACCAATGTCCACTGTATTCTTAACTTACTTTCCAGCCTCTTTTTCAGCCTGGCAGCTTGTGAGTTGTGTTCTTCCTCTATGGTGCTGTCAGCCACCAACAACACACCTAGCCCTGCTTGGCTTCTTGCTTCATTTCCTACCTCCCTTTCCTGGGCAAACACACATCTCTTTGCAAACACTCCATTAGTTTTGATGTTTGTCCGGGTGCCCCGGCATGTTTGAGGGGTTTCTCTGAGGTCTGCTGACATTTCCTGATCGCTTACTATGCACGATTTCTCTTTTCCTCCTGGGCCATTATTCTCAGAAAGGCATCCACTTCATCAATAGCCTTTAGCACTGTTTGGATTTGTGGGTGTGCACTCAAGCAAGAAGGGAGGCCTAGGAGGTGAGCAGAATCTCACTGATGTGTTTTGTCAAGCACCAGGGAAATCTCATGGTAAGCAGAGAAGCTGGCTTAGGCAGGCTGATAGAACAGACCTGGCAGGTAATGGAAGAGATGCTCAAGTGAGAGAGAAGGGCAGGCTGAATATGTGAAGGTGACACTTCTACATGTCATCCCTCTCGAAGAACGGAAAGTCTTTAACATTTTCATATGAGACTGAGAAACTGTGGCCACCCCTCTCTCTATTGGTTCTCAGGAAAAGGCAGAATGCATTGTCTCGTCCACAGTTTGTCAGCTGCTCATTGTAAATACTCTCAGATACCCTTGAATTGTCCAGGCGTTTCTGCCCGGATTCATATTATAGGAATGGTAACATTATGCCTCCTAGAAGCTGTTAGAGATGCAGTTTTTAATGGCTGATTCACAGTTTTGAGAGTAGAGTGTGAGTTTAATTCATGGATAGCTCAGGTTGTAGTTCAGATCCTCAATAGTAACCTGGCACCATTACTTGGTCACAGTGTGGATTGTAGAAGGAAGGAAGCATATGTGATATGACACAAAAGGATCACCTCTTTTCCTCTTCAATTTTCATCAATTCCTTTTACCATCCTTCCTGAATTACCTATTACATGGGTGACTCCAAAATGTTAATTTCCTAATACTATCCTTGCCTTCACTCTTACAGCGGGGATTTGACTTGGGAAGGTCATGTTTTAAAATGCACATTATGAAATATTTATATTGTTATGGATGTAAACATTCCAAGATATATTTATCATATTTCAGAAACAACAAAGAAAAAAACACACCTGTGTTTTATAAGCCTGTGAAGCTGGGTGCTTCTTTGGACAGGACAGAAAACAGAATAGAATTCTTACTGCCTATTCATTTGTTGGTAATTTTTACCTATTTCTATCAACACTAATTCTACTGTATCCTTAAGGTTCTAACTCTATCAAATTAATCTCTTCAAAGGTTTGTCGGAGTGTTTTGGGAGTATAGTGGGCTGTGGTACAGTTTCCAGTGTATTTTTGTACAAAGAATACTAAACGAGGATTCTAGAGTCATGGATGCTGCTAACCACATTGTGATCATCAATTTCTTCATCAAAATGAAGATGTTTGATTTTATTTCTGCATGGGCACATTTAATGAGATAAATTATTGGAATCATTATGAGGTCCATAATTAAATTAATCAGAACAAGGACTTTTTGTTTTATATATGGGTAACTTATACCCATATACACCCACAATATACATTAATGACCATCCTTAAATTTTACCTTTACCCAATGTAAACAGTCCCCAGAGGTGTCCATTATAAGGTTACCAAAACGAGGGAGCTTTTTTTAAATCTTAAACTTCTCTTATTTAAAAACTGTTTCTCTGTTTCTTGGTTTCTATGTTAGAAACTTTCTCCATTTCTATGTTCAGTTATTTCCATGTATTTCCAGGATTTAATATTCCAGTGACTCATTACATTTTAGAAATATATTCTCACAGTAATAGGCAAATACAAGGTCCCAAATACAGAGACATCTTTTGACATCGTCCTTTATTAGAAAACAAACAAGAGAGCAAGTACTATTTGCTATTTTTTCCCCTGCCAAATGCTTCTATTTTTTTAGTTTCCTGTCTTTACTCAGAAGTGAATTTGCCATTTCTCCACAACACCACTCAGAGAAAGAAGATACCTCTCCCTCTTCCTTTATCCACTCCACCTGCTCTTTGAGACAATGTCTAAGGATTCTCAAAGGCCAGAGATAGAGGAAGGACTGCTGAGAAGAATTTGAATATGTTCTGCTACTTGTGTGTGTTTATTTAATGTGCTTCCAAACATTTCTCTGTGTCACTGAACTATACATTTTAAAATTAAAACATGTACATTTCTACTTGGTTTAAGGAAGACCGTTTTGCAAGTGAATATTTATGGTGGCCGTCATTTTAACATGTCATTAAAGAAAATGCCAAAGAAAGTAGAACCTGAATGTAGATTATATAGACCCATTAGTCATATGCCCGTATTGACTGCTTGTTGGCCCGTCATAGTCTATGTCTGGCATTATGAGTTCATGGTGGCGATACTTTAAAAAACATAACACATTTAGGCTCTGCCTTTATGGGAAAAATATGTAGTTTACTTGGCTTTCAATTTTCTCATGCCAGCACTTATGAGGTTGAATTAATTATCCCCTTATTATATATGACTATTCAAAATAATATATAAAATGTATGCAATCCTCAGTTTCCAATTCCAGAATCTATTAAGCAGAGCCTATGGAAGGTGAGTGGAGGAGGGAGGCAAGGCATTGGAATAGATGGCTTCCCTCTGGGTATTTACCTTCCAGTAACTGTGGAATCAGGAAGAAAGATATGAAAGTTCCAGAACACCTGGTAGCTTATTACTCATAAACATGGATCATTTTAGACTGAAATAGTAGAGCAAAAGGAGATTAATAGAAGGAGGCATATATTGTAGTATTGGGCAAGGACAGAATTTAAAGAGAAGGGAAGAAGAAAAAAACAACACATTCTGTGAATTTCCCAGTTATACCTATGTATCATATATACTAGAGGCCCAGTGCATGAAATTTGTGCAGTTGGGAGTGGTCCCTTAGCCTGGCCTTTGTCCTCTTGCAGTCTTGTAACCCTCAGAGAATGTCCAACTGACAGCTTAGGCCCACTCCCCATGGGTGAGCCTGGCTTCTGGCTGAGCAGTGCTCCCCCCTGTGGAAGTACACTGACCACCAGGGGGCAGTTCCTGCGTTGAGCATCATAATGACCAGTTGTTCCACCGTTTGGTCGATTTGTATATTAGCCTTTTATTATACAGGATATATGTGTGTATATCTATACTAATAAAAGAGTAATATGCTAATTATACCAGGAAACCTTATGGACAAACCCTTAGTGGTGGGGCCAAGGGAGAAGTGGTTAGGGGTGATCAGGTCAGCAGGGGAGGGCAGTTGGGGGCAATCAGGCAGCAGGCACGGGGGGGGGGGAGATGTGGGGGTGATCAGGATGGCAGGGGGAAATTGGGGGTAAGCAGGCTAGTGTGTGTGGGGGGGGTTTGGGCTAGCAGGCTGGTGGGGGGGCAGTTGGGGGCAAGCAGGCTGCAGGGAGGCATTTGGGGGCAAGCACATAGGCAGCCAGAGTGATTAGGGGTGATCAGGCAGGCAGGCAGCTAGCTGAGTGGTTAGGAGCCAGAGGTCCTGGGTTGCGATTTAGGTATCGGGCCTAAATTGGCAGTCAGACATCCCCTGAGGGCTCCCAGATTGGAAGGGTACAGGTCTGGCTGAGGGATACCTCCCATGCACTGATTTTGTGCACCAGGCAACTAGTATATATACTGTACACTGAATGGCTAGACTATTATGATCTCTGAATGCATAATAATCTGGCCACTCAGTGTATATTTTATATAATAAAAGGCTAATATGCAAATTGTCCCCTCAACCAGGAATTTGACCAGCAGGCAGGCTGGCCAACTGCCCATGTCCCCTCCTCCTGGCCAGGCTGGCCAGACCCCCCATGTATGAATTCATGCACCTGACCATATATATATATATATATATATATATATATATATATATATATTTTTTTTTTTTTACTGAGTGGCCAGATTATTATGCATTCAGAGATCATAATATTTGGCCACTCAGTGTATATTTATGTGTGCGCGCATGTGTGTGTGTGTGTGTGTGTGTGTGTGTGTGTGTGTGTGTGTAACATACTGAAATTTAATGTTTAGAGACTTTTTCTTAACTATTCTTTCCATATAAGTTCTACATGATTAGTATTATTACCCAGATTTTATAGATGGCCAGACTACACTATAGACACAAAATATACATGACTATAAACACAAAATGTACATGCAGAAGTTTTCAATTTCCATATATATATTTCTCTGTCCAAGCAGGGGGCACAGAAGCAAATGTTTGAAGAGGGAGACACCTAATGATTTTGTTGAACTTCTAGATTCAGCCTCACCTAAGGGCATTTTCCCAGTTGGTTTGTTTGCTTGTTTTGGCTTAAGGGCCTCAGTTTAAATTAGATTTTTGTCACTGTAATCAAAATAGTACTGATTTTAGTGTGGAAAATTGGAAGGGTAAAAGTTAGACTGAAGTATAGCTCAGGGTCCTGTAGGAAGTTGTCCTCTGTGATCCATCTCCAGCATGGTCAACGTTTAATGGAAAAGGGTACTGAATTTCCCTAGGGCAGTGGTTGGTAAACTGTGGCTCTAGAGCCACGTGCAGCTCCTTGGCCCCTTGGGTATGGCTTTTCCACAAAATACCATGGCCTGGGCGAGTCTATTTTGAAGAAGTGGTGTTAGAAGAAGTTTAAGTTTAAAAAATTTGGTTCTCAAAAGAAATTTCAATTCTAGTACTGTTGATATTTGGCTCTCTTAACTAATGAGTTTGCAGACCACTGCCCTAGGGCAAACAGAATGTAGGGAGGAGGGAAGAGGATATAAGAACAAAGAACTGTGTACTTGAGCCAGCATCATGGTAGAACCCACCCACCCTCAGGCTTCTGCCTCAACTAAACAGGGGGAGGTGGCGATAATTAGAAAAGGCCTCAGCCCATTTTATTAAATGACCTAAAAGGAGCCAATAAAAGCTAGGTGACATATGAGGAAACAGTTAACCCCATAGTACTTAGCCAATGAGGAACTAGAGAAAGGACTCTCACACCCTAGGGAGATAAATAGGCTGTGATCTCTACTCCATCCGTGCCTGTACAAAGGAGAACAAATTAAAAGTCTCATTTTTGCCATACTTCTGTCTCCTAGTCCATTATTTTAATCCTGACAGGTGAGTGTTTCTCACAGTCCCTCCAGCAGAGGGGCTGGGGGGATTTTCCAGGGTGACCTCATTTTCCTCTTCATTTGGTAAGAATAATTTTTTAAAATATATTTTATTGATATTTTACAGAGAGGAAGGGAGAGAGATAGAGAGTTAGAGACATCAATGAGAGAGAAACATCGACCAGTCGCCTCCTGCACACCCCCCACCAGGGATGTGCCCGCAACCAATGTACATGCCCTTGACCGGAATCGAACCCGGGACCTCTCAGTCCACAGACCGACTCTCTACCACTGAGCCAAACCAGTTCAGCAGGTAAGAATAATTTTTAAACCAAGTAAGTTACCAAATCAGTATATCTGAGGGGTGGGTTGGTTTTTTTTCTACCTCAGGAAGGGGAACTTGCAAATTTTTAACTAAATTAAGCAAAAAGGCAAGATATTTATTATGAAAAGTCTAAAATGAGTGCTGTTCCACTTAGACTGATTTGGAGATATTAAAGTAGGAGAGACTGGGAAGAAGTGCATTTTCCATACACAAACATCATCGATTGTATTTGCTGTGCTTGCTCTCTAGAGAGCTGTGTTGCCCTCCCCATTTCTTATGTCTTTGTTCCCTCCTTTATCAATCAATTCCTATGACTCCCCTTTTTCCCTCCCTCCCCCGTTATTTTTCATCTCAAGGAGCTAAACCTTCAGAAAGAGAAACTTATTTTTTTAAATATATTTTTTTATTGATTTCAGAGAGGAACGGAGAGGGAAAGAGAGATAGAAACATCAATGATGAGAGAATCGTTGATAGCTGCCTCCTGCATGCCTCATACTTGGGATTGAGCCTGTAACCAGGCTTATTCCCTGACCAGGAATCGAACTGTGATCTCCTGGTTTATAGGTTGACAACCAACTACTGGGCCATGCTGGCCAGGCAGAAAGAGAAACTTCTAACCTTGGACTTTGGTATCTCCTACAAGGTTGTCTATCTATTCCTTAAAGCAGCAGTGTGGCAGAAAGATGGAAAGTGCCCACTGGTTACATGAGTTTTTGCCTTGGTGACAGTTGGTAGCACGACCTTATGACCTTATGACCTTATTCTCCTTCTCTTCTCTCACTTTTCAGCTTTGTTCAATTCATGTGGGGTGAGGTGGCTGGACTGGAGAAACTAAATGTTACACTGAGTAGAGTTATAAAAAAAGGTATAATTCAGGTCTGTAGTCTTGTGTCTCTCTGGATTACAGGATAAGAGAGATCCCCCCCCACCACCACTACCATTCATTTAATGCCTTCATTTCAGCTGTGGGAACATTGTTTTTCATTTGGAGTCTTTTTTTTTATTAGAAGGACACTTTGAGAGGATATTCTCTTTTACACATTCGTTAAACACAGGATCTGATGCTGAGAACTTATAAAAATTTCCAGTTATCTCAACATAAATTTTACATCAACTCATTTTTCTTCCTCCATGTAATTTCTGCATTTCAGGTTAATTGACCTTCCCATAACCAAAAGAAGGGGGTGAGGTAATATATCTCCGGACATTAAAAGAAACTGTCAGCTGTCCTTTTCTGTATTCTTCCCTTGCCAGCCATTTGGAGGATAAATGGTGCCGTCGTGATTATAGGAGCACCCACATAAATCTGGATAGTTTATTATCGGAGTCTCCTATTGACAAATTTCCTAAGTGTGCTAATTTATGGTTTTGTAAATCACCATGCTGGAGTCATGAAGAATAGCGTTCAGGACAAGGAATGGGCTTCACCGATGCTAAAAGGAACATCAATCATTGCTTTTCCTCTTCCTAAGGCTTTAGCCCCCTCCTACAATTTAACTATTTTCTAGAACTACAGCTCAGAATGATGTCATTAGGCGGTGTTTCCAGGAAATGAATGGCAAGTGGGTTTCATCTCATGTACTGACTGGAATCACTTAGTAAGTGGCTATTAAGAGTATGTGTGAAAAGGACCCTGAGGCTTTGTGTAGGCTCATAAATTGCTTGATTTGAATAGTACTGACCATCATGGTGAGAAGAGTGACAGTATATGAGCCATAAATTTATGCCACTAAATATTTAAAACTAGATCAAGGTTGAAGACTTCTGTCCACACAAAAACCTGCACACAAATGTTTATAGCAGCTTTAATAATAATTGCCAAAATGTGGAGGAAATCAAGGTGTCATTCAGTAGATGAATGGATAAACTGTGGTGCATCCATATAATGGAATATTATGCTGTAATAAAGAGATTTGAGCTATCAAGCCACGAAAAGACATGGAAGAATCTGAAATGTATATTATTAAGTGAAAGAAGCCAATCTGAGAAGGCTACATACCTTAAGATTCCAACTCTATGACATTCTGGAAAAAGCTACACAATGGAGACAATAAAAAGATTAATGGTTGACAGGGAATTGGAGGGAAATGGATAGGTAGATGTTTAGGGCAGTGGAAATACTTTCTATGATAATATAATACATTTATCTAAACCCATTGAATGCACAACACCAAGAGTGAATCCTAAGGTAAATTGACTTTGGATAATTATGAGGTGTCAATGTAGGTTCATCCTACATTTTCAGATGTGATGTTGATAATGGGGAAGGCTGTGCATGTGTGTGTGTGTGGGGGGGAGATAGGGAATCATTTAATTTCCCTCTCAATTTTGTTATAAACCTAAAAATTCTCTAAAAATTAAAGTCCTCAAAAAAGAAAATATAGACCAAGGAGAATACAATATTTTAAAACCTATGGTAGAAATCAGATACCATAGAGCCTGGAGACTGGTAGCATTCCAATGTCATATATTGGCATTTAATAACAAAGAATACAATTGGGACATATTTTCATAGGCCTTTGCCAATCCTCAGTCATGGAAATGACACTCAACATTTATTGACTAATTGCTATGCACCTTCGTGTAATCTTCCTCACCCTACCTCCTTACTGGCGAGTGCATAAATAAACTACAAGCTGTTATTTTCAGAAGCATTTACAATCTCAGGAGTCATTGGATAGATGCTATACATCTATTCACAGGATAGTTGGGGAAACTGTGACTACTCACAAAATTCGATCCCTTGAAATCACTAGTAAATTATCAGAATGATGAATATTCGATGCATGAACATCAAGTTACTATGTAGTACAAACTTTCTATGAGTGTATTTTGAAATTTAGCCTTGGAAAAGAGAAGAAAAAAGGGTATAGGATATCTCTGCTAGTTTTTAAAAAATTATTACCCCTAAAAATACATGATTGGACTTCATATATTTTAGAAAATATATTTTTATTGATTATTTAGAGAGAAAGGGAGAGGAAGAGAGACAGCCATTGTCTGCCTTCTGCATGCCCCCTACTGGGGATTGAGCCTGAAACCTGGGCATATGCTATGACTTGGAATCAAACTGAACTAGTGATCTCTGGGAACATGGGATGATGCTCAACCAAACTGCGCCACACCAGCCAGTACATCCCATGATTGAACTTTAAATAAAAACACAAAAATGGGGATCCTATTACAAAAATAAGCATATAATAGAATGCCCTGTTTATGTGTATTGTTTTTTTTTATGTTCAGATACCATTAAACCCCACTTCACTGCAGATAAATATTTCATGGAGTTCATTTGTTTTTCATTATGAATCCGACTTTCATTCTACCATTATTGACAGTTTATTTTTAAGACCTAAATTAGTACATGAAAATTAAAATACTAGTGGTGGTGGGAGGGGGGGGCTTCTTTTGTCAGCCACTTCTCTCCTCCACCAAGGAAATATTATCTACAGAATATGGGTCAAGAAGATATATTGTTATTAAAATTTGATTTGCAAGACTCCCTTCTGCATTCTGACACTTGTGGTAAAATTATGTGTCCTTTTTTAAATCCATTTCTTGGAAACTAATACGTAAATGGTCAGTGGTTCGCACAGCAGGCTTAGGTCACGTAAACAAATCTACAAATTTAGACATGATTATAGCCAGAACATCTTGGAAATAAAGCCAAAATGTGAGTAACAACTGGCCACTTCTGCACATCTTCACAGGAGTCCTGTTGGAAAGGCAAGCATGTTGCTTCTACCTGCTGTGGCTCAGCTAGAGCTGTACTGTCACTCCATCTAAAATATAGTGAGGTTAAGGGATGAAGCATTGGATGGTAGAAAATAAAGATACTTTTCTTTTGGTTATTTTTTTATATATAAGAAGTGGTTATGGATGAAATAATAAAGTTCTATGGAAAGTAACCTCATGTGGTGATCTTATCATAAATTCCTTACTGGGCAGTTCATAGTGGGTAGTCACCCCCTAGGCAACTGCTGCTTAGAGAAGTGAATGAACTTGTCCTAGGTCACACACCTAAAAGGTAGTAGATTCAAGACAAAAGAACAACCTACATTCCTTTTTATCACTCCACATATGTCTCAAAAAAGAAATAAATAAATAAAAATGTTAATTTTTAAGACCATCAATATTAGGAATAAATTATACCTGCTCATATCTACTTAAAAGATCTAAAGCTGATGGAATCTCATTTGTATATTTTGAATCAAAAGAGTTTATTGATAGAGGGATAATTTTACACTTTAACATTACATATTAATATTATTACATACAAGCCTCTTTTCTCTTCACCAGGTTCTATTTACATCATCCAACTTTGCTGGCAGAAGAAATAATTAGTCATTTCACAAGTCGATCAATATTTTCTTACACTGGAGATGATGAGCTCTAATCTCTAGTAGCCATTTGCACATTGGCACCAACCTAAAAAGCATCTGCCCAGCAAAGAAAATAATTAACAAAATGAAAAGGCAACTTACAGAATAGGAAAAAATATTTGCAAACCATGATTCTGATAAGTAGTTAACCTCCAAAATGGTAACTGTGTAGAGGTGAGGGGCAAATCATTTAACAACACAATAGCAAGAAAATAAACAACCCAATTGAAAAATGGGCAATGGACCCTAATAGTCATTTTTTCCAAAGAAGACCTAGAAACGGCCAACAGATAGGTGGAAAGGAGTTCAACATCACAAATCATTAGGGAATGTAAATCAAAACTGCAGTGAGATATCATTTCATACCTCTAAGAGTGGTTTTTGTCCTTTTGAAGGACAAGAGATTACAAACATTGGTAAGGATGTGGAGAAAGAGAACCCCTGTGTGCTGTTGGTAGAAAGATAAACTGGTATAGCCAAAATGGAGGTTTCTCACCAAATTAAAAATAGAACTACCATATGCTTCAGCAATCCCATTTCCAAAGGAAATGAAGTCTGTACCTTGAAGAGATATCTGTTCTCTCGTATAGTATAGTGTGTATGTATATATATATATATATATATATATATATATATATATATATAATGCAAAGTTTTCCCTTGGGAGTTTGGGATATCAGGAATCCTATTGCTTGCTATGATGTGCTCTGACCACCAGGGGGCAGCGTGGAATAAAGGGCAGTGGCAGCCGGGGAAGGATAGCCCCGGCTGGCAGCTGGAAGGCCCCAATAGGCCCTGATCACCTGCCAGGCCTAGGGACCCTATCCCCGTGCATGAATTTTGTGCACTAGGCCTCTAGGTTTTTTTTTTTTATAATAGCCAAGATATGAAAACAACCAAAATATCTATTGTTAATTGAAAAAGTGAATATATACAAATACACACACACACACACACACACACACACACACACATATACACTCACACACATATATGTAAATATATAACATAGAATATTCAGCCTTAAAATAGAAACAGAGAATAGAATAGTGGTTGCGAGGGGAGAAGCAGAGTAGGGAGAAATGAGATGATGTTGGTCAAAAGATACAAAGTGTTTATTATGCAGTGTGAATGTGTTCTGGGGATCTAATGCATGTCAGTGACTCTATTAACAATACTGTATTGTATACTTGAAATTTGACAAGAGGATAGAGAGAATTTTAAATGAAATCTTACTATGCATGCATACCAAAATATGGTAATGGATAAGGCATTTAACTTGATTGTAGTGATCTTTTCACAATGTACACATATATTAAAACAAACATTTGTAGACCTTAAACATATACGATTTCTGCATGTTAACGATCTTCAGGAAGTTGTTAAAATAAATTTAAATTTCTCTAAATAGGAACAGCAAATAAATGTCACACCACATTTTGTTTTTGTGGGTTTTCTTTCCTATATGTCAGTAAGTTAAATCCCTATACAAGCAGACTCCAACCAGCAAATTGGCTCTTCCATGATACATAAGCATTTTGTCACAAGGTACCTGAAGTCACAGGTACATATGGCCCATTTTCCCAGGACTGCTGATAGTGCTTAGTGCTCTGAGAGAAACATTTTTTTTTAAATATTAAATCAAACATGAATAAAATGGAAAAAAAATCACTGGTATTTTAAAGATGAATATACTCTTCAAAGAGATGATTAACTGGTACGTGGCCATTTCACATGGCTACTTGAGGTCCCCCAAGAGGACTTTAGTGGGAACTACTAATGTGGTATCACTTCTTTCAGGAGCCCATACAATTCTCAGCAGGATCTCACAGCTACAATGGATGGAGTTCTGTATGGCACCTTGATGAGAAGGTTCCTTTTTATCCTCAGATTAGTCACATGTCCCCAAGGGTTGAATGTTTTATCCTGAAGTTCTCTAATCACCCAGCTTTCTCTTTTCCTAGAGAAGTATCAGGTGATACTGATGTTACAGCTAAATTCTTCTTGTGATCATGGATATTATACTTAACAAAAACCAATTTCAGATAAAAAATATAAAAGAGAATAGGATAGTAGCCTTTAAGAACTGAGCAGATAGGATCATCGGCTGGAACTGAGCTAATTGGCTTCCTGAAAGGATCCTCCTCCAGGGGCTCCAGTGACCTTTCATTTTAATAAGTATTTGCCAACATTAGAGACTTCTCTAAGCTGGTACAGTACACAATCGTTAAAGTGTCTAAACTAGAAGCATTTAAATGAGTCTGACAGAGGATGGAGGGACAAGAAGACACAGAGACTTTGGAGTCCATTTGCATTATTTTGACTTTCTCTGAATTACCTTCCAAAAGTTCAGGGAAAGTAGCTTTATTTGCATTTTATAAATAGTGCAAACTGGGTTTCCTGATGGTTATCATTTGCTCCTTCACTCAATTTATGGATTAGAAGTCATGATTTCTGGACCCCAAACCAGAAATTCCACCCATTAGCCAAGTCATTAATAACTGCTTCTGTTGTTTTATTTACTTTTTCACTTATAACACTTCAATTGCCCATTATTCTCTTATTTTTCAGTAAATATCCTTCTAACCACCTGTATTGAAGGAGATCGATTAAGAACAAATATCATATTTTATTCTTAAAGCCTCTTCTATCCAGTTGAGGAGTTAAGATATGTACAGGAAGAAGATAACATTATATATGTCAAATTCATCTTTTAAAATATCTGCTTCAAAATTATCACTAGTGGTGCTATGAAAAGCTTTCCTGGATAAAGTGATGGTCAAGAGGGTTGGTATGAACAACTAGAATTTAGAAGGTTGAAAAATGGATTAGGAGCTTTTAAGACCAGAGATTATCTCCAGTAGCAACTAGTGAGGTAGGATCTATGTGACACTATACTAGACTGGGGAAGGGCATTGCCTTATCCTTACTTTGTATTCTGTATGTATCTTGTAGCTGATGGCACATAGCAGACACTTGGCAAATCTTTGTTGACCCAAGGTACAGCATGGTTTATGCAAAGGGCACTGGATTAAAAATCAAATAGATGTTTGGCCTTATCATGACCATATGTCAAAGAGAAAAGCAAATAACCTCTTTGGGACTGATTTTCTCTATCCATGGTACATACTGTCTTATTGAAATTTTTTGAGCATTATTTCTCACTTTAAAAATAAATATATCCATGTGTTTGGCTTTTGCTCCCATGTATATGCTGAGAACTTCCACACTGTGTCTCCAACACAATTGCAACCTGTGCATCAGCTAGTTTGCTTGACATCGCCTACTTGGTATCCACAGATATCTCAAAATAAAAATGAAGGAAGGAAGGAAAAAATAAATATTGTCTCTTTTTGTCCTACTCCTTCTCCACAAGCCTTCTCTTGTTCTTATACTCTTCATTACCTCTCTAAAGTATCAGAAATGCTTAGCCCTGAAATAGCTTTTAAAAACAACAACAAAACAAAACACAATCAAGGTAAAACTCAAATTCACTCCAACAAACCAGGAATGGTCAAATCTTGGTTTCCTCTTCCAAGGGTGTTTTTTGTATCACCACTGACATATAAATAACTTATTTTATTCGTATAGTTCAGTGCATTCCACATATTTTCAAAGAAATTGGTATTTATGAAATTCAGGGTAGAGTTAGAGGATATGAAGAGGCAGTTGGAGATAGTATTTGATTAGTAATTACTCACAATCTCTTAATTAGCATGTCTTTTAACAAAAACTTAGGCTCGCCAAGGTACTTTCCACTCCCAACAGTTGGTAGATGGTTAGTAAAATAAATAAATGCTGTATAAATGAATGAATACTCAAATGACTAAAGAATAATAGCTTGAATAGCTGATTGATAATTGAACAACTAAAAGTGGACACACCCATATGTGCCGCTGGAATAGCTGCCTCCTGGACCACAGATCTCCTGGTGTCACCTTGAGGCCACAGACTGAGGATATAGGAATGGGGCACTTGACTCAGGACACTGAAAAGGAATTCCCTATAAACTCTAGACCACATGATCGATGCTTGTCATTTATGAATCTTAAACCATTAGCAGAGAAAGCCAGCTCAACAGATTCTTTGAAATCAGAAAATTAAAACTCCAAACTTGGGGTGCAGAATTTTGAGAGATGACATAAATTTGAGCTTTAGTAGAACCAAACACCACCACACTTTCGCCATTTCTTCTGGATTTACAGACCTTGGATTAATGCTCAGCACTTGAATTACTAAACTTGTATCCTGACAGTGATGATGTGAAAGATCTGGTCAATGAACTTGGGCCTTTCTAAGTAGAATATATTTGGGTAAACATACATTTGGCATTTGGGGACTAGCACTTTAGTGAACAATGTACTCCCCCAGAGGAGAGACTACATAGGGGGCAACTGTGATTTCAAATAAATGAATGGCTCTCTGACATAAGGATGGCTGTTGTTTTTCTGCGTGACACTGGAGGATTGAATTTGCACCAGTGAGTGAGGGATCCTGGAGAGAAATTTTACTTGGGTAGAAAAAAACTCACCTCTTAAAGCTGTAATATATGGACAGAGGATTTCCAAGAGGCATCCAAGTTCAATATGTTAAGTATTTAAACACTCACAGAAACACTTGGCAGCAATATTACAAAGGGACTTGAGCAATGGAATTTAGGGTGGGGTGAATAAAATAGGGGTTGGCAAGTTTGACTGCCCACCCGCATCACCTGGAAGAATTGTTAGGCATGTAGTAAGCATAGTCTCTAATTCACTATGTATGGGGTAGAGAAAGAAAAACACGTATTTCTTCTCTAGCAGCTATAAATGCTTCTGTTGAATCCAGCTGCCTGCAGAAACACTGCATAAGCAGTAGGTCTCCTTAAGCCTCTTATATATCTCTGGGATTACAAAAAAAAAGAAGAAGAAAAGTAATCATTAACATTTATTGAGCAAATGCTCTGTTCCAGGTACTGGCTATTCCCATTATATTTATTTCATTGTATTCTTACACAGCTCTGCTGTTTCATAGGCAGTGAGAGGGAAGCTTCCAAAAGTTGAATAATAAATAGTCATTGTGATGTTATGGGGTAAGTGAAGAAGTAGCAGCGATTTGAATTTGTTTTACTGGGCTGTAGAATCTGCTCTTGGATACAGGGATGTGGCGAGGCATAGGGTGGATCGAGGAAGAGGTTAAGACCTGTCAGGTCTTCTGTCACGTCCTCTCCCTCAAAAAGAAAAACTGCAATGCTGCCTTACCCTGAGTGCTGAGGTGGTGTCAGGAGTATATGAGTATGTTAAGTCAGGGGCAGGGCAAAGACAAGATGAAATGAGGCAAGAAAAAACTATTATTTTCCAAATAGAATGCTATTTGTCTGATTAATGCTCTAGGCTGACTGTCCACACAGAACTCTGTAATGACTATGGGGGAGAAAAAAAACCCTAGTGATACCAACACAGGCAAGATGACCTGTTTCTGAAGGAAGTGGGGGCAGTGCCTGCAGTGTCAAATATTTTCATTTTCAATCTCTTTGCAGAGCAGCATTAATGTGATAAGCAGATAATTTTGTTCACTCCTTCAATTTATTCTTTTCTCTAGGATAGGACAAGGCAAATGTGAGAGGATTTGTATTTGTCACAGGAGACTGGAGCTTGCTAAATTAAAATGGTCTCCGGGTTGTAAAAGTTGGCCTTGGTCTTGACTCTCTTTATGCATTCCCAACAAATCAGTGTTCAGTCTTTGTTGCTTCCAGCTCTTCACACAGAGATGCTTGAAGGTGCCATGAGAAATGGCCAGTCGTGCATATAATATGTTGCAAATAGCTGAGGCAAGTTTAACACATACTCACACATATACAGACAGATACACATACACATACACACACATACACTTACACATATACATACACACACCACGCCATTGACTAAAAGAATTCTGCACATGACAAAATAAATGGTGAAATTTAGAGATAATGATCTTTCTAAAAAAACAATTGTGTTGTGTAATTCTCCTACTTCATCGTTGATTATCTGGGGGCCTGCAGTTACAAGGGTGTTATCAACAAGGAAATCATATGGCCTCTAGGACACACAATGGCATTTCTTTTTATATTAAGATCTTAGGCTACACCGATGTCTTTCTTATAGTACAACATAGACGTTAGCTCTCCAGACAGGTTGACATAAAACCCTGCCAATAAATGTAATATACCAGGGAAGAGAGATCGGAGGCAGGAAGACCAACGAGGTTGTTACTGCATAGGAGTAGGAAGAGAGAGGAAATATATGCTTTTGAAACTCAATTCAGAGAAAGGATTTCTTATTGTCATCTTGTAACACATAATAAGCTCCCAGTAAATGTTTAATGAACTAAATTAAATTTGGCAACTGATTGGATAAGGGATTTTAAGTTGAAAAAACTGATTTTAAGTTGAAAGCCAATTTCATTTACAGAATCTGAGAGGGGGTGGGATTTGGAAGTACATGAAAACTGGTGGTTTTTATTTTGACTGAGTAACTTTGCCGACAGTTGTAAATGCTGCAAAAATTTAGATGAAAAAAAAATTAAAGGAGGTAAGAAGAGACAAAATGTGAAATATAAGTATTGCTTCTAACAGAAACAATTTATGCTCAGAATCTGGAAAAATTATGTATGTAATTTATATAACTGTATTCATGATTTTGTGTTCGTATATTTTTGAACTTTTCATATGTATTTCCTGATAGATGTTTAAACCCATCATATCTAAGGAAGGAAAATAGCAATAAGTGAAATAAACCTCTATACTAGAAACTGAGCTTAAAAAATGAAAAAGTTGCCTCACGAATAAGAGCATCATATTCTTAATTCTGGATGGATGTAATAATATTTCTTGAAAGAGAAATGTGGCCAAATTAATTAGATACTTTTTTTGAAATTCCAAACGAGAAAGTCACAGTGTGTCTCACATTCAGACTTGCTACTCTAGGAAATGTAAAAAAATTGGCAGATTCATTAAAATGAGACTTCATTTTCCATCATGATTTTGAAGAGAACCTCTCATATTCATCCAAAATTCTGGCTTCTCAGTGGCAGTTTTCTCTACAATAAATGATCAATTAGCACTTTTGAAGGAAAGTGCCAGGTAGAAGTCTTTGAGGGAAAAGGAGTTTGTAACTATGTGAAGGAACTAGCATCAAAATCAGCTGTTCTTGTGATGAGCCAGAGCTTGGCTGGCTCACAGCCGTTTAGATCCAGGATCCTGGTAGGGATGCCTGGATTACCATCTCTTCATGGGAGTCAGGATTCAGCTGGCTGGCAAAATATTCCTTCCAGTCACTGATGGAGAAGGCAACTGAGTGAACAATCTCAACCAAGCCAAGAACTCTCCACTCTTGACAATCTTTTCCTCTCTGAGGATTCATTCTCTTCTCTGCCAAAGCAGGGTTTTGATGTTTCCAAAATTTCTGAAAGGGAGCTTGTTTATTGAACCTGCTCAGTGGATTGGATGTTGGCATTAGTAATTCAGAAGTTAATTAGGCCCAGCCTCTGCCCTCCGGATGCTCCCAATCCTGTGAGGGGAGACAAACCGATGAACTACTATCATGTTATTGGTAAGAGCTACTACAGATGGATTTGGAGGTTACAAGTGGAGGAATGAGAATGGGATGGGATGCAGTCATCAAAGAGTCTTGGAGAATCTGGGGTCTGCATGATAAAAATTGGATAAGAGGTTATAAGATGAACGAAAGAGAAAATGATATTAATAACAATAGCACTTGTGGAGTGCTTGCCAGGCATAAGTACTGGACTCAATTCCATCAATCACCTTGTGTTAACTACTATGAGTATCTCCATTTTGTGGATAAGAAAGAATATTGTTTCCATCATTTACCCTCCCCAGTTAACAACATTCAAACCGATCCTGTCTACAGGTCTGGTCTTTCTTTACCAAGGCTCGTATTTGGGGGACTTTTTAGTAACTTCTTGCAGTTGTGTTTCTGTAAACTCCGTGGTGATTATTGTATTGTTCCTTTTTTTATTTAAATAGAACCTGATGTTTAACTCTGGATTCATTCACTGTGTACAGAATACATTGTAAAAAACTAACATGGGATGATGGGGCAATGAGAGAGAATTCATCTATGAGAGCAGAAGAGAAGGGAATGGAAGTAAAGGTGACAAATTATAATTATTTTTCACATTTTTGTAGTAGGTATACATAAGGAAGTAGAGAAAAATAAAAAATAATAATAACTAGAGTGAAGAGGTAGGAAGGGGCTAACTCAGGTGGCATCATCCAAGCTGTACTACAGAGTATGGATTTTACCTAGAAAGCAATGAAGCGTCATAGAATAGTTCTCATCAATGTATTCCCTTGGGGTCACCTAGAGTTCAGCTAAATTGCTCTACTGTTTGTGAATGAGCTGGCTCATGTGTGTGAGGACAGATTGGCTGTTGGCTGATTTTGGCTGGCATTGGCTGGGGCAAGAGTCACCTGACTAGTTACCTGCCTAAGTTCTATTTAAGCTTGGGAAAAAGAGCCCCATCTTCATTAAAAAAATGTTAGAATAAAGAGTAAGATTATTGACATTATTCTTTAATAGTTAATAAATAAGTAAAAAGACATATAGGGATAATTGGAGCTAGGCTGCAAGTATTTACTCACTATTACAATTTCCCAAGAACTGACATTTAATCTACTAAAATGCCTTGAGTTTTTTTGTGAACTTCCATGCATCTGTTCCAACTGCTGAACAGAGAGACAAAATCCTCTCGGGGAACATTATTAAGGCTTTTACACAATGGCAATCTATCAAGAAAGGGCAGTCCACATGAAGGGAAATAAAACCTGAGAATTGTTGGAAGTAACTTCAGAAGAGGAAAGAATTTGACATCAAGAGCTCCAAGAAAGAGGAGGAAAATCCACACAAAGCCATCTCACCCTCAGGGGTTAGGATTTGCTCTAAGGCCAATGCCCAAGTCTTATTTTGAATGAAATTTTTATTCAATCTGTAATGCATTTTGATTGCAGCAGGTAGATCTCATAAAAGGTATTTTTGCAATGATATAGGATTCATTCTTTTACAACTCCGAGCTCTTTAAAGAAAATTGTCTACCAGATTATATCATTAATTTGAAGCTACTCCTATTATTTTTTATCAGTAAGATTTTAAGCAATACAAGAGTTGGAATGAAAATATATTTGAAGAGGCATGTAACACTTCTCAGATTGTTGAAATTGGGACTTCAGAGAAATCCATCTCCCCTCATATGCATGATAGATCATTTCTTTATAGCACCGATTAATATTCCATTGTCTGGATGTACCGCAGTTAATTTATTCATTTTGAAGGACATCTTGGTCACTTCCAATATGTGTGTATCTTTAGGGAAAATTTTTCACAATGATAATTTTTTCTAATATATTACAGTAATAAAAAGTTGGTGTTTAAATTATTGAAAACTAATATTTAATATATTTGCTTATACATATATTTTGGATATTAATCAATTGTAATATTTATTTTTTCTTATTGATAATAGGGACTCTATATTTAGTATAATCACCTTTTCTCTCATATTTTAAATATTTTTATCAATTTTTTTATCACTTGTGTTGATAGAAGGTAGTGTTGTTTCTATTTGTTTTGTCTTTGTTTCAGAGGTAAGGAGTGGTAGAATCATTCTTTCTAAAATCAATATCTGCAACACGAAAATTTAAAATTCACTCCCCCACATCACTGTCTTGTTAGAGAATGCGTTCCCATGGAGAGAATTGGTGTTTGATTGTTTTTACCCTTCAGTCAGGCATACCTTTTTCACAACTTAGAGTTCTGCCTGCACAACATTTAAAGAGGCTGATGTTCTTGCATGCCAAGCAGTAAATCTACAGGAAACCTGCCCATAAAGTCTCTTTCAAGGTGTTTAGTGAGAAAGGCTTTGGAGAAATAGACAATTTGACCTATATTGATTCTGTGTCCTTTGAGAAATAGGCAACTTGGGCTTGATTAATGAGCATTTCCCACCTCATTTATGTCCAAAATCCCTGAAATTGACATCTGAAAATTCTCATACATTGTTCCAAAGTGGATGATATGGAGGGTTTTGATATCCCTTTGCCGGCTATGGGTGGGCAAGTGCTGCATTAGTGACCACTCAGACATCAGGAGCTTGAAAAAAGAAGCAAAAGGAACAAAAACAAATCAAGTAAAAACAAAACTAAACTATGATAAATAGGCTTGGGATCTTAGACCATAACCATGTTTAGATATTTTTGAAATCATCTTTCATGGGTCCCTCATCTTGCAAATGACTATTTTTCATATTTAAAAGAGTAATAGCATCAATATGTGTTAATCAGTAGAAGAGTGGGGATTTTATGTTCAGGATTAAAGATTCAAGCTCTGTTTTATGGATTTATACTCCAATATCCACACTGCTATTTGCTCTAAAGAATCTCAGAAATCTATATACAAGAAAGAAAAATTTAAGATATACTGTTTAATAAGTCAAGTAAGAGAATCTTGTGTATGTAATATCACATTTATCCCTCACCCACTCTGCATACTAAATCTTCCCATTTTATTTTTAAAAACATTTTCCTCTATTGATTTCTGTGTAAACAGTGATCCCAAATCCATCAGCAAAAATAAATTTTACAACATATCTTAACCATATGTATTAACACAATTCCAGTAGTAAAATAGTATATAGCACCTAAAAATGGGAGTAAGTATAATGAAACAATTTGGCCATAGCTGCTAACTTGCTCAAGGCAGAATTCCTTCCCTTTCAAAACTTACAGCAAATAGTTTCTCTTTGTTAGCATAATCATCAAAATTATTGCCATCTACTTTTTTTTTATGAATACAGGTTGATTAAAGGAAGTGAATAAACAATTATAAGAGTTGTGAAATTGTGGAGTTGGTGACAGGGTTTTTGTTGAACTTCTGTGCATGAAAGAGTAAAGGAAAGGATATTCCATCCAGATAAGAAGGAACAAAATAAATAAATAGATAGATAAATGAATAAATAAATAAATAAATAAATAAATAAATACAATTTTAAAAAAGAAGAAACATGGCGTATGGGAGTGCAGTGTAGATGCTTTTGAACCTCCCTTCCCAGCTTCGGTTATATTCTGGAATGTTTCAAATAAATCAATGTGTTCATTTGACATAGTTATAATAGCCACCTTAATTCCCATTGCATCATGCACTTGCAGAATGTTTTACATTTTTCAAAAATATTTATGGCTATTATTTATCATTATTATTTGAGCTGCATCTCAATTTTGTAGGAATGAAAGGAAAATATATGTCAAAGTATAGAGAGATATTAGGAAACTTGCAAAGGACACACTGCACTTCCATGACAAGAAATAGTTCTGAATTTACCATCTACTCATTAATTTTTTTGGATGGTAAGGATTTTATAGGTTCCTAGCTCATCATTATTAAAGATAATGTAGGCTAGCATATAAGTACACAGATGCAAAAACTAAGGTTTGTGGAAAAGTAAGAAACCTAGAGCTATAAGAAAGGCCTAGATCAGGTATGGTAAGTCTTGCTTCATTTCTTCACATTACTCTTGTTAACACACTCCTTAGCTTTATAAATGATTTTGGAGTTAAATTCACAGTCATTCTTTCCTGTCACAACTGAACTTGTGTCCATATGTGAACTTGCTATGGGATAGGCTTTAGGTCACAGACCGGGCTTAATTCTGCCTTTCTAGACAGCTTGGAATTGAAGCCATTTGGAAGGGACACCAACATATGGATGAAGCATACAACTGGCATTGTCAGGACACTGTGTTTTGCTTTTCCCCATCCCTTAGAAAGAAATTAAAGTCAGGGTGATCTTCCTCTGCCCTTGGATGGCCACTCTTTCAGACCAATGCCATCTGTGCACTCACTATTCAGGCACTTTAAGTTACAAAGGAGTCTCAATCAGAATATCTAATCCAAGACATTAAGATATTAATTAAAACTCTGAATTTTACTTAGCATTAAACCCTCTCCTTCTGCGAGGATGGAAGCCTATAGTAGGAGAGGGGGCAAGACCGGCTCCTTGTCTAATTCTTTATCTGTGCTTTTCTACTCTCACCTCACCCTCTTGGGCACATTCTGACACCTACAGGGTTGGGGAAGGGTGAGAGTAGAGCAATAGGGCTACGGAAGTAGACTGTTTTCATGCTTTCAAAGATGTTGAAAGCTAATTCATTTTGTGCTGCCGTCAGAGACTCTCTACATAGTTTTTAGTTTTTCTTTGTGACCTGGACAAGCAGATGCATCATTTTAAAATTAAGTGATCCTTAAAAATACAAAGCACCCCTTATTTTTTAAAAAAGAATAAGTTTAATTTCTCTAAAACAAGTGGATTAAATATTTAACATCTGTGTTCATCAGCAATTGTTCCTTTTTGTATAAAGAACTCTACTACATTTTATTTTGCAATGACATTTACACTCACTATTATTTTGAATTGGGTTCAGGTATTACCGCATATTTTTTGCATCCCTGTGGTGACACCACTGGACAAGACCCATTATGAATTCAGTGAGGCTGCTGGTTCTTCTTTTGGACGGCCTCCATCTGCCTGTAGGAAATGCCTGTGCATCCCTCGTTCTGACCGACTCTCAGAGGTAGGCTGATTGCAAAGTAGCATTCCTTTCCTGGATGTTCCACAAAGTACCACCTCTTGAACTCTCTTTCTGTTCTTGACGGGAGTTATAGCAGCCACAGAGTGTTCCTATTGACTGGTGGGCCCAGGGTTACCTCTTTGACGAGGGGGGAGAGGAAAGCAATCAGGACACCCGCTCCTCCCTTCCAAGTGGTGGGTGATTCGGAGCACAACAAGAGCTCTTTCTGAAGAAAAACTCTTCTCAAATATTTTTTTTTTTTACAAAAGCCTCCCTTCTTTCCACTTGCCAGTCCCTTTTTATCTATTTCGTCTGGCTGTGGAGTACAAAAGTTCTAGAACTGATTCATACAGTTGCCTTTTAACGTCTGCATACCATCATTTGAAATCTCACTTTGGAAATTTTCACGTCTTGTATGTGAGTGGCTGGTTGAAAATTTTCTTTAATATTTTGCAATATGTGATTTGTAGCTTGTATTTCAGATCATTTTCAAACATAGGCCTAAGCAAAAAAAAAAACCAACAAAACTGAGATGGATAAAAAACACTAGCAGTGCTCAAACCATGTCAAAGAAATGTCACCCAATATGAAAGTCTCCTTCCCTTGCATTTGCATTCGCTTTTTGGAAAGAGGGTTGTTAAAGAACACACTTTGTGAAGGAATGTAAGAGAATTATGGTACCCGTCTTCTTTCCGTGTTACAGACCATCTCCAGACTTGGTGCTTTAACATAACACTCGTTTATTTTGCTCAGGAATCTGCCCTTTGGGCAGAGCCTGGCAGGTTCAGCTGTTCTGCTTCTCATGGCATCACTGGGGCAGCTTCACGGGGGTTGAGCATCCCTTTGTAGATCCATCACAGGGCTGCCGGGCCGGTCCTTGCTGTCAGCTGTGGCCCAGGTGGGGCTGGAGCCTGGGGCCTCTGTTCCTCCTCCCGATGACACGGTGGCTGAGCTCCAAAGCAAGTGTCTGAAGAGAACCAGACAGAACTTGTATTGTCTTCTGTCATCTAACCTCAGGAGCAGCATACTGTCACTTCTGTCATAGGCACAGTCTGCCCAGATTAAGAGAAGGGCATGTCAAAGTCATATGAGAGCTAGAGCTTGTGGGATGAGGGAAACCGTTGGCAGCCATTCTCAGAAAGTACAACCTGTTATAAATCATTCTTCTTAGATACCGCATACAATTTTTCACTTTGGTTGAGAAACAACCACTTTATCTTCAAGGTGTACCATCAGAGACGCAGGGATTGCCTATTCTCTGAGTCAATTGATTTATGTGTGAAGAATAAGCAAGTTATATTAGAAACTGGACATGCTCTTATTTTATAGCGATTGTTATTTGCATTTCTGCATCATGTTTTCTGCCAAGGGCCACTTAGATATTTATAACATCATCCTCGGGCCATACAAAATTACCAACTTAAAAATTTGCCTGTTATATATGGTCAAACATCTAATGAACTCAGTCCATTGCCTTGGCAGGGCCAAACCATATGATTTCTGCAGTCTTATAGGGTTGGTTATAGGGCCACTGGCAGGACTTCCCCAAACCGGGATGGTGATTAGGATTCTGAGGACTGCAAAGACTTTAGAAGGCATTTTGGTTTTTGTCAGGCATGTACAAGCACATGCGCGCACACACACACACACACACACACACACACACAGTGTCTGACATTACCCTCCCTGCACCACATGCACACACAAGCCCAGCTGCCTTCCTTCTCTGGGCTGTTCCCTGTGCTGGACACTCAAATTGTGCCCTGGGTCAAATCAAGGTGTCAATTCCCAAAGCCCAGGAGCAGAGAGGACAAACACACACCAATCCCATTGACACAGTTCCCAGAGACCTGGAGACTGGCTCCTGGCGGGGAGGAGGCAGCAAAGAGAGAAGACCTGGAGTGCAGTGCGGTGTGGGACCAGGCGGTGGCAGCACCCAATAGCCAAGAGGGAGGATCATTGTGACGGTGGCTCCTGCAATCCCTGCTCCACCATGGTCCTCAGCTGCCTCACTCCTGCCGGCCAGGCCTGCCAGCCTACAGCCCCTCCACCTGTGACTCTCATCCACCTCCCACCTGGCATGGCGGTGGTTGATCCCCTTCAAGCAGCTGCCACCGACCCTCCAACCTGGAGTCTGCATCCTACACCCCCCCCTCCTACAACTGCTCAGAGGTCTTGTTTAACCAGACCATGAGCCCCCACTGGTCTCGTTTAAAAAGAAAAAAGAAAGAAAGCAGAGTGAGTAGAGAAATGTTGATGGGCCCCTGGGACGGGGCGGGGGCGGGGAGGAGGGCAGCAAAGAAAATGAAGGATAGAAAGAGAGGAAATCAGGGGTGGGATTAATAGGAGAATGGGGTTGGATGAGGGCTTCTAGGTTTGGAGAAAGTGTGAACTAGAGCCTTCACCTGACATTCCTTGAAAAGAATATCATTTACTGGAAAAAAATGATTTCCATCCCTTCTCATCTCATCTTCTTCAAAATCCAAGTGATCAGGAAAGGTCTAAGCCAGACGACAAATTTAGTTTCAGCAAAAATGCACAGATTATCTGACCTGGTGCCTTCCCCTATGTTTTCAGTTGTAATGTAATTGCCAGAAACATTTTCAAAAAAGTGCTACTTTGGTTAGTTGTGCTCATCTTTAGCTTTTTATTAAAACTTGTGCACATTTTAAAATAATAATCTTGTTTTTATGTTACATTAAGGCAAGCCACGATAATAGCATTTAGTGTGTTATCTACAGGGTTTACCCTACAATTCAACCTTATGTTAGAGGTTATGATTTTATGTCATTCCCGGGAGTTGGTTTAATCAAATAATTGAATCAGAAATTCTTTCCATTCAGGTTTGAGAGACTTTTTGCCTTCACTTCCTAACTTAATCACCATATCTTTCATATCATAACCCTGGAAATTAATCCTCTAATTTGAATTCGAATCTTCTTATACTAATTGAATAACTTCCCTGCTGCTTTAAGAATTAATCAAAGTTCTGTGTTTAAGCAGAACATTTCAATTCATGAAACATGTACAATTTATTAAGCCGAGACTCAGAGGACTTTGGACTTGAGTTACTTCTGCATTTTAATACTATCCGAGTTGGAAAATACCCATTTGACTTCTATATTTGTTCATATCTTGAACTAAAAATCTTGGAAAGACTGGGAGAAGAGTTTATTTTTGGTAAACCAGAAACTCCAGTTAAGAAGTGGAACAAAACACTGGTAGGTTTTTGTCTAAAGTGTTATAAATGCTAGTGGGGCTTATCTGGGTCAGGACACAGGAAGGAAGTGACAGAATGAGATTTGTAGGATAAATAGTAAACAATATATTTTTGTTAAAAATGGGCATTCAAATGATGTTTATTAGTGAAATCTCTCTTCTCTAAGGCCTTATATTCATGATGACACCCCAAACACACAGAGAGGTATGTTTTTAGTATATGCATACTTGTTGCAAAGGAAGAGCTTATTTTGTTCCTGTAAAATTACATGAAAATTACTCCTTTATCTTTTGTGTATCTTTTTTAAAACTCCTCACCTGAGGATACTTTTCCATTGAGTTTTAGAGAGTGAAAGAGGGAGGGAAAGACAGGAATATTGGTTTGGGGCATGTTCTGGGGAGAAGCCTGCAATCCATGTACATGCCCTTGACCAGAATCAATTCAGAGACCCTATGGTGCACTCTATCTACTGAGTCAAACTGATGAGGGCCTTTTTGTGTATATGGTTTACTGTGTTATTTCTATAAACAGTTGACCCAGTTCCTGGGTCTAAGTCTAATATTTTGTGGGAGCTGGGTCTAGAAAAGGAGAAACCCAGAGGTATGGTAGGAACACAGATGTGAACAACACCCTCCACTCTGCATCTTGGGCTCACAAGTAGATGGAGAAGGGTGAGGCAGATATATAGCTGACAATCCTCAGAGTTACTGTGCTGGACTGGAAAGAGCATGGGCTTTGGGGCCAAAGAGAATAAGTTCAATCATATTATTCATGTGGCTATTAAATTAATAGTCATGAGCAAGTCACTTTATTTCTCAGAACTAGAGGGATTCACAATTATTAATTAATGTGTAGAAAGTACTTGGCACATTCACTCAATCATCTATGTAACAAATGTTAACAATGTTTAACATAATAGATCATTAGATAAAGAGAGGAGTTAAAACCACAAATATCTGAAATGAATAATTAATTTTGGGTGATGAGAAATCATGTTAATTTAATAAATAGGGTGGTTTGAAAAAGAGTACAGGAAAGAGAAATATTAGATTGGGAAGATGAGGAAATACTTCTAAGGAGGGAATATTTTAGCTGAAATGTGAATGATGAAAAGGAGTCTAATATATTCAAAGGACTGCTATATAAATATAAATAAATGATCATTACAGAATCCATATGTTTACCAACCTGCTTCCATCATATTAAGAAAAGACCCCAAAGATAATTCAATTATTTTATTTTTGGAATGGCATCATTATCTCAGAAGTTTATTAAAATGCAGAGCTCAGGGCTCCACCTCTCAGCCTCTCTTAGTCCAGCACCGTCAAGGTTTAACTTCTAAACTCTGCAAAACTATTCAAGGCCAGCCTTCTTTCCAACTCACCATCCTATTGTGGGTTCCAAAGAGTCGCCAGATGTACTGTGCTTCCAGCAGCCTATTTAAAGGGGAAGCTGACAGCACCCTGAGGTCCTAAAGGGTGGAATGGGAATGAAGGGCCCTGGATTTGTGCTGTTGACCATGAATCAGGCTATTCCAACTGCAGCTGTTTCTTCTCTGCTGGCCTCCTGCTTAAATGTTTAACTCTAGGAAAGCACCATGGACCACTACTGTCAGGGCAGTCAGAATTAACCCCATCTGCGTGGACTCTGACTTATAGCAATACTATTACTCTTAATGCCATCCATTTAATTAGGGTATTGGTTTGGAGTGCCCTTGTTACACATTATCAGATACCACTCTGAAACGGTGGGCCAGTTGATGGCCAGCACTGGTTCAGAATACCAGTACACCCCAATCAAGAATAAAAAAGATTTTGAGTCAAGAGTTTAGCTCAAAAGAACTGATGATTATTTTATTTGCATACTTTTACTTCTTCCCTTTTTAAATAGTGTACTAATTCTTGAGATACCACTGTTTCACCTTCTTCTTTTTAGGCTCCGTTCTCCCCTATCTTCCTCTTAGGAATGGGTTATAGAATTCTGTCTGCAAACCCTGAGTGAGTGGCATGGAAATCTATGAAGCTGAGATCTTCGAGGGGGGAGTGCAAATGTGATCCCTATATTGTGGGGCTTTTTCTGGGCTGTGAGGGGGACTTGCTGGGAGAAGATGCTCTCTGAGTCCCCTTCTCTCTGTTGCTCTTCTCTTCTTACTTCCATAACTGGGGATGCTGCTACATCACCATTCGGAGAAGACCAGAAAATGTCCAGAGATTTGTCAGCCGGAGGCAGCAGAGAATGAGGAAAATCCAGTTTCTCACTTTTGCTTATGGGATAATAGATGCTCACAGGTTATCTGTTCTTATATAAACCTTAGTTGGGGTGGGGGAAGGGAAGAAAGGGGAGGAGAGAGGAAGAGAAGCAGAGGGGAGAAGGAAAGAAAAAAGAAATAAATACATTATTAAAATTAAAAGCACAAGAAGAATACACTGAAGTGTAAACACTAAAAGTTGCCCCCCTTTCACAGAGTATCTAGTGTGAAGTTTAGCGTGTTGTTCACAGCTTTACATTATCTTCTTTAAAACATGAAATAGTACTATCATATCCAGAGTATTATGAAGTAACATAACAGACACTAGTGGACTTAGGAACTCATCTTTGTAACATTTTGCCGTAGTTCAGTTTTTTTCTTTGTTTATTTAAGAATATACATTCACAATTAAGTGGTTTGATTTTTGGAATCAAAATGGAATGGTGATGTTCAGATTGTTTCCAAACTCACTTATATTATTTTTCAAGTTATACTATATAGAAGAGAGTGCTTCTCAGCACAGGAGGTACATTATAATCAGCTGAGGACCTCGGGACACGACACCCGCACCTGCAGAGATTCTCATCTCATTAGTCTGGGGTGGGTTAAAAGTCTTCAGATGAATCTAATTGGCATCCTGGATTGGGGACTCTGGATATAAATATTCCTACTATTTTAAAAAGTACTGTTAGATGGGCAGTAAGCCGCTTTTCTACAATCTGCTATTGGATATTTAGGTTAGGTTCAGTTTAATGGCAGCTGCATGATTATTTTTTCTCCCATATACACATATACATATGCTTATACCCACAAACATACATATACTCCCAGATTACATACACTGAGTCCTCATGTAGCTCTCTGGCCGCAGATCTTTCATTGATAAGAGAGGTGCTCTTAAAATTGGGGGACAAAGACCCAGGGACCTAACTCGCCTTTGGAAGTTAGGATGTGAGCTTAGACTTGATCCCCCAAAAGACAGGTGTGCCTGTTCAGGGCCACGTGCAGGGTAATTTAAGGCAGGTGGGCTCTCACCCCTAATTTGTGCTTAAGCTGAGTTCCGGGGCAGCCACTGCCCCAGTAGCTCAGTTGGCCAATTCGCTTGAGGGACCCGGTCACTTCGTTTTCCTGCTTTGCGGATTTAGTACTTGGTTGCCTGCTTTTCCGCTGTGGCATCTCTCAGACCATCAATCCCATGGATGCAAGATAAGGGACAAATCTTTTGTGGTGCTACCCGGTGCTACCCGGTGCAAGGTAAGAGGAAACATTTCACTGCTCAGCCTCACAAAACGTGACACTGCATGCAAGTGGGACCGGCTGTGTCCTTATGCTGTAAATGTTTGCCTGAACTTAGAAAACAAAACAAAACAGACAAACAAGAAACCCATGGAAGAAATGCAAGGGAAAGGAATTCAATTTAAATATAAGGGAATTGCATTTTGATCTAGGTTCTGGTTTCAGGGAAGTCTGGTCTCTGAGAATGAGAACTCACGGAAAGGCATGCCAGCTGCAGGAAGAGAGGGCAGACACGGTGTCTTTCCTCCTGTGCTCGGGTTCGCCCTCTGCTTGGCTGCTTGG
Organism: Vespertilio murinus; assembly: GCA_963924515.1. Classification (NCBI taxonomy): domain Eukaryota; kingdom Metazoa; phylum Chordata; class Mammalia; order Chiroptera; family Vespertilionidae; genus Vespertilio; species Vespertilio murinus. The sequence continues at coordinate 11,432,545 of OZ004714.1, forward strand.
AGCCAGGGCTCTGGTGTTAAATTCCAGCCTAAGCTTTCTCCAAAGAAATAGCAATACCGTTGGGCACAAGGTTGCAAGTGCTGGCAAACATAGGTATTGGAGGCAAAATGTATACTGCTTGGTCTTCGGTGGGGGCCCACGTCTGATAAATTGTATTTATTTTCCAACACGTTTCTCCTGTGTGTCAGGCATGTGTCAGGTGCTGTGTGAGAGGGGCCCATTGGTGAAGGATTGGGCCGGTCTCTCACAGTAGCAGTCTGCTGGGAAATGGAAGAAAACAATCTTTAAAACAGGCACAGTTGGAATATAATTTTGGGGAAAGTCCCCCCTTTCTGTTTTCACTCCTCTTCCCTCTGGCACCCTCAATTCCCTCCTCCTGTCTGGCTCCCCAGTGATGAGAGGCACCTGGGACTCCTGGAGGTAAAGTCCCCGAATCTGCGGGACAAGGCGTGAGGCCTCCCCTTCACAGCTGGGGGGGGGGGATGTCTCACAATGCGCAGGGATGAGAAAATGAAATTGTCCGGAGCAAGAGAGCAGCAGCTACCTTGCGGGATGATGGGGGGAAGGTTTTGGACTAAACTAAGAGCCAGGCTGGGAAGATGGATGTGAAGGGGGTTATGGGAGGGTACCAGATTCAGATATGTGAATCCCAAGTCATTTATGTGGTTTAGAAGTATTTTTTGGAGCCGCAATTCTTTAAAAAAAAAAAAAAATATATATATATATATATATATATATATATATATATATATATAATTGATATTTTACAGAGAGGAAGGGAGAGAGATAGAGAGCTAGAGACGCCAATGAGAGAGAAACATCGATCAGCCGCCTCCAGCACCCCCCCCCCCCCCACCGGGGATGTGCCCGCAACCAATGTACAGGCCCTTGACCGGAATGGAACCTGGACCCCTCAGTCCGCAGACCAACGCTCTACCACTGAGCCAAACCGGTTTCGGCTGGTTGCTTCTTATATGTGCCCTGACTTAAAGACAAGTCTACAAATGAGTCCTCGCCTCAGAGAAGAGGTCTAGCGTGGCTCAGTGGTTGAGTGTTGACCTATGAACCTGGAGGTCACGGGTTCCTGGTCAGGGCACATACCCGGTTGTGGGCTTGATCCCCAGCAGGGGGCGTGCAGGAGGCAGCGGATCAATGATTCTAGTCATTGATGTTTCTGTCTCTCCCTCCCTCTCCCTTTCTTTCTGAAATCAATAAAAATATTTTTAAAAAAATTGTTGTTGTAACAGCAAATTGTTCTTCCTCAAAATACCCCTTGAGGCATCATCAGAAGTGGACCTCTGGAATAAAGGGGCCGAGTAATGACCTTGGAGGAGAAGGGTGTGTTCATAGCAGGAACCACACTTTTCTTAAAGTGTCAGGTAGTAAATATTTCAGGCACCCTGGGCCACATAGTTGGTTTCTGTCACAATGAACTCTGCTATGGTAGCTCAGAGGGAGCTAAAGAATGGATGTGGCTGGGCCCCCTTCACCCCCACAGAAAAGCCCACCCCACCACGCTTTTATCTGCAGTTGTAGGTGATGGGCCAGGTCTGGCGGAGGGCTGTTTGCTACCCCCTCCCTTAGCGAAGAGCACAGTCTGGGACACAGAGATGCAGGTGTCAGTCCCAGCTTTACCATCTCTGGGCAAGTCACATTGTGTGTTGGGGTGCACTGTCTTTTCAGAGGAAAGTGATGAAAGCTGTCTCATCTACCTTGGCTGTGGTGAGAATGATGTGAAATTACCGTTATGGAAATCCTTATGGGAGAAACTTTAAAAGCTGCGCACAGTCTAGGGCTGGGGTATTTTACTGTCCGACTTGGGCATTAACGAGCAGATTTCATACCGAAGGGGAATCACGCTCAAGAGCAAGTCCCAGCACACTTCTTTCCTCCTGCCACTCTATCCAGGCCCCTCCCTCTTGTTCCCTCTTGTCCCAGATGTCCCAGGTTTAGCTCTGGAAACACCAGCTTGCCCTTAAAGCCCCACAGGCAGCGAATAAACTCTCCCACAGCCACTCAAAGGGAGCGTTCACCTATGGCTCCCAACCCCCCCCTCCCTCCCTTCCGAGGCCCTCCTCTCCTGCTGATGGGGGCAGGCATGTGTAGGCCCCACCTGCACTAATTTGGATGGAGTGGTTACCCTGTGTTTAGAAAGACATGCTCAGATGACATTTGGCAGGGGAGCTTTTTAAGATTCCATTTTCTTCGAATTTAATACTTTTCTCGGGCTCTCAGGGAGCAGCCAGGGGGCCCATTGTGCGCGGGAGGGCAAGGCCGGAAACTGCTGCTTCAGTTCCACTCCCCGGGGGGCACTTTCATCTTAAGCAATGAATCCTGTGCTGCTGGCAGGCGGCTTTTGATAGGGTCAGTGCTCCCGTAGCTTCCTGCTCTGTTACCATGCTCTTGCTGGTGTGTGTGTGTGTGTGTGTGTGTGTGTGTGTGTGAGAGAGAGAGAATGCGTGAATGCATTGCTAGGACACAGGGAAGGAGCTGCTATTGATTGGCTAGAGCCTCCCATCCTCGAGCCTTTTAACCCTCAGGCCTTCGGGCCTCTGCTTCTGAAGCCCAGGTTTGTAACCTGAAATGAATCCAGGGTAGTTGACTACCCACTAGCCATTCTTTGCTCTTTCCCTCGGAATTATCTGCCAACAGAGATGGGTTTTTAGGGGGATATGGTAATAATTCTGTTACCCTTCGCCAGATATTTACTTCTTAAGCTTTCCTTGCATCGGGGGGCATCCAAGTGACCCACTTTTAGACAGAGAAAAGTGAGGAGACATCTGTTAGAAAGTGTTTGGAGGTTCAGTGATTTCTAACAGGGCAAATGTGAAGGAAGAAGCCCTTAGCTGTGCTTTGGCATTGTGTGAAGTGCCATCTTGGGAGTTTAGAGAAGAGTCCACAGGAAGCGCATAGAGTCCTGTGTGAATTCGGCTACCACCTTCCTTCAAATGGTGGTGACATAAATGATGCCTGTCCTTAGGCTTTAGCAGCTGGAAACGCCCTGCGACAGACGTTAGTTTCCTTTGTTCTTAATTGTCTTCACTTTTCTCTTTCATGCCTCCCAACTTCTGATCCTCAAATGGCAAGTGTTTCAAGAAAGTAAGAATCTTCCTGTGAATGTCAGTGACTATGTAAAAATTACTTTTTCTTTGCATATTTGTGGTCAGTGGTCTATAATCCCACTTGCATTTGGCTAGGTTTGTTTATATTTAACCCAAGAAACTTTTGAATTTCAAGATGTTCCTTATACATGAAGCAATAGATACATAAAAAAGAAAATTCTTAAGCCTAAGCATGTTTGTCATGTATTAATACAAATCCCAAATTACACACAAAGGAAATTTCATGTATTTGGTTGAAATTCATTTTAGTGCAGTTAAAACATCTCTACTAAAATACCTTCACGAGAACATTCCGCATAAGTTCATATGAAAAATAACACAATAATTAGTAAATAATAATAATATAAAAACAAACTCTGTTCTACATACTCACAACTGTAAACTTACTTTTGCTCCCCCCGCCCTGTATATTGAAGTACGTAGGCCATGAGGTAAAAGAAAAAATGCATCATGAAGGTAAGTGAATACAGATCAATCAAAGGAGATAAACTGAAGACCTAAGGCAGTGGTTGGCAAACTCATTAGTCAACAGAGCCAAATATCAACAGTACAATGATTGAAATTTCTTTTGAGAGCCAAATTTTTTAAACTTAAGCTTCTTCTAACACCACTTCTTCAAAATAGACTTACTTAGGCAGTGGTATTTTGTGGAAGAGCCACACTCAAGGGGCCAAAGAGCCGCATGTGGCTCGTGAGCCACTGTTTGCCGACCATGGGCATAAGAGATGATTTAGCTTGTAGGTAAATATTATTTTACTTTCAACTATTGTCTTTAAAATATTTTATCAGTTGCTCTACTATCTTGTCTTTGGTGTTTGGAGAATGAGTAGTATATTGATTAAGCACAGGGCTCTGTAGTCCTATTGATGTCCTTATAATAACCTGGCTATTTAACTGGAAAGGAAGAAAAGGGGAGGCCAAATAACAGAGGCATGCTGTTTATGCAGCTTTGCCCAACAGCTACATTTAACATTCTCCAAGTCTATTCCCTAGTCACTGGTGGGGGGAGGGACTGGACAAAGGCAGTTTTAAGATGCATGCCTGAGAAGGTCTGAGTACCATGGGAAGGTACAACAGATCAATCATTCCTGAGAGCAAGTCAGTGGCCAGAATGGGCATGACCACTGCACACTCTGGAAACCTAAATATTTAAAACTTCAAACAAAGGAAGCTCCCCCCCCACACACACACTTCTTCCTCTGGGATGCAGGGTTCCACGCCCTCCTCTGGCAGGGGGACATGCTCTCTTGTACCCACATGGGGGATGGCCATGTTGGATTCCACACATGCATTAATGAACTTCTGGCTGAAATACTGAACTTCACGTGGCTGCAACATGGGAGGGAAACTCTGGACACTGGCCTTGTTTCTGGCTTTGCTGAACTCCCAGCTGCCCCTCTTGCAGGACTGGCTTGGGGGAAATGGGACATGAAAACAGGAATATAGCTTCATGCCCATAAAATCTTCTACAACCTCTGGTCCTCCTGTGGGGGCTTCTGAAAATTCTTATTTCAGCAGTCCCCCAAGCCCCCTCTCTCTCAAACAAGGGAGGACTTCCCCTAGTGTATTCCTCTGGCAATACTATGATCTTTCAACTGGAATTCGGGCTTCCCCAATTACATGCTCTCAGGCCTTGGTTCTGTGATGTGACTTCTTGGGCTTGGGTTTTCTCATCAGTGAAATTGGGATAATAATTATACTTGTCTCATTAGGTAGCTGAGGATATCCGTTGAAACAATCAGAAATAACAATCAGAAAGAACATCTTCCTTGTGAGTTTCTGTACATATTTCATCCCTGGGACATATCCCTGTGGTGATAACTGTGCTTGTGGTACAAAGCTTCCCTTTGATGCTCTGTGCGGGCCTCCTTCCTCTTTCGGGACAGCCCTGAGATACTCTTTCTGTCCTGACATTTTGTTAAACATTTTACATTAACATTCCCTTATTCCACACACATTCATTCATCACTTTACTGTTTCTCTTCGCTTAATGCAGTGGGGGTCTGAAGAATGTTTGTAAACCTGGTTTTCCTCTGGGCTGTCCACCTGACTTCTTATTTATGGGTGGCGAAAGCAAACCATGGAGAGCTTCTCTAAGCGGGAGAGTTCCAGGTGGGAGGAGGGCCTGCTGGACCTCTGACAGGCTCCTAGGATGTCCACTGAAAACAGGAAGATGCTGAAGAGGCCAATAAGGCTGAATCCTGAAGAAAAGTGGGCTTTTAATTTGTGCAAGGATATTTTGGGGCTAAAAGAGGCTCTGCCTCCCAGGGTTATACATCTTCAGTTTTATTTCTTCCCAACTTTTAGATCCTCTCTCATCTATCCTTAGCTCCCCATCCTTCAGGCTATCAATTTTCTTCTATTTAGTGTCCTTCGTCTTTTCATTACTCTGTAAAGAACGCTCCATAACATGCATTTAAATTTTTATGTAGTACTTGTTTTATTATACTAATAAATCCTCTCTTTGTTTGCCAAAGGCCCATAGTATACAAGAAGAGTTTATATGTAAAGTAAGAAAGCACTTTGTCATGTTAATTACACAGAGCTATAAATAGGAGCAAACAAGTGCTGTCTGAAAGAGGAGGAGGCTGGGAGGGGTGTCTCCCTGCAGTTATTTTCCTGGGTCAGCCTGGTGGGGCACCTCCCCCCTCAGCAGGAAAGGAGGGGAATGGTCCTTTTCTGCCTAAGATTTAAATACTCTTTTCTCGCCGAAACTGGTTTGGCTCAGTGGATAGAGCGTCAGTGTGCGGACTGAGAGGTCCCAGGTTCGATTCTGGTCAAGGGCATGTACATTGGTTGCCGCACATCCCTGGTAGGGGATATGCAGGAGGCAGCTGGTTGATGTTTCTCTGTCATTGATGTTTCTAGCTTTCTATCCCTCTACTTTCCTCTCTGTAAAAAAAAAATCAATAAAATATATTTTAAATACTCTTTTTCTCCTCCACTGTTGCATGAGTAAAGACATACGGAGTGGACACACATTGACACTTTCCATGAAGCATTTTGGCCTTTTCTCTGGCATGTTGGTTCTCAAATCTGGCTTTATACCTGGAAGTAGGGGAGGAGGGGATAGGCTTAAAAGACTTCAGAGGCCTGGACCTCATTCCAGAAAAGGACCATTAAAACTACACCCGAGGGAGTCTGTTTCACAGCCAAGTTCTGAACAATGTGCTTCCTGGGGAATCTGTTTGACAGCAACAGAGAATAGTTTAGAGGAGCATTGCTGGACCGCAAAGTTCTTCAATTCTTCCCTTGTTACATGAAAGCTCAGGCACATACATATAGTTCAACGATAGCTTGATTGACATAGACCCACCCATCGCTGACCTAGACACACAAACATGCTCAGAGACACACATGTATGGAGCCCCAGATACACCCTTCAGACAGTCATATTCCAAGATGTTTACTGGCACAGGCCCAGAGTAGACATGTGTATTCACAACATAAGACATAGGCATATACACCAACGCACACAGGTATATACAGATATAGGTATAAAAGTTATGCAATACTCAAAGACAGACAAGTTAGATACACACTGTAAAGCTTCCTAGTACTTGTTTAGACACAGCTCTAAGCACAGACTTGCCCACAATGAAGGTAATCAAGGATTTACATACTGGCACACACTGTGATCCACACAGAGACACACAGGGACTAGACAGGAAGCCATTGGAAGACATGAATAAAGAGATGCATTCAAAAGTTGATTTTGAAAATTATCCCATGTTTGCTTTGTGCAAGGTCTTGGAACATTATAGGGAATTTTCTGCTATCTCTCTGGACATGATTTGCCTCCGTTCAGTACAAGTGCCCAGATTCCTCACGGAGATGGGTATTGTGGAAGGTAGGATGGCCTCAAAGGAAAGAACCACTCAGTGTATCAGTGAGAAAGCAAATTTGATTGGAAATTCTCCCACTTGGTCTGGAGTGCTGACAGACAAATGAATAACAGACCAAAAGAGCCCTAAAACCGATAATAAATAATATTTGAGTGACATTGTACATTTTCCAAGTGTTTTCATACCTTCAAATTTATTTTATTATACCTACATTTATAGATAGCTTTACAGGTTTAATCTCAATCTTACTTTCTCTCCTGAACAACTCAGTTACCTGGATAGATTTATTACCCTTTGTATTATATATTGAGAGATTGGAATTGATGATATTATAATTTACAGATGGGGGAAAAAAGAGGTTCAGAGAAATTAAGTACCCTATTCAAGTGTATTCTAGGACAATCCCAGTTCCTAGTCTGGGTCAATTTAACCATGACAATGAGCTATACAGGGCTTGATCAGGAGTAAAAGGAAAGCGATAAGTTAGGTATAAGGGACTAGACTCTGGAAATGAAACAGCAATATGCATGCTTGAAATAGATTTATAATCATGTGTTCACCCCCTGGAAGACAATGGGGGTGCATAGGTGTAATATGGAGGGATGCATATCCGAGAGATGGGCAAATGCTCTCTGTAGCACATAGATCAATGCTATTATATGTATAACCTACTGTAACCTGGCCTTTTGGTATTGAGATGATCTGGACTTTGGAATAAGGCTTCTGTCCATTTGCCATTTTCTGAAGATGTGTTTGGCTGGAAATTAAAGTGCTTACATTGACACGTGGAATTATCTTCTAAACATCTCCTCTATCTTGGACTGTGGTGATAGCTGTGTGCTCAGAGGTATAGTTATAAGATCTGCCAGCCAACATGCGATGGAATTTATGGATGAGTTCTGTGTTTTTTCTTGAAATTGGATCTGTGGTAGGTACCAAGCAGGATCTCTGTACTTGGATGGCTTCAGTTTTTATTTAGGAGACAAGTAGTGATTAGAAATTATAGGAGGATTAGATGAAATACAGATTCCTAGCAATACTAATATTTGTGTAATTTCAAATGATGAGCAAGTCTGGGCCCACATGCCATTGTTAGTTAACTGCTCCATTCTCTCTACTTTCCATTGTCTTACTTTAGTTCCACTTGACTCATTTGGGTTAACTTCCTGCCACTGCAGGCCTGTGGGTTTTATAATCCCTGATTAATTAAATCAAGCCCAAGGGATCGTATCTTAGGAGTCCAGGGAGGAGAAAAAAAGTCAGTGAGGGCTGGAGCAGTTGGGGGACCTCAGGAACTACCTTTTCTAGTAAGGAATCAGGATTTAGATGAGAGGGGGATCAAGGATCTTTCCCTGAGAGCAGAGTTCCTGAGAAGAGGCAGAAAAAAAGTTAAGGCAAGGTAAATTCCAGGTAGTAAATTTCTACTCATGAAAATCAATACTTAAAACTTTAGGGATACAATTTAATTGACTATCTTTATGACATCAAGATTTGGAAATACTTTTTAACACTGGTCAGAAAAATCACAAATAAAAATTTTATTGTGACCTGTTTCAAATTTAAAAAAAAATTAATCCAAATACAAATAACAGACTTGGAATATTTACAATGAATAAAACTGGCAAATAATAATATAAAGAATTTACAAAGCATTCCTACAAGTCAATGAGAAAAAAGGCAAGTTGACCAACATAATGAAAATGCCATTCAAAACAGAGGAAACACAACTAGTGAAGATATGAGAGCAGGCTCACTTCTCAAACTGCCAGGCTCATGTAAATTAAAATAACAGTGAAATGTCATTCTATAATAACTATATTTGGAAAATTCCAAGCATTTGGCAAGGGTGTGGGGAAGAATGCTAACTGTTAGACCACTAGTGGCAATGTGAATTGGTAAAAATCCTTTTGATTGCAAGTTGGCTACATTTTGTAAAGTTGTTTATACCAAAGTATATAATGAATATGTAACTCTGTGTGTATATATAGGACATATACATATATCTTGGAAATTATTTTATATTTGCCAAGGAATCATTTGGAAAATGGTTCAATGTAACATATGTAAAACACCAAATAATTAGAATTAACTTAAGTATTTCTCAACAAAACAATGAGGGGAAAAACACACAATACAATAGTGAATATGAATGGATTAGTACTACTTATTTCAATATAACCAAATAAAAATCCAAGGTTACAAGAAAAATAAGTTCCAAGTAATACATATTATGGGATACTATTTATACCAATTATAAAAACATGCAAAATACAATAAACAAAGCAAACAAGACTGAATGAACATAGTCCGTGGGTAGCAAATCCTTTGGACTATCAGCAGATTATGTAGCCAAAGATAAGACTGGGCTAATCTGAGACTTGGGATGTCTGGGGTGGGGACAGACTGCAAAATACAGGCTTTGCTGCTCAGAATCACTCTGCTCTCATCATCTGATCAAGCAGCCATTGCCACCATCTTCTTTTCAAAGTCATTACCCGGGGGAAATAGCTGTTACAGGTTCATGTGTAAGACATTCATTCGTGTATGGTTACCAAACCTTATCTGAAGAAAGATGCAAGTCTTTGCAGAATGGCCAGCTCTAAGAGAGAAAGGGAAGGGGGAGTTAAAAAACCATTTTTCATTCTTTCTTTACCTGGGGGGAGGCTCAGGAAGTCACTCATTGATATCACTGGCTAGACCAAAGGAACATGACCTATTGCTTAAATGTTTTCAGTGGTCTCCTACCCTGCTTTCAGACCAGATGAATCACCTGACAACAAAGCTCGGACAGTTCATGTTGAGTTAGGTCCAGATTTGGCACCCTCCGCTATGTGGCTTCAGCTCCTCTTGCTAGCCTCACCACCTGCTCACCCTGGAGAATTCGATGAGAGGCCCTGTCAGGCAGACTTCTTTGTGAGCATTGAGGACTTGATGAGAGCAAAATGGAAAGGGATGCTTCTACCAGAGTGTTCTCATTCCAGTGGGGATACAGACCAAAAACAAAACAAAAACAAACAAAAAAAACCCCACAAAAAACCCCCACAAAACAAAACAAATTACAAATTGGTGCTGTGCATTCAGTAAAGCAACTGGACCGTGAGTGACTAGGGAGGGACGTTAAAAAGGGTACTCAGGGAAGACTCCTTTGAGAAGAAGACATCAGAGCTGAAATCTAAGAGATGAGAAAGCATCAGCCACACAAACACTAGTGGGATTGACATCTTATTTTCTTCTTTATAGTCTGGCCCAACTGATCTACTTGTTCTGATTGTTATGCCGTCTTTCATGGTCTTTCCTCTCCCTAGAACATGTCATCTCTGGTCTCCACGTGTGGGAGCTCCATGCTGTTTCAGATTTCGCCTTGCTCAGGGAGGCTTACTGATTCTCTGCAAGCAAGTGCCATTTCTCATTTCTCACAGCTTTAGTGTCATTGCTGGGATCATCTCTCTTTTAAGCAGGACTCTTTTGATTCCAAGTGACAGAAGCTTGGTTGGAATAAGAGTAGGCACACATGGGGAGAGTTATTGGCTTCAATAAACAAATACTAGCATGAGCTGGGGTAGAGCTAGTCTCAGGGCTGCCTGTGTGTTGGAATCTGTCAAAACTGGAGAGGCTTCTCTGGGGTGCTCTTGGCCTGCTTGTAGTTCCTGAAAGCATCGTCCCAGAGGTGCTTCTTTGCCTCAGCAGCAACAGGTCCTTCCTGGGCAGCAGCTCAATGTTGTTCGCAGGTTTTCCAGCCCTTAGAGAATCAGCTTTCTCATACTTTCCTTCCCATCCTCTCACACTGACCTCCACAGACCCCCAGACGCCAGCATCAGCTCCCTGGCAACCCATGTTGAGAAGTCTGGGTCCAACTTCATGTGATTTCTCTTCCAAGTTCAAAGATACCTCATCAGGGGCCAAGCAACCTATTCTAACAGGTCTGGGTCCTTGTGCCATGATGCACCTTTCTGAAGAGGCTGAGTTTCAGCCGCCATCTTTATATTTCTAAATTTTAATAATTCCAACTTCTTCCCTTTCTTCCTCATCCCTAGAGGTGGAAGTATCTCTTCATTCACTGTCTCCATTATGCCAGAGTCTCCTTTTTCTTTTCATCTTTCAGTTACCTGGTTATAACCTTGTACCTGTTAACAACACTGTATATCAAGTTCTGTCAATGTTACAGATGTGGTGTTTTTTGTCTCCTGACAGCTTCTCACTAAGCCGAGGGATCGTTGCCATAACTTTCAGCGCTAGACCATGTCATATAGGAAGTATAGCATCAAGTCTTCCAAATTTCATATAAAATGCTAACCTGACTATTTCCATATTATAATACACTAGAGGCCCGATGCACAAAATTCATGCAAGAGTAGGCCTTCCTTACCCTGGCTGTTGGCAACAGCTTCCCTCTGGCACCTAGGACACGGGCTTCCCTCACAGCCCTGGTTTCTTTCGGAAGGACATCTAGTCTAATTAGCATATTATGCTTTTTTTAAAATTAAAGATAATAAGTATTGAATAGTGAATCAAGCCCATCATTCCAAAGATTTATCACGTGCCTGGGATGAGTGGTCCCTGAAGGCCTTGAGACACTTGGCCAGTGCTCTGCCCACTACTCTGAGTCTTACCATCAGTCAATGGGCAGTGGCTGCCCTTGTCTTCAGTTTCTCTCAGAGATTATTTTAATCAGTCCCAATGCACTTTGCTTTGGAATTAGAAGTATTTATCTTACTTGAGGGGGCATGCTTTCCATTCTCTCTTTCCTCTTTTATCTGGTACAAATATTTAAACTTAAACCTTTCATCCCATCCCAAACCCAACCAAAACAGCTGCCTCAATAGTGCCTCTGCACTAGGCATTTGTTTGTACCTTTAAAAAAAAAAGGACAATTATGTGATACCATAATCAATAAAAAAATTAAATTAAAAAATAAAAAAATAAAAAATAAAAGATTAATTGCAAACCCCTAAAAACAACAACACACACACAAATCTTTCATTTTAAATGTAACATTTTTTTAAAAAAATATTTTTTTATTGATTTCAAAGAGGAAGGGAGAGAGAGAGAGATAGAAACATCAATGATGAGAGAGAACCATTGATCTGCTGCCCCCTCACGCCCTCTTCTGGGATGGAGCTTAAAATCCAGACATGTGCCCTCACTGGGAATTGACCCATGACCTCCTGGTTCATAGGTGGACACTCAACCACTGATCCACACCACTGGGCTGTGCCTTTTCTTTGAAGACATATAATCTAGCATTTTTTTCCAAGTTGGGCAAGGCATAAAGAAAATGATATTAATTTATAAGTATATTCAATTTCCCCCCTTCCCTGCTGACTTTTATGGAGAAGTAACTGTTGTTTTCTATGTCAGATTCTAGATCTTTCTTTATGGTGTGGAATCCAAGTTAAGTGGATTAGAGAATTTGAAAGGGGCCTCAGGCTTACATTGATATGAATGACAACTAAGTCAGAGGCAGGGAGATAACCTAAAAGCCTGTTTGAGCTCTTGGCTGATGTAGAGGAAGATGGTTTTTTATTTGTATTTTTAAAGGAGATTTTGGAATGAAGGAAAGGAGAAGCATTCTGAAGACCTGTGAGTGAGCGAAAGGAATATGAAATAACTTAAGATTTGCAGAGGGTTAAGAATGGGATCACTATTTGGTATACATAAAAAGGCTTCAGGGAAAATAAAATTCTTAAATTACTTATGGTTGTCACACTGGGATTTCCTAGATTGTGATTCCAGGCCAGAATTGCACTGAAAGCTGCTTGGTTTGCTATGTTTTATATTGTGATTTGATATTTCTCTACTTGACCTCTCCATTCCAATATGAAGGATGTTTCTGGAAGGCATAAGCTTGGTCTCTCCCACAGTGCCTATACTCTTACCTGGTACATATTTCTCATTATATACTTGTCAAAAGATACTTTTATTGTTGTTACCTAACATATATAAGAATCACTATTTGTCTATTACCCACAATGCCAAAGTTTAAGCCTCACAGTCAGCAATGCATGGGCATGGTTGTTCTGCCTTTCAAGATTAAACAGGTTTTTAGTTATGCCCAAAAGTCACGCATCTTAAGAAGATTTTTAGCAAAATTAACCAACAGACTTGTAGTATTGTGGCCATTTCACTCATCAGAGCCTCTTTACAAAGTACAGCTCTCTGAAAGTTATTGGGCTAAACTTCTTTCTTACTGTTTGAATGGGAGATGTGAGAAGCTGTCTGGATGGACTTATTATTTGGGGGTAGGTGAGCCTTTGGCCATTTTCCTAGATATTTCAGCCCTTAGGTTGGAGGTATGAGAACCCCTCTCTATTTATACTTATTCACAGGTAACTGCATCTCCCTCTACCTCAACCTACATTCCCCAAACTTATAGAAAAATGCACATATCTGTCTTATTCAAGACCTAGATTTTTTGGGAGAAATGATTCAATGTTTCTTTTGATTGCTGTCTAGTTATCCTCAAGGAGAGAAACACTTTCTCCTGTCATGGACTTTTTCTTTGTAGTCATTATGAAATGTATTTTTGTGAAGTACTAGCAAAAGGATTTTCTGAACTGTGTAGGGAAGCTGTTTACAGTGAAGGCTGTAACATTGTGATTAAATAAGTGGCTGAAAGAGATTCAGGGAAAAATAAAACACATAAAAGTAGCCACTGTGCAGGATATATGACATATTTTGGTGGAGGGAGAGTCAGAGCGGGGAAGGCGGGGGGCGCAGAAGGTGGTAGATTTTCCTTTCTTTTTCTTTTTAAATCTGTTTTTATTGCTTTCAGAGAAAGAAAGAGAGAGGGAGAGAGGGATAGACACATCAGTGATGAGAGAGAATCATTGATAGGCCAAGGAGGCAGGTTTTTCAATGAAGTGCATACACAGTTTGTATAATCCCAGGGCATGTCTTGTTCCCATGAGCGCCTCCTACCTGTCCCCCACTCAGAGACCCAGCCTTGTTTTCCTTTGGCAAAGGGAGGGGTATTTGCAGGTACTTAATTCTCAACACTTGAAAGAGAACACACCTACAATGTGGTGAGCCAACTAGTACAATAAACCAAGAGTAAATTCACACAGAAGTGGATAGACCAGATGAAAGATTATCTACATGGGCATGAGTGGCAGGGGGTTGGGGTTGGGAAGGTAATTGGAAGGACAAATATATAATACCTTAAGCAATAAATAAATTAAAATGAAAAAAAAAGATTTTCAGCAAACACAATAACATCACCACCACCACAATTTATTAAAATATACCACGTGCCCAACCCTGTATTAAGTGCTCCTCCATTTCCATAAGCCATTACAGTAATCATGGAGATAGATGATACCACTATATTTATGTCACAAATTAAGATACAGAGATTTAAAAGAGTTAAGAAATTTGCTCAAGATTGATAAGTAGTAGGTTTGAGATTTGAACTTGAGTCTGTCTGCCTCCAGTAAACTGTCAGACTTTGGGGAAACCCAGTATTCTTGTCTTGAAAGTCTTCTATTATACAGATACACAGAGGTTCAAAGAGTATCTTTCTTATTGGGGTGCAGGTTTTTGGAGTCAGTTTGACCCGGGTTTGACTCCCAAATCTGCCTTTTTTAAAAGTTGCATGACCGTGGGCATCTGTTTACCCTTTTGGAGCCTCACATATTAAAACATCTACAAAATAGGGTGAAAATCATACCTAACTCATGGGCTGATTGAATAGATCATTCAAATGAAATAATGCACGCAAACATCTTAACACCAAGTATTTACTTAGAAAACTCAATGTTTCACTGTCTGTTTCTCAGTGTATTTACACATTCAAACATGGGTAGACATGTGCACACAGGTAAAGAAAAGGAGATGTCAGAGGCTCTATAAATTAGGCTCAGGACTGAGGAGAGGCTGCTGCTAAGTGGGGCTGGGGAGGGGCAGTATAATTCCCAAATCTTTTATTGAGAATCCACACTCTGTATTTATCGCATCATCCAGCACAGACCTGGGTGTGTAGCAGGAGCTCAATAAGTATATATTAAACTGGGTAGAGTTGGGTTAAGCACAAAGTAAAAATAAACTTAAATTAAAATTACCTGTAAACATTGCAGATTTTCCTACAGGGGGGCATGGTCACAGTTTTGTCTACGGTGGTATTGAAGAAAGAGAGATTAAATTAATAGCTTCCTAATACTGGTCTAGATGTTAAGTTACTGAACATACTGAATATTCTTGGGGGAGGATTAAAAAACAAAACAAAAAATAACCTATTCCTTTACCAATGGAATAAAGCACAAATTCCTGAAGATGGCCTGTGATATTTTTCTTGGTCTAATTATTTGTACCCCTCATAATCATAATCTCATTACTGTCTATCAGGATCTCTAGCCAAAATCATTTGTTAATATGTAATTAAGTGTCTATGGAGCACTTACTATAATCTAGGCACTTACTAAAAGCTTTACATAAATCCACATATTCATTACAAGTCTATGAAGCAGATACTATTATGATCATCGGTTTACAAATATATTCATTCATTCTACAAATATTTATGGCATGTCTCCAATGTGTCAAGCTGTACTAGATAATAGAGATACAGCACTAAACAAGAAGGACACAGACTTACAAACTTTTTAATAAAACCTTTGTTGCTTAAAAAAATGCTTTATCTTTTAAAATCATGATCTCTAGTGTATTTAAAACACTATTTAAAAAAAAACCACACAACAACCCTCAAACTTAATTTAGGGGCAAAACTTTTCCTTTTTCCTCAGTTAGCATAAAAAGAGAGATTGGCTCATAAATCACACGTCTCTCCCCACGACTAGGTATATTGAACATTCAGCCTTTATCACGGGACAGGAATCAACTTGTCTGGACTAAATTGTATTGATTCCCATTACAACTGCTTGTGTGAGAGACTGACTTTGTTTGTGATAAATAAAGCAATCAAAGACAAAAAGTGATACCTCAGGCTTGTAGCACACCGTATTCTCAAGTGCCTCCAGGAAATGATGTCTTGCTCCTGTCCACATCATTCATTTTCCCGCCCCTCCCCAGCCTCACCTGATTTCCTGCTTGGTTTCAGATGATGTCCAAAGCCTGATGTTTGTCCTCTTCATCTATTTTTATCAAATGTCAAACATATGTGAAATGTGTGATTGTTCTGGACTATAATTTCTGTGCTGAGAATTTCCTGAGTTCCTAGAAGTATTTGTGACCATCCAGATCACTCAAATTGTGTCGATAGAGTACAAAGGTGATTAATAGCATCATCCTTTGAAGATCTGGGGTTCTGGAGTTAGAATATTGAAACTGGTATCTTGGTTCTGCCAGTTTACATAGCTACCTTACTTGATCCTCAAAATAAACCAATGGGAAGGAATACTATCCCTGTGTTCAGATGAAGAAACTGAGGGTTAGAATGGTGATGTAATTGGTCAAATTTTCAGTCTTCTTAGTGGTGGAATTGAGCTAAGTTGTATGTGGAAAGCCGAGCCTCTTAGCCATGGTGCTATTCAAAGCATGGCTGATGATCAGGCTCTGTCATCTCTGTATAATACTCCTCGATAAAAATTATGCTGACTGCCTAAAACACTTTCTAGTATGCACAACTGAGAATTACAAAAGCCCCTAAAGAAGTCCAATAAACTATTGAATATCGATTTTAAATGAAAATTCAGCATCTTGCCCTGCTGGTGTTGCTCAGTGGTTAAGCATTGACCTATGAACTAGGAGGTCATGATTTCCTTCCAAGTCAGGGCACATGCCCAGATTTTGGGCTTGATCCCCAGAGGGGGCCTTTCAGAAGGCAGCAGATCGATGATTCTCTCCTATTATTGATGTTTCTTTTTCTCTCTCCCTCTTCTCTCTGAAATCAATACAAACATATTTTTTAAAAATTCAGTGTCTTAAAGATACATTTCTTAATTAATCCTGCCATTGTTGATTCTTTTATATATTAATATCATAAGCTTATTTATTTTGATTTTACTGTACATCAGCTAACACCTTAATGCAATTTTCTAATAATGTACACTAACATAAAAAATACTGTTGTTATCAATGCTATTGTTGTTCTTCAGAATCTCCCTGCATTTCCATTTTTCCTGGTCTACGGTATACTTCATATGCTCTCACTGCACCAGGTTGAAAGTTCTCTGATTTAGATCTTCCCTGTGTAATAAATGCATCTCTTCAACAAGCCAGTTTTCTAACAATATTTTTGAGTTAACTCCATTTTATCTTAATGAGAACTTGGGAGCTTGGCTCTTTGCTCCAGTATGAAGTTTCCATTTGCTTTCAAATCATTGTGTGCTGCACTCTGCTCTTTCCAAATTGACACTCGTTGGACTATGTTGCCCATTTATTTGGTCAGGCTCTGGATCCGCTATTGCTGTAAAAAGGTTTTATAACTGTGTTAGCATCTCCAGCCTGCTGACTTTAAAGGGGATTCCCTTTGATAATATGGAGGGACCTCATCCAATCAGCTGGAGGCCAAAAGAGCAAAGGAGGTTTTTTTAGGTAAGAAATTCTGCCTTGTGACTCTTCACTTCGAGGTCCTACCAGAATTTCCACTCTGCTGTCCTAACCTATAAATTTCCCAAATTTGCCAGATCCACAATCTATAATAATAAATGCATAATATGCTAATCAGACAGGGCGTCCTTCCGGACGACCTTCTGGATGATGCCAGGGCTGCGAGGAAAGCCCAGGTCCCTGGTGCCAGAGGGAAGCCAGTGCCAGCAGCTGGGGGAAGGAATGCCTACTCTTGCATGAATTTCATGCATCGGGCCTCTAGTCACTATATACTACACACCCCCTATTGTCTCTGAAGGACCCTGGCTGATGCACAGTCTACCATCTTCATAAGCAGCATGATGAAATCTATCTCTAATCACACATATATGCCTCTAATTCATACACTATATGTTGGGGATTGTGCTGGACCCTGAGGATGAATAGAGTAAGATAATTATTTGAGGCTTAGGGTATTAGCCAATTCTGAATAAATGTCAACATTTTAGTCATTGTTGGTTTTATATTACTCAAATATGTAGTCATTTTAAAAATATGCATTTTGTGGGCTCATTTTAATATTCCAAAATACATATTAATACTGGTACCTTTATGCTCAGCATCACTCCTCTTTTAGTGTAGAAGGATTTTAGTGGGTGCAGTTTAATTTGAATAGGAGATGGATCTCTATTCTGTAGCTTCGTGCACAGCCAATGAGTGAGTTTTATAAAATAAACCATTTTTAAAAATTGTGATTTTCACAAATCTTTTTTGGATGAATAATATAAACATACATATTCATAAATTATTCTTTTAAATATGTTGGATAAATTTACATAGAGATGAAAGTTGGCATGTATGAAATGCTATTTTCTGTTCACGCTGATGATTTAATGCCAGTCTTATTGCACGGTTGAGGAACCTGGACAAAGTGGTCTCCATTTCTCTACCTGACTGAGAACACATGATTCTATTCTCATGCAGACCACACAGGGTTAAATTACAGACTGGCTGCCAGATGACATAGAGAGATGGGTTGAGGAGGGACTAGGGCTTAGAAATTAGAATTACTGAAGTTAACTCATTTGATGTGGGATAGTTAAAATCAACCTGTCTCCTCTTAAAGACAGGTTATAAGTGGAAGTTTTAATTATTGAGGCTGCATGATGAGGGCCCACTTTTGATCAGCACCATTCAGCGGTTGTCTGTCAGGAAAAGACGATAAATCTTTCTTCCTGAAGGTTTATCAAGCAAATGCATGGGTATGCACATGCACACACACAAACACATGCACACACACACACACACACACACACACAAACACATGCACACACACTCCTTTTGGCAATAACTCATGGTCTGGTTGGAAGCAGATATGAGGCCTTAGTCTTATTCTAGATTCACTCTTTAATTGCTTTCATTTGGGATTGGGTAACAGAAACTAAGCTTTTCGTTCCTTTATTACCAAGGCCATGTTATTGAGGATAGGCAGTTTATTGACCTACTTTGATTTCCATAATGATTCATTAATGTCCATAGTGGGGAATGCCTGCTCCCCACTCCCAACTGGGACTTGACAGGCCTCCTATTCACAATAATCTTCCCCCTCCATTTTGTTCTTCCTCCTGCTTTTCCTACCCCATTTGTGTGATGATTCAAAACTTGAACTTTTTTAACATGTTTCCTCACCTATTGAAAGGAGGGGCTATAATTAATAGCAATGTTAACATAAATCCTATTGTCATTAAGGGGGATGATTGATAATCTTCCTTTATTCTGCCATATCTGCTGCTTTTCCCACCACTCTTATTTAATTCCAGGAAAGACCAGCTATAGGTGTTTGCAGTCTTTACCGTGGGAGCAGATTAGCTTCACAGGATAAACTAAAAACAAATTTAGGGAGTATGAAGGGTGGGGCAGGGATCAACAACCAAAACAGGTGTCACTAAGTAAGTCATATGCAAGACAGAAACCAATCAGAGAATATTGATCACTTTGGTACTACTTAAAATGTGGCCCCTTGCCCATCAGATATATCTCAGGAACCTTATTAAACATCGAGGTTCCCTGTTATCACTTAAGGTCCCTTGAATCAGAATATGGGAGCTAAGAATAGGATCCTACTTTTTTTTTTTAACAAGTTCACAATGATTCTGAAGCTCCCAGTGAGAAATGTGCATGTAAATGTGGAGAGGGTGAATGAATTGCCCAAATCACCCAGCTAGAAAAACAAAAGCAAGTATATCCACTCACCCATCCACCCATCTACCATCCACCCACCCACCCATCCTTTTATCTCCCAGATATTATAGAGCTCTTATTATATGTCACTATTCTAGGTGCTGGGAATGTAGCAGTGAACAAAGGAGAAACAGCCCCATTTATTCTTTAGTCTGTATTCCATGGGGAAAACTAATCGTGTCTCAATAAAAAAATTAAATGCATAGCAAAGGCTGTGGGGGGAAAACAAAAGAGGAAGAAAAAGGGCTAGAGGATGGTAGAGTGAACATGTTACTTTGGTTGTAGTGGTCAGGGAAGGCTTCTCTGTGCATGTGACTGCACAGGGACATGAATGAACCGAGTGAGTGAACCACAAGGGCCTCTGGAGGGAAGATTGATTGACATGGCGTATAATATCCCATAGGAGCTGGCTCTGCCCCACCGCTGAAATCCATGGCCCTTCCTCTCTTCCCACCCATGCTTTGACCTAGCTTAAACAGCTCTTGTTTTCAATGTGCTTCCTATTTTTCAGAGTTTTTATTTATAGTCCTTCCACTTTCTTCTGCTTGAATATCTCCCCACCCACTCCCCTTGGTTTAGGACTTGCTGTGTTATTTTCCTATTGCTGGATATGTATTTAAATATTTAGTGCAATCAGTGAGAACAATAGAAAATACATCAGTGAGCCTCCTCTTCTGCACAGAGGGTTGGATGAGCAATGGGGGAATGATGTAAGTTGCTAAGGGTCTAGTGTTGCTGTTTATCTGTAGAGATTATGTGCAAGTCAGTTGCTTGCTTACACATTTCTACTGATCTTGAGTGGAAGAAATGTATTGCTTGTCTTTGCTGACCTCTCAATCTAGAATCCAACATATAGCCCTGCCGTGTCAGACTCTGGATCACTTATGTTTGTATTTTCCTAAAATTTTAAGATTTTATATATGCAATTCCTCGTGATCTGTATGGACCAATTGCTCTCATATTTGTTATTGAAAACTTTCTTGAGCCAGTTGATACTTTTGGCTCTCTAATCTCTCAGGTTGATGTGTCTTTAGCTAAAGTGGTGTTCTCTTTCCTTGCCTTTGCCCTAAACCTCTCTCGCTCTAGTGCAGTGGTTCTCAACCTTTCTAATGCTGCAACCCTTTAATACAGTTCCTCATGCTGTGGTGACCCCCAACCAAAAATTATTTTCATTGCTACTTCATAACTGTAATTTTGCTACTGTTAATGAGTCATAATCTAAATATCTGTGTTTTCCGATGGTCTTAGATGAACCTGCTGAGCAGTTCTCAATCTGTGGGCTATAGAGCCTAAGACTATCAGAAAATACATATATTTACATTACAATTCATAACAGTTGCAAAATTACAGTTATGAAGTAGCAACAAAAATAATTTTATGGTTGCGGGTTACCACAACATGAGGAACTGTATTAAAGGGTCTCAGCATTAGGAAGTTTGAGAACAATTGCTCTAGTGACTGGTGCCTTGGAAACTTTTCAATGTGATAAGCAGGAAGGAGCATTCCAACATAATTTAGGAGACAGGTGATTTCCCAGTTATTCTGTCCCCAACCTACTGGGTGAATTTCAGAGAGATCTCTACGTTTTTTTCAAACTCACATTTATCTGAATAATGGGGAAATAAGTCTAAATAACTCAGTTATTATAATGTTCCAATAGACTAATATATGTAAAAGATGACTTCATTATTTCATGGACTAGGATTCCATTTCATCTCAGCTTGAAATCTTTTGGTCTATAGTCATATTTATATTATCATTGATATTATTATTATTATTGTTATAATTACTAAAGTAATGTGTGCCTAGGAAAAACAGATCCAATAGTACCAAAAACTCCATGCTGAAAATCCCCATCCCACTGAACCCCAGCTATAACCTCACTCCCTGGATACACCCAATTTTAACCATTTTTTAAATATTTATATCACAATATTTCAGGAACGGTTTTATATCTTTATATCTTGGTAACTCACTTTATTCATTCTCTTTATTTATAGTCTATTTATTTATAGTCTACTTGTTTCCACATCCATTTTTCAAAATGCCCCCCTTTCCCCTATATCACATAGAAAAACAAACAAACCTGAGTTTGAAGGAAATAGAGAATGTTTTATTTTTTATTTTAAGATCCAAGCATCCTGTCCAGGAAGAGCATTGCTCTGAGACCAGAAGGTGGCCTGCTGCTCTCAGTGACTGAGGACTCCCTGGGAGAATGCTTTGTGTTGGTGTTTATCCTAGTACAGGGCAAAGTATGAAAAAAACATTGAGGACAATCTGACAATGTATATATCAAAATCACTTGAGATAAGTGTTGCCATATTTAGTCACAAATTAATGGTTTTTTATACTTCAGTGTGTTTGAGTCTTAGTTGAATAAACACATTTCCCCCCTATGTACATTTACTTACCTGTATTAACTTGCACAGTTGGGCCAGAATTCCTACAACTGTCAAAATAAATGAGATGAAATACAAATTTCAGTGGCGGTTGTTTTTGTTGTTGTTGTTGCCTCTAGGTTTGTCTTACAAACCAATTACTCACAAAATGTGGCATTTCACTATTTTCCTTAGGGCTGTGGATAAAGACTTAGCATATATCAATGCCTTATTTTCACCTGGAATTACAGAGGAAAGGGTCCCTCAAGGATTGGGATACATGGGGGGAAATGCATTTCTCATAAGGAGAAATGAAAGGAAGGTTTATATTACCCAAGGAAAGATTCAGGGGAAAATAATAATCAGTGTGGAGAAAGTAAGATATCCCTATTTACTAAAGATTACACAACTCACACACCAGCACAAAAAAATTCATCTACAGGTAAAAAAAAAAAGTATTTGAGGTACAAAATTTGACTTATAAGAATTCTGGCACAGAGGAATGGTTAGCAAAAAAAGCTTCATCAAATTAAGAGAATAGTTTAGGGTAAAATATTAATTAAGGGATAAATTAGCTGGTGTAAAATTTGTTCCTTCTACTGCCTGTTTAAAATATGCTCTTGTAATTGCGACTTAATTTCTCTGGGATTTTACAAATAATGTTGATAGAAGTGACTATGACTACAATTTATGCACAGAGGTAGCATATGATATGAAAAGTAATGCTTTTACTTGAATAGAGTTTTTTTCTCTATTTTCAGTGTGCTTTGATATTTTCTCACCAGTATGAATCTTATGAAAACTCCAAGAAATGGTGGGTG
This sequence comes from Vespertilio murinus, assembly GCA_963924515.1. Classification (NCBI taxonomy): domain Eukaryota; kingdom Metazoa; phylum Chordata; class Mammalia; order Chiroptera; family Vespertilionidae; genus Vespertilio; species Vespertilio murinus. The sequence continues at coordinate 11,455,434 of OZ004714.1, forward strand.
GATATTAGGATCCATATTTTGTAAATGAGTAAACTGAGTTTCAAAGACTAAATGACTTGTCCATAGTAAAAATGGATCAGCAGCTAAGCCTGGACTAGAATCCATTTTTTTTAATTTCTAATCTTTATGATAATTTTATCCTATATAATAAAAGCCTAATATGCAAATTTTCTGCTAGGGCGGTCAATCAACCATATTTTGACAGGGAAACCAGGAGTGCGACCACTCGCTATGATGTGCACTGACCATCTGGGGGTGTCTCGGAACATGGCAGGCATTGGCTACCTGGGGGCGGGGGTGATGGGGATGGAGGTGCAGTGAGAATGTGGGGTGTCTGCTGATTTTACTCTTACTCTCCCTATAGCCATCCCTTAAGAAGTCAGGGCTCAGTTGCTGGGCACCAGTGAGGAGCCTGCCCCACACTCATGTGGCTTCTTCTAGGTGAGTCTGGCCACTGGGACCTCAGAGGTCAGTCAGGATCCCTGTGGGTTCATGCAGGAACTGTTCTGTGAGGCTAGCTGGGAGAGAGCATGCTGCGCACCTGGCTTTCATGCGGTGCTGCTGGGCAGCTCAGAGGCCCACCCTGTGCCTCAGCCACAGTACCTGACTGTGCTTAACCACATCTCTGCACGGGGACTTGGGCCCTGTGATGCAGATGGAGGGGAGTGCCTGAGGTCAGCCCTTCCACACTTGATAGCTTGCGCTTTGATTACCAGCCAGGCCTAGGGACCGCATCCATGCACAGATTTCATGCACCGGGCCTCTAGTAGGAAATAAAGCTATAGCTGGAGTTGAAAACATAGCATTACATTCTCTTTTAATCATTAGTTAAATTTTATTGCTCTAAGAATTTTTTTATAAATTCTTATTCCATCATGATATCTCCTATAATGATAATGCTAATAATATATACTTGATCTATAAGAAATATATGTATATATTTATATATTATATATATTAAATATATATATATATATATATATATATATATATATATATAATCTGCAAAATTTTCAGACAGTCTGCTCTATGTAAGAGGAGCTCATTCACTATTTAAATAACTTGCTTCCTTTCATTTGTAGACAACAAGAGGAATGATGAGTTAGAATTGAAATACAACTGCGATTCACTTGAATAAAATGCCCTTTTATATTTTGTCAAATATAACCATTCCTGATGATTCCTGATGATTTATTCTTACGATAGACAATTTACTATATTAAGGTCACTGGACACTAGATTAGTACAGACAACTGCTTTTTTATAAAAAGAGTAATGAATAATTGGAACTTGAAATAAAAACATTTAAAATAACACCCCAAATTTAAAAAGTTCTTAGATATAAATGTAACAAAAGACATACAAAGTCTTTATAGAGAAAACTATACAACTCTGATGGAAGGAACTGATGTCAATCTAAATAAATGGATAAGTCTATCCATGTTCATGGATTTGAAGAATCAATATTGTTAAGATGCAAATTTTCCAATTTTGATCTACAAAGTTAACACAATTGCAATAAAAATACCAACAAGCTGGAGGCAGGGAGAGTAAGAGATCAACCAAAGGACTTGTATGCATGCATATTAGCATGATCCATGGACACAGGCAGTAAGGGGGTGAGGGCATGTGCTGGGTGTTAGCAGGGAGAGGTCAATTGGGGAAAAATGAGACATATGAAATACTTTCAACAATAAAGAATCTAAGTGTAAAATAAAATACCAGCAAATTATTTTGTAGATATATATAAGCAAACTGACTATAATGTTCATAGGAGAGACAAAAAAAAACTTAAAAAGCCAATAGCATACTGAAGAACAAAAAGAACTTTAAGGATATACACTATGCAATTTTATGATTTACTAGAGGCCTGGTGCCTGGGGTTGTATGTTCCTGATCCCACCGTGCACCCTCTCCAATCTGGGACCCCTAGAGGGATATCCTACTGCCTACTTTAGGCCCGATCCTACCGGGCAGTTGGACATCCCTCTCATAATCCAGGACTGCTCCCTCCTGCCTGCCTTCCTGATTGCCCCTAACTGCTTCTGCCTGCCAGCCTGATCACCCCTAATCACTCCCCTGCCAGCCAGATTGATGCCTAACTGTCCCTGCCAATCTGTTTCCCACTACTTCCCTATCCTGCAAGCCTGGTCACCCCTAACTGCTCTCCCCTGAAAGCCTGATCACCCCTAATTGCCCTCTCCCTGTAGGCTTTATCACCCCCAACTACCCTCCCTTGCAGGCCTGGTTCCTCCCACTGCTCTCCCCTGCTGGCCGTCTTGTGGTGGCCATCTTGTGTCCAAATGGGGGCAGCCATCTTGTGTGTTGGAGTGATGGTCAATTTGCATTTTATTCTTTTATTATATAGGAGGATTATAAAGTTGCAAAAATCAAGAAAGCATATTATTGGTTACAGAATAGATACACAAAGCAAGGGAACAGAATAGAGAGCTCAGAAATGGAGCCACACAGATACAGTCTGATAATCTTTGACAGTGAGGCAAAGACAATTCCATGAGGAAAGGATAGCAAAGGATTTCATAGTGTGTGATGCCATCTCTGAAACAGTCAGGGATGACAGGTCTATAGAGGGGAGAACAGATTAGTACTTGCCAGAAGACAGGGCAGGAATGGAGGTACAGGGTGTGCTAATATGCAGTGAAAACACAAAGTAATTCCTATATGATCTTGGAGCTGGCTGTACCTTGATTGTGGGAGTGGTTAGATAAGTCTATTCATGGGATGAAATTGCACAGAACTATGTACACATATGTATAAACAAATGATTCTAAAAAGGGTAAAAATTGGGTGAGATCTTTATTTTAGTTAACAGAATTTTATTAATGTCAATTTCCTATTTTTGACATTATATAATATTCTATTGATAAAATCCAAAAAGAACTCTAGGTACCATTATTGCAAATTCCTTGTCTATATTTATATAAATCTTAATTTCTAGTTATATTTTAATTGAATTTATTAACATTGAATATAACATTGAATATATTGAATATTACATAGAATATATTGAATATTGAATAACATTGAACATATTGAACATTGAATATAACATTGAATATATTTTAATTGAATTTATTAACATTGGTTAATAACATTGTATAGGCTTCAGCTGTATGATTTTATAATACATCATCTATATATTGTATTATATTGTATATTCACAACCCCAAGTCATGGCTCCCTCTATCACCATTTATACCCTCTATTTCTTCTTCTACCTCCCCACACTCCTTTTTCCTGTCTATAATTATTTTAAAATACAAAGTTACAAGGAAATTCATTATAGCATTAATGTGTTTTTAATATTTTCATAATATAAAATTTTACAACCCTAATGCATCTAGTTTAATTTTTATATCTCTGCCAGGTAATGCAAGCATGTTTTACATGTTATAACTGGTTATAAAATAGTTCAATGCTTTTATATTTTCTAATTGCATTATATTTCTTCACCAAGTAATTTAATATTTATTATTTTGATTTTAATGGAAACTTACTATCCAGTTACATTTACATAACTTAAAAAATAAATTTGGAAAATTATTGTACATTTTATTTACAATTGATTGACCCCTTCAAAAGTTAGCTATATTCGAATGTTTCTTTTTTTAAATTAATAGGCTTTATTTTTTTAGATTTACATAAAAATTGAGCAGAAAGTACAGAGTTCCCAATATACCCTCTCCCTCCCCATATTTTCTCCTATTATTTACATCTTGCATTCATTATGTACATTTGTTAAAAATAAAATGAACCAATATTAATATATTATAAGATGACATTTATAGCTTATGTTAGGGTTTATTGGAGATGTTGTAAAGTTTTATTGGTTTTGAAAAATACAGAATGTCATGGATTGCCATTACAGTATCAGAAAGAATAGTTCACTGACCTAAATAGCCCCGTGCTCAACCTACTCATCCCTCCCTCCAGTCCCATGAACTTGGCAAGCAGTGATCTTTTTACTGTCTCTCCACTTTGGTCTTTCCTGAGAGGTTACATAGTTGGAATCATGTAGTATGTACTCTTCTCAGACGGTCTTCTTTCACTTAGCAATGTACAGTTAAGTTTACTCCATGTCTTTTTGTGGCTTGGGAATTCATTTCTTTATATTACTAAATAATATTTTTTGTATGAATGTACCACAGTTTATCTATTAACCTATTGAAGAGTCTCTTGATTGCTTTCAACTTTTGATGACTATGAATAAAATTGCTATAAGCATTAGAGTGCAGATTTCTGTGTGGACATAAATTTTCAATTCATCTGGGTAACTATCACAGAGTGGGATTGCTGGATAATGTGATAACACTGTTTAGCTTTGTAAGAAATTGGCAAAATGTCTTCCCTTGTACCATTTTGCATTACCACTTGCAATGGAGGGGAGACTGCTCCTTATCCTGGCCACATTTTTGTCAAGTGTTTGCATTTTGGCCCATTCTAGTACCTATATTATGGTATCTCATTGTTTTACTATACCATAGGATGCTAACATGTTTTCAAATGCTTATTTGTCATCTTTATATCTTCATTGGTGATCTATCTGTTCAGATCTTTTTTTCATTTATTATTATTTTTTTTGTTAATTCCCACCTAAGAATTTGTTGTTACTGATTTTTAGGTAAGGAGTGAGGGATGGATAGATGGAGGGAGGGAGGGAGGGAGAGAGAGAGAGAAACATTACCTGAGAGAGAAACATCAATAGGTTGCCTTCCATACCTGCCTCAGCTGGGGAGCAAAATGTGCCCCCGCTGCGTCTGATAAGCAACCATAATTTTTGTTATGTATATCTCTTTCCTTAATGAGAATTGTTTTGTTAATGTAATTGTTCTGACATGCCATCTATTTGTGCCAAGTATTCAAGAGCTAGGTTCAAAATAATGGTATTTTGTCTTTACCCTTTTCCAGATGGCTTCATAATTGTTCTTTTGCTTGTTTGTTTTTGCAGGTAATGAGAAGGAAACTTTGGGGTGCAAGCCAAGAAAACATCAAAGGAGGTAATAAATACATGCTTTTTCATTGAGCATTCATTATGTAAAAACCAGTGTATTCTTATATCATCTGCAGGTATGGTAGGCTATGAGTTAAGCATATTGTGATTTTATAAAGTGATGTCAATTGTATGGAATATAAATGGATTTTTTTATTTTTATATTTTGCTTTTGGGGAGATGAGGGTATTTGGAAATAGATGTAGTCATAGCCACAAATCAAATGTTCTTTTAACTTCATTTTCAGGAAAGTCATGCAATTACATTCTCTTGTCCTTTTATACTGCTTCATGGTTTTAAACGTGTTTGACCATTATCCTGGGAAGAAAGCCAGGCGGGTACTATTATCCTGAGAATTGCGTTGAGGCAGCTGAAGTTCAGAGATGTTATAGGGTCATTAGACTCCCCAGTGGATGAAGTTCTGTCTTCAGATTCCTAGTCCCCTATACATTATTTTGGTACCAGAGTCTCCTGGATACAGAATCCCTAAGGTAGAAGCAGGTTAAAGAGGGCCATTTTCAACACCCAAGTCTATAGGAATTAGAGATTGGTCTTGCAAAGATTCTTTTTTCATTTGGCTCCAAAATACATCACGAAAGGAAGTAGGGAGTTTTCACTGGAAAATTCTTCCTTTTACAATGTGGAATAGGCCCATAGGCCAAAGGGGTTCTGAGATTCAATGAACCAGCCTAACCAAAAATCTTTCCCACGACCTTCCTGGAGGATGCATTTCCTGCCTTTGACAGAAGCTTCTAAAGGTAAGGTAATATATTTTCATTTTTTGAAATTTCCGAGTTTGGCTGTTTTTTTTTTTTCTTTTTCTTTTCAGAGCAAGTCACTATTTTATTTCCCTCTATTTGTAATGGTTCTCATGTTTGCCATGTGTATGAATAGTTCTGTTTGTTGTGTAGCAGAATAATTTATTTGATTTAATATTTCACATTGACTAAAAATATTTCCCTAAAACCTTTCAGCTATTGATACCATCTATTTTTTTCTGCTACCTCGTTTTTGTTTTATTTTTTTCTTTCTAAAAATACTTTGACCTTCTAGTGAATTACCATATGAAATGATATACAGATTTCTCACAAGGCTGGTCTTTTCCCCCTAAATTTACTCAAGATGTGTTAAACCTATCCTCTCAATTTTCTGGAATATCTGAGAAGAAGTGATATATATATATATATATATATATATATATATATATATATATATATATAAACTTATTTAGGATGGTCATTGGGGAAGGCTGCCTAGGGATATACATTTCAGCCTGCTCTCTAGCTGTTCTGATGTAATGTATAATAGAAGGAGGTGGTTACATTGATACAGGGATATGGAATGGATGTAGGGATAGTGATTAGAAACTTTACTTTTCCTCAAATAAAATCATTGAATAGAAGTCTTCAGTCAGTAGTGGAATTTATTGCACTTCAAAGACACAAATCTCATGATTAGTTAATAAAACTAAATTGAGGTATTATATTGAGAAAAAAAATTATGTAGATATTTCCATTGCTTTTTTTTCTACACACATGCATATGTGCTTTACCTAGAGCTGTATTTCATAAAATTAATGCTCCACGGTGTCCCTCTTCTGTAAACTGGCTTCTCATTTAACACTTCTTGAGTATGTTTATGTTCTTAAATATTATTCCAATTTCTGTGTATGTCACTTTACTTTTTCCATGTACAGTAATTTATTTTGCCAGTGTCTCACTGGCACACATTTCTTTCTGTTATAAGCATTCCGCATTTACAAATGTTTATTTTATATTCATAACATTTCCTCAGGATAAATTCCAATTTGTAGAAACATTGGCATAAATGGCATACGTTATTTTTAATCTTTTGATACATATTACTGAAAGCTTATTCCCATGCTCACTATTCAAGAGTTGATATTAACATTAAAAACATAATAGTTTGGAAATTTTATAAAACAGAGTGGCATTTGATGCTGTAACAGTCTGTGCCTCAGGGGCATTACCATTTCTCTGATGTTTGATAACTGGCAACTGATGTCCCACAGCAGAGACTGGAAAGTTAGGTTCAATTGAAGGAGCTGACACTGGCTTCCTACACAATCTTGGCCAAGTTTCTTTACCTTCATTCCTTAATTTTCTTATTTGTAAAACAGAGGAAAGAATAATTTCTATTTTAAGAAAATTCCTAATTTGTGTTTCATGAAGATGCTATGAAAATACATGAGGTGACCACCCCAATCCTTTTCAGACTTCTATTATGGTGCCTGTAAAAAGTCCATATGAGTGTTAATACTCTTATTGTGTTATTTATGATAAAAACTAGAGGCCTGGCACATGAATTCATGCATGGGTGGGGTCCCTCTGGGTGGCCTGTAGGGATTGGGCTGAAACCTGCAGTCCAATGCCTCCTTGAAGCTCCTACCAGCCACTCCTGCTCATCCTGGCCCCACTGTGCCTGCCACAGGCTTGAGCCCAATCAGTCCCAATTGGGAGAGGCTCACACTGTCGTAGCAGTGCACGCCAGCCATGAACCCTGCATCTGGTTTCCTCCCAAGGGGTGGCCTGCGGGATTGGGCTAAAACCAGCTCTCCAACATCCCCCAAAGGGTCTCAGATTGCAAGAGGGTGCAGGCCAGGCTGAGTGGCCCCCACCAGTGCACGACCGGCCCAGGGAGGGACCGCGGGAGAGCTTCAGGGAGTTTCTGGCTCATCTTGCTCAGTCCCAATTGGCCAGACCCCAACAGCAAGCTAACCTACTGTTTGGAGCCTGTGCCCCTTGGTGGTTAGTGCATATCATAGCGATTGGTCTACCAGTTGACTGTCTGCCCTCTGATGGTCAGTGCAAATCATAGTGAGCAGTTGAGTAGCCGTAGCATATCATTAGCATATTATGCTTTGGTTGGTTGTTCAGTTGTTCTGCCGTGCGGACTATTTGCATCTTACCCTTTTATTATATAGGATAGATTCATATTTTTGTGTTAAAAAACTGTCATATAACTGAAAACCTGTCCAAATCTAAATTTGAAAGTATTTTGTGATTTTAGAGGTGCATGCCAAACCTGTGCTAAAGTTTTCACATGCAATTAACTATAACACATATATTATGATTTTCCCTGTGATTTAGATGACCCTTCCCAGGCGAAGAGAGTTTAAATGAGCTATGCTAGGTCATACAATCCATAAATTGTCATATTTTGGCTCAGCTGTATAGGATTTGGCTTTAATGATATGCAGTATTGCTTTGAAAGTCTTGGAATAAAGACCTAATTTAATACAATATATCAACACCTCTCAAATAACCACATTTCTTGTTAATTCCAGGTTAAGTCCCACTATCTGCCTGGACCCTCCCATTAATTTTATATGTACACACCAATGCGAGTACATTAGCCCAAGTGAAATATAAGGGGTGGACACCAGTGGAGAAAGTCAGTGGGAAAAATTATAATTTCCTTCAAAATACACAAAAGCAAATGTGACTGGCTTTTAACTTATCACTGCATTAGAATGCTTTTATTTGTCTAGTTGAAGTTTAAAGCTTGGGAGGTACTTAGAACATTTTTCTCATGCTCTTATTTTCCAAGGTGCATATTGAGACAGAAAGAGGAAGTGCAGGAAAACAGAGCTAGCTCTGGCCTGTAAGCTCCCAATTCATAATCCAGAGCTTTTTGAGCACAAGATTTTGCCCCTTGGGCAAAACCTCATTAATCATGTTACCCAAAAAGAATAATTAACCATATGCATGATGGTGTGTTCACGAGAGTATTTCACTCAATAATTAAAAATAACTGAAAAATTATTTTAATACATTTTGATTTCAGAGAGGAAGGGAGAGGAAAAGAGAGATACAAATATCAGTGATGAGAGAGAATCATTGATTGGCTGCCTCTTGCATGTCCCACACTGGGGACCAAGCCCGCAACCCAGACATGTGCCAGAAAATTATTGTAATAGATTCATAAGAATCACTATGCAGGGGATTATTATTATTTAATACATGTAAGATTTTTTTGGAGGGAGGGATTTTTTCCCCCTTAATGGTTTTATTCTTGACTTAGTTGATAAATTACTTGAACACCTTCAACATAGCTCCTTCTCACACCCTCATGCCAGTGTTATTTGAGCATAGTAATAACTGACCATTATTGAGCAGAATGTTCAGGCAGTGTGCTTAACTAATCCAAATTATTAACACTTTTTTTCCTTTTTGTTTTACCCCAGCTTTATTGAAATACAATTGACATATATCACTCCATAAGTTTAAGGTGTACATCATAATGATTTTATATATGTATGTATGGAGAGATAATGACCACAATAAGGTTACTTATTGCATCCATCATCTCACATAGTTAGAACTTTTTTGTGTGATGGGGACTTTTAAGATCTAGCAACTTTCATGTATTTAACACAGTATCGATAACGATGGTCTTCATGTTGCACATTACATCCCCAGAACTCGTATCTGTGATCACTGCTTTAGCTGTAGTAATATTTTATTGAACCCCATAGTTTCACAGATGTTGTTTCAGATTTGGGGACAGTGCATGTTATGAATTCAGAAATCAGTATCTCTCTCTCCTTGAGTCTAAATGGAGGTATCAGTGAATCTTTCATTAAGACAGAGCTTTCCCTCCAAGCATTGCTGTAGCTAGAAATTGACAGCTGATGGGGCAGAAAGTGATGGGGAAAGAGAGGAAGTAAAATGATGAGCAAAGGGGTAACTCTTTTTAAAGAGGCCAAGCAGATGAAAATATAATCATTGGAGAATAGGAGAGAAAGAGCTCTCTGATCACCTAAAGGTCTTAGTAACAAAAGGGTAGAGAATATTGTTTAATGTTAGTCTGTAGAAGAATTTGGAAAATTTTGTAGTTAAATACTGAAATCTCCTTCTAATGATACAATGCTGTTTGGAGAAGAATTCAGTCCAGAGAGGGTCAATTTTCCAGCACAGAAACATGAAAGACAAAGATAGTGTATGGAGCCCAATATAACACTGTTATTAAAGGTCCACCTCTGGAGTCACTAGGTCTGCTGTTTTTGCTGCTGTGAACTTATCTCTGAGAGTCTTAGTTTCCTCACTGAATACTGAGACTAGTTCTTACCCACAGGGGAGATGATGCTGAAAGAGGAGATAATACTTGTTAATTCATTTAGCCTTGGGATCTAGGGATTGTGTGATGTGTTTTAGCCACTGAAATCAATACATTTGAGAATATAAATTGCCCTAGTTGCCACACCAAGATTTTTTCAGACATTATTTCACTTAATTCTAAAAACTGGATTGTAGGTATTATTGCCATTTTGCAGATGAAAAAAAAAATACCCTGAAAAAAACTAAGGAAATTGTGACTGTGAAGTTTCGCTTGTATGTCTTTTTTCCACATCCCATATGCCATTTAGACTTACACCTACCAAAAGCATTCTAAATAGTTGGTTTTCTCTACCTGTGAACATCTCTAGTGACGAAAACGTCACTTAGAATTATAAGTGTGACTTCTGATCCTTTTTGAATGTGTGAACTCACAAGAGACTTCATGATAGCATGCCAGATAAACTTCAAAAAACATCCATTTTTTTTAAAAAAAAAAGCCTGCCAGAGAGGCAAGAATAGGAATAAAACTAAATGAAAGAAATTCCATAACAGATTGAACCTTTTTACAGAGAAGAAACCTATGGCAAGAGGCAGCATGACCCCAATGTAAAAGGTGCTAAGGGAATCCATCCAAATATTTAATATGTGGGCCTACACATTTACTTTTTTCCCTTCATTTTTATTGTTGACACTATTATAGATGTCTCCATTTCCCCCCTTTGCCTGTCTCAACTGGCCCCCCGCCCTTCCCTCTGGCCATCACAACACTGTTGTCTGTGTCTATGGATTATGCATATATGTTCTTTGGCTAATCTCAAGGTACATGCCCTTGATCTGAATCAAACCTGGGACCTTTCAGTCCCAGGTCCATGCTCTATCCACTGAGCCAAACCGGTTTCGGCTCTTCACCTTTTTTTTTTTTTTAATCCAGTTCCCCCTCCTAGAGAAGTTTGTGAGTGAAATAATAGCACAGGGAGACCAAAATCCACAGTACTTCGTACTCTCCCTCTCTGCTTAATTAAACCAGATAATTTACTGGAAAGCACTGTAATTAATTTTCCATTACAATACCCCTTTCCTTCTATTGCCCTTTTCCCATTGTGATTTCCTGCTAGCCTTCTCTCTGCACTGATGCTTCTTGCTTCCTGCCTGCCCTCTGTGAGCTTCTGAGTGGATGTCAATAAGCAGCTGTGACTTCCATGGCAGTAACCTGCAGAAGGTGTCTTGCCACCAATGACTGTCTAATACAGCCGTGGGCAAACTATAGCCCTTGGGCTGGATCCGGCCCGTTCGGCTGTTCTATCCGGCCCGCGGAGCCGAAAGAGCAGAGGGTTCTCTTGCTCTCCCCTCCGCTCCTTCACCAGCAGCCCAAGATGAGAGTGCCAGCATGGTCAGGTTGCTTTTGTTCTGGCCCTCCGGTCCAGTTTAAGAACCCATTGTGGCCCTCGAGTCAAAAAGTTTGCCCACTCCTGGTCTAATACTGCATCTCAGTGTGGATCTTCTAAATCTCCACTGGAATTTCTGCCCACTAATAACAAATACGAACACAGAAAAATGTGATGGTCATAACAGACCATGATGCTGTGGTCTTTGAGGAAAACAACAAAGCCATGTTGAGCTAATATTAAGCTCTGGCATCAGCATACGGTGCTGTCCTGTAGAAGAGGACACTTCATTTCACTGAAAGCTCCACAATAGGGGGTAGAAAATTAAAAATCACAGGTCCCATAATTGAATAGAATTTTATTACTAGTGAGTTAGAATTAATAGGCTGTTAATGTGTTTAATGATTGGTGGCAAATTATTATTATTATTTTTTTCGTAAGTTCTGCTATTGCCTATTTGCTTGGTTTGGAGGCCAATCCAGTAAAAGCCTCTGATTAGACATTAGACATCTGCTTTCTCACCCAGCATAGTCCTCTGTGGTTCGAAGCCCCCTTACCTCCGCATTCTCTGTGGAGGGTATGGATATCCCTTCCTTTGTGAGCACTCTTTTTTACATTTTTATTCACTGTCGACACTATTAACAGATGTCCCCCATTTTAACCCCCCCCCCCATTACCCACATCCATCCAGCCCCCCTCTCTTTTTAGAGTCATCTTTTTCTTTGTCCCTTCTGTGGCTATACATCCTTTCCAGTGTGCAATTGTCTGCCTTGGCAAGCAAGATCTAAGGCTGGTTTCCAATGGCGCCATCACCTGTTAATGCCTGGTATGCCCTGCTAAGCTCGCAACTATATGACTATTCAGTGTTAATGGACCTGGAATTACAGTGCTGGTTAGTGATCTCAACGTGTAAGATTAGAGTAGATAGAGGACATCTCAGTTTCATTTGCAGTGTTAGTTAGTGATCTCAAGTAAGCAGCCCTAATCCTTGAATATGTAACAAGGAATATTTTGATAGCATTTAGGTACTGAAGTCCCTGTGTTTTGAAGAAGCTAGTGAACTTTTGAAAAACTTAGTTTCTCAATCTCAATTATATACACGGAATCCTTAGCACTTCACTTTCATGTAGAAAAGTGAGAGGTTTTTTTTTAATTTTTTTTTTATTGATATTTCACAGAGAGGAAGGAGAGAGATAGAGAGCTAGAAACATCGATGAGAGAGAAACATCGACCAGCTGCCTCTTGCACACCCCCTACCGGGGATGTGCCCACAACCAATGTATATGCCCTTGACTGGAATCGAACCCGGGACCTTTCAGTCCGCAGACTGACGCTCTACCACTGAGCCAAACCGGTTTCGGCAGGTTTTTTATTTTCCCCCCAATTTTCCAAGCTTTTGTAAAATTGAGGCTATGAATTGGATTCTGATTCATCAAATGTAAGTTCAAACACCCTTCCAATAAATGCAGTAACCAGTATAATTGTGTTGCGCCAGCACAGCCAGTGGTTCAGCGAGCCTGAGGGAGGGCCGGCGAAGGATGAAGACAAGACAGACAAAGAGAATAAGCTGGGTCTCGGTGGGTCTTCTGTGCCTGGCTGAGGCCATGGAACAGATCCAGACTGCAAGCTGAGGCTTTATTTTATAGCCAGAGGTAAACAAGGTAGTGGTCACCATAGTTACAATGTTCTTGTGAGTTTCATTTGTTTTGGCAACACTTGATGCACCTACCACAGCCCATTAGCTACCCAGATAGGATTTAGGGAGCATCACAAGGTCAAGCTTAATTATGCTAAGAGGGCTGTGCCCTCTAAGCTGGGATTTGTTTGAGGCTTTACCAGCAGGTCAGTCTGAAGTTCAACCCTATAACCGCTCCCTACATATAAGGAAATAGTTTAGCAGCTTTACAACTCTTTTCCTTTACACCCCTTCTCTTAGCTCCAGACTGGCTGCTCTATGTCACAGGCAGCACACTTTTGAGAAGCCTGGTGAACTAAGGATTAAGAGAGTATGGCCTGTGGAACCAGGTGACACAAGTTCAAATTTTGTTGCTGCTGATACGTAGCTGTGTAGCTTTGCATCTGCTCTTCAACTCTCTGTATGTGGTGTTTGTATCTGCAAAGTAGGGATGATGAGGTTTTAAAAAGTTAATATCAATAAATCATAGACTAGGACTTAGCACAAAGCGATTTTTACCTGTGAATGTTATTATGTATTTTTCAGTATTGTTTTTCTGCTATAGTTAAATGTAGTGGACATCTGATTTTATTCTGCACAGTATCCCTTCATCTATTGCTAAGGAGTTTTAAAAATGTTTCCTTCTGTGAAATAGCTTCCTTCTGCTAGGTGTCTTGGTTAAACTGCCAGTTTAATAAATAACTTTGTAGCAACCCATCTAAGACTCACATTTCTAGGAGAGTGTCAGGTTGATGCAGAAATAGATGGTACGTTGTTTTTCCTGTCACATGTACTCCAACAGTTGTCCTGTATCTACTCTAATCTTTCTTCAGATACCCCCAACCCCACTCATAACTTGTAAAAGTTATGGCAATTTAGGAGTATCTGCCGCTACTTGAGCATGATTCCTGGATATTTTAAATCCTACTTTAATGATCAGAATGAGCCTTCTGACAAAATACTGTATCTCCTTGAAGTGAATATTTTTCTATTATCTTGTTACATTTCAGAAGACATCTCAGCTCCTTAAGGATCTGATAGAGCTTTTAATTCAATAGCAACCTGCCTGGCTTGTCTGTAGAATGCTCATCTAAACCCTAAGATATTTTCACTCCTGTATCATTTTTTCCCTCCCCCTTCGATTTAGATAATTTCACCTCTGTCTTCCACACTTTCTTTTGCTTGAGTTCAATGAACATTAAAATTCATATATGAGTTCTCCAATAACTAGAAGCAGAAAGGAATAAAGGCAGGCATGAGTGAAGATCTTCAATATTTTATCTGTGACAGTCTTGCTGAAGAGAGGAATCAACGCTTGACACTCTGCGGTACATAGGAATGTGTATGCACATTATAATATTATGCACTCCCCTAAAACTCATCAAATGCTTCATGGGTGCTAATCACTGCCTTGGGTTCAGTGATACAAATATAAATGACATAATCCTTGCCATCAAGGAGTTTTTAATCTTTTGAGAGAGGCATGCAACCTGGTATGGTGCCAAATACAGTAGCCTTTAGGTCAAGAAACTTTTAAAAAATATATATTTTATTGATTTTTTTACAGAGAGGAAGAGAGAGGGATAGAGAGAAATATCGACGAGAGAGAATCATTGATCAGTTGCCTCTTGCACACCCCCTACTGGGGATGTGCCTGCAACCAAGGTACATGCCCTTGACCAGAATTGCACCTGGCTCCTTTCAGTCCCCAGGCTGATGCTCTATTCACTGAGCCAAACCGGTTTTGGCTCAAGAAACTTTTGATGTTGGATTTTCAATATCTGCCAGCCTTTCCCACTCTGTATGCTAGAAATCAACTTTCTCTTCAAAACCTCCTTTTATTTTTTATTTTTAGAAGTATTCAACTTGGCCTATCGCTGTCATCCATGTATTTCCAATAATTCTCTCTCGAACTATAGTGATTCATATAGGATTTGATTTAACCAGATGCTTAATCCTCAGAATACCAGAGGACAGCGATTTAAAATAGGAGGTCCTGACTCATGCAGATGTCTTCTAAGGAGTGAAAAAGGACTGTGATTTCTGAAGCTTCTGCCCACATCTGTTTTCCTCATCTCTCTGTACCTTCCTTCCCCCTGTGTTTGCTGCAGTGCTGTGGTTAGCAGGGATCTCTCACCATGTATAGATGGTGAGTTGTGCGAAAATGGTCCAGTGAAATCAGAAGGCATCCATATAACCCAGGGGTCCTTCCTAGGAGACAGAGGGATTATCAAAAGATATCCAATTAACTACAAAAGATGTCTTCTTGGTCATGGTTGGCCTTTATGGGGAAATACCCAAAGACATTGTATTGGGATGTGATATTTTAATGTACTATTTTTCTGAGCTTTCATTTTCCTGTAACATAATGGCTAATGAAGAAAACTGGGCATTTTTGATAAGATTTATAATAATAACTAGCTGACATCACATCTTAAAGTCATGGTTTACAACAGGACAAATATTAGTCCAATCTCTTCTCAAGGAGAAGGGGTTATCCTCCGCATTTTTGACACCTGAAAGTCAAAGGAGGGATGTGAGTGTCTAATTCCCGGGTATCTTCAGCACCGTCCAAATAGCCCAACATGCTTTATGGTTTCCTTCATCTTCCTTCCTTCCTTTGAAATTATGCCTGTCTCTGGGAATTGAGGCGCCGAAAATAGCTGTACAACTTCAAGTATCCACTCATTATCCCCTACAGACTGTGAGCCACTTCTGCCCTTTGCCCAGTATACTACAAAGACTGTTTTATTTCCATTTCTAAAGGGAGATAAATGTGTTGGCAGACTAGTCATTAGTACCATTAGGAAATAGGTATTCAAGCTAAAAATAATGGAGAAGGTGAAATTTGAGCATATTTCAAATGGGACTGGACAAAGCCCCGGAGACAGTGCTGGAGGGAATAATACAGCATTGTCACTTGGGCGAGATCAGGTAACTTCGCTTCAAGGGGACCTTTTAACCCCTATTTGCACTTCTGAAATCCTATTATGATGAAAATGGGTTTGGCAAATGAGTGCCAGATACCCTTTAAAAGTCATTTCATAATTGCTTCTGATCTGGCCATTTAAAAGTATAACCCCTTATCTATCTCCGTGATAGGACTTATATAATTATTTTAAGGAAAGAAAATGTTTTCTGCACATTTCTCTTTCTTACATGGTATCATGAAATTGAGTCCATCTTGGGAGAGCTAAGTTGTAGTCTGTAGTTTGCCCTAATTGAAAATATATTCCTGGTTTTCTTTTACATGCTGAGAAAAAAAAAAAGAATCTTATGAAACAAACAAACAAACAAACAAAAAAACAGCTGTCTATGGTTTGACATCAAATGTGCATATCTGTTTTTCAGTGAACATTAGAGGGTTTAATATGAGCATAATAAATTTCCTTTTTATTAAATACTAGAGACCTGGTGCACGAAATTTGGGGAAGGGAGGGCATGGAGGGTGGAATTCCTCAGCCTATGCCCTCTCACACAGTTCAGGAGCCCTCAGGATGTCCAACTGACAGCTTAGGGAGGGAGCCTAAGCCCTCAGTCAGACATCCTTAGCACTGCCACGGAGGTGGGAGAGGTTCCCACCACAACTGCTGCATTCACCACCTCTGAGCCCCGCTTCTGGCTAAGCAGCACTCTCCCTGTAGGAGCACACTGACTACCAGAGGGCAATTCCTACATTTAGCACCTGCCCCCTGGTGGTCAGTGTGCATCATAAAGACCGGTCATTCTGTCATCTGGTTGATTTGCATAATTGCCTTTTATTATATAGGACTAGAGGTCTGGTGCATAAAATATGTGCACAAGTAGGGTCCCTAGGCCTACCTGGCAATCAGGACTAATGTGTGGGGCAACTGACAAGGTGATTCGGGGTGCTCTGCTGGCACCTGCCTTGGCTGGCCTGGCACCGCCCTCTTGCCAGCCCTGCCCCTGCCACTGCTGCTGGTCGCCTCCCTCTGCAGGGTGACCAGAGGGGCGATTAGGGAAGCCCCTGTTGGCACCCACCTTGGCTGGTCTTAGGCCTGTGTGCTAGGGGCAGCTCCTGTGTTGAGGGTCTGCCCCCTGGTGGTCAGTGCACATCACAGCGACCAGTTATTCCACCAGTCCTTCTGCAGTTCAGTGGATTTGTATATTAGGCCTTTATTATAGAGGATGTAAGAAACATCAACAGCAGCCAGTGATAAAGAATATGTATTCCCTCAGATGAAATTCTAAAATCTATTTCTACCTGTAAATTTCATGGGCAGAGTGGAAAAGAGCAGAGGCAGTGGGCAGCACTTTTAGTGAGAGATATCATGGACTATTTGAAATCTCATCAATAATATCTCTTATTTGTCTTGGCAACATATTGTGCTACTCTCCTCTGATTTATTCAATATAAATTATTTCTGTAACACTGGCGAGGTTAAAACATTTCTAGCCAAGCCCGATGAGTGATGTTAGATTCTTTTCTTTTTAACAGTTTTATTGAGATATAATTCACATGCTGTAGAGTTTGCCATTTTAAAGTGCCCATTTGAGTCATTTTTATTATATTCACAGAATTGTGCATCTATCAACACTATTAAATGCTACAACATTTTTCTCATTCCAAAAAAGAAAGCAGATTAGTGTCTGTTAAAGGCTGGGGGAAGGGGAAAATGGGAATTTTTTTAATGGGTCTGAGATTTCTATATACAAGATTTGTCTTCTGTGGACATTTCATATACCGTATTTGCCGGCGTATAAGACGATTTTTTGGCCCTGAAAAATACCGTATTTGCCGGCGTATAAGAGACTGGGCGTATAAGACGACCCCCTAACATTTCCACTCAAAATACAGAGTTTGTTATATACTTGCCGTATAAGACTACCCCCCACTTGGAGGCATATTTTTCAGGGCCAAAAAATCGTCTTATACGCCGGCAAATACGGTACATAGAATAATGTGGATTTTTTTAACTAGTTATTTTAACATGTTCAGGGTATACCTATCTTGTAGCATATATCAGTACTTTATTCCTTTTTTTTGCCATATAATATTCCATTATAGAGACATACCACATTTTGTTTATTCATTTATGAGTTAGGGGGCATATTGGTTTTTATCCTTTTTTGGTTATTATGAGTAATTCCATTATGAATATTTGTGCACAAATGTTTTTATGAAAAATTATTTTTATTTCTCTTAGGATTCTATAGGGGTGGAATTGCTCAATTAAATGGATATATTATGAGTTTCTACCAAATAATTTTCCAGAGTAGTGATATTATTTTACAATCCTGCCAGCAATTCATGAGGGTTTTAGTTTGTCTATATCTTTGTCAATACTTGGTATTTTTTATTTTAGCCAACTTGGTATAAAGTGGTATCTTATACTTTTCACTTATTTTTCCTAATGACTAATGATGTGGAGTATCTTTTGCATGTGCCGACTATTTGTATTTCTTCTTTGGAGAAGTGACTATTCAACTACTTTCCCATTTTTCATTTGATTATATGTCTTTTAAATTTTGAGTTGTAAGACTTTTTTATATATTCTAAAAGATAAGTCGCTTATCAAATAGATGGTTACAATATTCTCTCCCTTTCCATGGAGTGATTTTTCAGTTTCTGTTGAAATACCTTTTAAGATACTGAAATTCAATTTATATTTTTCTGTTGTCACTTGCTTTCAAGATTCTTCCTTTAGCTGTTCTGTTTCTTATGTATCTATAAGGACCTCCTTAAGTTTATTCTTCTTGTAATTTGTTAAAAAGTTGTAGACTAATGTTTTTGTTTTTAATCAAACTTTGGAAGGTTTTTGGCCATTATTTCTTTTTTAAAATATATTTTTATTGTTTTTTTACAGAGAGGAAGGGAGATAGAGAGCTAGAAACGTCGATGAGAGAGAAACATCGACCAGCTGCCTCTTGCACACCCCCTAACAGGGATGTGCCCGCAACTAATATATATGCCCTTGCCCGGAATCGAACCTTGGACCTTCCAGTCCGCAGACCGATGCTCTGCCACTGAGCCAAACTGGTTTTGGCACCATTATTTCTTTAAATATGCTTTTCCCCCTGATTGTGATGCTCCTCTTTTTCGAGGGCTCCTGTTGAGTACGCTGGTCAACTTGTTCTTGAGGCTATTTTCATTTTTCTTCTTTTTCTCTGCTCTTTAGACTGGATTGTCTCAATTGATTGGTCCTTAATTTTTCTTTCTCTCCTGCCAAAGCAAACTTGCTTATGGTAAATTTCTTATTTCAGTTATTATAGTTTAAAATCCAAAATTCCCATTTACTTCTTTTCTCTTTATTGACATTGTCTATTTTGTGAGTCTTAGTTCTCATATATTCTTTAAGTATGTAGACATTGTTTGATCTAGATCTTTAAAGATATATAAAATATCAAGTTTAAAGCCTTTTGCTAAGGTAAAGTCCAACACCTGAGCTTCCTTGGCAACAGTTTCTATTGACCATTGTTCCCCGTGTTGTGGCCACACTTCCCTGTTTCTTTATGATAATTTTATTTTGAAACTGCACGTTTTAAATAATATAGTGTGGCAGTATTGGAAACCAGACCCCTCCAGCTGCAGAGTTGGTTGTGCTTGCTTTGTATTTTGGCAAATTATTGATTTAGTGAGTTCCTGGATTAATTAGGGAAAGTTTGTATTTCCCATTGTGCGTGGCTACTTTGGCTTCTGATGAGTAGCTTTAGTAGTCAGCTAGTAATCAGAGTAGAAACATTTTCTAAGTGAATTAACCAGAAAGTCTCCTAGAATTTAAGTGGCTGGGTGGGACCTGCCATTAGTGCTCCCGCAGTTCACAGCTGTCTCACCCTTAACCTCGTGCCTCTATACAACTTCAAGTGAAGCAGAAATGAGAGAGTAGGGCTGTCTCAGGTTTTCCAAGGCATGTGTGTGGCTTTTATGTGACTATGTTAGAGCTTTTAAAATGTCCTGTTGACATTTGATTTACCAGAAATTTCATTTAAGTTTTGTTTGTGTGTGTGTGAGACACATCTGTTAGTTCTTCAAATGACATCACTTTGACAGCTATATTGTAAACAATTTCCATTTTTATTTTTATTCTGGACATAGGCTTTTTCTGTTGAGTCCTGTGTAATGTCAAATAACGCCAAGCCCTTTGGATAGGGCTTTTAAAGGTAGCCATCAGACAAGTCACACAGTGACAATACTTTGGGGATAAGGCTTTTTGAAAAGCTCCAGTCCTGATATGCTCTCTTTAGTGCTCGATAGGAACCTGGCTTTCATAACTTCCATATTTTCAAGGCTGCTGCAGAGCTGGAGAGAAAGAGAATGGGATAGGGCAAGTTAACATGCAACACATTTGCTATTTTTAGTTTAACTAGGCCTTATTTCTTGAATAAGTGCTACTCGGATTCTCATTAATTTTCACAATCCTCAAACATTTGATTTTAGCAATAGTTGCTTGTGTTCTTTCTGCTTTTCTGGAGCACATTTACTCAGGTCCTGGTTTCCCTATATTGGAAGACCATCTGTGGGACTCAAATGTAGAGTTCCAACGTCACTTTGAGTATCTGGGTCACTAAATCAAAACGAAGGGGCTCACAGATCCCTTAGCCTACCTGTTGAGTTTTCCAAGATCCTTAGCGCAATAGACCCATCTCAAGTTGTTTTTTCATTAAACATGGGAAGATTTAGAATATATAACTGCAGTAATACCAGAATTCCTCATGATTCCAACTTTTGGGAGCCCAGTAAAATGATAACATTTTATCACCCCCCCCTCCCTCAGGAAGAGAGCAAACTATCAGTAAAGAATATTATAGCAGCTTATGAGAAAATTTACAAACCCTACCATTCCAACTCCAGAAATTACACATTAGCTTAACCCTGTCACATTTCTTCCTTGGATAAATGTGATGTGCTACTGAGCTTTGGAGCTAAATAATTGTAAATTACAAAAGCATCCTACTCTTCATTAAAAAATCATCAAGGTGCATGCTCCTGCTTTGGTAATTATACCCTAACACATACTATTCATTATGGTAACAGTCCCGTCATTAACTTAGCTTATAAGCACATGATTATCTGATGATACCCAGGGGTTGACTCCCAGTTAAATATCAAAAGCTTCACATGACACATTATATTCCAAGATGTCACTATGTATGGTGAACATTTTTAATGCATCTCTTCACCTGTGAGATGCAGCCTGTGGTGAAGAATGCTAAGAGTTGATTTTAATGACATGCTGCACAAATAAAGTTCAAGAAGCAATGACATCATTGTTGAGAGAAGACGCGTGTTTCTAATGCAGGTTATTATTTTTTTTTTTTGCTATCATCTTTGAAGATCTTTACAACTTTGAGTAGAATAGGAAAAACAACAACACATAGCTTCAATAACATAAAAAATTAAGTGGCTTTCTTAAGGGTTTGTAGTGACTTCATCAGGGCTTGCCAACCATGTTTTTGTAAATATCCAATTGTTTAACTTATGCTTCTAAGTTCCACAAACATATTCAAATTGTATTAAAGGACATCTGTGGGTTCTTCAGTGTTTAAATTTCTTTAGGAGTAATCAGAATATCATAGAGACTCAAAACTAGTGTTTTTACTAACAAGAACTTTCTGAAAATAATCAGGTAAATTTGGACTTGTTAGATAAATAGAAATATATATCCTTTGCAACCCAGATTCTGAATTAAATTTAAATTATGCTGAAATTTCCCTGGATGTGTGGTTAGAGCATTGGACCAAAATTGAAAATGACTTGCTAACACTTCAAAATTTTAAATTTTGGGGTCTTCATACTCTATCAATCATGAATTTCTATAGATTTTACCTTTATCAACATCTCTCATATTTATATCTGCACTTCCATCTCCACTTAACCCTCTCTAGATGCATCATCTATCTGCATAGTTCAACCTCTTCCTCTTTGTTTTAACCTTGGTCTGACTGCCAAAGCAAAGTTCTCACCTTATCAATCTCAAATAGCAACCTTTCATGACTCTCATTACTTGCCTATAGAAGACGCAAATTGCTATTAAAGTTGCATACCATATAGCAACTGTCATATCAACTGTATCATTTTTCTAAATTTACAGATGTGAAAATTAAGTGTTAGAAATACTGAATGGTTTCCCAAAGTTACAGAGCTAATGACATATTCCGACCCATTCTAATAATGGTTTTATTACACTCTTGGTCAAGGAAACAGTCATAAAGAGACTATATATATATATATATATATATATGAATTGGTTTTTGTTCATGGTTACAATGTGAAATGTAACTGTAATAAGTAGCTGAAGAAAGACATTTTTAAATCTCTTTTGAATCATGAAAAGGATCTTGAAATTCAAATCCACTATATTTTACTAGTCTCTTTCATTTCAACAAAGACAAAAAGCTAGTTCAAATTAACAACGCACTGTTAAGGAGAGTTAACAACATAAATGTGTGTGTAGCTCATGAATAATAAACAAACACATTGTTCTCCTGGCTGCTCTTCCTATTAGCTTTTTAAAAATTCATTGTACTCAGGAGATTTATAAATTGTCAAGCCGTATCTTTTCTGAGGGATATTTATTTTCTAGTCAAAGTGGAAAGATTTACACTTTCCTCCTATGATCCTTAGTTCATTCTACTGGGATTAGCCAGACCTGAAAGAAGCAGGGAGTCGTTAGAAGATCATAGGCTGATATATTTAGATAAACCTACACTGAGGAAGTATCACATTAATTGAGTTGATCTCAAAAGAAGCAAAATGAATCACTCCCTCAGAGTATGTTATATCCAGTGAGGGCTGGGAGTTTCTTTTGTTATAAATAATGAGAAATGAAAATGAATGAAGTCAGCTGAAAATAAGAATGATTTGAAAAAGAGCAACATTATAGTTTTTGAAAATGGATCTATTCTCTGTAAGCAGAGGCAATAAAAAATTCAAGTAGAAAAGGGATTCAAGGATAGAAATGAAACCCTGCTTATTAGAGAGAACCAGGAGATGTGTGCTTGCTTTCTCAGATTATGGCTTTTCCCTCCCCTCTGACCTTTCTCTTTGTTAGTCTTGAGGTTGGAAATGTAGTGATAATTGTGCAATACAGACACTTTGTCAGAATTTGTAAGCGATAAAAAATGGAAAATAACCAAGTGCTAATGAAAGGCTATGGCACTTAAGTCTGGGCACTAGTCTTGCTGCAAGGGTAGACTTGGAGGGTTTGCAAATGAGGAGCTGTGGAAACAGGAAAGGAGCTCCCAGCATTGCTCCCGAATGGTTGAGTGACCTATAGAGGAAGCATTAGCATGTTTATATCCTATATCATACTACTAGGCTCACTACCATCATTGTGGAGTCTGAAAGAGCTGAAAGGAAGAAAAGATGATCTCGAAAAGTAGTTTGTGATATATAATACAATACTGTACCGACTTTTTCTCCCAGAAGATAGGTAGGTCTTGGATTTCTTCAGATCAGTAATTGACAGACCCCTACTCTTCCATAGCCATGCATCTGGAGGGGTTGCTGCCATTAACACAAATGGCTGTTACAACTTTTCACAGAGTCTGTAGGAAAAGGACAAAGCTGGTTGAGTAAGCTGAGCATTGAAGATACAAGTGCTGGTTGAGTTTCCTGTTCTTTTCTCATAAAAGGCATATTTAATAGTTACTTTCCCCAGTAGACAGCTTATGAAATGATAGTAGTAATAGCATTTAACCCAACCTTTATTCCTCTAAAACATCCTTGATATTTCAATGCTGAACTTACTGCTTTTTAAATATAGAAAACTCAGTACCTACTAAACTAGTATGGTCATCTTGGTTCTAGACAATTTTGATTACTGGAAAAAACTATATCAAACCACAATCCATCTCCCTAGGACTGCTGATCATTGGCTTAGCTTTACCTTATACCTAGATAGAGAGCTCCTATGTCCCTCTCTAATTTTTCACCAACCTTCCAATCCATGCTCTAAAAATACCTACTTTATTCAATTACTTCATTAATGATATGCCAGTAAATTTCTTCACTGTGGTTGAATTTATGGTATGAACCTTCATCTCTTGATTTATTCTCACTTCTAATATGGAAACATAACTAATACTTTGTGATTTTAAGTTTCATTTTTCTTATGACCTCTAATCTCCATTGGAAATTCTCTTTCATTGAATCCCTAAAAGGCTAGTGTCAGATCTATATAACATAGGCCTTGGGATTTACATATACTCAGAGCAATTCATGCTAGGTTTCATAAAATACAACAAATTTCAGGAACTTTACACAAGAGGAGTTTATTTTTCAAAATCCAATGTGGAAGTTTCTGGTTGGGTGATTCTTCTGGGAATCACTTCTCTATTCAGTAGCTAATGAATGTAGGCTTCCTCTATTTGCCATCCTAAATAACCAGAGTTTTCATGGCTATGATAGAAGGAAAATCAACAGAATAAGACATGGGAGAATTTTTACAAGGCAAGTTTGAAAACAGTATATATCATTTCCATTCATATCACACTGATCAAAATTGGTCATACTGCCCACTTTGACACAAAGTGTTTGAATGTAGTCTTCATGTATGTCCAGGAGATAAATTAGATGAGTGCGTTAGTCCTTAGCATTTCTCTGTCCCTTGTTTCTGAACACATACCATTCTGAGCCCTGAAAGTGTAGGACACTTTCTTATTGAATAGCTGAATTTCTAGGGCTTCTTATACTTAACACAGATTGATGTGGTACCAAGCACAGCACATTCTTAGTCTCACAAGACAGCAATAAGCACATTAATTACTCCTTTACAGAAGCCCCATCAGAATTAGAAGTAAGGCTCATTGATGGCTGGGAGTTGGCATTACATTAAGTAAAACTATTTGCCACTTTAACTCATACCTTTTATGAAAATGAAGTATTGTCCGATGCACACATTTCAGATAAGATGACTTGACTCACCTGGATTAATCAAATTTCACCTGGCAATGCCCTTCAAAGACCTATATACATTTTAGGCTTCAGTGTCATGACACCTGCTCCTGAATTCTGATTGTTTCACAGTCTATGCTTATCTTCTCCTTGTGCAAACTCCCATTGAAAACAGATATCCGAATGTCTTCAGTATAGTCCAGAAAACTTAAGTCACTAAGAATGATTAACAGTGGTTCAACAAGACATTTTGGCTCTGTGATTCTTTGGATCTTTAAACTCTCTCGTATTGCAATTCCTTTCCTTCTTTTTATTTAGGCTTTTAAACTGGAAGAACAACAAAAACCATTAATTTTGTCTATAAATTGCCCCATCCTTTTCATCTTTACTATTGGACAACAAATGAGTGAAGAACTAAGTTGACGTGGTTAGCATCATAGGTGAGGTCTGGTGCAGAACTGAACACTCATGAACATAAATGGCTTGACCATACCACACCAGCATCACCTAAGCTACATATTTTAAACTGGTACTTGATTCATATGTCACTCTGCCACATTTGATATTCTTATATATTTTTTAAAAAATAAATAAATAAATTTTATTGATATTTTACAGAGAGGAAGGGGGAGATAGAGAGTTAGAAATGTCTATGAGAGAGAAACATCGACCAGCTGCCTCTTGCACACCCCCTACCGGGGATGTGCCCGCAACCAATGTACATGCCCTTGGCCAGAATCAAACCCGGGACCCTTCAATCTGCAGACTGATGCTCTATCCACTGAGCCAAACCGGTTTCGGCCACATTTGATATTCTTAATTGACTGAAACTTCTGTTACTCTTCCTCGTTGCTAGAGCATTCAGGGAAATATGATTGCTACTCAGAATCTTGTCTGCCAGGCATGGAACTTCAGTAAGCAAAAAGAACACAAAGAAATATTTCCTTAAAACCATGGCCAATCATGCTGCTTCCTAGAAGCTTATTTTAATAAAAAGTTTTAAATCTATGTTAAATTGTAGCTGAAATTGAACGATTGGTAAAGAGGAATGAATTCAGCTAAATTGGAAAATTATGCAATCACACTGATTCTTTTTCCCTAACATGAAACACTCTGGTACTCAGAGTAGTTCAGCTTGTTTCTCCTTCATCCTCACAGAAATGTATTGTTAAGTATCTTGAGAAAAGAGGAAAAAGTACTAATGAGCTCTCTGTCTCAGGCAGGGTCACTGAGGCATCTCTCTGAGAGACCTTGTCTTGACTTCTGAGGTCAGATTCTCAGAAATTGTTGTATGGAGTTGAGAATATGTGTTCCTCTGACCTAATGGAGAGTGAAGATGAATCATTAATGAGTTAAAATGGTCAAAGATTAGTCCTGCTTACCCAAAGAACAACTATTGTTCTAGGTAGGTGAAGGTAATGAAAAACCTGAGGTAGTGAAGAGTACTTTAAAAAGCTATGCTTTTCCCAGAAAACAGCCAGAAGAGTTTTAGGGAAGGATTTCTCTTGAAAGACTCCCAATGGTTTACCACACCTCACACAGAACAGAAAAAAAAATCCACCTAGCTAAGACATGTGAAGTTACTTCTTAAAGTCTCAATGACTTCTCTCAACTATTCCCTCTTTTTCCTAAACTCAGCATCTCTGTCCCTCAGTTAACCAAAGCTCTTCCAAGAGGTCTGATCATGACAGCAATGTTGCATCTATGAGCCCTTGTCATTACTGCCTCTTGGTAATCCTTCCTGCCATGTGGAAAATTACTCATAATTTTGGAATATAGATATTGGGTGGAGTAATTTATTTTAAGTGTTATACTCCTCTCTGAACATAGTCGGCTGACCAATGAAATAACGTCTCCAAAATCACGGTCAGGAAAAAGATAGCCATGATACATAGAGGAGGAAGAAATAAAGACAGCCCTGAAGTGAAGAACCTAGTGAGAAAGTAGAACTTCTAAAATATGAAGAAATTATAACAGCCTGCAATTTAAGTGTATGCAAATTCCAAATAGTCACAAACTACTCGGAATATCTAAATTAAAAATAAAAATAAAAAAGCATTGTAACCAAGGGAATAATAATACAAATGGTTACTATTAATAGAATGATTAATCCAGAAAGGCATGGTTTCATATGTATTTACATACATTAATTTAATCCTCACAGAGAAGTTATGAGGATGCTGTTAGCACATCGATAATGACAACACCAAGTCTTAAGGAAATGCAATAATTTGCTCAAGGTTACCCAAGAAACAAATTAGTACTGACCTGAGATTTGAACTCACAGTGGGTTAATTAAATACCTTATAGCAGTATATGGTGGCTAAAGAACCACCGGTGAAATTCTGTGAGGCTAAGTGGAGAGTCAGAGAGGCAAAAGGGCTAATGTAGCTATTAAGAAAGAAAAGTGGTATAGTAAGATTAGCTTATCTACTGGCTGGGTGTCATTTCACTGGCCCAACCATATTTTCTGTCCTTATCCAAGAAATTAAAGCTAGAATCCAGTTCAGGGGAAACAAACCCTAGATTTTAAAGCCAGGTCTTTCTACTTTCAGTTGAGATCTTGTTATCTGTAGGTTTTACTTTCACACATATACTTCTCTAACCCACTTTCCTTCTGTAACTTTAAAAAATATATATATTTTATTGATATTTTACAGAGAGGAAGGGAGAGAGACAGAGAGCTAGAAACATTGATGAGAGAGAAACATCGACCAGTTGCCTCTTGCACACCCCCTACCGGGGAATGTGCCCACAACCAAGGCACATGCCCTTGACCGGAATCAAACCCAGGACCTTTCAGTCCGTAGACCAATGGTCTACCGACTGAGCCAAACTGGTTTCGGCCTTCTGTAACTTTTTAAATATTCTCCACATATGAAAGCTCCTGTGGTCCACAGATTGTTCTCTAAATTAGTCTTTGTCATGCACTGAGTCTTGTCTTCTTTCTGCTCATCTCTGCAGAACTCCGCTGTATAATTCAATTTCTTTAAAAAAAAATCTTTCATCTTTGCTTTGATTAATCACTCTGATGCCAGATTGTATTATCTTTAGCTAAAGTGGATTAAGACACATATGTAACAGAAAAAGTTAAGTTCCAAATATTTTTAATATGTTAATGAGAAAAATGCAGATAGTCATCAACATTTTTAAAAATTCAAACCTCACATGTTGATTTAAATTTAGCATGTAAAATAAATTAGTCTGTTTTAAGTCATCATTTCAGAGAAGAATTGAAGTTATATATTAACTTCTCTATATAAGACAGACCTTTTAAATACTGATATTTCCTGGACCCCATTTTTAAATACTACCCAAATATCTGGCCTAGATTCAGGCACATAGGGCAGGAAAAAGATTGTGTGGTATAGAGTTCAGTTCAGAAGGCCCATAATTTATACTAGCTGGCTCTCAGAGGGAAGTGGAGTGAGTGGTTTAGTGAACAGGAGAGGCAGGCTGGTGGAGACTTATGAGTCAGTAGTTCATCCATGAGAGACAGTCTCTCATGATTTTCTAAAGGGTCATCTGTATAACAACTGTATAGAAATTACCTGTATGCTTTAAAACCTCAGAATCCAGAGCCCCCACCCTTTCATGCTCTTTGGGATGATTCTGTGCACAGCTGGATACAGGGGCTCAAAGGAAGTTTTATGGGTCTGTTTGTACTCCTTCTCCAGCTTTCAGTATTAACGCGGTTAACTTCTTTGCAGGGTTAACTCGACCTGAAATACTTTTTTGTGTGTCTCAAATTGGCTGCCAGGCATGACAAAGGCTGTATTTTCTTGGATTTATGTCCAGTAGAAAAAGTGAGCTTGCTCCCTCCATAGCTCAAATAAAAGTCCCGGGCTTTAAACATCTGTGATATAGAAAGCTGACTGCCGAAACCGGTTTGGCTCAGTGGTAGAGCATCGGTCTGCGGACTGATGAAAGGTCCTGGGTTCGATTCCAGTCAAGAGCATGTACATTGGTTGCGGGCACATCCCGGTAGGGGGTGTGCAAGAGGCAGCTGGTGGATGTTTCTCTCTCATCGATGTTTCTAGCTCTCTATCTCTCTCCCTTCCTCTCTGTAAAATATCAATAAAATATATTTTTTTAAAAAAGAAAGCTGACTGACGAGTAAGGATGAAGGGCTTGGAAGAGAGAAAGACTGGAAGTTTGTGACTATTGAAATAGTTGGTTGAAAGGCAAAGGGGCCCTGGAATAAGGGGAAGTGAGAAGAGAGAGCAGACCAGTAGACTCAACAGACATTTCAGCCCTAGCTGGTTGGCTCAGTGGCTAGAGCACCAGCCTGCAGAATGAAGGGTCCTTGATTTGATTCTGGTCAAAGGCATGTACCTTCGTTGTAGGCTCCTCCTCCCCCCACCCCCTCTCACCCCCCCCCCGGCGATCAGGGCACATGCAGGAGGCAACCAATTGATGTGTTACTTTGTCTTTCCCTCTCTCTAAAATCCAGGATTAAAAACAAAACAGAAAAAAATCTTAGAAGAAGAAAAAAAAGACATTACAAGATATAGGTGACACAGTTTTATGTATAGCAATAGAGCTTACATTTCTGAATTTGCAATGAGCGGGTTTAACTTCACATGGTTAATAATACTGTAGTGTTGAAAGTGCATGCCACACACTTTCATAGAAGTGAGTGATAAATTTCACCAAGTAATTATTTGTACTTGTTGTGGTGATTATACACTTTATCCTTAATTTTGGGCATGGGAGATGGGAAGTCATTAAAATCTTTAAGCAG
Source organism: Vespertilio murinus (assembly GCA_963924515.1). Taxonomy (NCBI): domain Eukaryota; kingdom Metazoa; phylum Chordata; class Mammalia; order Chiroptera; family Vespertilionidae; genus Vespertilio; species Vespertilio murinus. The sequence continues at coordinate 11,485,187 of OZ004714.1, forward strand.
GGAAGTGACAGAATTAGTTTTGTGAAGTAATAGTCAGTCTCTTAAGAATGAATGAAGGCAAGAATGAAGAGGCTACTGCAGCACTCCAGGTGAGTGAGTAAAATCACAAAATCAGTTTCAAACACCAATATGCAATATTCTTTTAGTAGAACCAGATATGCAGCCAGTGTCTGTCTATCTCTGTCTCTCTTCCTTCTTTCTGACTCAAGGTCAGGTCATGTCCATACAATCTAAGGAGGCTATTGATTTCCTATGTAATTGTTGTCAGTAATTTTTTAAAAATCTGGTTTATTTGCCCTGTAAAGTCTCTTGCATTCTGAATCTTGCTGAAGGCATAGCCATGGTGGTGCTGAACACGCTCCCTTTCCCCCTTCTGTTATCTTCCTTTATATTGTACTTGGTTTTGGAGGTTGTTTTCAGATTCACATTCAATTTTTGGCACAAAATGTATTATAGCTTGTCTTCTGTATTTCCATTGGGAGATTCATAATTTCCAGTTATCTATTTTTGGAAGCACGATAGTTATGACTTAATTATGTGCGCCGTTATTGCTTTAGTGCTAGTTTTACCCAGGAGATTAAAATTCAACGCGCGTATGAAATACCCCTGTATCGTTTACCATGGTAACCCGTGCAGCTAGTAGAGTATCAGGCACAAATTACCTTTCTGATGCTTAGTTACGTAAACGAATAAATGAGCCCGTGTCCTCTAACTTGCTCTTGGCATGCTGGCCCCAGAGGCCTGGGCCTGTCACTTCCTTAGCGGGATGTGAGCTGCAGAACCCTGGCTTACAATGTCTCTGTCCAAACCTCTGCACTAAACAGAGGACCACACTGTAGCCTGGCTTCTAGCCGCCCAAGGCTCTGTCTGTAGGAGGATTCCAGCCTGCCCCACAAAGTCCAATGCTTCTAGAATTTCCTGCTTGTTCTTGCCAACACAGGACAATAGGCTCTTGACCTTGACTGCCCTTTCTTAGAATATTTACTAAAAGGAGCTTATGGTTCTGAACCCTTATTTTATTATTATTTTTTTATTTTGCATTTTTGGATTTTAAGATATACATGTACCTTCTACAACTCAGAAGTGTCTTTTCCCCCAGTCTCTCTGGGAGGATAGGATCCTAACTTCAATATTTGCCAGAAAGCAAAGTCACATTTATACTGAGCAACCCTTTATAATTTCTCACTTATGTGCCTAGAGAGCCTCTGATAGCTCCTCATCCCCACCCCCCTCTTTCTTCATTCTCTCTTTGAAAGGCCCCGTTACTTCTGCTTTCCTCTCCTTTCAGTTATGGAATAAAATCTGTAGTCATCACTTGAACTGATGTCTCGCTGTGCTTGTCATTCAGATAGGCTAAAAGTATGCCACAGTCTAGCTTGAAGAAGTTATGGTATGCATCTAAGTCTATATAATTCACCCCATTATTTCAGGTTTTACAGAGACTGAGGAGCTAATGAGGCATCTTAGAGCTTATGATTTCACTTACATGTGGCACCTAATTAAAATAAACTAACAAACAAAATAGAAACAGACTCAGATACAAAGAACAGACTGCTAGCAGTCAGAGGGGAGGGGGAAGAGGGACTGGGTGAAAAATGTGAAGGAATTAAGCAAAGAAAAACCTCAGAGAAATAGACAACAGTAGGGTGATTACTAGAGGGAAAGTGTGTAGGGGGAGGCAGAAGAGGGTAAAGGAGGGATAAATGGCAGTGGAAGGAGATAAGACTTGGGGTGGTGAATACACAATACAAAATGCAGATCATGTATTATAGAATTGTACACGTGAAATCTGTAGAATTTTTTTTTAGCCAATACCACACCAATAAATTGAATAAATTTGTTTTTAAAAAGCTTTAAACCTCTGCAATTTCATCTTCCTGAAGCCAATTGTGGGATTATGCTCACTATTTGCCTTTGCTATATAGCATTTTCTACCCAAATTATATCCAAGATCTTTTTATATTTTAACTCTGCTTAATGCTGAGCTGACTAAATATGAGCAGACCGTGGCCCCGTACAAAAAGTTGATGATATGAGGGACCCCTTTGGGTTCAGAGGTAAATAGCTCAGTTAATCCTAAGGATATTTTTCCTCTCTTTAGTTAGCAGACCTGGATCACTTCTATACATGCAGATTTAAGTAAATTTTTGTATCTTCAGTGTTTTCACTTTCTCTTATTTGAGCCACAGAGTGTCAACATATACAAAACTAATTCTTGTCTTACCACCACATAGAAATTACAGATATTTTGCCTTTACTTTCTCAGCTTGCTTTAGAAGGTTCAGCTCCAGAACGGGCCCAGTACTATGCAATTGTAGGGCAATTCTGCTTTAAGTTGATAAATCATTCAGGCAGAACTCAAATATTTATCAAAAATACATTTACCTAAATCACAGATGCTTTGTGTGCAGAGGGACTAGGTTGGTTTGCCAGCACTTACTAAATAATTTATCAAACCCAGATTTGTTTGTACCAAAAAAACAAACAAAACCCAGCTCATAGTAAAATGAAATAAAAGCGATTCTTTCTGGGAATAGTAAGTTGGAAATAATGTGATTGTAACTCATCATCAAATTGTAAATGCTCAGTTCAATAGTCAACTCCTGGTGTATTCCAAAATAGATAAACAAAATATATGTTTTGTTATCCTCAATTTAAAAGTGGTCTGTATTGCCTGCTGCCTCCTCCCTCAGTCTTTCGTTCACTGATGAATAGAAAATACCAATCGAGTGTGATGGATATAGAAATTTTGGTTTTGATTTGAGTTCCTAACTGAACTTGAGTAGCTAAGACAACACTTTTCTTCATTTCCCAAAGTGCTCTAGTCACAGTTCCTGCAATTCAGAGCCTCTGTTAACACTTATACCCAAGACATGTAGCAACAGGGAGAATTCTGCATTTTGCCGTGTGGGCTAGTTCTATCCCCAGCAGGTGGTATCCCAACAAGTAAAGGTGGACGAGTTTTTTTGTTTGTTTGTTTGTTTGTTTGTTTTCTTGTGGCTAGACAGGTATTAGGCAAGCTTGGCTAATATTGTTCCACCAGCTTAAAACATATAATTAAAGAAATATTTTTTACCCCATAGTAGCCATAAGAATGCTCCCTGCAGACTTCCCACCACTGGGGATGTAAGTAGACAGAAGTCCTCCTCATTGCTGTTGGGTACAATCCAGCCCTACGTATTGGCCAAGAGGACTTTTCCTGGCCAATGACAGAACACAGCAGGGACACTAAGACCCACCCCTGTGAGATATGGCACTCCTATGACTGCACCTCTGCTCAAGGATTCACAGATGGCATTGATGGACATTCCTGGGATTCTCTAGGCCACACCCGCCAAGCTTCTCTCTCCTTTACTTGGGGGCAGAGTTATAAATCCACACTTCCCCAGTTCCCTCCCCATTTTCCCTCTGGAACCCTTTCAATCTTATTCTGGTCTTGGTGTCTGCTCTATGAAGGAGTAGCACGTAGACCCTACTCTACTGTCTCTCTGAGCTGGAATTACTGGGACTTTCTACCTACAGGTCAGGCCCTGCCTACTTCCTGAGACATTCCTGCCCAAGACAGGGCATTCACCAGAACTTTCCCAACACACCAAATTATGGGATGGGTCTAAGTGCCATAAATCTGGCCGTCAATTTTGCTTATTGTGTGATAGACAGAGTGTGTACTGCCAATCAAATTCCAGCTTCCTGCCTCATTAGTTTGGTCTGTATGACTGGTCCTTTCTCTCTTGGCTCTCTACCTTGGACATGGACTTCCAATTGAGGACAAAGTCTGGATCTAAACCCATGTGTACTTGGCTGATCCTTAACATGCTACCTCACCATTGCCATCACCTCCTTCTGCAGAGGTGGGTTCTATTTCTTAACTGCCAGCCACAAACTGATGCTTCATTGCAAATGAACTCATTATTCAGATTCATTCTGCTACTTCCCCTTTACTAATGAGCTTCTTCTGTGATTTCCTGTGGTAAAAAATTGGAACCAGAATAAAGTTTCTCTGAGATGGCCATTTTGACACAATGGGTCAGAGTGTTAGCTATAACCAGAGCTTGGTCTTTTAGATTGGTCAGTTTCTCTAGGCCAGTCTAGGCTTTCTCCTTTTTTGCATTGAGCCAATTTAATTGGGCCTCCAGCATGCCTTGGAACTGAGGCCACATGAAGTGATTAAGCTAATATAGAATTTTAAAAAAATTATCTTGTTTTCAACAGAGCTTTGGGGGACAGGGCAGAGAGAGAGACTGGGGAAGCTGGCATCAATAATAACCAGCTTTTGAGAATAAAACTAATAAATAAAGAAAAAACACTTTTTATTATCTGTCCCTAGCAATGAGGTCAATTTGTCATAGTTTAATTTTACTTCTTATAAAACCTGTCAGTGTTCAGATAAAACCATAGTTTGTGTTTTTCCTCTTATTTGTAGATAGTGTATAAATAATTTGATAGCAAATTAGTTATAACAAGCTCAGTTCCATTTCATTATATTACCACAGCTGTAAAAACAATCCCTTCTGTTGTCTAAGGAATCCTTGGTAAGGGGAAATCTCAGAATTCATTTGCTGCAACACTGTTTTCTCTATTTCCTTTCCTTTTTACATGCATATTCTTTGTTCCTATGAGAGACTTCAGGCAGGTCCTCTCATGGCTGTTCTTTTGAAGGTAGCATAACAGATCAGGGACCCCTGCTGACAGTGAAGAGAGATCACATGGGTTCCACAGGAAGCCTAAGGCAATGGAGAGCTGATGTGCTAATCTCAGAGCCAATGTCACTTTGGGCGAGTTATACCATACATTTCAGGAGAGGCCACTGGGATCTCCTTCTAATCAACTAGTATAAAATCAAGAATCACACAGCTCATGGGAATTAGAAAGGGTGGATAAGTGCTTTCAAAATCACCATAATATTTGACCTAAGGGATGTGCTAACTTTCCTATGAATACAGTTATTATACTTAGTATAGAGATGTTGATGAACATATTGTTTTCATGAAAATCATAGAAGAATTTTCTCACAGTTCCTGCTATGAAATGTGCTGCTATTTGTCTTCAGCAACTGTTTGCTTTATTAGCTTGTAAACTCTTTACATTTTGTAACTCTTTCATGGTACTCATTGCTTGGTGAATTTTGGTCATTTGATCAGTTCCTGAACACTTTTTTTTTTATCACAGTTTCTTGTGTACCTTTTCTGATTTCTTCTCTCATGGATCTTTCAGACAATATATATACACGCACCATATTTTTCGCACCATAAGACGCACCTGGTTTTTAGAGGAGAAAAATAGGAAAAAAATATTCTGAACCAAATAGTGTAATAAAATATTTAATAAAGTATAACAGAATAATATTTGAACCATATAAACTGAACAGCAGTCAACAGTGGCATTGAGAACCATTATCACTGTCATTAACACATAAAGACAAAGGTTTGAGTACTCTAGTCTTCTGAAAACCCCAAGAACTCTAGCGAAGAAGAGTCAGAATTCATGAAGCTCATTTGGTCACAATCACTGACATCACTTTCTTCGCTGTCTTCGTATAAAATACAGTCTTCACCCGCTGCCGCTCTGCAACTCGGATCATAAGACGCAGGCACTTTTCCTCCCACTATTTGGTGAAGAAAAAGTGCGTCTTATGGTCCGAAAAATACGGGGTGTGTGTGTGTGTGTGTGTGTGTATATATATATATATATATATATATATATATATATATATATATGAAATGAAAAACTTATTTTCTGGTTTGGTTGTGTAAACTCCTATTGGACTCACCTTCCTGAAGAAAAGAACTATAAGTTCTGGACAAATGCAAAAAAATCTACACACACAGGAAAGTGAACATAACAAGGCAGTTCAAAAAGGGGGGTAACACTTGAATGAAATTGTTCTTAAATAGTGAGTTTCCATATTTTTTCTCTTAACCAAAGAGTATCTCGCAACAGGTGTGCTGGAGAGACAATAAAGCTTTAATCAAAATTTTTCTGTCAGGGGGAAAAAAACACACAACAGTTTTGGGTAACCTTATGCATAGCTGCTGAAAAGTAAGGGGAGAAATGAGAGAACAAAAGCTATTGACTTAATATGCAATCCAGAAATATGCAAATTATCTAAGATAACTAGTTAAATGAAAGAGTAAGGTGTGGTTTTATATAGCATGCTATCTTTAATGGAATAGCAAGGTTTGTATCTGTATATTTTGTATTTGCATAAATAAACTTCAGAAGGGGAGGGAGAAAGTAACACCAGTGGTTAAGCTAAGGGAGAAAAACTGAGTAGATAAAGATGTAGAAGTAAGACCTTTTTCTTGCATTTTTTCTATATCTAGCAGAATATACAGGCTAGGATAGTATTAAACATAAAATACCAGTGAGCAAAACATATCAAACAGCAGTGTGAGTTGTTTGTGAGGCTGGGCTCTGATCCCCAGATCAACAGAATCTCAGTGAAAAGAGGCTGAGGAGTGTGTGCACTCATGCATACTGGGGCCTGCTTAAGGGAACTAATCCTTTCAAGTCCCTTCCTGACAATCTGTCTGCTGTCTGCTCCTCACTATCAGGAAATACCAATAGTTCTCCCACAAGGGAACTCATATCTCCAGCGATACAGACAGCAGTGAAATGGGATGTGTGCACTTGGCCAAGGCATCATTATCATGAGGTACTCTACCTCATTCCCAACCCTACTAGATAAGGGAGCAGGCCAGCCAGTATCAGGCAGTGCCCAGAGCTCACCCACATTCATCATCAAAAACCTTCCCCTTCTTTGTGCTCTAGTGGCATTGAGAAGAGGAAGCACTACCAAAGATAATTCTGAAGTCACCTCCTTATCTACCCTTTGGAGATAGCTCATGATAACTGTTTCCTTCTTCCCTTCTCAAATGGCTCACCTTGGAGGCATGCCTGTGCTTATTTCTATGAAATAAAGTACATCATGTGGGTTCAATAACTGTATTATGACATCTAGCAAAATGACTGGGGAATTTACTTCTAAAACTTAGTTTCCTATCTAGGAAAATGAGTAATAATTTTCTATAGACAACATCTATATTAAATTAGATAATGACAAAGAAATTCCCCCTCCCTGCCTCTCCTGAGTTAGTCTATCTTAATACAGGGATTGCATATTCTGTATATGTAACTGGTTAAATGAAAGAGTAAGGTGTGGTTTTATATAGCATGCTATCTTTAATGGAAAAGCAAGGCCTTGCAATTAGAGTTTGAATGTGTCTTATCATTGTATATACCAGTACTTTACTGGATATATATTTAAAAAGAAAAATACTTATATGAGAGATGTGCTTCCTTGAAACTCAGGGAGGTGTCATCATCTCCCATTACTGCAACTAAATTAAACACATCAATGAGGGGTTTCCACCACTGTTCCTAGTAAAATGATTCAAGTTATAATGTATAAAGACTCTATTCAGCAATTACCATTATTACCCTTGGTCACCCAGCTACAGGTGGGTCAACCTGGGAATCAGTTCTAGGAATTCCATCTCTAGAGCCTGTTTTTGGCCACTGCATTTTCCTGTTACTTGTAGAGAAGATCTGTTGCTAGTGGGTGCTCTAGGATTCACTTTTCAGACCATTTTTGGATTGAGTCTTTTCTCATCCAGTATGACAGCAACGATTTTTTGGTCTACCCAAATGATACACTGTCCTTTTGAAGATCCTGTGACATTTTTTAAATTAATATCCCACGGGCTATAAATTTGGCCCGAGCGTTTATAAGAGTTGAGAAACACTGCCCAACTGATCTTCCTGGGCAGTGGCTCTCAGAGGGGCAAGGGCCTGGGACGGACCTTAGCTGGCACCAAATCCAGCTTGTTCACTCTGAGTAGTATATGGGTAGAGCGGTTGACTACAGTTAAATAGTTTATAACCATCTCTCAAACCTTAGGACTGGAGGAAGCGACGGAATCATATTCATGAACTTTCCCAGAGTTTAGAAGTGAAAACAGCACAGGGACTAGTGTGAACCTTTGCAGTAGAAAGAAAATGGGAAGGAGTGGAGGGAAAAGGGGGAGAGGGGAGGCTGCTGTCCTCTGCTCTTCGGCTCTGGCTTCAGTCCAGGAAGAGAAAATTCACAGCCATACACACAACCCTGATGCCAACACAGGGCAGAAATCCCCAGCAAGGGGCTCGTGCTGCTGCATATTCATGGATGCAAATAAGGCCCCAGAGCTATAGCACTTGGCTCTGAGATCTCAAATGTGAGTATTAACAGACATTCCTGCAAGTTTCTGTGAATATTAACCGGGAGGGGGGATGTGGAACAGCAGGTGAGCGCGGGTAGAAACTTTGCTTCCAGCCTATTTGAGAAATGTAAGCCTAGGGTAAGAAAATGCCCCACCCTCCCATTTGGCTCTTTTGTGACCTGGGGCAGGGCGGGGCTTCCTCAGTGAAAGAAAACTGAAGAGCCCTGGGCCATGGGCTCCAGCAGAGTCACCTGCAGCCCAGGATGGTAAGTGCCAGGAGGGCAGGGAACATGGCACTTACCACTGTATCCCCCCCCCCCCCCACCTGTTACTCAGCGCAGTGCCTGGCTCCCTGGATCTACCACCACATAGCAAATGTCAGCAAGTCTTAAAGGCTTCATACAACACTTACTGTCTTACAGTTTCTGGAGGTCAGGATTTTGGTGTGGCTTAGTTGGGCGCCTTAGCTTGCTTCTTTCACAAAGACACAGTAAATTCAAGACCTTGATTGGGAAGGATGTACTTCCTGGGACTCAAAATGTCGTTGGGGAGAGTCAGTGGCCCTGTGGATCTCTCCATAGAGCACTTAACATATGGCAACACGCTTCATCTGAGTTAGCAAGCAGGCGAGGGAATTCGCTGAGCTATCTTTACGAATCTCTGTAAATCAAAAACTACTCTAACAGTTTATTAAAAACAATTTTTATTTAAAAAGCGGCTTGGGGGGATTTCAACATTAATGGTAGGGAGTCTGGACATGTGGCAATGGCATTTTAAGATCTCACTGAATTCTCATGTAAAACACAATAGAAAAAACACACACACAAAAACAACCAAGGAAAACATTTACAACCAAAGGAGGTGAGAGGGTCAATGTAACAAACCCCCAAAGACAAGTGCTAATCACAAACAGCTATGAGTATCTGTATGTGAAGAAGAAGCAACATAGGCTGTCATTAACATTAGAATGGGAACTCCCCCTAAATGCACATGGGTATCACTGGGAAGCAAAGTAGGCCTATTTTAAAAAGAGCAACTGAAATTGGGTAGGGTGTCAACTTTTCTAATATCGGCAAGGGCCCTGCCATAGAAGGCTTTAAGCCTTCTTAAAATTGACACAACAGGACTTCCAAGACAGGGCCCTACATGGAGGAGAAATTGTTGGAGTCAAAATTGGGCAGATGAGGGATATTACACAAAAAGGAAATAAAAGATCCAGTTATATAGAAAGTGCCCAACCTCTTCCTCTCTCCTCCATATAATTTTTTGGCTCTAAACAAAAGCACCAGAAGAGGGAAAAGCTTCCCTAAACCAGACTTAATTCTAAAACCCTCCATAAAACCAAAGGATCAAGAGCAAATCTCATACAAATTTATTATAAGAAAAAAAAAGAAATTATAATTTAGGAAAGAAGCCCAACTAACCATAAAAAAAACTATAACTATATATTCAGTGTTCAAACTATAACTTCAGAGAGTCTTCTAAAGAACATTCACATTATATAGTCCATGAAAAAATTAATATAGTTTATTTTGAAAAATTCAGAAAAGAGATAGAACTGAGAAAAGAATTACTAAAAACTAAAACTATTTTCTGAAATGAAGAGGGCTCTAAAAGAAACAAGATAAATAATAAACACAGTTGTTACTTCCCTATGAGATTTCTAAAAGGAGAAAATGAAAAATCAAGATGAAGTAAGGAAGGAGATTAGGATTAAGATAAAGTGATAAATATTGAAGACAGGCATAGAAGACCCACATAAGGATATTGAAGGTCCTAAGGGGGAAAAAAAGGTGAACCAAAGAAGAAAAATTCAAGGCAAATTTTCTAAATCCAGGGGTAAAATGATCAGAAGCTACATATTAAAGGCATGCTGCATACCTCAAAATATCAACCCCAAATGGCTATCACTTTTTTAAAATAGGAGGAAAAACATTTTAAAACACAAAATCACATCACATAAAGGAAAAATAAAATCATCAAAAAATGTGATTATCATTATTTTTAAAAATATATATTTTATTGATATTTTACAGAGAGGAAGGGAGAGATATAGAGAGCTAGAAATATTGATGAGAGAGAAACATCAACCAGCTGCCTCTTGCACACCCCCTACTGGCGATGTGCCCGCAACCAATGTACATGCCCTTGACTGGAATTGAACCCGGGACCTTTCAGTCCGCAGACCGACGCTCTACCACTGAGCCAAACCTGTTTCGGCTATCATTACTTTTGACAGTGCTGCTTTATGCCAAGAAAATAACATATATAAGATTGCCAATAATTAAAATTATGAGCCAAAGATTTTATATTTAGCAAAATAGATTCTTGTTGATAAGTCTTGAGCAAGCTGTTATATACTCTGATTTCCTGCTGTTAATATCTTTTTTCCATGAGTCTCTCTTGGTGAATCTGCCAGGCAATTATATTTAGCCCACCACAATGACCAGGGAGACCATCACATCAGGACTGGTGTGTGATAAGCATGAAACATATTTATCTATATGTTGTGGGATCGAAACCTGGGTTAAAAAATAAGACCACTGGAGGCTGATGATTGATTTAAAAAAGCAGGCAAGGATTTATTGAAAAACTGGCCAGGATGGCCGCAAGAGCACAACACTCAGGTGGACTCCACAGGATCACACTGTTCAGGTGTAGGCAAGTCTTTTTAAAGGCCTAAACCACAAGAATTTTCCTTTGTTCTAAATCCTAAAGACTAGGAACATCCCACAGCGTTGTTCCCAGTCACATCCTGCTGGACATTGGAATGTGGCCCTATCTTGCAGAGCTCAGTGGTTAGTCTCTAAAGGTTATCTACAGTTTCTATCCCTGAAGCTACTGAGTCAGTGGGAATCAATCTCCTGTGGTCCTGGTCCCGGGCAAGGGAAAATTGCCTTACCCTCCAGGTCTCCACCTGGAAGCTGAGGTAAATATTCTGTGTTTAGTCTGGCTCCTGCACCTGATTAGAGGGGTTAAAATTCAAACAGCAGTCTTTACCAAGTATGGTTGCTACTATATTTCATATAGAAGTAAATGATAGGAGGGCTAACAGCTATAAGAGTACTAGGATATAGTACATGTGGCAACATGGTCTAATAGCATCAATATCATACAAATGTAGGTAGTATAAGGAAATAAGGAGAAAGGAATGCGAACCATTTTTAAGGAATTATATATATCTGGGTGTTAATATTAGTATTATGGTAATATAATTAATAATTGTTAGAAAGAAATTATTTATAAGATACTCTAATCTAATTTTTACTATTTACTGTGGCCTTGAGAGCCAGGCATACAGTGGTGTGGAAAAAAGAGACAGATCTTTACAAGAAGAGGGAAACTAAAAGCTCTGCAGTTTTAAAATTAAATCAGAAGTATCAATATAAACATATATCACTGTCTATATGTACGTATGCATGTGCATATGTATCTTTCTTATAGCTTTATCCACTAAAAGTACCTAAGAACAACGACCAACTCATTACCAATATGCATTCCTAGCAACCATATTTTAGCCTTGAAATAACATCCCTTACTGAAAGAAACTAGAGATTCTTGGAGAATGGCTGATTGAACATCTAGGAATGGGATGATTGATTTTAGATACTCTAGGATCTTTTAAAAAATTTTTTATGATAGTGGAAAGGATTCCTGTTTATTTTTTTGGATCACTGTGAGGGGGATTTTTTGGAGATGAGTATGGGGGAACAATGAGGAATATCTATTTATGTCAATCTATTCCAAAAAGTTTTCTGTGCTTTTTATTAGACTTGGATGTTGTTTGCATCCTCGCATGTTGAGGTACAAGGGCTTCCTTAACCTGGCTTTTTCGCCTCAAGGTTTAGCTGCACTAATAAAATGCAGAGTCTGCTTTGTACTAAAGGCAGTCTGTGTCCATTTATGATATCTCTCCATGCTGTTTGTTGAGGCAGCTAAGATTGATGATATAATAAGAACAGTTACTTGTATTGTGCAAAGAGCCTTGGGATCTGAAGAATGAAGATCTGATAAGTGAAACTAAAAATGAAAAAGAAACTGAGACAATATAAACACCAGTGGATTTAAAGTCAGAGAGAACTAAAGATTATGTGGATTTCCCCCTGCTCTATCAGTTATTTTAGAATATATCAAAGTAGCTAATTCCTCAAGTCTGAATGTCTACTTAATGGAGGACCTAACAGTCAGACAGAGGGCAACTTTTTATTGCCTTGAGTCTAAGCCAAGAATGCATGATTATCTAATAAGCAAAGACTTAGGGACCATTGCACAGCTTTCCAAAGCTCTTATTCTGGCTCCCTCTGTCTCCTCAGCCTTAGAGTTCCATCTTTTTAGCTCCATGAGAAATTCGTGTTCTGCTTGGTTTCTCTTTATCTCCTTGGTTCAGAGTTCAGAAAAATGTCTCCAGGTAGGAAGCAAGAATGGTCACGTGGCAAATTATATTTGTTTGCCTTTTCTCAGCACTACATTGCTCTGCTTCCTATTATCCAACATCTAAAAATATGTTAGATTATTTTCCTATATTTCTACCGTGTTCTGTTTGTTTATATCATAGAGCTAGTCCAGCAACTCTTACTCAAAGTAACAGCTGAAATAAAAACTTTAAAAATTAATTAGGGTCAAGTAGAAGCCAAAATGTTAAAAAAATTATGACTTTATCAAATAACTTGTAACTTATACCATATCACAGGGGAAAGTGTCCTATGCTAGTTAACAGTTCACATTCTAGAGCCAGAGGGACTGGGTTCAAACCTCGCTTCTTTGCTCACTGCCATGGGCAGGTTACTTAACTGTTCTCAGAGTGCCCCGATTTCCCTTCTGGTTTTTACTGTTTTTTGTTTGCTTTTTAAAGAAGGATGATAAGAGTACACCTCACTGGGCTACTATCTATATTAGTATGTATAAAACACATAAAATAGCCACATAGTAAATGTTACTTAAGTATCCAAATTTTTCATCTGATTTATACTCATTTTATTCTTTCTAGGCCTAACCTAGAATCCATACTAATTCTCATCATTTACCATCTCTTTGTAATTTTTATGTTATCTTTTCTAATGTAACACTTGGAGTATTGTTCTGATTTTTATAGAAAAGGGGGAGATAGTCTCATCTGAGGGATAGGAGCTCTGTTTTCCCAAGCAGAATTGGTCCCACCCTTGCTCAGCAGAGTCTTTGAGGAAGTTAATCTGTTTAGTTTCCTTAGGATACGATATATATAAATAAAACATCAGATTTATTGGTATATCTTCTCTCTTCAATATTACACTATCCAGTGCATCAAATAAAGTCACTGGAAGTGATAAATTGCCCTGAATATGAAAATTAAGAAGCTTATAAGAAACTCAGATTTATTTCATCTAATGTACTGTGTATAAATTAGAAATTCTCATAGTTTGCTACACTCAACACCCCAACATACTTAAAATATGATTAAATCTACCTTTCCCTTATTTTCAGATATTTGTATTACTGACTTTTTGCTATTTATCCTATAAAAGATCTTTTTGAAATGTACCTAGAGTTAAGGGCTGGAAATTTTGTAATTGCATTCTATGTTCCACTACTCAAGAGCTGCATGCAGGAATAATGTAATTATGAAAGCTTAAAATAACAGAAATAGAATAAAGTCTCAAGGCATTTTAAAGAGAATTTTAAAATATGCTATCTATGAAGTTAACTACTTTGGTCAGCTAGTAAGGAGATTAAAACTATGTCTAAAAATACATTTAAATTAATATGTAGTTATAAGCTATAATGGAGTAATTTATAAAGTCTAATCTGGCTGCAAAACCGAATGGAAATTAAGTGTCTTCTGCATTTTTAGGCAAGACTTATGGCTTCTATATTGTGCTGAAGGCAAAATAACAATGTTTGAAGCTCAATGAAAATACCCAAATTGATTTAAGCTTCTTACATTGGAGCCAAAATTTATCACATCCTCATGAGCAAGTAAGAGTTTCATTTTCTAATAAGATTTTTATTAGCACTAAAAAAACTGTTTGCCTCTCTACCAAGGATATTTCCAACTCATTTAAAATGGTTGCATTTTTTTAATAGAAAAGTTTGAAGCAAATGTGAATGAGCATAAAATTTTTCAATTGGAAAAGCTTTGAAAAAACACTTAAGTTTTCATAAAAAATGAAAGTATCCAGGTACTATGGAATGAAAGTACTCAGGTAATATGGACTACTGGTTTCTGGTGCAGTGAGTAATGAGACTAGAAGTTGTTCCGCTATCCTAAAAAAACAAGTATAAGGCTAAATAAACTGGAACACCAACTTTTCTTAGATGTGGTAGAGATGTGAGCTCTGAGGGCAAACTGGTGACTCCCCCCCGCCCCCAAATGGGAGACACACAGGCAGATACAGAGAGAAATCACAACTTCCTAAAAGAGAAACCCTATGTGAACACCAGTGGCAGCGTAGGAAAACCTGAATTTCATTGACACATCGGTGGAGTCTCAGTGTAGACAACACTGAGAGTTAAAAGCTCCAGGGGAATCTATTAACAAAGGGTCCTCACACTTTTGTGAGTTTTACCTGTAAGAGCTCTAGCAGGGGGAGGGGAAAAGGAGTCATTTTGAAATACTTTAGAGTATTGTGTTCTGAACAAGACTTATCATCACAGGAAACTGTTTTACGGGAGTCTACCCTGGTGGGGTTTTATCAGAGATTAACCTACCTGGGGTAACGCACTCAGCTTCAGTCAGCTCTAACTTTACATCTGAGGGGAGAGAAGAACACAACTCCAACTTCTCAGCCCTCCTGCCCTAAGGGATGGGGAGACTGAGGAGAAAGCTGAAATTCACAGTCAAGGGCCACAGGCTCACCAACAGACTGAGTCCTAATCATAGGATTATAGAATGCTTCCTTTCCACCCATTGCATTTCTAAAGACTTATTTACCACAGTTTTTAATATATATATATATATATATATATATATATATATATATATATATATATATTGATTTCAGAGAGGAAGAGAGAGAGGGAGAAACATCAATGATGAGAATGATTGATTAGCTGCCTTCTGCATTTTGCCCCCTACTGGGAAATCAAAAGGTGACCTCCTGGTTCCTAGTTCTACACTCAACCACTGAGCCACACTTTCCTCTTTCGTAGTCAAAAGGATGAGATCCTAACCACTAAACAGTGACCACACACTCCCTCTATACCCAGTGCTGTCCTTTAGATTTTAGTAATTGTATAAAAAAAATCCCTGCATTCTGAGCCTTCTATTGGCATATACCATTTATTAAACACGTGCTATACTAAACAATTCATATGAATGGTCTCATTTAATACTCTTCAGAACCCAGCAAGAGAGGGAAAACTGAGGCTCACTCAGATGAGGTGAGGTAGAGAAATAATTTGCAACTTGTCCAAAGTAGATGTTCTTGGAAAGGGGGAGGGAGGGGCCTAAGATCAGGAAGAAACTTGTCTAAAATTTAGTCAAACTGAAGAGACCCATAATGCTGTCTTGGTTAATAACTTTCCTTTCCCCACCTCTTAGTCTCAATCCCAATGAAGAAAAACCTCCTCCATCATAGCTTCTTAGCTGAATGCATCCTGGACATTTCTTAGACTTTCAAAGATTTACTATTAAGATTCTAAAGGTTTCTGTTTTGGAGTTATTGTGTTGTTGTCTTTTGGTAACATTTTTTTACTTGGTCATAAGGGAAGTTTGAAACAACAAAAGAAACCCAGCAGTTTTTTGTTTTTGTTTTTTCCCTCTGTACCCTCAGAGACCTATTAATATTCAAATTCAAGAGGAAAGAGACAGTGGGAACTCTACCATAAATCAAAGCACAGGAACACAAGCAGAGAATGCAGAGATAAATAGGAAGAGGTTGCTGGCACCTATGGGCGAAGGAGAAGGGCAAACAGTGAAATGGGTGTTCATTGCATACAAAAAAGAAGACAATCCCGTTAAAGAACTGCATCTTTGAGAATATGCCCAATGAGGGGTGTAGCTGATGACTAAAATTATCTTCAGGGGTCAGATTAGGGAACTCATTTCAATAGATATATATTTCCAATAGGTGTAGAAAAAAATAACTAAACCCAGCCTGTGTGGCTCAGTGGTTGAGTGTCAACCCATAAACCAAGAGCTCCCAGGTTTGATTCCTGGTCAGAGCACATACCAGGGTTGCAAGTTCAATCCCCAGTTGGGGCATATAAGAGGCAGCTGATCCATGTCTCTCTTTGATGCTTCTATCTCTCTCCTTTCCTCTCTAAAATAAAATAAAGACATTTAAAGAACACACATATAACTATACCGTGCTGTTGGGAATAACCGACTAAAAATTAGGAAAGACAGATAGAAAGAGGATAGGCCAATCGGGGTAATAGAAAATATGAAGCTCTACAGAGTTAGTTGTGCTTTTATTAAATTGACTAAAATGTCCGTTGGATATGGATTCATAATGACAGCCTTAGTGAAACAAAAAGAAATACTGACATGGCTAAGGTCTTTTTCATTGGTTTTTAAAAGAGACACGATGAGTGGGTATCCTCAAAGTATTTGGTAATTCAGTATCATTTGAATAGATTATATAGCTATGAAAAGTGAATCAAGTACTTGAACCCAGGCTGGTCTGATTTCCAAGCATCTCAATTCGCAGTTCAGATTTTCCATCACATTATAAAAAAAAAATTGTTATCAAACCTTAAAAACAATGAACTGAAACTGAAAATTATTTTAGTCTTAAAGAATTAAAAAGATAATCATACCATAATTTTTAAAGTAAAAAAAGCCAGAAATATATGATTAGAGCAATTATTAGATAATTAGCTGTGACGCCCATATAATGAAAAACTAAATTATAATTCTATATAATGAAAACTAAATTATTATTTTAGAACATTTACAAATATGTAAATTTGTAAATGTTCTAAAATAAAAATCAATGTGTTTTTTCTCGTCACACAGAATTTTTTTATGTTTCCAATAACAACTTTCCTCCTTATTTGGATGGATTAAAACTCATTAGGGGTGAACAGATTGTAAAAAAAAAATTGTCACTGTAGGTTGGCTAATTCCACTCCCAATTCCCACTCATCTGACAGATCAGTGAGCAGTTGCACCAACATTGGATGGCTCATACCTGGACTTACTTTATGTGGAAAACATTTCCAAAATTTTTAAGTCCTTATAGTTAGCTATTTTATTACTTGCATCCAAAGACATTCTAAATTAACATACCCTTTAAGTCTGAAACATTTAAAACGGAATCTTTGAAGTCATAGTGTTTTCCATTCACTTAAACAAAATCAGAACTAGAGGATAGAATAATCCTCTCATCATTATCTGGGAGAAATAAAAAAGTTTAATTGATCAATAACTCCAAGAAAATTTAAAAAGATTTAAATTTGTTTTCAATTTTTTTCAAATGAGTTATTTATCATTTAAAGTTTTTTTTTTATTTCTCCCAGATAATGATGAGAGGATTATTCTAACCTCTAGTTCTGATTTTCCTGGGAACTGGTCTACCAATATTCTACTATTCACTTATTTTGGAGGAAATATAAAATATTTAAACCCAGCCATGTATCTTTAGAAAGTGAAACTGCAATCTTTTCATGGTTGATAAAGATGGGTGAATCTTAATATAGTGGAAGTCATAAGTCTGGGATAAGGTCAGTGTTTGAGGTTAAATTCAGGTTTAGTATCTGACCAGCCACTGTCACTAACTCTGAAAATGGATGTCTAAGAGTGAGATAAAAAGACTTATATGAGTCTATAAATCAAGTGTTGACTCTCCTAATATAAAGTATTAGAGGCCTGGTGCACAAAATTTGTGCACTGGAGGGGTTTACCCTCAGCCCAGCCTGCACCCTCTCCAATACAGGGATTGGGCCTAAATCGGCAGTTGGACATCCCTCTCACAATCCTGGACCACTGGCTCCTAATCGCTTACCTGCCTGGTCTCCCCCAACTGTATCACCCCTTGAAGCCTGGTTGCCCCACGCAGCCTGCTGTATAGTCATTTGGTCGTCCCTCACTAACCCCCCTGCCAGCCTGGTCTCCCCATGCAGCCTGCTTGTTCAGTCCTTTGGTTGTCCCTCACTAACCCCCCTACCAGTCTGGTCATGGGCAGCCATCTAGTGAGGGTGTGATGGTCAATTTCCATATTACCTCTTTATGATATAGGATAATTACTGGTACATTGATTCCTGATCATTTATTTTGTATGGCTAAAATTTCCTAACTTTTTTTGTGCTCATTCTTGGAATAAAGTTTAATTTTATATATCTATCTATCTATCTAGAGCAGTAGTTCTCAACCTTTCTAATGCTGTGACCCTTTAATACAGTTCCTCATGTTGTGGTGACCCCCCCCCAACCATAAAATTATTTTTGTTGCTACTTCATAACTGTGATTTTATTATTGTTATGAATCATAATGTAAATATCTGTTTTCCAATGGTGACCCACAGGTTGAGAACCACTGCTGTAGAGCCTAAGATCATTGGAAAACATAAATATTTACATTATGATTCATAACAGTAGAAAAATTACAGTTATAAAGTAGCAATAAAAATAATTTTATGGTTGGTGGTCACCACAACATGAGGAACTGTATTAAAGGGTTGCAGCATTAGAAAGGTTGAGAACCACTGATCCTAGAGAGATAATACACACATATATAATTCTCTTTTCTCAGCTATTATTAATTATAACTACCTCAGGTAGCATTCAGAAGCCAATGGAATAGGTAAGCATTACTGAATTTTGAGATAAATTTGGGTAAGATAATATTTTAGTGTTATGTATTCCAAATTCTGATTACTGAGGAAGAACCAAGGATGTACACTTATAAGTGTATTTATAACAATAAATACACAAAAACAAGGGGACTGTTTTGTTTTGTTTTTAATATAAATATAACAGGATTTGAAGTAAAGACTTTCTACCTGGGTACTGAATAGGCCCTCGACTTCTTAATAGTAGAGGAGCCTCAGTTCCCCAAAGCACAATTTGTGGACCTTGTCTCTTATCCTAGAGAAAAACTATAGCTCTCTTTGTGCCTTAGTCCACACTGCCCAGGATGAGTATTTGCCTTTTAAAAGATGTTCTCTTTTCCCTCTTAAATTACAAGACCCCTAAGACACTTAATTCTTTCCATAGAGTCAATACTCAATAGATTCTAATCAAGCTACGTGAATCACATAGACTAGTTTTTATGTCCATATTTCAACTCATCTGATAAGAATACTGGGGATTTGGGAATTATAAAATAATTATGAAAGTATTAGATTTTAAAACATTAAACCAGATTTCATAACCAAAATGAGAAAGAAAACTTTCATTTGCATTAAAATTCCCTAAGCCAACACATTGCTTCTGAGCCAAGGAAATGCCATTCTTTAATCAAGCTGCTGACGAGTCAAGTTTGGTTGCCCACACCTTTTTTTTCCTAAAAGTGTTAACAATATTATACAAAAAAAACCTAGATGAATAATTTAGAAAATGAAGCTGGGCATGGCTATTGTGGGTCAGTGGTTGAGCATCAATCTATGAACCAGGAGGTCACATTCCGATTACCCGCCAGGGCATATGCTGGGGTTGTAGATTCGATCCCCAATGTGGGGCAAGCAGGAGACAGCCAATCAATGATTCTCTTTCATCATTAATGTTTCTATCTCTCTCTTCCTCTCTGAAACTATATATATTATATATAATATTATATAATATATAATATATAATATATAATATAATGTGTGTGTGTGTGATACAAACTGGACATTTTCTCTCACTATGTCATCAGCAAGGCAACATTGTTGTCTTGCTTTAGAATCCGTCTTATTTTCTATTATCTACTTTCTTTGTTCCCAAACAAGTTTAATTTTATTTCATGTAAACCATTGACTAATAGCCACTGAAATTATTCCTGAATCTCAAGCAACAATCTCCTCTGCTTTTTATCGATGATAATAAAATAACAGTGCCTTATACAATTCATTTTATAATTATTTCAGAGAGCTTTAGGCTCCTAAAAAATCCATTAATTTTGAAACATGTTATATAAGATTTTAGAAAATAAATATGTTATAGAGGAACTCAAGTAGAAAGAACCATTGCCCTGTCCTTCCATAAAGCCTCCCTGGGGAATAGATTCTAATGGTCATTCCTGTTGTGGTTCCACTGAGAATAATGCCAATGCTGGCTGATGAAAAGCAGAATTTCAGTGAAAGACTCAATGGTAAGAATATTCTCCTCCATTCTTACCAGAATAAAACATATTTTAAATAAAATCTCGCAATATTGGTATTGATATTTTGACTATGTCTGTTGAACTTCTGAACATCAGTAAGTGTTCTGTATACTTTATAAAGATAGGTTAACATGCTGACCAGACACTTATTACTTTATCAAATATTAAACAACTGTTAAGTATTAGGCATTTTTCTAGGTGCTATTAACTCAGTTGTCATGCTTACTTTCACAGTTGTACTTTTCAAATCAAATATATTTTCTAAATGGTGAAAATTAATTAGTTCCTCAGGATAAAATGTTTTTAAGTTTTGAAAATCCAGTAGTTGAGCATAATACTATATGAATTGACTACTGAAATGGAACTTATGAAAATTACCAATAATCTATAATAATAAAAGGGTAATATACTAATTAGAACAGACCTTCTGGAGGTCATTCCAGATGTCCTTCCTGACCAAGCCAGGCCAGAGGGAAGCCAGCCCAGTACCCAGGTGCCTGCCAGTAGCTGGAGAAGGGAAGCCAGTGCTGGGGAAGGAAGGCCTATTCTTGAATTTTCATGCATTGAGTCTCTAGTAGAAAGATCAATGGATATGACAGTGTTTTTAAAATTAGTAGCCAAATGGATAATTTGTAATTAAATGTCAAAAGGATCGATGTTCAGTGTCTGCTCTTAGCAGGTCGTTTTCAGTTTTCTTTATCAAAAGAAAGTGAAAATGAGATTTGCACCTAAGAAAGCTTCGGGATCGTGGTCATATAGACCCCTCTAACCTTGCCTTGCTGAGTGATGCCTGTGGGTGCCATGGCTCTGTGATGCTGGTGCAGCCCCTGAAAGAGTTGGTAGCTGAAGGCTGTCTGTAACTCCACTCCCAGCAGCTAGGAAGCAAGTCCTTCCTCAAAAGGGGTTGGAGAACTCTGTCTACCACCAAGAGAAACATGTTTCACATGGAGTAGAACTAAGTGAGAACCAAGATTCATCTCTGTGAACACCACACAGTATAGCTGTTGATTGGATTTTCGAAGATAGTCATGATTTTATGTTATTCTTCTCAACAGGAAAATTCCATAGACATACAACTAAACTTACTTTTTATCTTCAATGTTTTAGTGAGCCTTTAGTTTCTAGTACAATTAATTAAGACATGTTCTTTATCAGACCATATGTTTCACTTTTTTTTGGCTGAGAAAATACAACCTGTTTAACCAGACGATTTGTTTTGTTTATCCACTTATTAGGAAAATTAAACAAATATAAGAGTTCACTTGATCCATTGTCTACAACACGAACAAAGATTGACAGTCAAAATTTTCTGAATTCTCCAAAAGGACCTTATGATAGAAACTTCAAGAATACCTAGTGATGATAATAATGATGATAACTTACATTAAATTGTAACTAATTTTTTCTCAGTTCCATGATGAGTCATTTGTATGCATTATGTCAAGCCAGACTCACACAGACTTTAGAAATAGATACTGTTATCATTTTATACATCAGAGAATTTATTTGGAGAAGTCAGCAATGTTGTTCAAAGTATCAGAGCTAATACAAATGAGCAGGGACTCTCATACTGTTGTCTCTACTACCCTGTCCACTATCTGACCAAGTTGCTGAAGGAAAATGGATACAATCTAAAGATATATTACATTAACTCTGAACAAATGCCAGAGGCAATCACTAATTCTTTCTGGGATTGTATATCATATAATAATTATAGACAGTGTTGAGTTGTGACTTTTGACTAGGAAGCAGTACATCAGTATTATGAGTCAGGCTGACAATAGATAGTTAGGTTAAGGTTATGTTCTTATGTCTGGAGCCAGTAATTTAAACTTGATGTCCCTTATTTTTTATTAATATTTGAGAATGACAATAATTGGTTGCTTCCTATGCTTAGCTGTAGTTTCACATGTATATCACTTAACACAGTGTATATATGACACATAGTACCAAGTAAGTACAAATATATTGTTGCTGTTAATGGTACTGCTGTTAATGTTACTGTTGTTTGATAGCTTATAACAACCATGCACCATTCTATTAAAAGTTAATACTGCCAAAACCGGTTTGGCTCAGTGGATAGAGCATCAGCCTGAGGACTAAAAGGTCCCAGGTTCGATTCCGGTCAAAGGCATGTACCTTGGTTGCAGGCACATCCCCAGTAGGGGGTGTGCAAGAGGCAGCTGATGGATGTTTCTCTCTCATAGATGTTTCTAACTTTCTATCCCTCTCTCTTCCTCTCTGTAAAAACTCAAAATATATATTTTTTAAAAGTTAATACCAATACCTAACCTTGAAACTAGAGGAACTCATGCTTAGTTATAAGGGACTTAAGAAATTCTAATACTTTCTGTAAAATAAGGTAGGTGGTCCACAAATACGATGTGTGAATACTATACATATACATTGTGTTGGGTATTGTAAGCCCACTAATAAATATAAACTGATCTCCTGCTCTGGACATTTCAGTTTCCTGTGTTCTGTAGTGTGCTCTGTGACATGCAGAAAAAGAATAAGACACATGATACGGATCCTCTTATGTTCCACAAGGCAACACAGGACTTTAAACATAATAATACAAAGAAGGACCACAGAGAGAAGGTCTCTACCGTTCTGGAAGGGGAAAGAGCTCAAGAAATACTAAAATAAAATGCCAGTCTATAGAGACGATATACTAAAGAACAGATATACAGAAAACTAGACATTGAGCTGGTTTTCTTTGTCTTCAATTAAAAATATGTTTTCAAGTGAGCAAAGATGCAAAAAAAAAATCCACCACAAAATGATTATGTGTATACTAACCTCTTAACTGAAAAAATAAAGCCTTATTACTACAAGTCAAGCCCTCCGTGAAGTCCTGCTGGGGAGTCGATATTATTATTCCTAGTATACAAGTATCTCCACCTACCCTTTGGGCTGCTCTGCTACGTGAAGAGTAGGGTTATTCAGTTCCTTGATGGGCATTGAATCACTCACTAAAACTCATTTTCACACATGCAATATTATCTTATGTGAGCTAAAATATTAGATATTAAAGTTCAGCACTAGTTTCTTAATATGTCTGGCACCCTCACTCATATATTACATTCTCATGGAATAGTTTTCCTCTTTTATACATAAAGGTTTTTTTTTTTTTTTTTTTTTTTTTTTAACCTAAAAGAATTTGCTCAGGGTCACATGGATAAGAGGGAGAACGGAATAGTGGATAAGTTTCAAATATCTGTTTTACCAAATACTACCCGTGAGACCTTGGGAAAAAGTAATCGCTGAAAATCCTGGTATCCTAATATATAGAACAGAGTAAATAGTAATACCCATGTCATAAAATCGCTACAAAATTGAATACAATAATGCATACCATGTAAATGGCACAGTGCCTCAACCAAAGTAAGTGCGAAACAAATGCCTGTTCTTATCCTTTCTCTGAAAGATGATTTAAATCCCCAAATCCTTAAAAGTTGACACTTGGGATTTGCAAGAGACAGAGGGGACTTGCCCACGGGAGGTGACCATTATGCATGCTGGGTATAGGTAATTGTCAGACAGCAAGACTGCCGATAGGGACAGGGCTAAAATGATTGCTACTGCGTTCTTGTCTCCTGCAATGAAATTAACCCCAACCCTTAATGCTTGACCAACATCTGGCATCAACAGAGCAGGTCTTCCCTTCAAGGACCACACTCCACTTAAGCTGGAAATGACTTCTGGAACTCGGGGGAAAGCTTTGAATTTTCTGGAGAAATCCGAACTAAGCCATTGTAATGAATTCACAAACGACATTTTCCCCAGACTGAGGAGTAGTAAAAATCGCCCTGAACTCTCTTCACCTGTGGTCAGGGAAGCAACCCTAATCTGGACAGACAATAGCTAATTTTATGGTTAATGACAACAGACGCCAAGTGTTAACTTCTCATATATTTCCGATGAGGAATACCAGCAATGCTCTAATCAAAACAAGCCCAGGTTTGGGTCAGTATATAGGTCCCTGTAAAGCCAAAAATACTCCTACTGCAGAACCTCTGAATTGAAATTGAAAAAAAAATTGTAAAAGTAATCCCAGAAGATGGTTGGGAGGCAAAGCTTGTCACTTCTAGGCAGGCAAGGGCAATTGAGATGCTCTCACAGTTCCCAAAGAATAATGGGTTGTTTGCAAAAAGTATCCAGGAGGAAGGTTCTCCGTACATGTGTTGACATTTCTATTTGGCCTTCCCTGGAGGGTGGGGTTGCGGGGTGTTGTCGGGACCATAATAAATTAGCCCCTGAAAAGCCCTTCTTCCACTCGTGAGTCCTGATGCCCAGAAATAGTAAGTTGGAATCAATTCACCGGGAGTTCTACATGAGGTTTGAAAAATTATATATTGCGCAAACCAGCCAACTTCTATAACCCCCACAGGCTGTTTCTTTTCCCTAAAACAATATTGTCTCAACAAGGGAATCTGAAAGAACACGGTTTGAAACATTCTTTCATGCGGGAAGCTCGGAAAGATTTAAAGGGACCATTCCTGACCTTCTCCGAGAAACATTTTGATTTCATCCCTTTCATATCGCTCTGCCTTTGCAAGGGGCTTCTTTGAACCTTTCCCAGGTTGGATAGAATAGAACTCATGAATAAAATTTGCCTGGTTTACAGGCTACTGCTGGGCTCTGAGCTGTTTTTTTCAAGAGAAAACAACCGAATGCCTTCATCCCAAGGGTGAAAATCAGTCAAGTTCTCCAGCCTAGTGATATTAAGGATGCTATTCAATATAGCCCCAAATCTCAAACCCTGTTATTTGATGACAGTAACCCCTGCATACACCCCTACCTCCTCTTCCTTCCCTGATACTCATTTTCCCAATCGTTCTCCTCCCCCCATGTCAGCCACATTTCATCTTTCTAGAAAGCTCTGGTTCTTACCTTTTATTTCAAAACCACACCTTTCTCCCTTTATCAAATGGGTCCCTTTACATCTTTTCTATCAGACTTTGTTCCTTCTAATGGGGCATTCATGATCTTAAATAGATTGGATCCTTGTAACTGTTCTTTTTAAAAATGTATACTTCGGGTCACAATTGCATAATTGGTCATTGTGTGCATTTTTGCCTGTGTGTTTGCTCTCTCAGTTGATTGGGACTTTCAGAAAGACCAGGTACCACATGTGCTTTTTTGCATTATGAGGAGAGAGAGAAGGGGGGGGGGGAGGATTTAAAAACAATAATAAAAAAGGACCAGTTTACAAGGGATCTCCAATAAGATTAACAGAAACAAGGGAGGCCAGATGGAATGTGTCAATTCCTGTTAGTCATGGTGCTTTATAGAGTCACTACCAACACTGAATTAACGAATATTGAATCACATAGCTCCTAGAGTAAACACAGGTTTAAGTTTCTATGAGTTTCTCGTCATTTTTGGCAACCAAAATACCACTTGCCTTACATGGGGTTGTCAGTATCCTTAAAAACAAGCTGGTTTTAAAGTACTGAAAACTCACCCTTTAAACATTTTTTTCAATTAATATTATTTTATATTAGCTTTATGTGCACAGCATAGGGGGTAGATAATAAGACACTTAACAAAGTGTTCCACCCTTTCCCTATACTAAGGTAAATCCAGTATCCACTTGGCATCATACATAGTTATAACAATATTCTTGACTATATTCCCTATGCTGTACTTTATACCCCCATGACTACTCTGTAACTACCAATCTCTCCTTTTCACTCCCTCTGGATAAGGGACTTGTATCTAGACTATATAAAGAACTCTAACAACTAAATAATAAACAAAAATAAAAATGGGAAAAATTGAGATGAGCATTTCTCCAAGGAAAATATACAAATGGCCAGTTCAATTTCTAGGTATATACCCAAGAGAAATGAAAACATGTGTACACATAGATTTGTATGATTCATAACTGCCAAAAGAGGAAATGTCCCAAATGTCTATCAATGAGTAATGGTACAGCAATAAAATGGGCTATTATCCTATACAATAAAAGAGTAATATGCAAATAGATGGAATGGCAGAACCGAACAACCAATCAAAGCTTAATAAGCTAATGATATGCTAAGGCTGCTCAACTGCTCGCTATGATGTGCACTGATCACCATGGGACAGATCCTCTGACTAGTAGGCTAGCTTGCTGCTTGGGTCTGGCTGATGGCCTATTGGGACGGAGGGAGACAGGACAGACATGTCCCAGAGCCCTCCCTGGTCCAATCGTGCACCATTGGGGTCCTTCAGCCTAGCCAGCACCCTCTTGCAACCCAGGACTCCTTGGGGGATGTTGGAGAGCTAGTTTCAGCCTGATCTCGCAGGCCACTCCCCTTGGGAGGGCACCAGACACAGGGCTCATGGCTGATGAGCAGCAGCAGCAGCATGATCCTCTTCCAATCAGGATTGATTGGGTGTGAGCCTGAGGCAGGCACAATGGGGCCAGGATGAGCGGGAACTGCAGGTAGGACTTGCAAGCAGCGTTGGACTACAGGGTTTTGGCCCAATCTCTGCAGGCCATCCAAAGGGACCCCGCCCATGTAACAGGCCTCTAGTACATTCATAAAAATGAAGTACTGATATATGCCACAACATGAAAACATTGTGGCAAGAGAAATAAGCTGGCTACAAAAGCCCACTGATACTGCAATTCTATTGATATGAAGAATCCAGAAAAGGGAAATCTATAGAGACAGAAAATAGATTATTGGTTGCTTATAGCTGAGGGTGATGTTGAGAAGATAGAATTGCACATATGGGTAAAATATACTAAAACCCACTTAGTTGTATACTTTAAATGGTTGATTTATATTTTATGTAAATTATATCTCAATACTATTTTTTTTAAAAAGAGAGAAATGACATTTGTAAAGAAGGGACCTAAATGATCAGTCATGGTGGAGAGTGAAAATAATATTCCAGGAAGTAAAACAGCTAATGGAAATACCCATAGGCCTAGTTTTAGTCATTATAGAACTGACTAAAACTAGTCTGGAAAAAATGTATTTAAAGTGTTTGAAAATTGCAGGAAATGAAAACCATAGGCATGAACTTGATAGAAAATAGGCAAGAACTTGATGGCATCTGAAGGATTTTAGGCTCATTCCTAAGTCAAACGAGTAGATACTGAAAACCTCAAAGTAGGAAAGAGTCATGGTACGATAGGATTTTTCAAAACTATTGTGGGTCAGTTTTGTGGAGAATGGATTAGAATAGTTGAGTGGAACTAGGCACCTGGGTTAGAAATCTCTAGTGACTCAATCCTTTGGCATTGAATGCAGAAGTTTCCTAACATTCTCTCTGTTTTGATGGGGAAGACTAGGCTCTTCACTGCCAACAGACTTTGGGGAAGCAAGAATGACGCAAAATTTAAGGAGGCACTCACTCTCAGGATCATGTGACTGTAGTGTCAGCACTTGTAAAATCTTGAGAATGAGTGCTGTCTCTTTAAATTTCACTTCCCACATATATGGCTTGCAATGCCCTCCTCCCAGCCCTCATGGGAAGTTTAGGAGTTTGATCCAGAAGAAAATCTACTATGTGGCAGATTTTTGTACCAAAGCAAGTTTCTTGACTTCTTGTGGGCTTAGATTGGTAACATATAAAATGAGGTTCATGTTACCTACCTCATAGTGTGGTTCTGGAGCATTACCTTTTTAAGATTACAATTTTGAAGCTTCTAAAAAGGCCAAGGGATTTAAGAAGCATTCTATGACTCGAAGTTTTTCCTATAATACTTTAAAATGAGTTATGTATCTAGCTCCCGAGTTTTTTTTAAAAAAAGGGGTGAGGACAGGCTTTACAATATCAGCTCCTTTACTTGAGACATAAATATTTTTACCACTTGGCCCAAACTTATTTCTTCAGCCTCATTTCCTTACATTGTAATTTCCCACGGGGTCTCTAGACTCCGGGCAAGCTGCAATTCTCACCCTTCTGAGTGTGTAGTCATACCTTTTTATAACCCCATGTCTTCCTGAACATACTGTTGTTGTTTTCCTATATTTAATGCCCATTCCTGTGTGTTCACCCAGCAAACTCCAACTCATCCTCTGAAAATGTGATGTCTTTGGTAATTTATCCCATATCCCTAGAAAAAGTGAATTGCCATGCCTATGTGATACCCTGTAACACTTCGTTTAGGATTCATGAATTTACTTAACATGTTTATATGCTATATGTTATGTTACGTATGTCTATTTAGAAGACTGAAAAAGTTTTAAGGCAAAAGGTGTGTGTGTGTGTGTGTGTGTGTGTGTGTGAACCCATGTAACTCTAGGAAGCAGCACATACTTTTCAAGCTCAAGTTATATCCATATTTATTCATTCACAAATACTTATTGAGTTTCTATATGAAGTAGCTGTTATGCCTGACCAAAAAAGGGGGAGGGAGATTATAAAGTGTAGAAGGAACTATATTAGAATAAAATTATACAGATTCAGAAACTATTATCTTTGTCTTTTGCATCTTCAACTTTAAAATAAAGACATTATAAAACCCTACCTCAGAGGACTCTCATTAAGGCTAATGCTTTATGGCAGCCACAGAACTGCAGAACATTATGGGGACATTAACTGTCATTTCAGGTAAGGTCTTTTGTTTCTGAGGGTGTTATCACTTAATGTAGGAAAGTTAAAACCTATATGTATCTAGGTAATAGTGACTCTACAACCATTTTGATGTTATAATAACCATCCTTAACCCATTTCATGACACTAGAGTGGTATTTTGGTATTAATATTGGTACTAAAATCTCACAAAGATTTTTTTCTATTAATATTACAAAATGATAACTCTCATGAACATAGATGTAAAAATCCTTAAAAAATTAACAAACAAATTAAGTCCAAAATTATATTGGAAGGATAATATACCTTACCAAGCTGGTTCTTTGTAAGAATGCAAGTTTGCTTTAATTTTTGACAATCAATACATCACCACAATTATAGAATGAAAGAGAGAGTTGATCACCACTATAAAGGAAAAAAAAAACATTTTACCAAATTCAGTAGAGGTCCATGATAAAAACTGTCAGCAAATTAAAAATTAAAAGTACAAGTAAAATTCCTCAAACTTATACACTTGAGGCTGACATAGTGAATATTTTCCATGAAGATTGAGAACAGTAAATAATGCTTACTTTCCTATTTTTTACTATACATTATACTATACAATATGCAAGTTCAATATGCAAAAGGCAATTGCATTTATATATGTTAGCAACAAACACCTGAAAATTTAAATATAAATTTGAAAAAGCATTTACAATAAACATAGAAGAAATGCAAGACCCTTTATAGAAAATTATAAAATACTGCTAAGAAAAAATAAAGAACTAAATAAGAGATACACCGTGTTCATGGATTGGAAAAACCAATACTATCAATATGTCTATTCATCTTATTTGATTTATAGATGCACAGTAATCTCAACTTCCTAACAGTTTTTTAATATGAAAATTGATTCTGAAATTTCTATCAACAGGCAAAATACCTTGAATAGGCAATGCAATCCTGAAACAATAATTGGCAGAATTACCCTACACTTCAGGGCTATGACTAAAGTAAGGCAAGTGAAGCACATGGTAAAAAATTTAAGGAGGCAAAGCCCTGCAGCAATGCCCCGGAATTCCATCACTCTGAGTGTCCCAGGTTGAATTTTCTGTTCTAGGTGCCTGCTTGCCTGCCCTCCCCATCTAACAAGACCTGCTATGAAGATTCAGTAACTGAAACATTGTAGTAACTTATAAAGGTAAACAAATAGAGCTATGGAATACAATAGAGGTTCTGAAGTAGATCTGACATTATATGATGATTTCATCTTTACAAAGAAGACAAGATAATATAAGGGAGAATAGTATTATCAACACATGGTGCTAGGAAAACGAATTGTATTAGTTGAGATGAGCCCAAAATATAGACATAGAAACTAAAACTGTGAAACTTCCCAGAAAGAATATATGATAATATTTCAGAAACATGGAGTGGACAAAGATATTCTCAGAGAGGGCCCAAATGGCAAAAACCATACTTTTTAGAAAAAATATTTTTAAAAAGGTGAACTGTACTTCATATACATGAAAATTTTACTTATTAAGAGACATCATTAACCATTGTCAGAGATAAGACATGGTATAAGAAAATACGTGTAATACACATACCTGAAAAAAGCTTTATGCTTCGACTATAAACCCCTGTAGATCAATAATAAAATGCAAACAACCTAATGAATAACATACCCCCAAGACATGAATAGAAACATCACAAGAGAAGATAAACAAAATTGCAACAGTACATGTTGCTGAAGATGAGGAACAGCTGGAACTCTCACAACATGGTTGTTGACATAGAAACTTGTGGAAAATTGTTCACCGTTTTCTCATCAAATTAAACATGTAGGAATTTATCCAAGAGAAATGAAAACTTGTATGGCTTCGAAAAGACTTGTATAAGATTTGAAAAGCTGTTTCAATTAAAATAGCCCTGAACTGAAATAATTCAAATGTCTATTAACCAGAGAATAAACACATATATTTATTTAAATGCAGATAAAGAAAGGTTATTCACTACAACAATAATTTTGAACTGCTCAGAAACACAGCAACACGAATGCATCGCCTATCATTAGAGCAAATTGAGAAAGTCAGGCAAAAGTATGTACTTAAGATTTCATTTTGGTTTTATTTATTTATTTTTAATGTATTTTATTGATTTTTTTTACAGAGAGGAAGGAAGAGGGATAGAGAGCTAGAAACATTGATCAGCTGTCTCCTACACACCCCTACTGGGGATGTACCCACAACCAAGCAAGGTACATGCCCTTGACCGGAATCGAACCTGGAACCCTTCAGTCTGACACTCTATCCACTGAGCTAAACCTATCAGGGCTCATTTTGTTTTTAAATGAAGTTTAATAGCAGGCAAAACTAATCTATGGTGATAGGTGCCATAATAGCATCCTCCCTGTGATTTGGGGGAGAAATAACATTGAGTAAAGAAACTTTCTAGGCTAGTGGAAATGTTCTTTATCTGGGTGGAGATGTTGTATGGCATTTGTCAACCTTATCAAATTATACATTTGACATCTGTACAATTTACACTATGTGACTTAAAAAAATAGAACTGCAGCTAATCAATAATTGTGACTCAATTGACTCACCTATCAAATGGGACTTTTATTACATTAACTGCCTGAGTCACCTTCAGAAAGGTGATGATTAAATGTGGTAGATGATATATAAAGTATAAGTATTACTATTTCTTCATTTTCTGTTTTCTTCTGGGAAGTGTGAGATTATTTTTAATCTACATGTTTAAGGGTTCCTTGGAGTGAATCTTATATTTGGTATAATTTAAAGCCCTACTTTAAATATTTTCTCTCTTTATGGACACTTCAATGTTCCCTGCAAATTTTTATTTCTATTTGCTCCAAAACACCAATAAATGTTTCTCTTCATTGTAGATTCTTTAATATTCTGCTGTGATTGTTTCCTGCAAATTTTTATTTCTATTTGCTCCAAAACACCAATAAATGTTTAAAATTAAGAATAAATAATTGGGAACATGTTTTGAAAGGTTTCTAAGCACCTGGCTCTATGCTCAGCACATGGCCATGCATACACTATTCAAGTTCTACCAATCTGAGGACAGGAATTTCCACCCTTTTTATGTCAATAGGGGAAATGAGTGGGAAGTCGACAAGAACCCAGGCAGAAGAGAGGAAATGGGAACTAGAAAATTGCCACAGTGGAGGCCCCTGAGAGCTACAGGCACAGTAAGACCATCCATGCATGTACTGAAGAAATTAGGAGATTTCAGCTAACTTCACAGCCAGGCAACTGACACGTGTCTTTCCATTTCAAACTAATTGAGCCACCAATTAATGAAAATCCATGTTGAAATTGTAAAGCTCATAAGCCACAGATTCCTATCCATGAGGCCAGCAGTCTTGAACATAACCTGACAGCAGTGACATCACAGGTTGACAAATCAACATGGTTTCCAAAGAACCCAAGGCCAATTTGGCGGTGGGGGGACTTCGTAGTCCATGAAGTATAAGTTTTTTAAAAACTCAGTTCTCTCAATCAATTTATCACAACCCACTGAATCAGTTTATCACAACCAACCGAATCATTTTTCCAAAGTATTGCATGCTTTCTTATTAAGTGGAAACAATGTTTTAAGCATCAATCACATCCTCTTAAAGTACTTGAAGTAAAAATGACTCCGGAATTAGATATGAAAGTCAGTGGGGGGGGAGATTCCCCCCACTCATCTCAATGTTCAATTATCAAAAGGCACAAGACTGGTAACTAATATAAACTAGTCATAAATGGGTGAAGATTCATCTTTTATTTATATTTTACCTTTAAATTGTATTCTTTTAGGCCAAGTTCCATTAATGAGTTTCTTCAACTATAATCCCTAATATCTGAAGCCCTATTTCATGTAAAAACTTCTCCTCACCTCTTTCCACAGGAGAAAGATTTAATACTATTAATAAACTGCCATAAATTTAAATTGGGGGATATTAAATTGTTTTTCATAAGAAACATTTTAAAATGTGATGAGTAGGAATTTCTTACCAGATATAACAACAGGGCCTAAATCCTTAAAGTTATGCATACCCAGGAGAACACAGATTATGTAAAGCCAAATAGATGTTTTGATTTCCTTTTTGTCTTGAAATTGAAGCAAAACTGCTTTCACGAAGCAAATATGAATAAGTCATTTCTTGCATAAAGATTTCTCATCTTCCAGACACTGGTTGGAAAAGTCAGCCTCTTCAGGATCACTCAGACACGATTTTACTTTTCTTAAACTTGAGCTTATTCCATTAATCACAAAGTCTAACAAAGTCACCTAATAGAATTTGTCACAAACAGGTCTTTAACATGCAGAATGGATTTTTGTTTTGCCCTACTTGGTCTCACGTTTCATTATGATTAAAATGTCAGTGATATTATGCCTGCTAGGAACACCCAGTTTTCTATCTTTCTCAGAACCCTAGATTGAATATTTTACAAGTTGCAGTAGATCTTTGTTATTGCTTTTTAAAATTACAAACTGTGGAGCCTATGCTGGCATTTTGCTAAATGGCTTTTGCACATGTAGACTTGTCAAGCATTTATAGATAAAATTAGAAATCCATTCTTGGCTGGTTATAATGTTGCATGGGACCTTGGAATCCTATATAATAAAAGGCTAATATGCAAGTAGACCAAATGATGGAACAACCAAACAACTGTTTGCTATGACGTGCACTGACCACCAGGGGCGTGGGAAGAACATGGCAAGTGTCAGCAGCAGGTGGCAGAGCATGGAATATGGCAGGCAGCAGCTGTGGCAGGATGGTAGATCAGGTAAGTGGGGGAAGCAGACCAAGGCAGGGTGCCAGTTGCTGTCATATGGGTGAGCCTCTGGTGGTTACTGGAAATTCTTTGCTCCCACGCACGGTGGTCTCACCCAGTGCTTGTACTTGCTCCTGGCACCAGCCCTGCTTGCACTCACTACCAGCACCAGAGCCACCACTTACACCAGCTATGGGGCACTTGGAGCCAATAGTATCCTCTCACACCTGCTGACAGTACTGAGTGATCAGGGCCAGTGCCTCCTGAGGGGTGATTGGGACTGGCAGCCGCCTCTTGCACCTATTGCTGATGCCAGTCCTATTGCTGATGCCAGTCCTATTGCTGATGCCAGTCCCGATCGCTTGGTGCCATCAGTGGGTGCGAATGGCTGACCCCAATCCCCCCTGAGGGATTCTCCACCTCCCACTGCTCATGAGGGGTAATTGGGGCAGCAGCCCCCACTCACACCCACTGCTAGCGCTGGCCCCAATTGCTCTGCACCATTAGTAGGTGCGAGCAGGGGCAGTGGCATCAGCGTGTGGGAGCAAAGCTGTTAGCCAGGGGACTGGGGACAGTGGTGGAAGGAGCCGGGTGGCGATGAGGAGGATAGGCTGAGACCCTCCCCTGTGCCCCAGTTCCTTTCAAGGTGCACGAATTCATGCACCTCATGACTGGGCCTCTAGTCAAAAATTCTAAGGCTTCATATCAAAGTACCAGGCTGTGTTCCTCCATAGTTGATACACATATTCAGCTCATAAACTCCCCTTTCATTGTGTTCATCAAATACTATAAACTTACTTTCTCCTTCTGTCTTCCCCTCCCTCCATATATCATGTAACATGGAGAAACCTATTGATTAGAGTAATGTAGAAACAATTTTATGGGCTGAATGTTTCCTTCATTAAATTCTGCCTTACCTTTTGCTTTGCTACAAGTTTATATATTTTTTACTGCCTGTCTTCAGAATACTAACAATGGTAAGAAATGTTTAATTTGCTGTTGGGAGAAATTAAGGGGGACTCAAGAGAAAAATGAAACAATATTTTATAGAAGAGGAACCCAGGAATTTTACAAGTTTTCTTTTAAATATTTGGAGTTCATACTATAATGGTTTTAGTAATATTTAAAAACATTAAATTTGATATGTATTAAATTAAGTACATGTGCCTATATTTATTTCTGTTATTGGTCCACTTATTCATAAATTTAAATCTAACTATATTTATATACACATCCATATCTAACTTTATATATTAAAAAAACACATACGTATACACACTAATAACTCCAGCTTCAGACACCATAGTGCTTGCTTTCACAATTTCAACTTTCTTCCCTACCACAGAGAGACTTTCACTATTCACAATAGATTCACTTATTTGCTCAACTCTAAAATATACATCAGATCATTTCAGAATAGCTAATGCATATAATTCTGGATAACAAGCCTACTAACTAGAGTTACTTAAAATAACTTTTATTTTGTCTTTAGCGTGAGGACACACAGTTAAAATACCGTATTCAAGAATTATTCCTTCTTCCACAACTTGTTTATACTATTCATTTGAATTATAGCTAGGTTCAGGTGTTTCTGTTCTTATTCCACTTTCCACAATGCTTGCTGATTTGATTATTATTACGTTTTCAAGTATGGGAAATAGAACAGGGTTCTAAAACAATGTACTCAGAGAAGTGTTACCATCAATCCTTTCCTGCATTCATTCCACCATGATCCGGTGCCCCATCCTACCCACCCTCTTCCCCCCACCCCCAGAGGAAGCCAATCTCATGAATTTCTAATTTCTCCTTTCTGTATTTTATTTTTCATACAAAAGAGATCATAGATACCCCCTTGTACTTAGCTTTTTACAGCCAGAAATACTTCCAGGGAATAACTCTCCTCAGAACATTGAGCACTCCTTTGAAATTAATCCTAACCCTTCCATTGTTCTTTACTGCTGCACCTTCTGTGTTTCCTACATACTATTTTCTATAATGCACAATGGTTTTATTCCTTTGTTGCCCTTCTCTTCCACTCTGCCAGCCTCAAACAACCAAACCTCAATCAAGTGTTAGGAAATGTACAGGGACAGTGTGTATCTCTCCCCCCACCCCCCATACCCTCCTTCACCTTGCATCCCTAACTTGTAGAACAGTGTTTGGTCCATATGTAGTATGCTATAAATATTTGTTGATGATTAGTCATTACATTAATTTCAATATATAACACTATATTGAAAGTGGGATACTTTTGAGGTGTGGTTTTTCAGATAGCTGTTTAAAATTTTTTTTGTTATATATATTTTTTTCATCTGTGAACTCCCATTTTTCACAATGGTCATATGTGACTTGATTTTTAAAAAATATATTAAATATCTAAATAAACATGTCCTGGCCATCTCTTCAATTCTCAATTTCTTATATATAGGATCATTATTAGAATACATTCAAAGAAAGGATTTTGACTTCTCTGAAACTCATTACATTGCAAAATCTGGACTTTAAAATCAGACTGAACGTGTGTTTGAATTCTAAGGTGACGACTTATTATATTATTTGACACAAATAATTTATTGCCTCTGGACATCTGTGTTATCCACTCATAAAATGGCAGTCATGGTATCTGGCTGGTTTGAAAGCATTTTGAGATAAATGATTATTTAGTTCAGATTAAGTGTAAGTTCAAACTCTTTAGTAAAGGTAATTAACAGCCATTTGAGACAGGTATACATGATATTGATATATGAGAACTTTGAGATCTGAGGACACACCTGAGAGTCAGGAGAACAGATGTGTAGAAAGTATGGCACCATCCTCCAGCTATGCCAAGGGTGAACGTGTCATCAAATGGCTCCAGAGGAGGATGCCACCTGTCCCATGCACATTCACAGCTGCATACTTTAAGTGTGGCTCTGTGCCCTTCCTTCTGCACTTAGGGTCTCCTTTATTTCAGTAAGTAACTTACTATTTTCCTTTTAAGTCAGCAAGAGTCAGTTTGTATTGTTTGTAACCAAAGAATCCACCCTGATACATTGGGTCACTCAACAGTATCACACAACTCTGAGGCTGTCAACTCTTACCCTCATCTCAACCCTCTCTTTTTACCTCCTTTTATCTCAGCTTTAGTCTAAGAAATCTGGAGGGTGAACTGCTCCTCCAACGTTTATAAATCAGCAGCAATGTCAGAGTTGCTGAGGTGGAGGAGAATCAGGTCACCTGCACAGAGCAACAAGCAACTTTAGCAAAGGAACCATGGTCTCTAAGGCTGCAATCACAAGAACAAGACTGCAGCTCTGGAATTTGGGAGGGTTATGGACCCTCATCTGCTCTAATTGGAGGCAGATTTCTTTGCGTGAAATGTCAAATGCACCTCTCACTATGTAAAAATCAAACAGTCAAAAGGACCTATTCTTAGTCACTGGCGTAGAAACATTTCAAAGGCTCACTCCCTTCTTTCTCCTCTCCTCACTCTTTCTTGTAACAGACAAGAGGAGGCGGTAATAATTAGGTTCATTTTTCTGAATGTTAATTGAGACGAGTGAGAATTAATGATCCTACGAAGAACAAGCAGTATGATTACCTTCTTATTATCCTTTAAGTAATAAAATAGCAAAGTCTAAAAATTAAATAAATTTGGCACAGCAAGTAAGAGGTGGATCCAGGGTTTGTACTCATTGGAAAGCACGCCCAGTTCTCTGACAAAGAGTATTATCTCTGTCTCCAGGCTTTCCAAGTCCTTAAAAAGGAGACCAGTAATGATAATAAAAGATAAGACTTTAGTGATCCCTATAACCCAGGCATTTCAGGTGCCACAGGCACTGAGACTTGGGGGCAGTGGGCTGCTTTAGCTGATCTGTAAGTGACTCCGTATAGGTAAAGCTACGGACACGTGAGGTATGGTAGAATTTGGGGCCAGGAAAGCAGACAAGGGGAAGATTTTGAGGCGTCTTGTACTGAGTTGTTTCAGCTTTATCCTGGGAGAGTCAACAGGCCTCCAACTTTGAACAAGGTGTATACATGGCCATCTTTGCATCTTAGGGAAGTCACACAGATGTCTTGGTGGAGAGTGGACTAGAAAGCAGGGCTGGCTGCAGCGAGAGAGCTAAGAAGTGTGTGTTGGAATCCAGGCCAGAAACAAAGAGGCTCAGAACTCCTGCAATGCCCAGGGTAGACAAATTTGGATGGAGCATTTAAGATTTAAAAATGCATATGCTGTGCATATGCTGTGCTGACATGGGCCAGAGGAGGAATTTGTGGACACGGAGGAGAGTGTCTGGCTTGAAAGGCCACAGAGAGTGATGTGGTTTAGTGAAGGGGAGGTTCCTTCAGAGGACCCAGCAGGACACTTAGCTCCAGGTGCAGGCAAGAGCAGCCCCAAAGGAAGACGCCCTTTTGGAATCCTCTTTTTCTACCAAAATAGCAACAGTGTGAGCTTAAATGTAGGCATAAAAAAGTTAAAGCATATCTTTAGTGATATGAGGAAATGTGAACTCAGAAAAAAATCAGGCCAAGTGAAGGATGAGGACACTACGGAGGGGAAGAGAAAGCTCCAGTCAACACATGAAGAAATGATGCTCGCAGGAACCTAAGAACAATCAGGTCAGGAAGGCCACTCCCACAGTTCTTGTGTGGGCTCTGTTCTCCTCTAGTTGAATGAGTTATTTATCTCTTCTCATTGGAAGCTGCTCAAGATTCCTGCACTTCAGATCATCAGAATTTTGAAATCAAATCGAACGAGTCCGCTGAGGCTTTCGAATGACATGGATTAGCTTTTGATATTTGACCACATTAACTCAGAATACGGCTGTCCTATAGAAACTTCCAGAGTGGGCAGTAGTTTATAGAGAAGCCCATAGCAACCAGTGAGCACCACCAACTCTGGGCAGGGTTTGTGCCCCATGGGCATTCCCATGGCGAGTATGAAAGCCCAACATGGAATTCAGCTGCCTTAGCAAATGCCACCCTGTAGGCTCCCCCTACAACCTTGATTGTGTGTTTTTTTTTCTGATATAAGCTGCTTGGAGAGCAACCAGCAAAAATACTCCTGCAGGTAAACAAATACATTCTTCCCAGGAAGCTTGTTGTTTTTTATGGTTCAAGAAACTGTTAGAGGCAGATCACAATAAATTCTAACGATTGGAAAGAAAGTAAGTGGTAGTCAGAACAGTGACGAGCTTTCAGTCATCTTGTAGCTTTTTCAAACAGCCTGACAGTGTAGCAAAGGTAGCTGGGAATTCACACTATCGTCAGAGTAGACAATGCACAGCA
The DNA here is from genome assembly GCA_963924515.1 of Vespertilio murinus. Lineage (NCBI taxonomy): Eukaryota > Metazoa > Chordata > Mammalia > Chiroptera > Vespertilionidae > Vespertilio > Vespertilio murinus. The sequence goes on from OZ004714.1 coordinate 11,524,195, forward strand.
GCTAGGCACGCCCATATTTGCCTTATGAGGTGGTGGTTAGAATGAATGTGGGATGGAGGAACGGGGTATTGCTAATGTATTCTGCAATGATAAAAACAAAAAGGAGGGGGGTGCATAAAGGATACAGTCATTGCTCTATTAAATTGAGGTATGTATATATTTAGCACCCCACCTAAATTCAGAAATGACAGCATGGAGTGTGCAAGCCCAGTCCTCAGCCCCTTTGTAGCCAGCGCCAAAAGAGAAACATGGGTAGTTACACACTTCACAGTAGTGTCATGGGTTAAGATGATAAGTTTCATTGCATCCATGTGGTGTGGGCTACAGGAAAAAAAATAGGAGTAATAATACCTTGCACAAATTAGTAATAATAGTAAATAAAACATTAGTGATGATAACTTACAAATATTAGTAATAATATATTGATGCTAACGTGTTGATATGGAGCAGTGTTGAAGACACCTGGGAAAGCCCAGCAGTGCCGGCCTGGGTAATGTGAGATTAAGGGATGCAGTGTGCTGAGTCTGGACAATTGCATTCAAGCAGCACCCAAAATGAAATGTCAAGGTTGTCTACAGCCAGAGTCTCTAAAGCGGTAGTATTTACTGACGTGCAGCCAATGGTGACAGTGTGAAAGAGCAGGGGGACCCGTCCGGGCCCTACATCGGCCCACACAGCTGGTGACCAACAGCACGATTCTCAGATACATACACCAGCAACATAGGCATCCTGATGTGAAGCAAAGTGAAATGATGAGCAAATGCAGTGATCACACTTCTTCATTCAAGGTCAGTCATGCCTTTTTAGGGAGAAGATGGGCATTAACGAAAGACACTAGTATCACTAGTAAAATTAACTGTGCCTCTATGTCCACACTTGTGTTTTAGTTTCATACATTTATTATTTTACATCAAGAACTCACCTGTGTTTTTCCCCATTTACATAATTTATAATTAGCAATAGAAATGAAAGCAACCTGATAATTCAATTTGCTTATATCCTTTTGATCCTTAATTTTTCAAATGTTCTTTCACAAACACTCTACTTAACATTTTGTGACCCCTTCCTGCCACCCCAGTTAAATGGCGAACTGGACAGTCTGTCCTAAAAAGCCAGAGTTGCTGAAGGGAATTTGAATTGTCCAGCAGCAGAATGTAAAAGTAAAGTACATGTTGTAGAGAACAAACAGCTTGGGTGACTTCTGTATTATTACTCAACAAAAGCTGTTAGCATTTTTAGCATGTCAAGAAGGTCACCTGACTGGGCACAGTTTTTTATTTTTCTTTACAGACCTTCACTAGTAAAGATTACAACGGCATCATTGGATGACTAAGAGATTGATTCATATCCTCCTACACAGTCCTCTCTCCCCTTAGCTCTCTTTGTACCCATGCATTTCTTCCAACATAAAGGAGAACAGCGAATGACTTCAGTTTCACCCTACTAGAGGTAGCGTGCAGAATCACCGGTCTTGATAAGCAGCATCTCTTTCCTGAGGGTCCTGCAGTGGCCCCGATCAAGCTTTCCTTTCTGGCAGAGCTGAGCAAACCATCTTACAGGCCTTTCTTCCCACCTAGATAATGTTGTCTGAGTGCAGAGCTAAGTGAACTCTAGCGGTCCAGCGTGCAAGATGGCAGTCCAGATCACTATGCTGTAGGGCCCTGTTGAGACTTCAGCCATTAGCATGGGGATCACTCTACAGGCTCCTTCACCGAGTCCACCACCAACAGCATGCCCTGCTGATTGACAGGTACATATAGCAATACTCCCAGAAGACAGAAGTCCCAGGAAGACCTGGTCAAACCAGTGCCTGTTCTCAAAGTCCAAAGCTGGAGTTCGGTGTCCGGACTCCATAGAAAGATGCGCATTTGTAGTTTCTGAGACTGCCATGTGATCACTGAAGTTTCATAAACACAGTTGAGAATGAACTTGGACATGGAAAACTGTCCTAATGTGTGTCCTTTTCTACTTCTCCCTTTACCTGCTCAGCAGAGAATACATGTAAACTAGAGCCCCAAGTTATAACTCAGCTTCCCTGCTTTCATTCCCCTTCATGAATGTTTCAGTACTTACACTTCTGCTTAATACACGAAGATGGATAGCACTGCCTCTTGATAGATACCAATATCCGCTCCCCAGCCGCCGGCGTGTTTGTTCTCTCCTCTAATTTTTCCATAATAACTAGAGCTCATTTTCACTGCTCCCATCCTATAGCATGCTCATTTTTCAAATACCTATCTTCCAATGCAATATTTTCCAGATAACAGCATTTACCTGGAGGAGTAATTTGATCAGCGCCCAGCAGGGTGTCCCGGGCTCTGTTCCTCCAGCCTTGCAGCTTATGGGTGGTGCTGGCTCCACTGCCCTTTCACCAAGAGTTGAGAAAGCGCAGAGGAAAGGTCCGGGCTTTTGGAATATTAAAAGAAATAGAGGATCAGTTGGCACTATGAAAGCCCGCAGGGACATCTTTAAGACACTTATTTCTCTAGCTACAACTTTATTTATTTTATTTATTTTTAAAAAAATATATTTCATTGATATTTTACAGAGAGGAAGGGAGAGAGATAGAGAGCTAGAAACGTCGATGAGAGAGAAACATCGACCAGCTGCCTCTTGCACACCCCCTACCGGGGATATGCCCGCAACCAAGGTACATGCCCTTGACCGGAATTGAACCTGGGACCTTTCAGTCAGCAGACCGATGCTCTATCCACTGAGCCAAACCGGTTTCGGCAGTTAAAACATATTAACTATCAGATTTCTTTTCACATATCCCAGTCACGGTGGCCTCTTCGGAATCCTTTTATATCATTTCTATTACTGACCTCTTTCCAAAGACGGTAAAACCAAAGCACACAGAGGTGGAGTAACTTGAGCAGGGTCCCACTACAAGGAAAACGACTCAACCAGGATTTGAACCCAGGCACTCAAAGAGTCTAGAAGTCAAGCTCTGTCCTGACTATTCTAATGCCTCTTCTCCCATGTCTTTATTTGGAAAGACAGAATGCAGAACAGAAAATAACTTCACTTGAAGGCTGGATTGTATTTTTAATTGTATTTGCCACCTGTTGAGCTCATAGCATTGCTTTATTGATGGATTAATAACCCAAATTACAGGCTGCCTACATCCGACACAGACTGTTTTTTGTCACTTTGAATTTGAGTAGAATTTCAAAGTGTGTAGTCTGGGAAAGGTTCATATGAAAAGGAATTTTACTCTCCCCATCTCAGCTTTATCTTCCCTGGGTCAGGAAACCTTCCCATAGGTAGGGTGACCAGCTCTTGTTTTGCCTGAGGCTTCTCCAGTGTTAGTACTGAAAATCCCCATGCTGGGAAACCCCAGTCCTGAGTGAACCCGGAGTGGTTAAATGTACTCTTTCTTCTCTAAGTGAACAACCTAAATTGTGTTCTTCTTTAAGGAAACATACACAAGGGTGGTTATATATTTATGCTAAAGATCCCTGCCCCATAGAGAAAAGGCTCGCTTTCTAAGAGTCAGAGGAAATCAGCTTTTTTGGAAAATTTCTGGACACCTTTCCTGAGATTTGAGGCAGCCTGTTCTGGTGTTTCCAGATAGCCAGACCTGGCCTAGGGAAGGGCTCCCTCTATCGGTAGGTTGTGGTGGTGCAGTCCATAAAGCACACCCAGACTACCCATGGCTTTCCCTACTGTGAGCACTTTCTTTGTATATGGCTTCAATTACTTCTGTAATGTAATTTATACATGCCAATTAGCATTTTCCTATGGGAATACTGTTTGGTGCCTAAACACAATGCAAATTTAATTATTAATGACCCAGGAATTACCATATTTTTTTTTTCTAGTCAGAAGATTCAAACAAGACCACAGGCAAAATAAGCCTGTTCATTTCAGCACTGTCCTTTGCCCTCACCCCAAATTCTCCTATTTGTGGGTGATTATGGCCCACGCAATAACATTTCCCCCATGAGGTTGTATCTGGACAGAGGAGGCAACTCTCTCTAATTCAAACAAAGCTACTTAATGGCACTCTATAGACTGGACCAGACCCTGGAACTTTTAAATTTGCTATGCAGTTGCTAATTTGCAAAGTATAAATGAGGACATTTTTGGTTGCAAATGGGGTTAACAGACAAAAAACTTGAATTTATTTAATCAGAAAGGGAATTGATAAGAATAATAGAACCTCCTGAGAACTGCTTTGTACTTAACCTTCAGAAACCAGAATGCTCTAAATGCTCTTTTGTCTTCCTCTGTTAACCATTATTCGCTCCAACTTTAGAGTAGCTTTCTCTACATGGTCAAAAAGCACCCCTGCCAAGAAGCCCCTAGCTTTATGTGTCATAGACTTTGTCCCAAAGAAAAATGTTCACAATGTGCCCAGTCCAAAAATCTGGTGTTTTCCGGTCTCTTAGTAAGGGTCAGATCATTCAATCTGGCCAGCAGGATGACATTCTAGGAAATGTTACATCTCAGAGATGGAATGGAAGCTGGAGGAGTTGTCATCCTGAATAAAGAGAAACTCAGGACCCAGAAAAGGTGATCTAAAGGTCAATCTGAACAACTGAGCGCCATAGCAACTACTAGTACATAAACAAGGCAAGGCCCCTCATTAGCCACAAGTTTGTATTTAACTTTCTGTAAAGCAAAGCACTAAAAATAGAGAAGTACCTATTTAAATCCCACTAATCCACAAGGCTGAACATATGTCTCCTCCTATAATGAGCCTTCACCAGTATCACCTTCTTTCTAAATCCTCTCTTTTGTCCACTTCCAAAGTACTGACAACTGGATTCGCACATTACCTCATTCGATCACACATTGTCTTAAATTGTTTATTAACTGAGTTTTAAAAACCTTCCTAACACTTATAATGTGCGCTACTAACAACCACCTTCCTTCTCTTTCCTGCTGGGTGAGGCATGGAGCATGATGCTCTCTTGTAAACACTTTTGAAAATATATTGGGGAGAGGAGATTGGATGCTGAATAGCTCACAGCAAGCTGATCAGATGCAATTGGGAGAACTCACTCTCCCCTTAGACTCACTGATATGTATGCTAAGGAGTGACATCAAGGTGGACACTCAGAAAATGTTCGTAATATGGGTGACAGGAATTTGTCCCCCGTAAATTCTATGAATGAGCATAAAGTGAAAAAAAAAACCCACATTATTTTGTCTCTTTAACTCTCTATTCAAGTAATTTCTTAGAGAAAGAGGAAATTCAGGAAACTTACAGGAGGAGTACTTTTTGTTGTTTCTAGGAGGCAGGGGAGTTTGTATTTCAACATAGATTTCCAGATATGAAGCTTGTCAAGTTGGGCTCTGAAGTGATTAGCATACTAATTTGCTAATTTGGGTTAATTAATGTGACAATCAATTTAAACTGATGGAAAGATGAATTTTTGAGGCATATTTTAAAAGCACAATAGCTAGGATCGGATTAACAAAATGTAGGAAAATGTTCCACAGAGAGCACCTTGCTGAATGAACTCCTCATGAAGATTGGTCATTACCATTTTTATCGCTGGGTGCAATGTTCCCAGAATGATGGAAAACAGTTTTTACTCTAAATAGAAAGTATAGTAACATATTTTTATACTTGTTATACTTAGTTAATATCAAGATGGTTTCTTTTCTTTTGTGTCAGATTTTGGAGTTCAGAAGCATGCTGTCATTTAAACCTTGAGCTATCTGAGGGACAAGGAAAGCAGAATTGTTAGCCTTCCACGATCAGAAAGGTGGCACTTAAATAAGGCAGTTCATAACTTCCTGAGGCCTAAGATCAGCGAGTCATGGGATAGGATCAGAAATCAATAGACTCGAGTTCATTCAAATACACCAAATAACCAATGCCCTGAACTGCACTCATTTTAAAGCACAAAGATCTGAATAAGTACCTTATTAGAGATACATATGGAGGTACTGATAGGGAAACTACAGACTTTAACAGATACTTAAATCAAGTAAACACGGAATTCTCTCCATTCTTAGATTAATTCCTTTTATTCTTAGGGATAATGTGTATGAGGTGGGTCAGGAGGAACTTAATTGTGCTGTCAATCTTATGTCTTTTTTTTTTACATATTAAAATTGGAAAGTAATTATATATATGGGTCAAAAATGGAAAAGGATTTTATGCATATACATATTTGTAACACACACATATATAGAATATTTTATATTTATATATAAATTAGTATTTTCTTTTGTATTTATTGAATTTTAGAGAGAGGGTTTGGGGGAAGAGAGAAAAAGGGGAGAGGGAGAGAGAGAGAGAGAAAGAAAGAGACATTAATTTGTTGTTCCACTTACTTATGCATTCATTGGTTGATTCTTGTATGTGCCCTAACTGGAGATTAACCCACTACCTTGGTTTATTGGGTGATGCTCTAACCAACTGAGCTATCTGCCCATGGCTTTAATCAATATTTTCTTTTAAAATATATTTTATTAAATTTTTACAGAGAGCAAGGGAGAGGAATAGAGAGTTAGAAACATCAATGGAGAGAAACATCGACCAGCTGCCTCCTGCACACCTTGCAACAGGGATGTGCCCACAACTAAGGTACATGCCCTTGACTGGAATCAAACCTGGGACCTTTCAGTCTGCAGGCTGACACTCTATCCACTGAGCCAAACTAGTTAGGGCTAATTAATACTTTCTTAATTGTCTATTTAATGAAAGCATATGAATGGGCTTAATTTATTGTGAGTTTGCATCCAGGATTCTCTGTCTTCGCTCCTCTTGCAAAGATGTTTATTGAGGAAACTGAATTTACTGTTTGCATAAACTGATAGCTGGTGGCTTTGCAGGTCCGATTAACTCCTCAACAAAAGAGTGAAATGAGGTTACTGGATTATGTTAGTTGGCAATTAGAATCAGTTTGGTGAAATGCTCCTTTTTGTAAACATACTTACAGTTAAGGAAATGTATGTAAACAATTCTGCATGGAATGGTGAGGAGAACTTTTAGAGGAAATGTAACATATGATCCTCCATTTATAGTAAGAAACAGAGTTTTTCTTTATTGTCATGATGTTTATGTTGAAAATATGAGAAACATGTTGCAGGTGAAGAATTTATTGCGACCAAAGCATGAGAAGTGATATCATTACTGGAGCGCAACAGAGACAGCTGAGTGCAAAGTCTGGAATCAGTAGATACACATCCTAAAGTGAATTCTGTGGTTGATAACTTAAAATCTCTCTAAACTTAATTTTCCTGATCTGAAAAGTGGAAATAATATTTCCATTGAACAAGGGCCAAATAGGTAATAAACACTGTGTGCTCTGAGGATCATAAATTGTGAAGTGTAAATGATAGAGTTGGAGTTATAACGAATTCTTCCAAAATTATTTTGAACTAAAATATGAAAAGCCTTGTTCTACACCACACAATTATTTCCAAAAACGTGTTTCCAGATGGAATTTGTTAAGCAAACTTCACTTTAATTGTGCTGCAAATACAAAATCAACCCTCTTTGCTGCTACAAATATTGTGTAAACACAAATGGATAAAAGTCTAAAATTATCTAAAATAGTAAATGATCATGGTGATTAGGCAGGTTATTATAAGTGTGGGGGGTATTTTAAGAAAAGCCAAAGCTTCAGGAAAGAGTCTCAGTAAATTATTGATGCTGATCATAAAACCAAATACGCCAGCTCTTGGCTTCTTAGCTGTAGCCACAGCTTAGTCCTTATCCAATAATGGGAATAGGAAACCCTCCTAACAATACTTCTGGATTGTTTTTTATAACCCCCAGTTCTAAGAGAAGAAAATGGAGGTCCAAGGGGATTAGTTAAGTAGTCCAAAATGAACACAGCTAATGTCTGAAATAGAGAATTTGAGCTAGAATCTACCTGAGGTGTAGGGGAGGGAGCTAAGTTACAAAATCTGTTTTTTCTTTAACCCTTCCTCCCCCTGGGGATGAACTAAGAAGTCAGTCGTTCCTTTACTGAAACGGAGACAGCCTCTATCTTTGTGACTTGCTTCTGCTTAACAATTACCCTTTTTCTTATTTGGACCCTGTCACTAGACCAGTCACCTCCTGCAAGCCGTCATAAAACAGTACAAAATCAAGTGACAGTCTGTCTCCACCTGCCCAAGAAAGAGGGCAGAATTGCAGAAGGGTCCCTGAGCAGCTTGGGACTTGGGATAACAGCCATCTAAGTGGCTGGTTGGTACACGCTGGGAAGTTTGGAGGTTACGAAAGAATAAAGGTGAGTGGCTTTTATCCGGTTATTTACTGTAAATCAACTAGCCAGTTCACCAGACCGAAAGAAGATACAGCTTGCCCCTCCTAGGGACAAAACTAATACACAGATATTCACTCACTCACCGCCCCCCCACCCCCCAAACACAAAGAACTCCTTTATCTAAACAGCCTGGTAAATGCCTCTGCCAGGGCTGGCTGTGAGCATGAAGAGAGTCAAGTGGATCTCGTTGAGGGCATTTTTAGGAAATTCTAGTACAAACCTCGAGACTTTTTCCTGAAAGCTCTCCTACTTGTGACATTTATTAAGCCATAAGTCCCATTAGTTCCTCTGTTGGGAAACATAACGATACTTTATAAAGCCAGAATTCTGAATGGGATCCCTGTGTGGCCCACGTAAGCTTTGCTCTTTTGCTCACATGGTATCCAACTCCATCAGGCTCCAGAGGCACAGAGAGGAAGGACTGTGCCAGAAAGCATGGAAGAATCAAGCCAATTCACCCAAATTATTAGGGAAAAAAGGAATTAAATATTAATTATACTGGTCATAAACTAATAGAGTTAAAATAACTACAAAAAAAACAAACAGTATTTTCAATTATTTCCTTTTTTGGCACAGTTCTTTTTATACCTTTAACTAGAAGTGTTCAGCCCATTTTACATATGTTGTTTTGTCATTCAAAATACCCCCAAACTGGACTCCAGATCTACCAGACCTACATGTACATGAGGGATGCTTAGACAGACCATCCCAAAAAGATGTATTGTCCTGGTCATTGGTATATCCTTCTTGACCTTCCCACAGACCCTGAAAGAGGCAGCTCAACTTGGTAGTAACGTTTCATGTCTAAGAGGCTGAGTGACCTTTTTCATACCTCAGCAGTCTGAGTCCAGAGTTTGTGTGATAATCACTACAAAATGCTGCCTTATTTATTCTTCATTTCAGCTCTTTGAGGTATGTATTCTCTTCATATTAGAATGACTGAAGATTTTACCACCCAAACCAAGACACTTTGGAGTGTGAAAGTGGGTGCTTTGGTCATCTTGCTAGGACTTGAAGCCTTGATTTTGCTCCTTGTAAGTTTATGGCCCTTGAACACGTCAAGCGTCCAGTCAGTCACTATTTTCCATCTGGAAGACAAAACAGGCTGGGCGCTTAATGGGTTAAAAAGTTCCTTAACTTCTGTGATCCTTACCACAAAATAGTGCTAACATTACTTTTTCATTGCAGTGAAAATGAGATGAGATAATGCCTGTAAATTACTTAGAATTGTGCCTTGCTAAAAAAGTACTTTCCAAAGGTGTGTTCTTATTACTAATAATTATTCGTAAAATATTTAGGATGGAATTCAGAGGTAATCGGCGGAGCAAAGCAGGAAGAATCTGTTTTCTTAGAAGAATTGGGGAAGTCTTGAGGGAGGTAAGTCATTTACCGGTAATTAGTTTCATCTATCTTTTTATATTTCATGTAGAAGGAGCATGACCACAATAAAACCATGTAATTGGGAAGTCATATTTATAAGTACACACACACACACACACACACACACACACACACACGAAATCTATAATGATAAAAGCATAATATACTAATTAGACTGGACAGCCAAAGGACATTCTGGACATCCTTCCAGATGTCCTTCCAGACAACCTTCTGGATCAAATTGGGGCTGCCAGGGCTGAGGCCAGCTGCTATAGCTGTGAGGGTCTGAGCCCTTTGCACGAATTTTGTGCATCAGGCCTCTAGTAATGTTATAAATATTGTCTTGGGAGCTTTCTATATTGAATATATATACCTGTAGCAACCTTGTTAAATGCTCTGTAGTACTGAACTGTTTGGTTTTACTTTTTCTTTCTCTCTCCATTTGGTGTGGCAGGTGCATTGATCTCATTGCCCACCTTTATTCTCTCAAATAATTATTTCTACTTCATCCAATTCATTTTAGCAGTCTAATTTGTTAAATGATTTCTGAATCTGTGTGAGAGTGACTTGTTTATGTAAGAAATACAGAAAAGAAATGATGGAAGAGACCTTGACTCAGTTGATATGTTCACTTACTGTAGCATGCTTCCCATGCAGCTCAATGTGCTCTACATGCGAGAGAGTGTGGTACATCGACCACACTGCTTCTCCCAGAGAACTGTGCTCTATTTTGTTCCATCACTCCTTTTCATGTCTATGACTCCAAGTTCCCTGACTTCACTTCTTGATCTGTTATTATTCCTCCTGGTCATTCACCTTACTGAGAAGCAAAAGCCACATCTGCCCCTTGGATTAGTCAATTCAGAGTTTTAACTAAACTCTTAAAGATTTTAATTTCATGTACATGTGTTCCAAACTCTACCCCATTATCCTCATAGCTTAAGATGATAGAGCTCCTTAGAAAGAAATGAACTTCACATACCTTACCACCCAGTTCCTCCAAACTGAGGAGTGGTGAGTATGGGCAACATGATTTTTGAGAACAGCAAACATGACATACTATCACACAGGAAGAAAGATAACAAATCCAAAGTTGGAATTAACATTAGAGAAAAAGAAATAAAATTTCTTCCATTTTTCAGATGAAGAAACAATTATAATATTAGTGATACTTAAGATTTATGGTCATGAACACCATTGAGAATAGGATGAATCTATAAACTCTTTAGAAGAAAGAGTATGTACATATTAAATTTTCAGAGATTGTAGAGACCTAATAAAGCCATGTCCTCAGATTATGAAACTTGAAGAGGGCAATGTATCTAGACTCAGGACATTGGTATATGGGTCATTTATTTTGGAATTCAATGTAATTGTCCTATACACATTTTGCATTTTTCTCTAGTATTTCCTATCACATTTCATTAATGTTTACAGAAAATAGACACAAATATAAACACTGGGGGGGAAATGTATCCAACATGAACCACATTAAATAATAGTATTTGTGACTTATCACAATTTGAGGTTATTTCGTGAGTTTCTATAAAAGGCTATACTAAATATTAAATTCAATAGGCTGCTATTTTTTTTAAAGTTTTTTTATGTAAGTATATTTTCCAATCAGAAATAGAACATTTACCACACAAAGAATCCTAATACTTGATATATGAATAAAATCTTCCTACTTATGTCTCAGTAGAAAGGAGAAAGAAATCTATGAATTTGACTTCTCATCCTGATACATCTGAAAGTGAAAGACTCTCCGGTTATTTTCTGTTTTCAAATTGATGAAGAACAAACTAGAAAATGAAAGCAGCCTATGTTGCTTGAGTGACAAATGCTCATGAATGTGAAATATTATTTTAGATGTATTCAATCATAAAATAAAGCTATTATAATTAGTCAGGAAAACATAACAGATCTGGAAAGACGTGGGCTCAGAAAACTACCAGATCCAAATCCAACTAAGTGAGGCTTACAATGAGGCCTCAAATATAAATACTTCAGATGGCTTAATATCCTTCTATAAAAAATCCCATTAAATCCACAATAAGAATATATAACATGTTTCATCAGCGTTGACAGACTTCGGCCAAGGATTGCAGAAAGAGTCTGCAGGACAAATAAATGAGTATATATCACCTTGTCAGAAAGCTATTGATCAAGTCCCTGAATGTGTTTTCCCTGTCATGTTCAACAAAAGAGCCAGAAGATGCCAAGACCTCAGGCACTGCAGTGATGGAGAATTTGTCTAAGCAGTTCATGAGATAGAGTCAAGGGCTAGGTCCATTTCTCAGTGGTCAGAGAGCTAGTTATGAAAACTCATGCACATACCCCACGCCCCAGGGAGATATTGACTTGGTTTGAACTATTTGTTTGAACTACAACGCTTTTTTATATGTAAGAAATATAGTTTAATTTATTTACAAATTACCTAACCTTGTAAATATGTTGCTGTTATTTCTGTTGATTTCTTATTGCTCAAATAGATTCTGTGTATCATTTGTTTTTGAAAATGGATGAACCACTGAATTATGGTTTTTCCTTTTTAAAAAAATTAAATTTATTGGGGTGGCACTAGTTAGCAAAATTATATAGGTTTTGACTGTACATTTGTATGGTACATGATCTGTATATTGTATTGTTTGCCCACTATCTAAAGTCAAATCATCTTCTGTCACTGAAGCTTTTTAGCATCAGAGAAAATTTGCTATGATCCTTGATCTAAACGTTAGTAAGAGATAAAATGTTCAGGATTAAGATAAAAATAGCAATATTAAAGTAGGCAAATTCAGAAAGCATTATGTCATTAATTTGAGATTTTAAAGAAGAAAAAACTATATCTCTAATTATGAGATAGTTCACTGAAAGGACTTGGGGAACTCATAGACTGAAAGCCAAAGGGTGGGTTGTATGTTGTACTTGTGCTGCTTTTTATTGTATGTGAGAGAACCAAAACTCAAACAAGTTTCTCAAAGTGCAAGTCATAAAAAAGAAAATCATGGAGATACTCATTAGACACAGTTAGAGCCAGAAATTCAGAATAGTTGTTGTGGATCATTCTCTCTTCTACCCATTACTCAGAAAAAGTAATTAAGAGTCCATTCAATAAAAAATAAAAATATTATCAAAAAAGAAAAATAAAGGCTATGACTCAAACCAGTTTCAGAATCAAGTAGAAAACAAAGATGAATGCGCTGAATGACCATGAAAATCTCATCCACTATTAAGAATGCATAGTATTCTGAAAGTTTTGCAATTAGAATACCGGTTTATTCCTATTCAAATACCATACATTGTTTCTATTTATTAATAATATTATGTTCCTCACTTTCTCTAAAATAAATATTTAAGAAGCAGTAATAATAAATTTGATAATAGCATAAGGTTTATGGACACAGTGTCCTGGGTTCAAATTCCATCAAATAGTAATCAGTTGTGTGAACTTACACAATGTATTTCTGATCCTCAGGTTTCTAATTTACAAAATGAGAATAATAAGACTATTCACATCATAAATTTTTGAAGACAAGAGGAGTTCATGCAAGCAAAAACTTACTACAGCTCAGTCTGTGTTGCTCAGTGGTTGAGTGTTGATCTATGAAACAAGAGGTCACCATTTGATTTCTGATCGAGCCTAGGTTGTAGGCTCGATCCCCAATAGGAGGCGACCGACAATGATTTACTCTCATCATTAAAATCCCCCCTCTCTCTTTTCTCTTTCTCTCTATTTTCTCTCTCTCTCTCTCCCCCTTCCTCTATGAAATCAATAAAATTCTATTAAAAAATAAAAACTACAGTACCTGGCATATAGAGGGAACTCAACTACTATTACTACTATTGCTGCTACTGCAGCTGCTGTCACTACTATTACTCCTAATGCAATAGTAATTTTGCCATCTCCTTACATATAACCACCTGTCACCAGACTAAATGCATAATAGCAGGAAAAATTACATATTGCAAGTTTTTTATTAGTATTTTCAAGAATAATAATTCTACTCTCCTTTGTTTGGTAGATATTATTCTTCCTCTTTCATTGATTGATAGACCACAGTCCTGAGTTATTACAATCAAGTTTCTTTGGTTCTTGCCCTTTCTTGTCATTTTTTTTCCCACATTTAAAGGTAAATTAACTTATGCAAAGAATGGAACATGGTACTGAAAGGTCTGTTTGTTTTTAAAATAATTTATCAAGTGTCAAATAGCAATTCCTAGTGTCAGTAGGAAAGATAGCCCATATTTACATAGTACTTTCAATTTTCCCATTTGACCTCCACTATAATCCTGGGAGAGAGTTATGATTAATACCACCACTTCATAAATAGGACAGCTAAACCTGTACATGGTGAATGCATTTGCCGTGTGAATTCTCAGAAAGTGGTTTAACCAATAGTTGATTGTGGATCTTAGGACCACAAATGCTGTTCTTCCTATTGTACTCACTCCTGTGCAATCTGTTAGTCTAGTTAATCAAGAGGTAACCATAATGCACCTCATCTCTCTCAATGTTCATTTAAAGGGTTTAGTCAATGTCTTCATTGGAATCTGACAATTCTCTTTCCTTCCTCTTATAAGCAGCTCAAGAACACAAATTGAAGCTCTCATTATCCATCTAGAAAGGAGATACCGATTACCCAACTGCAATAGTAAGATTCCTGGTATTATAAAGCCAAAGGGATTTAAGGTTTGAAGGAGTCTTGACTGAGAACAGTTAAGAAAAGTAGATCTCAAGGGTTTTACTTTGCAAGGGGTAGTGCTGTGGCTTTTTTTGAGGATGTATGAGTAAGGCCTCAATGTTAGCATGGGAAGCTGAAGTAGAGAAGAGTAGCCATTCCCAATTTTACGAAGTATTGTAGCTTATACTATGCAAATAAAACTTAAATGGAAAAGATTGATGTATTCATTCTTCCAAGTACTTGTGTATATCGTTGGCTATATGATTAGAACAAATATGGGGGCACCCTGTGCCATTCAATGACTTATTGATCCTTTCTGCTTCACAGATGGAGGTTAAGATTTGGGATAAAAAAGCAAAATAGGAGAAGTATGTCTACAGTCTGACCATGTCATAATAAATACATTCTCATACATAGAGTATGTTCAATTAATGGATGGCTTTACTTTTTTATTTATTTTTTCTTTCTCATGAGAAGTAGTTCCCTTTAGCTCGGTACACTCCTTTTAGAGAGGAATATTGGATTCTTTCAGGAATTAGCATGTTTTCTTAAGTAGTTACTGAAGTGCCACTAATGTCCCCAAACAGGTAACATATACACCAATTCTGCAAATTTATACTCTTAAACATATATATATATATATATATTCACTAATGAATGTTCATATATGTTGCTCTTTGGAATGCAAGCTGTCTGGCCTTCAAGAGCATGATCATTTCTTTAAAGTTGCTACTGTATTTTCTTTTTATTTTCTATTAAAAGGCTTATCTTAGGATCTTGATAAAACTATTTTCTTTTTATTACCATGGATGTCTAAGGAATTGAACAGTTTTGATATATAGTTTATTTTTTCCAGATCACACCCTCTTGGTGCTTCAAAATAAGCAAAAAGAACAAAAACAAAAGCCATTTCTGACTCTATTTCTCTCACTGTTGTCCCTACACATTCATGTGAACACTGCAGCAACCTCCAAACCCTCCCTAATTTATACCTGGGAGTCTTCTTGTAAGGAGGACAGACAAAACTGGGAGATGGGCCGTGTCCTTACAGTGGCAAGAAAGTGGGCCATAGGCACTTTTTCTGTTACTTTTTAATGCTGATATGTCTGTTATAATACATATTTTTTCAATGTCCTGGGGCTGGGGAAACTGCTTCTTCCTAAATAATAAGCATAGAGAGACTTTGGTTCCTGGATTATCTGACTCTCTATTTAGACCATCATCTCCATGATCTTATCATGAAAACCACTTAATGTTCTTCACAGTGTCAAAATCTCTTGCCTTTGGGTTTCCTGTCTCTACCCAGAGCATCCTCCCCTGCCCCTTTATTTGCAGCCATTGAGTCATCTGGTACATAGGGTGCTACAATATCCTTACGAGTAACATTTGCTGATCTAAAACTTGAGGAGCACCATGAGGTGTTTTGCTTCCATTGTGGAAGAAGATGAGATTTGCAATAATGTGTCCTTCATTTTGGAACAATGACCTAGCACGCCACAAATTATTTAACTCCTAAAATAAAGTCACTGATGTGAAATGCCCTTCAATCTGAGTAGAGTTACTTGCCCCTCTGGAGCACATGTACATTACTAAACTCTCCAATACACTGTCTTTTCTTCCACATCCAGTGATATTGCACAATGTCATCAGTGTAGGGCACCAGGTAGTGTTCTGGGCAAAAGATGACCAAGGTCTTTGGGGACTATTTTATGATAGAGTTATAATATAGAGCAATAAAGTTAGCAAAACCCTTGAGAAAAGACTATAAATTAGGCCTATTATTCATTTTGTAAGAATGAGTTCCCTTACTGACAGGCACGGAAAATTCCAGATTAATGGCCTTAATGCATACCTACTGAGTTCATGTTAATCTGCTCTAGCAAAGACATTACACATTACCACTGCAAATGGGAATTGAGGCAACTACTTGGTTGAGTTTGTGGTAGTCCATTATTTTTTTTTTTCTTTAGAAGATGAGCCAAACTAGTGGAATAAAATGAGATATAATAGAAGCACCACTGCAGAATCCATTGATTATTAAGGATGGCTCTAATTTCTGCCACCCCACTTCCTATTCTGTTTGAATTTTCTATCTTGACTAGGTTTGAGGACCAGTTTAAGAGGCTGTCAATACATTTCCCTTTAGGCAAATTACTTATTTTTAACTTCACAATATCATTATAAAAAGGAATGTAGAATCAGGTCTTGTAAAAGGTGAGTTGTTTTGTTTGTTTGTTTTTTTCCTCAAGAGAGTGGCTTTGGGTCATTTCAAAAAGAACAAAAGAGAAAGAATGAAAGAATGAGGCCCCCACCCTCCTTTTTTTAAACCAGGCCAGAGAGTTCATTGAATCAGGAAACTTTAGAAATCCAACTAAATCAATATAATTGTTTCCAAGCCCTATCTTTGAAGCCTCTTTTCCAACCTTGACACAGAAGATCTAGCAAGTTTGAACTTTGAAACTTTTCTGGAGCCCTGCTATGCTTAAAATTAAACACTAAGCTTATTTCTGGCCTGTTTCTGCTCTCTGACTATAAAAAGTTAGAGTCACTTAGTATATGCCTTTGCAGAGTCCTCTGTCATTCAAGCCTATTATTAAATTGCTAATTAATTACTCTCAGCCTTTCATTTTCTTTTTAGTCAGTCACCCAGGGGCCCTGCCTATTACCACTTGCAATGACAAAGCAAACATTTTTCCTAGACTGCCATCAACTCATCTAACGTTAAGATATGCTTGCTGGAGGTGCTGCATCAATAGTTCCAAATTTGGCTCGCAGACAGAATCAACAGATCCTTAAACATCTAGTAAAATGCCCTATTGTCCCCAGGACAGACTCAACATTGTTCCAGATGTCAAAATGAAAACAGTGAACATATTGCTTTTAAAAATTATCAAGTAGTTTCAGATAATGTAAAGCAAAAGGTTAATGGACTGTTAAGAATTCTTATTGTCTATAAGATGGTGAACTTATTTCATATAAGATGTTCTTCATGACTAATCTTTGATGACATCTTAAAATCTATCTGCTAGCACCATTGCCCACATATATTCAACACAGGGATGCTGCCCCATACTTTCTCACCTCCAAATGCCGTGTGGTGTGCCCTGTACTGCCTAGGAGTCCCAGCCCTTATTTATAAATTGTACATTTTTTATCTTGAAGTTGGCCAGACTTAAGGAATGGGAGCCTTTCCATTACTGAGATCATGTATAAAGCTACTTACTTTACATTCCCCCAATCAAAACAGGGATGGCTATCAGTAAGCTCTCCACAAAGGTGTATCAATGTCTATGATGCAAGGATAATAACTTTTATAAAAAGCCAAACAGAAAATTAGATACGTTTCCGGATGCAAAGGAGAAGACAATATGCAGAAAATAGAAAGTAGTCAAAATATTCATGTGTAATTTTTAAGTATATATTTTTCATTTTATATTTATTTTAATATTTGTATAAGGATATTTGCGAAGTTAAAAATAAGTGATCTACCTAAGTGAAGAGGAAGCATGTTAAATGTTAGTCTCTTCCTTGTATGAGACAATGAAGAAAATAAATTGCCCCATTCTGAGGGATTTAGGTCTCCCTTCATCACTGGTCCACGCTGACTTGTCAGGGACATGTTTTCAGATGGGATTCTTAACATGGTTGTCATCTTATTGCAACTATTAACTATACTCCTAGAGCAAAGATGGATATAAAGACTTTAGTGATAATACTTCAATACTGTTCCACGCAGTAATGAAAACTAAGGAGATGATGCCTGCAAGGTCCTAAGCTTTGGGACCTTGGACTCTTAATTGCATAGACACACACTGTTTTTCCCATATTGGACAAAAAAAGCAAAAATAATTTCCTCCTCTTGTTTCCTGACTACCTCAGACAGGAATAGGGTGATCAATATTATTTAAACCAAGTCAGACAGGCAAAGACAAACACTGTATGATCTCACTTATTTGTAGAATTAAACACATCCACACACCCAAACTCATAAAAACAGAGAACAGGTTACCAGATGTGTGTGTGTGTGTGGGGGGGGGGGTAGATGGGGGAAATGGGCGAGGTGGTCAAAAAGTACTAACTTCCAGTTATAAGATAAAAAGTTCTGGGGATGTAATGCACAGCATGAGGACTGTTCACAACACCATATTCTATACTTGAAAGTTACTAAGAGTACATTTTACAAGTTCTCACCACACCAAAAAATGAAACAACATAAGGTGATGGATGTGTTAGCAAACCTTACTATATAATCAATTTGTAATCAATAGAGACATAAAATCACTACACTGAATACCTTAAACTTACACATTCTTACATGTCAATTACATCTCAGTAAAGCTGGAAAACAAAACTAAACAAAACACAAACCATCCTGCAACCCACCGCCATTATATTTCATGTCAGAAGAAGCATCTGAACCACAGAAAAGAAAAAGGATATATTCTCTGAATATAGGCATCCCATAACTTATTTAAGTAAATAAGTAACATGTGAAAATAACAATGAGACAATGATCCACACAGTGGGCCTGTGCACAAGCGTGAAGCCCTTACACTGCTGCGATAGGAACGGGGTTGCTGAGTTCCCAAGATCAGAATGACACGCCTGGAACCTACGATCTGTAGACTTGGGTTTGAGATCAGACAAACTCCAAAGCACACCGGCCAAGCTGCACATCTCGTTGAGCCCACTTTTCCATCTTTATAACCGATATAGCAAGGCAACAACCCTTTCTCCTACTTCCTGTCCTAAGGAAGAGGATGGAAAGGTGCCCACGAGACTGAAGAGATTGGACAGCCAAAAGATATACATCCACTGAAATAACCAAGAGTTCAGTTAAGTCAAATCAAATGAGGGTATTTTCTGAGCCAGAATTTCACATTGAAAGAAAAAAAAATCAACTCTTTTGATCAAATCAATTCCCTATAAATGAAAATGGCACGTAGGTTGTACTTATAAGCCATTTGCATACTTCTAATTGCAAAAGAAGAGACTTTGTCCCTCCGGAAAATGATCTCAGGATAATAACCATTATTTAAAACAGTAATTAAATGTTAATCATGATAGTTATACATTTTTATTTCCCTCCTTTTATGCTTGTAAGAACAATGTGAGACAAGAACCACATATGGAGCCGAAGAAATAGACTTTCAAAGATTCTGTAATTGGTTCACTCTTGAACTATCATGAAGTAACAGAAAATAATTTGAACCAAGGCCTGTTTTTCCAGCCTGGGCTTTTGACTTCTCCTTTCATAACATCTTGAAGAGAGGGGATATTTGTAAACCTTACCTGGCTGTGAGAATTCTTCTTAGGATCAGAAATTTGAGGTGGAAGGGAAAACTCTGGAACCAGAAACACTCATTTTTGCATACCATCTGCATGAGCTTGAGCAACTGACTTACCTCTCAGAACCAAAGTTTCCTCCGCTGTAAAACAAGGATCAAGACACTGTCCTTGAAAGTTTGCATATGTATTATAAATGAATACATGGCAACTAACACATTGCCCAGCAAATATTCAGTGTTTTTCAAATAGCACTATGGTTTTTACTATTATTGTGAATAAAACCATTTGATTTCCTATGAGGATGACACAAGTTTCAGAGCTATATCCCACACAGGTTTGCACATATACTCAGACTGTTGGAACAGTTTGTCTTCACACTTAGGCAACATGGTGGTATAAAAGCATCATGCATATGGGCTTTTATATGCATGCGCCATTGCTATTAATAGAGACAATAGCCCACATACTAGTATACACCACTTACTATACATCAATCATCAATATAAATGCTTGACACACATTCAAGCCATACCAACCCTATGAGGCAGATGATATTATCTCATCATCCATGTTATACATTAGAAATTACAGGAAAAAAAACCACATAAAAAACTTACCTATGTCAGGAGGGGATGAAGCCAGGACTTGAATACCATTTGGCTCTAGATTCTGAGCTATCAACATCATCATGTTATAGATGAGAAATTTCAGAAAAAAAGATTAAATAACTTACCTATGTCAGGAGGGGAGGAAGCCAGGACTTGAAGATCATTTGCCTCTAGATTCTTGTGCTGCTGGGGTGGGGTGACCTTCCGAACTGCAAGAGATAATGCAAGGAGGGGAGATTAATGGGATTGTAATACTTGAATGAAATTGACTTTTATTTTTTAAGCATAACACACACAAAACTAAACAGACATATAATGCATCATTGCTCAGCCTTTCATTATTGCAGATTTCCAGTCTCTCTTCATATTTGGTAAGTGTGTGTGTTTTGTGTAATAGTAGCAATAGAACATACACAAACATATTTGACTCAGAAGATTTTTTTTAGTTTGATAATAATTAATTGTACAACCACAAAACCAGCCCACATTTACACAGCACATAGACATATTTTCAATAATCTAAATATATTTACTCATGTCTAATCCTCATTCTATGTTTTTGAAAAAGGTGGCGATTATGCCTATTTCCAAATAAGGAAATTGAGTCTCAATTAGTTTTGACATTTAAGTCAACACATTTCAGACTCTACACTGTACATGTTTTCTTTTATAAACTTGGTATGTTCTGCTTCTATGTTCCCAGCTGTGCTGGGCACTGGGAAGATAGAGATAAACAAGACTGCAGCCTTGAGTGTCCTCCTCACAAGCCAGTGTAAGAAAATGACTAGACGACCTACAACCACGCAATACAGTTCTTTAATTTTTGAGAGTTTGCCATGGAGGAAGAGTCTGTAATGAGGGTGAGAGGGTAGAGGATCAAGGAAATTCGAAGAAGTTGACAATGGTTTATATAGAGGGCTCAGGCACTCTGTCTCATGGCCCTCCCTGGACCTCTAACAGTGTCACTTTTTTTTTATCGAACAGCCAACTTCATCCTTGGGCTTTCTAGTGCACATTTAACATGTGAATTTACAGTATATTTTGTCTTGGTATGAAAGCTCTAAGTAAATGTTGGTTGAATACCCTGTGCTTTCTACACATTTGAATGCATCTATGCAGGCACAAGTGTATGCAGTACATGAAGAGGTTTTTGTTACTTTCTTTAGTGCCTTTTTTATTCAACTGCATTCCAGTCAGTACGCTTTAAATTGCTGCAGTTAGATTAAGAAATAACAAAAACACATTTCCTTTTATTCTTTACAAAAAAAGAAAAAAAAATTCAAGGACAATTCACGGCTAACCACTATGGAGTTGAATAGTAAATCACTAATTTCTAATGTCCTCAGGGGCAATTGACTCTCATTTCTGACACATGTGGTGCTGTCCCATTGAAGTCTAACCAACCAGTAATCAACCAAACGATGGGTTGATTCTCATGCCCCCTACCTTTGACCCAGCCCATACATAGCAGAACTTTTCCCCATGGAGGGCATTCAATAAAACAAAAGGATAAAGTAAGAGGAAGCATCCTGGTGGGAACAAAATGTACACAATGCCTGACCCTAACCAAACTGTGAAACCAAGAGACAAAGGGACAGCCACTCAGAATCCAAACACATGAATGTCAGCACACTGCTTTAGCCATGAAAACATGCAACTTTTCAGAATACAACCCCACATACCCAAGACTTACCAATGTTTGGCATTTATGTATGATTACTTTTTTTTATTTCTTTCTCTAAGAGTTCCAGAGAACCCTCCTTTATGGATGACTTTTGCTATCAATAAGCGACTAATAATAGACCATTAAGTGGGGGGGGGGGGGCGGGGAGTTGGGTTTCAAGATACCGTATTTGCCGGCGTATAAGACGATTTTTTGGCCCTGAAAAATACGTATTTGCCGGCGTATAAGACGACTGGGCGTATAAGACGACCCCCTAACATTTCCACTCAAAATACAGAGTTTGTTATATACTCGCCGTATAAGACTACCCCCCACTTGGAGGCATATTTTTCAGGGCCAAAAGGTCGTCTTATACGTCGGCAAATATGGTACTTAATCCTCAGACAGGATAATCAGTTTCTGTAAAATCAAGACTGGACACTGCATAGTGACACTACAGGAGCACCCGGAGTGTGGGATAATTCAAAGTTAGCTTTGGAGTCCAACAGGTCTGGATTTGAACCCCAGTTCCCCTGCCTTGACAACCCCTCTCTGTATCTCAAATAGTTTCTTCATACAATGCATTTGCAGAGTCATTGGGAACTTGGACTAGAACTATGGGTATGAAAGCCTCAGCTCAATATTTTCCGCTGTATCAGCATCAGTAAACAGTGTTCTCGTTGGCAACTCCTTAGTCATTTGACTGGCAGCAAAGATGGCTTTAAACTATACTCTTTCTTTTTAATTCCTTTTTTTAAAAATATGCTTCAAATATAGTTTACATTCACAATTATTTTGTATTCGTGTCAGGTGTAGAGCATAGTGGTTAGACAATCATATATTTTACAAATTGCTCCCCCGAATATTTCCAGTACTCAGCTGGCACCATGCGTAGTTATTACATAGAGATATAAACTACTCACTATTTAACCAATACATCAAAAATATAAACAAATGGCTAAGTGGTATCTCAGCTTCAGAATTTTATCTTCAAAATCTAACCATGATATATTTTGTCAAATGCTCTCTGTAAAGACCTGCAAAACTTTGATAGTCTAGAACAGCCGTGGGCAAACTACAGCCCATGGGCCGGATCTGGCCCATTTGGCTGTTCTATCCGGGCCCCAGGGAGCCGAAAGAGTGGAGGGTTCTCTTGCTCTCCCCTCTGCTCCTTCACCAGCAGCCCAAGATGAGAGTGCCAGCATGGTCACGTTGCTTTTGTTCCGGCCCTCCGGTTCAGTTTAAGAACCCATTGTGGCCTTCAAGTCAAAAAGTTTGCCCATCCCTGTTCTAGAACATGCATTGAGCTTCCTGAATCGCTAATTACAAAAGGCAAATCTGAAGAACTAGTGACATCTATAGGGATCTACCTCAATTTTGGATCCTCACCAGATGTTCGAAGAAAGCTAACTACTTTTAGTGCAGGTCATGCCTGTGTCTTTGGCAAGGAAAAGAATCTTTAGATGACCAAAGAGGAATTAAGTAGCTACAGGTACATTGAGGCAGGGTAGTAAGCATCTGGGACAATTTCTTGGCAAATGGAATGGGGAACTGAGACAGATAACTGATTCAAATTGGCCTCACCCTGACAGACCTGCCTCCCCCTCCCTTGCATGATCACTCCTTTAAGCATTAAACCCTCAAGACGCTGAGGTTCCAATTAGCATCAAATAATCTTAGGAACAAAGCCTCGTGTCTGCTGACCACAGAGTTTTGGTCAGACTAGAAATAACATTCTGACCTCTCTTGTATCTCAGCTCCAGGCCCAGAAAAGCAGAAAAATCAGCTGAAGCCATGCCATACCTGGCATCAGAACCAGATGTAATGACTATGACCCCCTACCCTAGCACTGACCAAGCACTAGAGACAATGATCCTGACCCTATAGACTCATTTGAATAAATCAGCATATTAAAGGACACACCTGGAAAGGTGATACATATTCTATTGAGTTCTTCCCCTGAGACCTCCTGGAAAATTCCTGCATTTAGTAAACACATAAAAACTCTTAAGGCAAAAGGCCCTAACTGGTTTGGCTCAGTGGATAGAGTGTTGGCCTGTGTACTGAAAGGTCCCAGGTTCGATTTTGGTCAAGGGCATGTACCTTGGTTGCGGGCACATCCCCAGTGGGAGGTGTGCAGGAGGCAGCTGGTCAATGATTCTCTCTCATCGATGTTTCTAACTCTCTATCCCTCTCCCTTCCGCTTTGTAAAAAAAATCAATGAAATATATTTAAAAAAAAAAAAGAAAACTGAAGACAAAGAACCCAGTGCACACACTCTCTCTCTAGAGCACTCTTGCACCTTCTTTCTTCAGGCTTGTAACTTTGCTTTCTTTCTCCACAAGGCATGCAACCAGGGGAGGGGCAGGCAGTGGCAGCTCACCCCAAACTAACCCCCTGAAGATGTCTCAATGGCTCTTCTTTTCCCCCTGTAGCTTGTTGCCTGAGCTCACACAGCCCAGCTGGCTCATTTCTTCTGCCTCTATGACCTCCTTCTAAAAAGCTAAGGAAGCTCTCTGAGCAACCCGTTCCTATCTCCTCTTAAGAGTTGTACATTTCTTTGTATGCAAAATAAACTTCCTTTTGCACTAGAATTCTTGGCTCTGGATTCTTTCTTTGCTGAACTCAAGAACCTAGACCGACATTGCCAGTAACAAAACAACCCAAAGGTGTTTAATGATGATGCCCTACCAAACAGAGAGGAACAGAATACAATCTAGTAACATGATTGCAAGTAGAATTGCAGGTTAATAACATTGTATTCTACAACTTAATGGGGCATGCACAGTTCCAGACTGGAAGTAAATGAGTGATAGTACATAAATGCCTATCCTGGCATTTCATAAATAAATTATTATAACATTAATTGCAATTAAATTGCTGTTCTTTAATATTACTCCATAATTACACAATACCTTGTTCAATGCCTGGCTCTGTCCTAAGATGTCACCTAAGGACTTTGACTTAGCTAAAATGGTCAGAGTAGTAGTTGCTGCACACAGCAACTATTTACAAAAGAATTGTCTTTCTTGTTGATGCTTTGTTTGGTTTCTGTATCTATAGAAGAGGAAACTAACACCATCATGAGTTGGGTGAGCCTGAGCCCCCCTTGAAATGTAAGCAGCACCATCATTTCTGATTTGGTCCTCTCTCTGGGGTGGTGATTGTTGCTAAGGCTTTAAAGAAACTTTTAGGTCATCCAGTTTCACCTTCTTCTTTTCTTTGATATAGATTGATGTCTTACTGGTCAGAAATGCCCCCGCTGTGGGCGGGACTCTGGCTTTGTGAAAACCTCCACCCAGGTTCATTTGGGGGGCAGTGTTCTTCCTTTGGGCTTCCAGCCTTTCTATGTGGGTTCAGCTCCCTCAGTGTTTTTCTCCCCATTTTCTCTCACACGTGCTTGCTTATGGGGGTACCTGAGACCAGGCCCAAGATCTATTTTGTGTTCCTATCCCTGCAATATAGTAGATGCTCTAGAAATATTGTTTTTTTTTTTAAAAAGGGAAGAACAGCAAACCTGCTGCTGGTTAGGCCAATGACTAAAAGCTAACGTGCATTTATTTAACTTGCCCAGCAAATACATACTCAGTATATGCCTTGTGCAATAATCCCTAAGAAAAACACAGACCAAATATTTAAGGTGTGATCGTTCCTTTCAAGAAACTAAAGGATCATCCAGTTGAAGAAAAAGAAGAAAAAGAAATGCAATGTTAAATTGACCAACCCACAGAAACACTATTTTCTGGGTGCAGCATTGAATTAAGATGTTATTCCTCACCAGAGCCCTAATAAACAAGGTGGTATTATTTCTTATTTTAGTGATGAGAAAACTGAGGCACAGATTAGAAAACATTGTCTCTCTGCAAGCAAGTGATATACCAGGTTTAAATCCAGGCCACATGGCTCCAGAGCATACACATGTATATAAAAGTACATATACGGGCATGCACTATATGACCATGTCAGAGGTTCAGAATTATCCAAAGTAAAGCCAATAAATGGCTGAGGTAGTAATTAGTAAAACTTCCTGTGCACACACAAAAAAAGACAGTTTGTAAACTGGGAATGCTCAAACCAAAACATGCAATGAGGCCCAAGGGTGTATTATTACAAAGCAGCTTACACAACGAGAAAGCAGCGACTGTTTATTCTTCACAGGGATTGGTTACGATGTTAGAATTTTCAGTGTTTCTCAGTGTTATCGCACATCGACCTTGGGAAACAGTTCAAGTTCTGCATACTAGTATGATTTTGAGAGGCACAAGCACAGAATGACCAAGGTCAAGTTAGTCTTGCAAAGCAAGCTAAATTAAGCTTTGTTTGTGTGATTGCACCAGTTCTGTCTGCTCAGGGAGACTTCAAGGTTAGTCTCCATTCCTTTCTGATTTTACCAACCGTCAAAATGTAAACGCGATCAATTCAAAGGAGGGGACGTCATTGGTAGTTAAGAATTAGAGAATGTCTCACAGATGGTGAACGAAGTCTTTAAAGGCTGAGAAGACAGATGTGGGCAAAGGGGAGGTGAAGAGGGGAGCAGCGTGGGGAAAGTCAGCATGGATGTGTGAGAGGGCATGGGGAGCCAGAGGAGGGGCCCCAGCTAAACTGCAGGCAAAGATGAGGCTGGAAAGAAGACTGGGAACGGCTTGGACTGTCAAATTGAAGATCTTCAGAGGTCTTGCCACCCAAGCACCTGACAAAGATTCTCTCCTTGACCAGACTCTAGTCAGGCTCCTCTGAGCCCTTGTCTAGGCTCCAACTTTGGCCTATAAAGACCGGATCCACACTAGCAGATTCCAGCAGCTCAAGGCTATGTCCCTAGTGAGCGCCTTGTTAGAGTGTTTGTCTTGCAAAAACTCAAAACTTCAAAGCAATGCACTGTTTGTTCTACTCAACACCAGAGAGAGAGAGCTTTGTTTTTATTTCAAAAATAACAAGGATGAAGTGGCTTACCACTTTGGTCATAGTATTGATATATGTGTATATATATATATATCGATATTATATATATATATATATATATATATATCGATATTATATATATATATATATATATATATATATATATATATATTTACCATCTTAGACTGACAAATTTTCAGAATTTTCTACAACAGCATATGTTATTTGTATTATTTTAAAAAAATGATCCCAATGTAATTCACTTTTACACATTTATTAAACACACACACTGCCTAATTTTTGTACCAAAATCTAGATGAGCGATTTTCAACTGATGTGCCACACGAATTAAAAACAACACATAGCCAAAACCAGTTTGGCTCAGTGGTAGAGCATCGGTCTGTGGACTGAAGGGTCCCGCGTTCGATTTTGGTTGCGGGCACATCCCCAGTAGGGGGTGTGCAAGAGGCAGTTGGTCGATGTTTCTCTCTCACTGACGTTTCTAGCTCTCTATCTCTCTCCCTTCCTCTCTGTAAAATATCAATAAAATATATTTAAAAAAAACACACACACAATACCTGACTACTTAGTCAGAGGCATTAAACTCTTTCCCTTAGATTGTCAAATTAACAAACAATCAAACAAACAAAAAATGACAACAGGCAATACAACAATAGCTATCTGATGTGAATGAATCAAGGTTATACCTATTTTCGTCAGATGGGCAAAAAATGTTTTTTGGTGTGCTGCAGAATTTTAGCAATTAGTTTCTGTGCACCATGAGATGAAAAAGTTTGAAAATCACTGCTCTAAACTATACACAGCACAAATAATCACATGATACCTGCTTTGAATGATCTCACGATTTCATGGTGGAAAATAAATAGAAATACTTTTGAACTTAAGACTGAACATGCTGCTTCTCAGCTTTGTCAGATAGTTCTTAAAATAAAGACTGAGTGGCAGGTAAATGCAACACCAGTCCTTTTTCTTGCGCAACCACACCCATTCATTGTATCAGAGGATGCGAGGAGGTAGGGCCCAGCAAGGAATCAGACCTCTGTTTTCCCTTTGCAAAGGTCTTATATAGTCATTTTTGTTTGTTTGTTGGAGGTATTTGTGATGTTAATGTCCAGCTGCTGTGACTAGTGGAGGCCCCAGGCTTTGTTTGGACCATGACAATGCTTGGGGGACATCTCGTTTTGTCCCCCACCTCCATGTTAACTTCCATACCTAAGAAACCAGTCATCCCTAAATGAAAGATGTAATCAATATCCATGTTAGACACCACTGTCCTAGTTAATAAGGGATTTTGTTAAATTAGGGCGGTGGTTGTAGAGATGTTTTCAGTTCTTATTCACTAAGACTGACCACCTTTTTGAAGAAAATAAGATAAGCCCTTATTTTCCAGTGTTTGGCCAGCCAGGCTGCCGTGTCTGCCGCGAGGGGCTGAGTTAGCAGACAATCAGATCCGGCCTTCTTGATCTAATCCAATTCAATTAACAGCCCATTGTGATCAGCCTGACTGATTGGGAAAGGCAGCTCTTGGCCTTCAGGAAGGCTCAATATCCTGGAAGAAATCAAAGCAGGTCATGGTCATACAGAGATGGTGAAACAAGGAGGCCAACTGGATATCCTGGATAATATTTTAACCATTTTTGGTCAAAATTGTTGTCACTAATAATAGCAATGATCATGTGACAATGGCTGCAATGTAGGAGGCCTTTCTGCCCCTGCCTATCAGTGGTTGCTGCTGGGATTTAAAACTGGATTTGTCTTTTTCAAAAGGCCAATGGTCTTGCCCACCATGACCTATCCCACTGGTACTTATCCTAATAGCCCAGGGATCGGGCCTAGGGGAGCCTGTGCCAGACAGCCTGAGGTTCTTTTTGAAGGACCACCCATCACAGACACAAGCAGAATCAGGAGCTACTTAGTAGTAAGATGTGGGGGTCTATGATCATTTTTGAAAACCCCTGTAGATAATCAAATGGTTATATG
This sequence comes from Vespertilio murinus, assembly GCA_963924515.1. Lineage (NCBI taxonomy): Eukaryota > Metazoa > Chordata > Mammalia > Chiroptera > Vespertilionidae > Vespertilio > Vespertilio murinus. The sequence goes on from OZ004714.1 coordinate 11,552,954, forward strand.
TAGGTGGTAGGGTGGAGCAGAATGGGGAATGACTGATGGAGCCACTCCCAGATTTAAAAATAGTTTCTTGAACGGTGTTCAGATATTGTGTAGCACCTTGGACAATAAGGCAACCCAGCATGTAGGGAGAGGAGGGGAAGATGTCATGGTATTCACTGAGGTCCCAAAGCAAAGTAGCAGTTCTTATTTTGTTTTCCAGAAAATAAAAAAAGCTTCTTAAAAAGAAAAAGTCAAGATGCATCTTAGTGAACTAAAGGAAAAAGATAGTTTCTCCAAGTCAGTTGCTCTAACAGACCAGGTGTAATATTATGCAACAGTATTTTCAGCATGTAGTGAGGAAGTAGAGTTGGGCCTTACCATTTGCAACTGAGGAAAGGACGCTAAGAAGTTAAATCGCCCAAGGTCAAGCAGCTGTAGGTTTTCAGTAGGCCCCCACAAGCTTCCTGCATCCATGGCTCCAATGCTGCGAGCCAGGTAGGTCAGGGGCAAATAGAAGGGACTCAGGGCAACAAGCTGGAAAGCTGAGGCCTTGATCCCATTGTGTTTGGGCTGCTTCTAGTGTACCCAGATCTAACGACTTGGAATAGAGGAAATTCAGATATATGTGTGTTTATGTGTGGGTGTAGAGTTCATCCTAATGGCCTCTCCCTTGCTAATGAGACAGACCAGAGTTTGACACTTGGCATTTGCCTCCAAATCGTTCTGATTTTCCCAACTGTGTAAATGGAACAGCATGATCTGAATGGCTTCCGGTTCACCTCGCTGGGAGGGAATGGGATTGGACAGAGAGAATGAAGGGTGCTTCTGCAGCCCTTAATGATAAAGAGCTGTCTTAAAGCCTGCCTTTAACAGAGACAATATGATAAACTAGGCTTTGTATGTGGAAATGAAAGACCCAGATTTTCACATTATCCAGGGTTCTCTGGGGGTGGAGGAGGGTGGGCAGAATAGAGGCAAGTCAGTGGGGGAAGGATCTTTTTTCCCCCCTTTCTTTTCGGCTTATCAAAATCACCATAAGTGATGCAAATTACCAGAACAAACGAGTGGCCATATAATTAACGGTTTCTGCTTCTGCCAGTGGCAGTCGCTTCGGAATAAACTTGTTATCGAGATAATGGCTCTAATCATTTCCAGTTGATCAGAAAAAACTCTGAAGCTTTTATCTTTGGAGGGCCAGCTTCCAGTGAGAAAAAGGAAACAATATAGCTGAAGATTGTCTTTGATGGGGCTGAAGGCAGAAATCAATCACAGCTCTGGCTAGCCTACAAGTACTTGAAAGCTTAACTGGTGTTTCTAAGGGGCTAGTTTCATACAAGATCCATTGGCTGTGGTTTCTGCATGTAACAGCCCGACTGTCTAGAAGAGAAGGTTTATAACCTTAACAGACTGGTAGTTTGTCAGGAAACAGTAAACATTAGATGGTGGATGTCTGTCCTTTGCTACTAACAGGTATATGATCATATATACGTGTCTACGCTCCAGAATCAAGTGGGAGTGGCTTTGTACTCTATGAAGGCCATTTATTAGCTGATCTTCTTTGTGTAAATTATTTAACCCTCTGAAGCTTAATTTAATCATCTGTGAAATGAAGACATAGCAGTTAGCATACAGGATTTTGGTGAGGATGATGTTAGATAATGCAGGCAATTTTGAGGTTGTCATTTTGGATGATTTATGTTCAAATTTAATTCAAGATTACAACTCTGATACCCGTAAGAAAATTGTAATTCATATAGATTTTCCTTAGAGATTATTTCAAAACTCATAGGACAGTCTGGATAGGGGAAAAAAAAAAGTAAGTATGTGAAAGGTTTTCAGTTGATGAAAAACAAATCAATGCAATCCAGAATATTGTCCATAGGACCAATTATATGTCAATGGGCATAATAGAAAATGGCTTGCACTTACTCTAACAGCTCATCTTTCAGCATGATGCCTGCCAAAACGTCACCCCTAACTACTGAATCAGAAGCAGATTGACACAGAAATATAATTCATCCTTGTCTTCCAAAGATTGGCTAACAAATGAGAAATAGTGGATATACCTCTATTGCAGAGTTTGTCATTCAGAATATAAATATATATCCCTATGGTAGGGTATATAATTCAAAATATCATTCATAATATAAAAAAGCCTTGCCTAATGTCATGTACAGGGAGAGTCAAGTTTACCGACAAATTTATGTTTCCACCTGTTAGACACTCCTCTGCTAAGATGATTTTTTAAATACTCCTTTCCCTTAGAACACGGTTCATCTTTAGGCTTGTCAGATGGCCTTCCCCCAGCTCCTGATGGGCATTAAATCTGACTCGGTGTCCAAATCGTAGCAGTCTGAGTCACAGTGAAAATAAAGGCAGCATACTACCCCTCACGTGGCACTTTACCCTTAGAGGCCCTCAGAGCTGTATAGTCCCAAGCATCCCAATTAGAAGTGGTGAGATGACATTTGCTGTGCCTGGTCCAATTTAAGGATCCATCTTCTAAAACGGGCCAGTGACACAAAGTGCAGGTCACACTGACAGACAGAGACACGGGCTCACCTATTTCTTTTTCCTTTCTTTATTTTTAAACCTCACTTTCAGTCAAGGAGGAAAGAAAAGGACTCAGTCGCGTGGTTGCACATCTCCAGGGCAAGGGGACAATCACTGTGACAGCTACCTAAAACACCTTGAGAAATTGCTGGAAATTGGCTTAAAAACCATCATCCAAGAAACCGGGCAGGGGAATGTTTGTTCCCGGAGTGGGCCGTTTCCATCTGGGGGCACTACAGAGCATCACGGCCTTCAAATTCAGGATCACGTTCCTCAGACACCCTCAGACACCCTCGTTGTGTGATTAAGGCCATAACAGCTCCTGAAACAATTGCATGGGGCTTTTGGTCCATCCACCTATCCCCTAAATAGTGATTAGACATCAAAGCTTACTCAAGGCACAGAAGGATTGTGCTTTCTGAAAAGTATATTTGACTCAAAATTCCTTCTGCTGGAAGGGTGGGGGAGATGGGGGAAGAGCCACCTGGGCCCATCCTGATGCTCCTCTGGCTGGGCAGTGAGGCGGGCCTGCACGCTACCACCTGGGGGGGGGGAGGGAGGCATCCCAGGCGGCAGCCTCATGCCTAATGGCACTAGTCCTCACCCACCAGCTCCTGAGCGTAAGCACCTTTGAAAGGTCTTGACAGGGACAACTTAGGACCAATTAGCATATTACCTCTTTATAGATACAGACTGCAAAATGAGAGGAGTGTTCAAGGAACCTCAGTAGGCCACTGGTAAGAAGTCAGAGGAAGAATTTACTCTGTCTTATTGTTGTTGTTCCAAGTAATGTTTTTAAATATCCTATGAAAAGCTTTTCTAAATGATGCAGAATTTAGCAAGTCTTGAAATTTTTCAATTCCTTAGGGAGAAAAAAAAGGTCCATGGGATGACTGCTACTTTACTATCATAACCTTGTGCTAAAATAAAAAATATTTTTAGCTTATACTGTGCTAACAAAAATAAAATGTTATAAACTGAACAGAAAACAATCACAAAAACTGAGATACTAGTCATCACCTCAAAATGAAGAGAGAGAAAAAGAAAGATGAATGGGAGAATAGACATGCCTCTGTGTTTTAGGGATGGTTATCAAGACAACTAGAGTATTCTGAGGTTTCCCAAATAGCCCATTAAAAGGCAATGACAACAAATGAACAAAACAAACAAAAAACCACACCAATTATAACATTTTCCTAGACTGGAGTTTCAAGAGATTTTAGTTGAATGAGAATGAGCATATGGCTACAAGTACTTCGTGCAAAGAATCAATTCCTGGTTTTAAGTACTCGATTCTGAACTACTTATATGGGTAACATTTCTCTTACTTGTTAAACCTATTTTTTCATCTGTAAAATTTGAATAAAAATAATAGTAATAACTGTGTAGAATTATGTGAGAGAATGCAAATAAATACATTTGTTTAAATTTTGATGTATAAGTACTTAATAAATGTTACCTAATAATATCAATATTATCATTTAATTGCCTCAAATAGTAAATTGATATGTCAGATGTGGTTTTATAATAGAGATTGGTAAAAAACCAACAAACTAGAATCTACTTCAATCCGATTCTACTCTTTATTCTAGATCAGACGTCAGCAAACTCATTAGTCAACAGAGCCAAGTATCAACAGTACAACGATTGAAATTTTTTTTGAGAGCTGAAAACTGACTTCTGCACACAGGCTGTAAAGTTTCAATCACACTGTACATGCACGCCTGCACATGGTATTTTGTGGAAGAGCCACACTCAAGGGGCCAAAGAGCCGCATGTTGGTTCCAGAGCCGCTGTTTGTCAACCACTGTTCTAGTTTAACCTGAAGCCAAGATTTGGGCAAAAGGGCTCAAATGCTTGAACTGAAAAAGATTAACCAGAAGCACAGAAAGACTATGAAAAGAGAGCCAACGGAAAAACTAGGAGAGCCAGAAAGAAGGGCCTCCCAAGGAGAAAAACTGCCCAAGTAGAAGCCCCATCAATGAGCCAAAGAATACTCTGGGATTAATTCAATTCTCCAATAACAGAAGGCACTGATTCTAGCATTCTTGAACCCAAAAGCCTATATAGACCACTGGCACTTGTCTCAGCAGGAGAGGCAAATGCTTCATAAATATACAAAGCACCAGACCCACATAAAGGAGGCACCTTCTTGAGCATTGATTCTGGCCATACAAGCAAAAATATATACTTAAGGCAAATAGAAATACACACAAAGTCCATTAGGATTGGGATATGTGCCTACATCAATACTCAGAACTCTCAAAGTATGCAAAACACTGTAAAAATGATAAATAATTAACCCTTATAACTAATAATGCCATGTTGCGGAAACCCTTTCTTAGTATCCTATGTTCTCTATTGGCATATCATTAATCTCATTCACAGTTAATGGATACAATTAGGATCAGAGGACAATCATTAGAATTAAAGGTATTTATTTATCTATTTATTTAATTTATTTAAAGTAGCTAATCTCCAAACATGACTTCTCAAGGAACCTTGCCTTTCAGTGTCCACTCTATGACTCTCTTCACTTGAAACTTGACCAGTCCTACAACTCGCTTATAACCAATGATATATGGCAAAAGACATTCCTTATGAGTTTCAAGGCTAGGTCATAAGATTTTTTTTTCCATTTGGTGTCTTGGTTTTTATAAATTGCTTCTCCTATAGCCTCTAGGAAAGGAGTATGAATATCCTGAGATCAATACACTGTGAAAAAACTTAAGCCAGTTATACAAAGAAGCTGTGTGAAGAGAGAGATGCCCCACCAGTCAACAGCTATCCCACCTGCTCCACATGAGACTCCACGCCTGTGAGATAAGAATTTTGGTCTTCACATCAGTAGTCTTCAGATAACTGCAGCTGCTTCATTGGACACCCCAAGTATGAACCACCCTGCTGATCCCAGTTGACCCAACTTTGATAAATTCCATAACATCTTCCTGCCTAAGTTTTCTATTCTCTAAAGTGGAGTTAATGGTAGTCCCTACTCTTAGCACTATAAAGATAATTTGATAATAATGAATATTTTATAAAAGGAAATGCAGATCTACAGAATGAAAAGGGAGTGAAAAAAGGTATATAAGACTCTAAAATTTCTTCCTCACTCAAAAGTCCTAAGAGAAATTGGAATGAATAATTCTTATGGAAATAAAAACAAACAAAAAACAAACTAACAAAAAGCACCAACAGCATCTTCCAGGAACCTATGCCTGAGACCATCAGTAGAATAATAATTCTTTTTGGTAGGTTGTGTGTGTATATGTGTACATGTGTGTATGTGTGTGGTTGTGTATATGTGTTATTTGTTATATTTGTATAACAAATTCTTCCAAGAGGTTTTCTGTTTATGCCATAGGACAGTGCCTTAAATTGTCACCAGAATGCTTTCAAATGAATCCAGACCTCCTAATTCCATCTTCATTCTTCTGTTCCTAAACCAGAGAGTATTTAAAACATCAGGATTGAAGGACTGCACAATCTCACAGGCAGGGTCCTAGGAACTGTGCCTCTCCCACAGTGAGGTGACCAGAAAAATCCCTGTCAGCAGCACACCCTGTTCTCTGACACCTCCAGTTAAACCTGAGTCACTCCAGTTTGGGGCAGGCTTTTTAATGATTTTTGGGGCAGGATTTTCTCATGATTGCACCTGGGATTAAAATTCCAACTGATATTAAAAAGGGGAATGAGTTGATATGGGGAATCAGAAGGTTTCAGCTGAGATAGGGATTAGGGAACCCTCAAGTCATTAGCATCTCTTGCACATGAGTTCCTGAGACAGATGGCAGAGTTAACATCACACAATTCTCATATGCTAGCACACTACCTGAGATATAAAAGTCTAATAAATACTGATTAAAGGAATAAATAAATACATTTGGTCTTAATTATTTCTGTCTTATATTCTTGGTTCATTTTTACGTTTAGATAAGCCTTCTTATGTATTTGATTTCCCATCCATAATGTAAACCCATGAGGACAGAAAATAACAAATATAGTAATATGAGTAGTTGCCACTTATTAAATCCTTACTCCTAGTAACAGGCCTCATGGGAGACACAGATCACATTATGAATAGGGTCCTCTCTATAAATCCATACTAAGCTGATCTACACTCAGGCCTGTGCTCTCTGTTCCTGGTCTTCTTTTACTATTTATCTCAAATATCATCTAAATAAAGTCATTAAAATTGTGTTTATCCTTCAAGGTCCTATTCAAATGCTACCTCCTCCTCCTCCATGAACTGTTTCAATATATCTATCATCTTTACTCTTTACTGTTAGCTCTACGTAAAACCTTGTCCATTCTACTTGTTGGTCCTTGACCCTGTTTGCAAGATTTTGTATTTTCATGTTCTCTCTTCCTCCAGGCCATAGGTTTTCTGGAGTGGATGCCATGTCTTATCTTGCTGACTCTTCCAAGAAAACTAGCAAAAAGCCTTGCACCCAATCAGTGCTTATAAGGTTTGTGGTGACTTTCATCAACAATCTAAAGCTTTTAGCTGTAATTTGTCTGCTCTTTGCTCTGAGGAGCTGCAGCAGCTCTTTTCATAATTTCCTGCGACTGCCTCTGTTGATTTCTGACTGGTTTTCACTCCCTATATATAGCTCTTTCAAAAAATTAGCTTCCTCCAAAGCTAGAGACACTGTATTGTCTTAATTCTTGATAGCACCTCACAGGAGAGCCTAGTGAGATTCCTATAATAGATATTGTGCTTTGAAGTTTAGATAGCAGCCAAGAAGACATTGTGCTTCAAGTGTCAGAAACTCAAATCACATTGTCTTGAGCAAAAATGGGAATGCAATTACCTCCATATAAGGTCATATCAAGAGTAGAACTCCAGTTTGAGGCATGATCCATGGGATCAAGGGGTTTCATCAGATTCCTGATGATCAAGGGGTTTCATCAGATTCCAGATTCCTCTAGCTTATGCTTTCCTGTGTGTAGATTCACATAGGAGGTCTCTCCATATGAAAGCTCTAGAAGCTCACACCATAGGACCAATGGGCTACTATAAATCAGAGGTTCCTACAGCTTCCTCCTTGAGTTTGATTAATTTGCTAGGAGGGCTCATAAAACTCAGGAAACCAATTTCCTCATTATCTTATAACTCAGAAATAGCCAGATGGAAAAGATACATATAGCAAAGCATGGGGAAAGGGTATGGAGTTTCCAGGTCTTCTCAAATCAGACCACTCTTCTTGAATCTCAAGTTCCCAACTCTGAAACTTGGTATACCTGGTCCTTTTGGATTTTTTTGGGGGGAGGAAATCATTAGCCATTGACACCTGATCTAACCTCTAGCCCCTCACTTACTCCTTGGAGTAAAGTTTCAACCCTCTAATCACAAGTTTGGTTCCAGGGGTAAACTGACCCACACCCTTAGGTTCTTTTGGAATGTAATCTCATTAACATAACAAAAGACATATTTATGCTTCTCATTACTTAGAAAATTCCAAGAGTTTTATGAATTATATATATTTTTAGTATAAATCAGAACATAACAGAAACATTGACACATTTGAGATAGATTTCATGTTTCCTATTTTGTTTACAGTGATGGTTCTGGGCATGTACATCATTTCTACTGCACACATTAAACCCAGGTATTTATTGTACGTCATTTGTATCTCAATAAAGCCAATAAAAATGAAGGAAGAATAAAGAACTTTTCATAAATACAAATGCTAAAAGAATTCACCAATAGCAGAACTATACTGTAAGAAGTATATCAAGATGAACCTAACTATGTAGGAAACAATTCTGACTTAGAATTCTCATTCATAGTTAGATTTTATGGCATAGGGGGGAAAAAAGAGACTAAAAGAAAAAGACATTTTAAAAAGCCAAGTTTTATAGATGCTATCATTCAACTTATTCCAACAGAGTTTTAAAATAACCTTTGAGAATCAAAGAAAAAACTAATATCCTTTATTTAATAACTACATGTAGTAGTTTAACTGAAAAGAAAACAATATTAATATTCTGACCCATAGCAAGTGGGAAAATGCCTTGTCTGAACCTAAAGAATGACTCCTAAAGAATACCCTTGCAACGAGCTAGCATTCCATAACCTAAGTCCCAAGGATAGTAAACAGAAGTGTTTCAGGTGTGCTCTAATACTCATGGCAACCTATTCTAGAAATGCCAGCAGAATCCTAGGAGGAAGAAGGTCGTCTTTATGTATATGCATAGAATTACTATGGCTCTGGGTAATTGGTCCATTTTCTACCAGAATTCAGACCGTGGCAAATGATGTAAGGAGAAAATTCATCTTTGCAGGAGAAGGCCCTACAGAAACTGGGTTGACAGAACATCAAGGACCTTGCCAAGGAGGCCAGGAATTAGAAACTATATCTGGAAAATCAAATCTAGTGTGAAGAAACCAACAGGAAAATGCTCATAGACAAAACCAAGGGGATAGGAAGATGAGGTTGAGAAGGCTGTCAAAGCCTGGACACATTTATATCCAGACCTCACAAAAGATACAATTAATGCCAGATCATGAGTCATTACAGAGCCCATGAGCTAGCACTCTAGAAATGCTAATTAAATTCCTGCAGCTACTCTGGAATGTCTCAAGAATTAGGGCCAACCAGAAGGTAGGAACCCTTAGTCAATTTTAGATGAAAGAGGGTGAGTGAAGTAGAGGCTGTTTCAATGTTATTTTTTTAAGTATTTATTTATTTATTTATTTATTTAAATTTTATCTTTATTATTGAAAGTATTACAGATATCCCTTTTCCCCCTATTGACCACCTCCAACAAACTTAAATGCACAAAAGCTTCAATGTTCTTTATGACCAAGCTAATGGAGCTATTTAATCAGTGGATCTAACCTCAGTCCCTCCTGGTTAAGTGCCTACTTATAGATCAGGCACATTATTCTGTGATTTAATTATTCCATTAATTCTAAGTCATAGACACTATTATGATCTATATTGCAAAAGGAAAAAAAAACACAGAAGTGAACTATCCAAGTTCACAAAATTAAGACAAGTCCAGAGTCATAATACAAAATTGAAGTTGCTAATTCTAGAGCCTGCACTTTTAGCCACTGTGTCATAGTGACCCCTGTACTTGTTGGCACTCTTCTGGTTGGGTTCAGGAACACGCATCAGCTCACCAGCCCTAAGGGCATAGTAAATCCTCTAATGACCATTATTTCAAACCACAACAAGGTTTTTGTTTTTTTTCCCCTCTCCAAATCTAAAGAGTCCTAGGGTTTTGTAAACAAAAGTACTGTCTTTTCCTTTACTATACAAGAACACTTTATTGTTGGACTGAACATGTCTTTAGCACATGAGATTAGTACTATTTTCTCCTCATCCCATGAACTAAAAGAGGCATGAAGTGAATAGTAAATTGGAAAAGTTGGAAGAAGAGAAGAATATCAACCATTCAGAAGTCAAGAGTAATCTGTAAAGTTATACTAGGTTGAATTTATTGTGTCTACTTTGAAATGAGCCATAAACCTCTTAAACACTGAAATCAGCATAATGCTGTAGTGATATTTTGATGAACTATACAACATTTCATCCAATAAACAATTTCTAGGTACAGAAAATTTTGTTTAATTTTATTATGGATTTTTTATTATATTTCAAACAGATCAGAGTTGGATAAATTATTTAGTAAAAGAGATATAAATCCACCACCCCCTGCATGCAAACCAAATTTGATTCAAGTAAATGTATTTTTGATAAATGACTTGTGCCTGCATGATTTATCAAGGTAATATGGAATGGCCCTAAAACAGCATGAAATTGGGCCTGTTTTACATTTGGTCCTTCTGTTGCAGACTAAGAATAGAGTAGAAGAAAATGTAATTCATTTCCATGAGGAAGATAAGAAAAAAAAATGGTATTGTTAAACTGTGTCTCAACAGAGAACAAAACAAAAGCAATAAACATAAAATTTACTTGAACCTACAATCATGGAAATAATCTTTGCCAAAGAAGGAAGAAACGTAAATAGAGCTAACTGAGCTTAATAAACCATAACACAAAGTGCCTTCTTACTTGATACACTTGAAGAGGCCAAAGTCAGCTTAAGAGTTAGAGGCCACCAACACCACTATGGGATTTGGAATCATAGGAACTTACTACATCTCAAAAGACTTCAATTACTTTCCTGAGCCACACCGTCAAGAGACAATTAGAATCAGGAATTGATGATGAATTAGAGGGAGGAAAGAGTGGTACAAATGTATCAAGGATGTCTCCAAGTTCGTTCAGCATCACAAAGATTTAGGGCTCCAAAACTAACACTGAAAACAAACCAGTTTTTAGGAACTCTGACCAAGCTTTTACTTCTGAATTTGTTGCAATTAAATCATTCAATACCTTGGCTTCTTTCACTCAGCACAATATTTTCAGTGTCTATTCATATTGTAGCCTGTATGGGTACTTTTCTGGCAGAGTAACATTCCACTGTATGGATATATCACATTTTGTTTATCCATTTATCAGCTGATAAGCATTTGGGTTGTTCAGCTTCCTGGTGATTTGAATAATGCTACCATGGACATTTGTTTACGGGAGTTTGTGTAAGGCCTCAACTATCTTGGATTTCTAAATAGGAGTGGAATGGTTGGATCCTATAATAACTTTATTTTTAACTTTTTGCTTTTTATGCATGTCTTAGCATGTGCCAGTCCTTTAGATAAGAGCTTTCTTATGACAATGAAAAAGACAAGGGAAAATTGTAACCCTGAAACTTTGTCCTTTCAGAGCCCATGATGTCTACAGCTGCAAATATGCTTTTTTAAAAATAGCCCCAAAAGCCCTAAAGAGGGATTAGAGGAACACTTATTAGAAATTAAATTTCCTTGTATGGAAGTCACCTCTACATGAGAAACTGGGGGAAATAAAGAATTAGTACTGTAACATCTACTATCAAACAATGCCAGCCTAACATTAATAAAAGGACACATACTGGGCACAGTAGATGGCTCCTCTTCAGTTTAATTTTCAATAAAATAGACCTGATTTATGCCTTCCACATGTAATATAGGCAAGAGCAGATTAAAGTTTGTAGTGATGATTGTCTAGAGCTCAAGAGAGAAAGTAAATTATTGGGGTTTAAAATTGCACATAGCCTTTCTGATAAAAGACATCATTTTTAATTTCAACTTGTAGCACGAGTCAAGTGATCCAAAATAACTTTAAAAGAGAATTGGTATTTTTTTTATGTCTCATCTTTAATACATTTTTTTGGTATAGCTGAAAGGTTTTTGCTCTCTTTTTTTAAATCAAGTTTTACATTTTAGATCCCCCCATCCCACCTCTGTTTAAAACAAGAAACAGCCTGGCTGGTGTTGCTCAGTGGCTGAGTGTCGACCCATGAAGCAGGAGGTCAAGGTTCAATTTCAAGTCAGAGCACATGCTCAGGTTGCAGACTCAATCCCCAGTAGGGAGCATTCAAGAGGCAGCCAACTAATGATTCACTATCATCCTTGATGTTGACTTCTCTTGGAAAGTCAATAAAAATATTTAAATATTTTAATAAAATATTTAAATAAAAATATAAAAATATTTAAATATATTATTTAAAAGGAATAAAAGAGGAAAGATAAGTGTAACTATTTCTCCCCCTAAATGATTTCATAGAGATTAGGCTAAAGGTAATCAAATATGGACTGGTGAATTATGGAAGGCTCAGGAGTGACTCAACAACACTAGTAGCCCAGCTTAAGGAACTGAGAGATCAGAGTTCCCAGGGCTCACTCATTCTGATCAGTGTGTCCTCACAGCACTGCCCAAAGGCTCTCTCTGAGATGAATGCCACAGCCTCCTGGCTGGTCTCCCTGCTTTCACCCATAGCATCTTCAGTAAGCCTTCCCCACAATGTTCCATGGCACAGACTCTGACCAGTTCATGAGCACATGTCAGAGACACACCTGGGATACCAACAATGTCTTTAAAAATATTCTCAACCAATCAAAGTCTTGTTTCACAATTGGCAATAAGAGTCAGCACTATTGTTACATTTGGGTCTGGTCTTGGCTGCATTCAAATACACAGTCAGGTCCAGTTTAGAAAAAACTGTGCTCCATGTGGTTTAGGGGACTAGATAAGGTCAGTGGTTCTCAACTCTGGCTGAGCCTCAGAATCTCTGAAAAATTGTGGGGAAATGCCAATAATCTAGACTCCAACCCAAAAGTTTCAGCTTCAGTAGATACATGGTGGGATCCTCAGTACCACCTTTTTGAACAAGAGCCACAGGTAATTCCAAATATGATGACTCTGCCTACTTGTAAACCCTGGTTTGTAAAAGCCCTAACAGAATCTATTGGTAAAGATAATGGACTTTTGTTTTCCCTCTTTAAAAGTCCTTTGTGTTTATTTTTGTTTAGTTGTAGACTTTGTTTTACATTGTTTTCTCTGGCTACACATGTAAGACCTTCCAGGGGCCGATATATATCATTCTCCTCACCCACTACAGGTCAGTGTCTCTATGATGCAAAAGCCTGACATAGATGGTCTGTAGACCCATCACAGCCCTAAATAGGACTTTCTCCTCCTATCTAAAAAGAGCCACTAAAAGCATGCCCACAGCTTTCCTTGTTGTCTACTAGCCTTTTATAACTTCCCTCCCTTTTCCTTTCCACATATTATCTGTCTGCTGCTTCTAGAGATCTTATCAACCACCTCACATCACATTTCTCATCTCTGCCCTTGGAATTGGTTCTGCAGATCTGTACGGAAAACACTATGGCATAGTAAAACAATGAATGGTTTTCTAAAACAATGTGAATGGCGAAACAAGAAAGCTTTAGATGAAAATATAGATAAGTGGTTTTAAAAAGGACAGAAAGTTATTAACTGTAAAGAAAAAGTTTAACAATTTGAACTGGAATAAAATTAAGAAACTTTGTTTATGTAAAGATACTACTAGGATCATGAAATCTATCCCCCTATGTGGGAAATGGTACTTTATAAACTTATAACCAGCAAAGGGCTATTAACATAACATACAAGCATCAGCGTTATCCTTGATGATTAGTCTGTCATCTGAACAAGCATCATTGAGCTTCTGGAAAACAAGTCTTAACTCTCAGAAATGTTCCCCTAACGCATTATTTCCTTATGTAATATTTGTGAAGTACACTGAGTTTGTTACTTTATCTACATGTGGTTAGATCAAGAATTGGTAAGTATAATGAAAACAAGCAAATAAAGGTTGAATGTGAGAAGATTCAACTATCTGAGTTAACTCAGTGGTGAAATTTTGCTCCATAGGAGTACTTTAGAGAAAAAGATAAAAAGGGCTTTCACAGTTATAGGCAGTAGAGGGTTTAAAAATCAGTAAAATTAAAATAGTCATTGTTACTTAAGAATCTGTATTTTAACAAATGAATTTTTTATAACATCTAAGAAGTGCTTACCTAGTGTCAGGATTTTTTCTGAGATTTTTATGTCTTACTTCTTTAGTTTCCAACAGCAAGTTATATTACCCTCATTTTATAATTATACAAACTGAGTCATGGGAAGATAAATTGTAATTTCTAGAGTAACACATCTAGTAAAAGGCCATGAACTCTTTTATAAACCTTCCTTCTCTTTCCTTAACCAACTCATTCTCTCTTCAAGTTTCTAGATAATTCCTAGGTTTTGAATATATTTTTAAAACAAATTGAATTTCTGTAAATAAAAATATAACTGTGGTGCTATAAAAATAGGCAAAATCAGGATTTGAGCTACATAGTTGAACTGCAGAGTCTCTGCTGTACTCACTACCATATATGCTATCTATCATATATGAATAGAAAATAGCTAAGACTTCATTGAGGAGGTAACACTGATACAAATTTGACAGATGACTAGAAGTCATCAGGCATGCTAAGAACTTAGCTAATACTCAAGAAGGAGTTGCCAGTTGTTTCATTAATTGTTTAATGAATCTCCTCCCCCCCCCCCCAAGCAGGTTTGTGGTAAAGGCTTTCAATTTAATGATGACTCCTGATTGCACGAGGCAGAATCCCAACTCAACTTGACTTAAAGCAACAATAGAATGATTGGAACAATTTATTAGCACATAGGCATGCAGATCTAAAGACAAACATTTAGCCCTTGCTGGGTGGCTCAGTTGGTTGGAGTGTCTTCCCATACACTAAAAGATTGCAGGTTTGATTCTTGTCAGGACACAGTTTCTGGTTTGATACCTGGGTGTGGGCGTGGGGGAATGGGTGGGAAGTGGGGGGGAGGGGCATGTGAGGGGCCTGATCCATGTTTCCCTTTCACATTGATGTTTCATTCTTTCTCTCCCTATCCCTTCCTCTCTCCCTAAAAATCAATTAAATATTTCCTAAAAGTATGGAAGTAAACATGAAAATCATGTAATCAGTAGGCAATAAAAACAGTCATTCAAAATAAAAAGCTGGCAGAGGAAGAAATACAGGCTTTCCAAGACAACAAAAGGCAGCTCCATGTTATTCGACATTGACTCAAGCAAGTACATGAGGATTTTATGAGAATAAGGGGGCCAGAAGTGAAAGTGGAGGGTGAAGAAGAATAGGAAATATTTGTAAAAGTCATCACTGAACTATTTAAGGGGAAATAAAGAATTATACTGGTAGTAAAAGACCCGCTATGATGCAAAAACAAACTTAAGTAGATCTTAAAAAGAGATTTGTGGATTCACCCAGCCACATAAGAACACTTGGAAGCTTTGCAGCCTGGGGGGAGATGTACATCATGATTCTTCAGTTCATTTATTTATTTAATAACACAACACATTTAGTAGTCCTGTATTACGAATGTACTATGCCTTTTTAGTAGATATGGCATGCATGGAGCAATAAGAATGTGCAGAACACAATTCCAAACATCAAAGAGTTGAAAGTTTTGAGGATATGAGAGCAAAATGGTGACAGATGAATATGAAAAAATCAGATAAAAATATGGTTTGACATATTAAGGATGTTATCATGAAGGGGGATTTATCAGATAATTTTAAGCAAGTGTGCAGCATGACTTTTAATATTTTAACAAGTCTACTCTTCTAGGGTAATACTAAGGAAATGGGAGACCAGTTTGAAGGTTTTTGCAATAGTCCAACTGAAACATGATGAGACTGCACTAAGTCAGTGGCAGCAGGGATAAAGAAGAGGAAACATTTTAGATATGAGAGCTATTAGGAAGGCAGATTTAATAGGGGTGTGTGGTTGATTGGCTGAGAAAAGGGGAGACAAGAGAGGAGTCTAAGATCATTCCATTGGTAGAGAGGACTACTAGTAACACAATAGTTGAAGAGAAGTGAAGAGCATGTTTTAGAGTGTAGAAATAAAGATATTGGTAAAGCACAGAGCAGGGATTTAGCAACTGCAAACAGATATGTTACTATTAGAAATTATCTGCCAGTATATCAGGAGGACATGTTCCAGCCTCCTTTGCTATTTGCTGGGTGGTAATAGGAAGGGTTTTATCTCCCTACCCTATGACTTGAGCATCACCTTTAGCTTCTGGCGAGGTACTAGGACTAGAATGTAGTTGATGAGTTTCAGACCCGCACAATTGAGAAATTCAGAGAATAAAAGGTGAAGACTTGTGCGAGGAAGTCCTGGATCTGTAGACCTTACTAGCAACTAATGAGGTTTAATGACTCCAATTTCCCTGTACTAACATCCTGCTTCAGGGACAATTTAGACAATTAGAAAGAACCACAATGTAGAATACGCTCTCTCCTCAACAGCCTTTGTATCATCAAGGAAATTCAGCTTCATCATTAGGAAGAATCTTGAGATAATACAATCTCAGAGGATCCCTACATACAAAAATCTCACAGATCTTTTTTTTTTCTTATCTTACTGTCAGGAAAACATAAATTGATTTCCAAGGTTGCCAGGTCCAAGATATCTAGGCAACATGCTTAGTCATTTCCTATGTGTATCTAGTGTTATATAAACCACTTATAAAAATGATAAAGGCATGAAGTTTTAAACCCAGCTCCCAATTTCCCCATAACAACTTTGCTTGTACTATTAGATATATCTCATACAGAGCAGAAAATACTGAAATGCTGGGTTGTTTTTTTTTTTTTTTTTTTTTTTTAAAGAATGGCTAGTACAAATACTTGGATGTAATGAAAAACAACCTTTGATCTCAAGCATCATCTCAATTTATTCATTCTACATCATTTATTGGGCTTAATAACAATTTGATGGACCTTCACAAACAATTTGATGGAATTTAGCAAAACTATGTGGAAATAGAATGGATACCAGTTTTTGAAATGCATTGCTGACTCAGCACTCCCAACTTAAAAAAATTTAGCAGTATAGGCTATTCTGAACTTATACAGAAAACCACAATTAGCTGTTGGTAAGATGGACCAATGGATCATCCTATAGCTTCCTTTCTACTGGCTTTTATTCTGTTCTGTCACTTCAGACTCTACATGAAAGTCATCTATTATTTCTATATACTTTATGTCAGCTGACTTTCTACATTAATTCTGCTTTTATATCTGGCCTCGGGTTAGTGAAGAAGCCAGCTTTGCCCTTGTATTAAGTTCAGGACCCTCTTCAGACACTGAAACAGCAGAAGATTTTCTTCAAACAGCTCACAACATGGTCGTGGAGCTAGACACGTACACATTAAACAACAGAAAGGTGACTACAAAACCACTGTCAATAAAAAACAAGGCATTCTAAAATGCATAAATAAGTGGGTCAATTAATTATTTCTTATGGCTACACTTGTAGCTTCTTTCAATCATAGTATTCCATTTAGAGTGTAAGTTTCTTCAAGCAGAGGGGATAAAACAACCTGCAGACACACATGGGACTTAGCTCAATAATAATAATTTCATTGTTTTATTATTTGTTCAGTAAGTGATTACGGAAACAAATCCTTAGTGAATTGAAAAGATGCAGGGTAATTCATCTTAGCGTGCATCTCTTGTACAGCCTCAGAGATTCTCCAATAGTGAGGGGCTAACGTTTCACCATGCTTATTGATTCTGTGGGTTGAGGGTGTTATTTTAATGTAAGACCACAATCATAAATTTGAACTGTGGGTATCAACAGACATCCACAGACTAATAAGCACAGGTAATGAGGAATTATTACCATAATGAATATTCTGTATTAGGGTTTAATTACTGAGGCAGGAATCTGGGCTTTGATGGTTTTTTAATAGAGGCTACAATGTTTTTCTAATTTAGCATTTTTTTCATTTTAAAAGCCCAGTAGCCACAACATTCCATGGAGTAAAAGATCATCCAAGTGAATTTAGATGTGGAGATATGTAAACTATATTTTCAATAGAAGCTCCTGTTAGAATTTGCTATACTTTCCCTTGATGCCAATATTTGTCTAACCCAATGGGTGGTGCCCTGCTCTCACCTTGCAGTAGTGTGTTAGTCTGCAATTCTTGCCCAGAATGCAGAACTCTGTATTACTTGGGACTAGCGCTATTTTGATTGCTGCCAACACTAAGATCAAATTTAACTGCAGAAGAGCTTGAGTTGAGCCTACTGCTTATGAGCCAGAGAGTGGTCGGCAAATTCATTAGTCAACAGAGCCAAATATCAACAGTACAACAATTGAAATTTCTTTTGAGAGCCAGATTTTTTAAAACTGAAACTTCTTCTAATGCCACTTCTTCAAAACAGACTCACCCAGGTCATGGTATTTTGTGGAAGAGCCACACTCAAGGGGCCAAAGAGCTGCATGTGGTTCATGAGCCTCAATTTGTCAACCACGGACCCAGAGAATTTACTACTTGGCTTACAAGTCTCTAGGACCTTGGTTAATGACCTAAAGCAAAAATAATCTGGAACTCACCAAAACAAGAATTCCAAACCCAGTTATATTGCAAGAGTATATAAAATATATTACTATGGCCCTAACCAGTTTGGCTCAATGGATAGAGCATCAGCCTGCAGACTCAAGGGTCCCAGGTTCGATTCCAGTCAAGGGCATTTAACCTTGGTTGCAAGCACATCCCCAGTATGGGGTGTGCAGCTGATTAATGAGTCTCTCTCATCAATGTTTCTAACTCTCTCTCCCTCCCCCTTCCTCTCTGTAAAAAAAAAAAAAAGTCAATAAAATATATTACTAAAAATACATATAATACATATATAAAGTTGTAGGACTTGCAAAAACTTCCAATTTTGTAAAAAATAAATCAATATATTGAAGAGAGGAAACATGGGCTATTGTTAAGGCAACATAAATAAAGGAAGGAAAAGAAAGGGGGAGTGTTAAGGAGGAAAAGGAGGAAGAAAAGGAAGAGGAGAAGGAGAGAGAGGAGAATATACTTACCAAGAGCAGAGAATAGTCACTAAAGTCTCAGTAAAAGTACTGAAAATATCCTTGCTGCATGGATTCTCTTATTCGCTCTTCAGATAAAATTTAGACGAAATATCAAATTTTAGAATTTCATTAAACATTGATTTTTATTCTTTCTAGTTCATATTTTCATTGGTTCTATTAAAGTTATTGAAAAGAAAATATATTTCTACCACATTAGACTTGTTTAATGTTCTTAAACATATTATTTCTATATTTGATTGTAAGAAATAAGTGCTGTCTAGAGAGCTTACCTCAAAATAAAGAAAAAGGCAGGAGCATATTTATAATTATGAAACAAGCACAATCTATCTTAAATGTCTGAGAGAGGTATAATTTAATAATTTTGTGTGATAAAGAGTTATTGGGAATAATTATTCCTTTATTATTAATAATCGCCAGTTCTTTAATAGAGATGAATTGCAAAATTTATCTGGAGGTTATACTTTTAAATGGCCAGATTCAAAGAAACTCTAAAACGATTGGAGACTAGAGCAATTGGAACTCATTCAACCAGTCCATTTCCATCATAATGATATTTTCTCAGGGAATAAGGGGGGAAAAGGACTTGTTACATTACTGATCCGGTAATAGTCTATTGGTGATGCAGAATTATTTTCCACAGTGATGCCTGAATGGTTTTGGTAAAACTGGTTTAAGTACCTAAGGAGACATATGGATTTCATTGCTCCTTCTGCCTACCTAAGATCACATTTAGCTTAAATCTCTGCTTTATCTCAGAAGTAATGGCCATTCTGCCTACCCATTCATCCCCCATTAAAAAGTATAAAGACAGGAGTTTGTGGAGTGAAATAGATTTGTCTCATAGATTCTAGGCAGTATCGAGGGGGTAGTTGAGGGTACACAATGCTTTTGGGCTTCAACTCAGATGAAACAGGCATTGTTCTGTAGAGAAGCTTACAGAATAAGATGCAGCCTGAGAGAAATGAAAGTGCGTCACAAGAGGTCCATGTGTCTCATCTAAGAAGACCACTTTTCCTTCTGCCAGAAATAGAACTGCATGTTTTGGGCATGCCTTTCTGATGTTATTCAATTCAATACTAGTACTCACTGTCATAAAAAAAATCATATGACGACATTGGAAATTATATAGTGGGGGAAATGAAAAGTCTAGAGAGTACTATAACAAATATCATGACCTGAATCAATGTCTTGAATTAAGATTTCCTAAATGCTAGCCAGGGCCAAAATAACTATTTTCTACGCTATTGATCCCCTTTTTCTCGCAACACTTTACACAGCTTCTATAGAAAATGAGAGATCCCTGCCCACTGTGGCATTGTAGCATACACACAAGGAAGGCAGCAATGAAGTGGGAAGGAGAGATGTCAGAAGGATTCTGTGAATCCACATTATAAGCATTTTAAATAGCAGCCATGATGAGCAAGCCTTTCTATTGAAAGTATTTTCTGACATTTAAGTGTATTTTTTTTTAGATAACATTAAATCCTGTTTGAACTAGAGCCACAGTTCAGTGAAGAGAATGCTTAGAAGCACTGGGAAGTAAGTTTAATGGATGCTATTAAGAAATTTGCAGAAATGACCAAGTCACATTTTAACATCGGGGAGGGCTAATGTACAGTGAATAATCTGATGGGTACTGGCAGCATGTGAGTTCAACAGTAAGATGTTAGTAGGATCTCATTTGTCCCCCAAACTCCTTAAGAACAGGGATTGTTCTTTTATCACAGCATACCAAAACTAGAATAGAAAGTAATGAAGAGAAGGCATTGATAAATATCTGCTCATGACCTAATGCCTATATGTTGAATTAATACTGTATATGTGTATTTATATTATTCCAAAATATTAAACCTCTAACTTCATTATTTTTATAGGTAATAAATATCAGCACTCAAATTATGCATTCATTCTCTTTTTGCAAAATTGTATTGGGGTAAAAATAACCTACTTCTTAATATTCCATGAATGTGAGCAAGAATGTGGCAGAAACCTTAGAATAAAAGAGGTAGATTTTATTTAAAAAAGTGAAGCTGAATCAATGAAATGATGTTGGGGCTGAATTTCCAATGTTAGAAACAAACTCAGCCATATCCCTGGATAACTATCAAAAGGGACCTTACGTAAAACCCCTGGTTGCTATCACATGTTTGGGATTGTAAAGGAGTTGACAAAATTTCTTGAAAGAGAAGAACTCAGTATGATGGAAAGAACTATCCAGAGAAACTATAAGGTAAGACCTGAGGCTTCCAGAAGGTTCAGCCTCAGTAGGTCATAACAAGCTCATCAAATTGCCTTCAGTAGCAGGCAGCTCTGGACACTGCAGGCCTCTCTGGTTTTGTTTAGAAGAGTATGAAAACTTCTGGCTGAGCTAAACTTCTCAGGATAATAAAGACATGTCTAACCCATGCTCCAGGCTCTAATTTCTGTCTTTCCTGATATGGCATTCAAATGTTTTCAAGGCAAAACATTTAATTTAATTTTATTTTTTAAAAATATATTTTATTGATTTCTTACAGAGAGGAAGAGAGAGGGATAGAGAGTTAGAAACATTGATGAGAGAGAATCATCCATCAGCTGCCTCTTGCACACCCCCCACTGGGGATGTGCCCGCAACTAAGGTACATGCCCTTGACTGGAATTGAACCTGGGACCGTTCAGTCTGCAGGCTGACGCTCTATCCACTGAGCCAAACCGGTTTTGGCTAATTTTATTTTTTTAAAATATATTTTATTGGTTTTTTTTATAGAGAGGAAGGGAGAGGGATAGTTAGAAACATTGATCAGCTGCCTCCTGCACACCCCCTACTGGGGATGTGCCCACAACCAAGGTACATGCTCTTGACCAGAATGCAACCTGGGACCTTTCAGTCCACAGGCCGATGCTCTATCCACTGAGCCAAACTGGTTTCAGCTTCAAGTTAAAACATTTTAAATATTAATTTGAAGAACATATATGATCCACATATCTGTTTGATCTTACTCAGCACATATGGTATAAAGTTTAGAGTAGTTACTAAGTGAACAAGATCTAAATTACTTGACAGCCAATGGCCACCAATTTCATAGACTGATGGCAAATGAATGAGTCAATGAGGCTTTGTTACAGTTTCTGATTTGAAGCTTTGTAAGGAGTATGTTGAAAGCTGCCTCACTTTGCTCTTCCCTTTCTCCTCACGTGGAAATCTAAATTGAAGCAGTAATTGACTCCCTCTGCCTTGCTCCCAGACACCAAGAATTGAATCTTGTTTAATCTAGAAACATATTTATCACTTTTCTTTCTTAATCAGCAGTTTACAAAAAGGAAAAATTAGGGCCAAAGTATATCTATGAGTGGCAGATGGAGAAGGCTCCATTAGAGCAGCAGGGAAGAATGTGGGTATGAATGAAAATAGCTCCTTGAAGTTGTAATGCAGAATGTGCTACTGAGTCACAAACGAATGCAGTTATTTTTAAAAACATAAAGCCTGGCTAAAGGAAATGCATCACTCTTCATATGGTGAAGTGGCAGCTGCACCTTGTTAATAGTGAGTTAAAGAGCTTAGAAAGTTCGCCTCATGGTCATTAGCATTGGTGATTTATCCACAGGCACTCAATATACTTATCTTTATGATTTCACCGAGACATAAGCAGCAATGAGAGTAATAGTATTTTGAAGTTGGAATGGCTTGAATACCGACCAATTAGAAGAGGAGCCAGTCCATAGTTCTGGAATTAGATGCTGGTGGCTTTTAGGCACTGGGCTACAGAGAGGTTCTGAAAACTTTGGGGGAGAAGGAAAAGCAGCCAGGAGATTTGGGGTTGGGGCTCATGGATTGATGTAGATATTTTTATTATTTCTTTTTTTAAATAATATTTTTATTGATTTTTTGCAGAGACGAAGAGAGAGGGATAGAGAGTCAGAAACATCAATGAGAGAAACATCAATCAGCTGCCTTTTTCAAACCCCCCCCCCCCCACACACACACACTGGGGATGCGCTGGCAACCAAGGTACGTGCCCTTGACCTTAATCGAACCTGGGACCCTTCAGTCCCCATGCCGAAGCTCTATCCACTGAGCAAAACCGCCCTTGGCTATTTTTTACTATGTCAAACACAGATGGTCATGATGATGTATTCCAGCTAAGCATCAGTCCCGTAAATCATAATACACATGTTCTTTGACAGGAACATTTAATTCAAGAATCGATGAAATCAAGGAACCTGATAAGGCTTGTCAGGCATTTCATGACTAATGAAGAAGGAAAATGATATGGTTCTTACTTGACAAAGGTGTTTAAATTATGCATCATGGAAACAGAGAGAGAACTAAAGAATGACTCTAAGATTGATGGCCTGAGAACTTGGAAAAAAAATGAAATTCATTAACTGAACAAACTTTAGAGGGCAGGTTTGTAAGGAAAAGATAAGAGGTGGTGATAAGCATTCACTTTCTGACATCATTTCAGATGCCTATCAGACATATACTAGATGTGTTGAGGAAAAGAGTACGTATAATTGTCTGAAGGTGTGGGGAGGAGTCTAGATTACAGGTAGAAATTTGGGAGTTCCCATCATGCAAAAAGTTACAAGATTAAATGTAGATTAAATCCAGAATGAAAGAATATAGAGAAAAGAGGAGTTCCAATGAGCTAGAGTTATTTGAATGTGGGATTCTGAGTGATGGATTTAAAAAGTGACCTCAGTCTCTCTTGTCAAAGAACAAATAGGTTCTAATTTCCATTACAATTCAAGGCTGCTTAGATAACATCAGGAGAACAGTGTAATATAAGTGATGTTGGAATCAGGAAAAATGAAACAAATCCTGGTTCTGGTCCCAGTTGTTGGGGCATGGAGTAAGATACTTAACTGATTTAAGTTTTAGTTTCCTCTTCAGAAATGAGATAATAATATAAATTCTGCAGTGTTGATGGGAAAATTATATGGCAGAGATCATGGGTAGGGGTATAATTCTTTTATATCAAATTATAGGTTCTTATATTTATTTATTTATTATTTATTTACTTATACTTCATCTTCCTTCTATATCCTTTTTATGTTCAGGGTACACACAAAACACAAAGAATCAGGAGTCAGATCTCAACTTTCAAGTTGTTAGTGACAGTTGAGTAAATCTGAATCATTTTTTATAAGAGGTGCTTGGGAAGAAAAAAATATTCTTTCCTCTCTGCATCCCAATTTAGCTTATTCAATTTTAATTTCAAAAATTTGGTTTTAAATATAAAGAACTGGATGCCTGCAACACATAGCGATTGGATGATTGATTACTAAGCGAGAAGTACGGGATAATTTTGAGAAATTAGAGGGAAATAAAGAATCAGAAGAAAATGACCAGGATTTAGAAGTGGGTGCTCTATAAGCAGTAGACCATTCCCCACTCACACACTTCCCAAGATTAAAGAAACCAGATAATAATATTATTGAGGTTTAGGGTATCACAAAACCGAATTGGAGGAGATAGCTTCTTATAGAGAATCTTTAAGTACTACATTGTCTGAGTAGCAGAATGTCAATGTCCACAAGGGCTCTCTAGGCAGTGAGATGAGAGCTTCTCATACAGTCCTGCTCCAGTTCTGTATCTGTAAACACAGAGGTTTGGTACCAGGATGGGCAGTATGATGAATCTGAAATGAATTTGAATGTACCATATGACATTAACTGGAATAGGCTTCATAGTCATGGAGTCATTGATTTTCAAAAAATTTAAAGTACACACTCAAAAGTTTAATTTTGGAGTCAGAACCCCAAATTCTCCAACTTTCATGAAAATAATAATGGTACTTAGAAGGTTGTTTAAGAACATTATAATATACTAGAATCCTGATACATGAAATTTGTGCACAGGGGGGATGAGGGGAGGGGTAGGGGGTGTTCTCTCAGCCTGGCCTGCACCCTCTCCAATCCAAGACCCCCTGGGGGATATCTGACTGATTGTATTAGTTGGATATCCCTTTCACAAACTGGGACTGCTGGCACCTAACTGCTCACCTGCCTACCTGATCATCCCTAACCCCTCTGCCTATCTGCCTGATCACCCCTTTTTTGCCTGTACCATGCCTCTGCCTCGGCCCCTGCCACTGTGGCTTTGTCCTGAAGGACTTGCGGTCTATCCTGTCTAATTAGCATATTACCCTTTTGATAGTATAGATTAAAAATGTAGGATACAGGCAAAACCAACAGCACTTTTTCTTAAATAGAAAGAACTATTTCTCTGTAATTTTCTTAGGTAGACCCAAAGCAGAGTGGGCTTTCTACTAACCATGGTCTTGATCTTCTGCCAGTGATAAATGTGGTTAAATTGATTGTGTTTAACATCAATTTCTCAGACTACACTGTGAAGGAACTAGCTTGAATTTATGTTGATAAGTAAAGAGGAATCCTTCAGCATGCCTCTCAGGAGTATATATTATTCATTTTATCACAAAATCCATTCCAATCTATATTCAAGGTTTTCCAATGAGTTTGGGCGGTTTAATCCAAGGACACATCCATTAGTTTATGACGGTATAGCATTCTTTAAACACCTGACAGGGTTAGTCCTCTTTATTTTCCATCGTTCCTATATTTTGCCTGTACCGTCATATTTATTTTTTCATTAAAATTTGTTGTCACTTTTTCCAAAATAAATTCTACTCATATTCTGTTAGGGAGCAGGGAATACATTGAATTTATGGACTCTTCTGGGACCCTAAGTCTCTCAGAAGCAGTCAGTGAGACAATCCCACTAAGTGAGGAAATGAGTAGTTGATGCTTATTCTTAACAAGTGAGACTTTGCTCCTAGGAAAATACTTCTACTCATCTATGTACACCAGGATGAAATGCTGCCTTTGGAAAAGTGGGTATGATTCATACTAAGTAAGTATTCCTAGCAATATTTGGCCAAAGTAAACAGTGTGACCAACCATAGACTAATTGAATCATGTGATAATTATTATATTCTTAATACATTCACAACATTTATTATACTCCTACCGTATCTTTGTAAAGGAGCAAAGATTTATAGAAGGATAAAAAAATGTGTTCTTATTCTTAAAATAGAGAGCTAAACAGTTCAACATGTCAGAATTGAACTTTCCTGGGGCCCTAGATCCTTGCTAGAATATGAGGACACTATGGGATCTCACATTGGAAAATATAATAACTTATATTTGCTCTGGAGTTTGAATCCATTTCAGGAAATTTCTTGTTTAAGCATCCAGAATATATTGTGGATGTGTGACCACAGAAGGTATCTCTAATCTTACTTGAGAATAAGCATTCCTAGAAATGTCACCTAGATCTGAGCCTTAAAATGCAGCTAAGAGTGAGCCCAACAAAGAAGGACAAGAAGAATATCCCTAGTAGACAGGGCCATAAAGCAAAGACACAGAATGGAGCATGACAGGTCAATTAAGCTGAAGAAATAAATATAGGCCAGGGCTGGGGAGGGGGGAGGAAGCCAAGTCACAGTGAACTTGTTTATTATGAAAAAAATATATAGTTAAAATTATTTTTGTCAGGTGAGTACTTTGACCTAGTAACATTTAAACAGAATTCTAGTTTATAAAACAGATTTTTTTTTATAAGTTTCTCATGTTGACTTGGTGTGGGGTGCAGGGAAACACAATGTTCATCACACAAGAAATGTTATCTGTGGAATGAGTGATCACGCTATTTACCCAAGTGGAATGGATTTGAAGGAAATACAATTGCAAATAGAGAAAACACTAGGAGAAACTAGCTTAGTTCAGGCAAGAGGTGATAAGGTCCATGGATATGTTATATCCTTTACACATTTTTTAAATTAATACTTAAATCAAATAGATAGTACCTCTTTCCTTCAATATTAAAAATATATTTTTTTCCTGGAAAAAATATCTTCAGGTCTTTCATAAACAAAGGCTGTAAAAGCCTAAAATATGAATACTAGCATATAAATTCTCATATTATTTGTGCAAAGACCACTTCTCAAGGCCAAACCTTGGCTATTATCCCTAACAGGATACGCTATTTTGAAAATCTTTTAACTTTAATTTTAGTGTAAAATAATATCAATATTAAGACTGAGAGAAGAAAATAAATTTTATAATCACTTATTTAATGGCTAGAACTAAGATTAGTAACACTTCTAATCAACTAATGAGAACTTAATCATATAACAAATTTTTGAATTATACTTTCCTAATAATAAAGTCTTACTCTTTCAAAAGTAAGACTTACCTGCTCTATTACTTGCCTGAGAAAGGAACCCAAGTTCACAAGCCCTTCTCATCATATCTTTAGCTACATTCAAGCACATTTAAATCCAGGAGTGAACACAACACAGACCAACACTGCAGTTTCCCCTGCCTCGTCCCTCCTATCCTCACACTGGTCCTGATGTGATGTAGCTCTTCCACAACATATTATATTCTATGAGATTTTGTTGAATTCAGAAGTTGGCTCCTTAAATACTTGATTAATGAATCAATCATACTAAGTTTCCCATCTCAAATCACATTAATGACTACTGAAATACTGAAATACTTCATTTCATATAATGAATGTATAACATTCTTAACATTTACACATAAATTGATTTTTTGAATATACAATATTTTTAATGAACTCTGAAGAAGATTGTGGTACATTCTTTGGGGAAATAAATAATCTCTCCCTAAGTTATGTAATTTATAAATTGTTTTTATACTTTCTTTGTCCAATGGAGCCACCCACTGAGACCATTTGTTCAAGAGAACAGGATGTCATTTACCCAAAGATTCCTATTGACTATGGAGAGAAGATAGGAATGTGGGTCTGTAAAAAGGGGGGTCCCCTGGGTTGAGGGTTCGACCCACAGTAGTGGGCCTGCAGGAGGTAGCCAATCAATAATTCTCTATCATCATTGATGTTTCCTTCTCTCCCTTCCTCTCTGAAATCAATAAAAATATATTTTAAACATTTTTTTAAAGTGGGGTTCCAAAAAGACCTTGCTTGAACCCATTTTACAAATCACTTTTTCACGCTCAATAATCTGCACAATGATTTCTTCAAAGTTAAAACAGTTCCTGTAGTTCTATTATAATGTACTATTATTTCTGTCATTTTATAAGTTAACTGGAAAGAGAAGTCAATTGGAATATATTCAGAGACTGTGACAAGGCTGACATAGTAAAGCAAGTTTGTTAAGCTAAATAGAAATAAAATCAAAAGGATATATTTAAAAGAAGGAATATAATAAAATAAATACATGGGTAAATATAATAATTTTATTTTGTCTTGTGTTACTTTTTACAAGACAATCGACTCTTTAAAGCTAAAATTAAAAGGACAAATTTTAATGACAACCCATTGAAGAGGGAGGGAAGTTGTAACATAAATTGCTGTATACTGCTGAAACCGGTTTGGCTTAGTGGATAGAGGGTAGTTCTGTGGACTGAAAGGTCCCAGGTTCGATTCCCGTCAAGGGCATGTACATTGGTTGCAGGCACACCCGGTAGGGGGTGTGCAGGAGGCAGCTGGTCGATGTTTCTCTCTCATTGACTTTTCTAGCTCTCTATTCCTCTTCCTTCCTCTCTGTGGAAAATCAATAATATATATTTTTTTAAAAATGCTGTATATTGTCTTAAAGTGTTTTTCATAATATGTGAAGTGGTAAAACATTAATTTAAGATAGACTGTATAAATTAATAATTCATCTTGTAATGAGAATAGCAACAACAACATGTAGAGATATATAAGAAAAAGGCCAATAAAATTAAATAGCTAGAAATAAATGGAGAGAAATGTAAAAAAAGAAGTATCAAAGAATAAAGAAAATTGGGGACAGACAGAAAACAAATAGCAAGATGATGTATTAACCCCAAATATAACAATCTAGTAAATGTAAATGGAGTTTTTACTAAAATCAAATGGATATATTTTATAAATAAGTTGAAAAGAATCACCAACTACAAGCTGTATATAAAAGATGTACTTTTCACATAAAAGCACAGGATAATTTAAAGTAAGATGATGGGGAAATATAGAAAACAGTAAGGAGTATTATGAGATATAAAGAGTGATATTTAAATGTGATAAATTGGAAAATTCATCAAGAAGATGTAATGTTAAATGTTTACTCATTCATTTAGAGAAAAAGTAAAATAAATAAAACAAATGTAGGAAGAACTAAACAAAGACAGAAAGACACATTCACAATCACAGTTGGAATATAAAATGCTAACCTCCTTGGAGAACCATTGCAATTTTCTTAAAAAGCTAAATATCCCCTTACCATATGACCCAATGAATCCACTCCTAGAGATTTAAACATAGGAATGTAAACTTCTGTTTGCAACAAATGGTGCACATATTCCTTACAGCTTTTTTATAGGTAACATAATAATAGCAAGATCTTGACCGAACCCAAATGTCCATCAGCAGAAGAACAGACCAAGGAAAAGTGGTGTATCTTATAGGGAAATGCATTCACTGACAAAAAGAATGTAAAAGGAATGAACTACCGCTCTACCTGCAGCAACAAATCTCAAAATCATTATGCTAAATGAAAAAAGTTGTCATATTGTATGATTTAATTTAGATGAAGTCCAAATACAAGGAATTAATCTGCATTTATAGTACAAATTGACAAAGGACTTTTCAGTGGTAATAGGAAAAAACGCTTTACATACTAATTGGGTTGGCAGTTGCAGTTGAAATTAAATGTGCATTATATCTAAATTATACCTCAATTTAAAAAATAACAGATGGTTAACCACTGCATTGTGTGATCTGCCTCTAAAGACTGATGGTTCGGTCACTGGTAACACAGTGGATGGATAGTTCAGTTCTGTAACATGACTAATAGATCTGAGTGTTTCCTGTTTCTGAAAAAGGGCACTCAATATTTTTAAGACTACAAACAATGTTTTGTTAGTTTTTCCCCCAGTCCATTGTGAGTACATCTCAATTCCAGTGATTGTCACAAAAGAGAAAGAAGTCAGGGGAGAAACTCTCTATAGTATACATATATAATGTTCATTGTCTATATTCCTAGTATCATTAATTCCTCAAACTCTGAGAGAATTATTACCCACTTTACAGGGTTTAGGAAATTGAGGCTTTAATTAGCATGCATGAGACCTAAGATTACACAGCTATTTAATTTAAAGATAGGATTCAAACTCAAACCTACATTACTCCTTATCTTAATTACAATGATGTCCTCTTAAAAGCAAAACTAACTTTCCAGTTCTTGTTGGAATGACTAGCTGAGCCCTCCCTGCGGCACCTATCCCTACCAACCTGTAAAAGTATGTTATATTAATGCTGTTTTCAGCAATTTGCTGCCTATGTCCACATAATGCTTAGCCAAAGCTATTAAATTCATCACATCCTCTGTGCCAGAAATGGGATTCTATTTAAACAAGCAACCGAGCTTTATTGTTACTTTAACTCTGCCTACCCCATTCCCCCTCCACCCACTCTTCTACAGCAATAAAGCAAATATCACATAAGCTGGCTTTAGAATATACAGAAATATCTCAGTTGTCAGGAAAATTTAACTACAGGGAACAGACACACAGATGGTTTTTGCTATGAAATATCCCCCTTTGTTGGCCAAATCTCTTCCTGGAAAGGGCTTGAATGCCATATCTATTTTAGGATTTGAATATGTACTGAAAATGCAAAGATCTGTTGGTTATAAATACAGTGGCCATGAAACATCCAATTCAATTGCAGGGTTTTACCAAGTAAATTGCCCAGGGCAACTGGACACAAGTATACATTAAGAACTATTCTTGAGAGAATTTGCCTAGTTATGTGTTGCTTCATCTACTGGGAAATGTGGAATTTTTTAGACATATTGTAACATTCTTGGACTTCTGCTACCATACTGAAGACTTATCTTGCCATCATCAGTTATTCAGTTACAGCTCCGTGATATACTTGATCCCTCAAAAGGAAAATGCTTTTTCTAAATAGAAGACAAATGAAATGCTGGGTGTCTGGGTCCAATTTGAGAGGAATTTAACATGTCTTTGCAGGTGACTCAAACCATTATCTTCCTGTATAAGTGAGAATAATCAATAAGATCATTTTCTACTTATAACATGGTTTGAATTGCCAGGTTGTGCAAAGTCTACAAGATTCCAAAGACAGTAAATGGTCTGCTCTCTTAAGTGAATGTGAGCTTTATGCTCCTTCCCTCTGAAACTGAGCACCTTAATATATTCTATACACTAGCCACCAATAACAAAGTCTTTATTGATGCTTCTCCATTAGACTTACATGTGCATTTTTGAAAATATAGAGTTCTTGGCCTTACATAAACACCTCACTTTTATCTAAAAGTAAAAAAAAAATCACTTATGTTCCATGTGAATGTAAGTCCTATGAATTCCTTAAAAATAAGGAACACATTTTATTTATTTAACTTATGTATCTCCAATATGGGTATTGAAATGCATCTATGTATATAATTGAGTAAATAAGCATGTTATTTGTTGAAAATTAATGCTGAGTAATCAAGATGGGCATCTAATAATCATTTTCAGCAAATCCACACCCATAATCCTCCTAGCCCCATTCTAGTATCTCCCAAGTTCTCTTTATGGGGAAGAAAAAGTTCATATTTGAAATGCCCAAAATATATAGCATGTGTTTAATAACTCAACCATATTGATGTTGGTCATCTTTGGAGGCCCAAATGGGTGGATCTATTCATTTTATGGGAACACATGAACTGCTGTCGGCAATAATTTCTAATGATTTCATTTGATTCTGTTACATAATGACCTGACCTCATCACCTGGGTGCATCTGTGAGAATGGCAGGGAGCCTTCAAGTATAGTTAGTGGCAGACTATAGGCCACTGGCAATCTGGCACAGGTAGGAGGGCAAGGATGGGTGGAGCAAAGCTGGCCAGAATGCTGCTGCTACCAAGCCAAGTCATTCACAGTGGCAGCTTGGTCAGCTCTCAAATCTGCTCTTTCTTTCTTTTGCTCATTGATATTTACAGCCTGGGACAATTAAACAGCATAAAATTAAACCTAGTAAAAGCCATGAAATTAAAGGAAATAAACATAACATAAAGATAGAATGGGTTGGGAACTGAAAGAAAAAAGGATAAAAAGATAATTCTTATGGTCACAGAATGCTAGACTAAATGATAACAGAGTAAAATATTGTAATTCTATAATTGAGAAAACTGTAGCCTAGAAATAAATGATGTGTTTATGTATTACTCATAAACTCCATTAAAACCTCTTATCTTTTATTGTTTCTATATAGGGAGCACCAAGAAGATAAGAGATCATCTGTTTTGTTCAAGGATGTATCCCTAGAACAATGCCTCAAGCATAGTAGCCATTTATTAAATATGCATCATAAACCTCAGAAGTTTATGTTGTTGAAGCTAGTATAATATTTAAAAAATATATTTTATTGATTTTACAGAGAGGAAGGAAGAAGGATAGAGAGTTAGAAACATCGATGAGAGAAACATTGAATTGAACCTGGGACCCTTCAGTCTGCAATGCTCTATCCACTAAGCCAAACCAGTTAGGGCTAGTGTAACATTTTAAGAGCTTGAAATCAGAATCAAACATGATTCTGAAGGATGATCACTACCTACTGGACACATAGTGCTGAGCTGGTTTAGGGTTGTGAGCAGATGGAGAAGGAACAAAGTCTTTGATATATAAAGTCAATATGGGGTAGAAAGAGAAAGATACAGGGGAGCAAAATGGAGGGAAGATTGAAAGGGGAGAAGAGAAACAAGCGGATGAGAGAAAAAATTAAAAGAGAGAAGAGGCTAATGGGCACATGAAAAGATGATGTGCATCAGTAGCCAGTAGATAAACTTAAATTAAAACCAGAAAGGAAATCATATGGTTCTTCATGGTTTCATTCTAAATAAAATGGTGTTTTTTTCAACCTAAGGATCAACCTAGGTTGATCTTCTAGATAAAGGGTGGGCAAACTTTTTGACTCGAGGGCCACAATGGGTTCTTAAACTGGACCGGAGGGCCGGAACAAAAGCAACCTGACCATGCTGGCACTCTCCTCTTGGGCTGCTGGTGAAGGAGCGGAGGGGAGAGCAAGAGAACCCTCTGCTCTTTCAGCTCTGCGGGCCAGATAGAACAGCCGAACGGGCCGGATACGGCCCACGGGCCGTAGTTTGCCCACGGCTGTTCTAGATTGTAGTCTTAACAAAACAACTCATTTGACAAATGACAGGGTGGCCCTTTTTTGAAGATATTAATTAAGATGGTGCCTGGATGATCTCTCTAAACATGTGCAATGTTAACACAAACAGACTCAGCTGCCTTCCTTAATAAAAAGTGATAGAATGAAAAGCCAAAGCTGGCATGAAGCTCCTTTGGTTATGGACATCCTTTATTTTTGGTTTCTCATCAACAGATGATATTTTTATTTCCCAATTTACAAGACATAAAAATACAATACTTCTTAAATATATATATATATATATATATATATATATATATATATATATATATGTATATAAGCATACACACATCCATACATACATAAATCTCCCCTCTTTCAAACTTATTACGAGTAATAGAATTTTCAAGCAAGAGCTTAGATGGAAGGGAAGTCTAGATGGTCATAACACAACTTGTACATCTTGGGGGATCCTTGGGAAGCACTAAAGTTTTTATTCCCAAGAGATGATCCTCCCTTGTAGGAAGACTCCCCTAAATGTAAGTCTCCCTATTTTTCTATCATGAAAATAAACAACGCTGTCCTTATTCATAATGTAAGGTATTCCCCCACCGGAGGCCTCTTCAAAAGCACAGGGCAATTCTGTTGCATGAAATAACCAGATAACTATACAGGTTTCCATTCACCAGTAAGATAAAACCCTTAAAATATAAACAGATAACCACGAGAGAAAGACCGCCATAACATTACTAAAATACACAGTTTAGGAAAATGCTTGGAGCCAGGCGATTTCCTAAGACTGTGTTATTTTGGGGGCCTTAGTAAAAGAGGCATTGTATAGACACAAAAATAGTGCCTATCCATTCGAGCAGCCCTCAATTAAGATCGCACCTTTGCCTCTTCTGAGCTTGTGACCTTGAAAGTCATTTAATCTTCCTGAGTCCTGAAGGGTTGCTGTCAGGACTGGATAACATTTAAAACACTTAGCAGAGACCATGGTATTCAGGAGTCAATAATTATTTATAGAGAACAGCAGGACTTGGAAGGACCGAAAAGAAAGAAAGGAAGGGGAAAGGGCACAGACAATAGCAGAGGCTAGGAATGTGCCAATACAAGAAGGGCCAATACATTCATGTTAAGTACCATTTATTTCCTATTGGTTGCCAAGACCAGCCCTGAAGGAAGCATGAGAGCCTGCAGTGAGCGTGCAAGATCTTGCCAGCCTTGTACTCTAGCGCACTTAATCGGTTTCACTGGTCACACTATGATAGCGACCTTCATTTTCATTGTTAAGTGCCAACATTGGGTATTTGCTCTGTTGGACCCTGCCAGGTGTTAGGGCAAATGACATTCAGTGAAAGCAATGGGCCTGTGAGTTTTTCATTGCTAAAACAGAAAGAAGTGGAAGAATCAATTTGCCATGAAACAGAAGACTTTGTTTTTTAAGGGTTGATCAGAATGTGTTGTAGGTGACTGCCAATAGCTAAATATAAAGCAGAGTGCACACGCACCGGTCCTTTGCCAAAGTAATTCAAAGACAGGCAGATGCTAATGCCTCTAAACAATACTTAAAAGTAAAATTAATAAAACAATGGCAAAAAAATAAAAACCAGTGGGTTCTAAAACAATTTGGAAATATTTAATGGTCCAGGGATTAAGAGTGTGGATGCTGCAGGCAGGTAAATGGAAATCAAAGTATAATATCCACCACTTGCTGTGCTTTCCATCTAGAAAAAGTAGTTGAACTCTTTAACTTTCAATGAATTTGTCCTTAAAATGGAGACAACTACAGATAAAATCGTGTAGGATTTTCCTGGAAATAAAATGGAAGAAAATAAAGTAGTGCGCGTACTTACATTGGATACTAAATACCCAGTAACTGTTAGCTGCTCTTATTCTCACTTGTGTATCAGGGATAAATACTGAAAATAAGCCAAGTATAAAGAAATTTACTAATCCCAGTCTAGGAACAAAAACAAACCACCTTCCCAAGTCCAGAGTCTTATCCATGCAATATTGAATGAACGCTTAGTTCAGTTTTGTAAGTTGTCATTTTCAAGATTAATTTAAAGCAAATATTTGAATGGATTCTTCCTTCATATAAATTCTGAGAAATGAAATGTTCCCCCAAAGTTGGCATTTTATTTATAAAGATACACAAAGGGAATGTGTTTAAAATTAGCATTCTAAGACCTCATTTTACTGGCTGAATAGCCTGACAATTACCATTGTTTCCTGAGAAGCATGATTACTCCCCAGTTGTTCATACATTTAAGCAGATAACATTGCCATAAAATCAGAGAACATTCTCAGTCAAGGGTATGAAGATAAAATACCTCTCGTGGGAGAGGCAATTATTGAGTAGGCTACTGGCTGTATAATAGTGTGCTGTAACTTTAAGAAAATGATTCTGAAGAGGTATGCTTACTAACTGCAATAAAATATTAAAAAAAAAACTCCAGAGTTCCATTTACCTAGAAATATATAAAACCATTGAATGGAAATAAAAGAAGTTGTCTGAGCAGGATTGTAAAAAATTGCATATGGAGCGAAAATAAAAGGACAGCTAGAGAAATTAGCAAACATCAATGTAAACAGTTAAAGAAAAAACATGAAATCAGAATTACTGTCTTGTTTTAAACAATGTTACATGTTGTACAAATGATAATGAAAATTATTTGAAAATACAAAAAGAGTTAAAGAAGTGAAAGCAGTATTTATAATCATGCCTTAATAACTGCATACTCTATTTCAACATTATTCTAGACATTTATCTGTACTCAATCCTACTGGTGATACATGTATACAATTTTAAACATAGAGGATTATGCTATATATACTGTTCTATGACCAGGCTTTTTAAATAGCAGTCATCATGACCATGTACTTAGATTATCAAAAAGAATTTTATATCATAATTTTTAAGGACAGGATCATCCTCTTTTCTATTTATACCAGAGGCCTGGCGCACACAATCTGTACATGGGTAGGGTCGCTAGGCCTGGCTTGTGATCAGGGCTGATCTCCCCTGGCTGTTGAATAGACACACAACTTAACAAATCTACACTTTTGTCAATCAGAAACATGGAAATAATTGTATCTGCTTGTCTTTCCTCCTAAGATTATTGTCAAAATAATTTCAAATCTATATCTTCATATAAAATTCAAAATTATAATTTCCCAAGAGTTTTTTTGGTTTTAATTAGTTCAGACGATGGTGATTCTTATGTATTAAAAATCATTTTCCTAGCTCCAATCACCCAAGAAGTAATAGGAACAATTCCAAATTGCAAATAATTGAGAACACATTTCCAAATCTAAGAAATGTTGGACTCGTAGGTACTTGCTGTTGAGAAAAGAAGTTTGTTTTCCTTTAGTCAACCATCCTCTGCAAAAGCCCATTTTCATTACTTGCTGAATTTAGTTGTTGACTTACACCCTGAAGTTACCGATCAACATCTGCATAACTAATTATGGAAGCCATCTGGAAGAGAACGGAGAGGAACAACTGGCACTCTAATAAATGGCATGTCAGAGGCACAGTGATATTAACAAACCCCCTCTCATTAAGAGAGGGAGGAAAAAGATTTAGGAAAAGGAAATCGCAGTTGCTTCTGACCAGGCACACTTGCGTCCTAGGAGAATCCAGGGCTAAAACAGGACAAGCTTCACCTCTTTTGCTTTTCTGAGCCACAGACACAGGGCCTTCAGGTCATCCATCATGGAAAACACTTCTATCTAATGGACTGAGAAGGGCTGTGCTGGGTGATAACCCACTTAGCTTAGACAAATGACTCAGGTCTTCATGACACCGGGATTACTCATAAAATATGTAATTTCTCTACCAGCTGACCTCAGCAGGTCACAGTTTTATTGGTGAAAGACAATGAAATATTAATAGGCTAACCTTTACCATTCACTGTGGTTGGAAAATAAAAACAAATACACAAAATTCACAATGTTTTCTTCCTGTAAATCAGACATGTTCTAGCCATCAAACTGATGCCCATGCAGCCGTCAATTTCAAAATGACCTTCCGTATTTGTTTACCTTCATATTTGACCTATTGTTTTACAAAAGGTTTTGGGTTGCCTCCCCCTTCCCCACCCCCACGAGTGATGTGAAAAACACTGTAGCTACTTTCTTACATTAGAAAAATATTTTGATTTGAGGTGTGACAAACTTGCCCAGCTAGCTAAAAATACTATCAAATTGTAGCTGAAGCCATCTCAAAACTGGGGTTCCTTCTAGAGAGAACTGTAAAGAGACTTCTGGCTCAGGCAGACAGTGACCCTATTCTGGATTACATCACACACTCAAATGACTGGGTTATTATTATTTTTAATATGTTTTTATTTATTTGAGAGAGAGAGAGAGGGAAACATTTATGTGAGAGAGAAATATTGACTGGCTGCCTCCTGCAAGCCTCCTACTGGTAAACCAGCCTGCAACCTGGGCATGTGCCATGAACAGAAATTGAATTGGTGACTTTTTTGGTGCGTGGGACAATGCACAACCAACTGAACCACACTGGCTGGGGCAAATTACTGGGTTTTTGTTTGATTTATTGTCTTTAAAGACTTTATTGTCTTCATCTTAATATCATTTGCTTTGGAATTACCCGCCAAACCTAGTTTTGCTTTCCTGACTTTGAATATAATCTTCTTTTAACTTCTTACAACTAGATGTTCTTATACAACTTCCTCATTCCCCAAACCCAATGCGCATACAGGACACACAATAATTCAGGATAAGACCTGAATTTTGTTCTTTCCTTGATCCAACTGCCCATTTTATGTGGTGGGGAGGAAATCACACACCAAGCATGGGACTGAATTATACAATGTCCAGTGACAGATAAAATGTAGCTGACTGATTTAAGGATACTACAATGAGACTTATGAACATGTTTTTACTCAACAGTTTGTAAGCTCAAATACCCACAAAGACCAGAAAGATAGCATAGAAGAGTGACTTTGCAAAGATGCCAGAGATAAGATTAAGAGTAGCATCTGCTGAAACCGGTTTGGCTCAGTGGTAGGTAGAGCATCGGTCTGCAGACTGAAAGGTCCCAGGTTCGATTCCGATCAGGGGCATGTACATTGGTTGCGGGCACATCCCCAGTGGGGGGTGTGCAAGAGGCAGCTGGTCAATGTTTCTCTCTCATTGACGTTTCTAGCTCTCTATCTCTCTCCCTTCCTCTCTGTAAAATATCAATAAAAAATATATATTAAAAAAAAAGAGTAGCATCTGATATCACTTGTCTTTTAAAACACAATTTCAGCTAAATAAGAGAGTCCAACAAAGCATAACTGTGAGTCAACCACCTGATTTAAATCCTGCCTGTTGCCCACCTCAGTGTGATTAAGCAACAAGGAAGTTCATACAGCAATGTAGCATGCCTGGTTCAGATGGGATACCAAGCCAAGTCTACGGCCTAAGCTGTAAATGGTGGTTATTTTCAGAAGACAGTGTTCAGAAAGTGGCAATTTGCAGCAGGTGGGCTGGATTGAGACAATTTCTTATCAAATCACTTTTGCCATCTACAAAAACGTAACTTTCACTCAAACTGCTTCAAAGTCACAAAACTATTTTCATCCTTCATCAGATTCAGTTTTATGAAAGAAAGGCAACTTTAATAGATAAGAGTGTATGACCCATTTCCGTTTCCTACAGGTTTTCAATATAATGTCTTATTTGAGCATTACAAAACCTGAAGATAACAATGGGGTCGGGTATAGAGAAGGCATTTCTTTTATCAATGAAACAACTGAGGCTTAGAGTGATTACATAACTTACTGGAGGTCACACAATTAGCCAGTGATACAACTCAGTACTGATCTCAATATATAGTTCTGGCTTGGTAGTGTCATACCATCATAACTTTGCGTCAGACACTGAGTCTCAGCAAATTAATGCGTTAGATCAATAATCAAGAAGCTACTTATTGAACAGAGCAAAGGGGAGTATGGAATGCATTTAAATTAATCCCTTCTCTAAGAGGCACAATAAAAGCTCATATAACAGATGCAACTCAACTACATTGTCTTAAGTAGTCCTCCAAGTGAGTTATTTAAATTAGAACACCTATGCCCATTAGTTCTTGGTGAAAGGCAGATAAACACATTTCTTCCCAAGCTACTTGCTCAGAGCATTAATGTTCCCCAAATGTATTGTAGTCCTTTTATACTTCAAGCCCCGCCTACAGGGAGCCATCAGGAAAGTTCATTTCAGCAAAGGGAAAGCATCAAATTAGCTTTGTGCTTCCCACAAAACTACATACATTTTGGTATACGTTTTCAACATGTCTCTGGAATTTTTTTTTTAAATGAAGGGAATAAAAAGGGATGTGCTTCACAGATGTTACAGAACAGAGAGAAGAGCTGGAATAAGTACCTGGTGGTGTTATCAACAGAGAGCAGATGTTTGCTGGAGAGCTGGGACCTGAGGTTTTAATTATCAGAGTAACATGATCTCCTGCAGGGGAGAGAGGACTGCTGCTATCAGTCACTCCTTCAGAACCACTGAGCACCACAGAACTGATTGGAGAGAGGAATTAGCTCCTAGCTGTAAGGAGAAACCAAGGGGGAAACCAGAAAATTCTTCTTCTTGGTGTACTGTTAAAAAAAATTGAACATTTCTTGGAAATCTGGAAAATGGGAACTCTGGTACTTGAGCTCATTTTTTAAAATCTTCCCACAGGGGAAATGGATATATTGGTACTTGAGAAATGGAGGAGTAAAAGACTCCCATTTTGGAGTCAGACTAATCAACATATGTGCTTAGAGCCACTCTCTCCATGTGGTCTGTCATCCTCAACAGGCTGGTCAGGGTTGGTTCACATGGCAATCTCAGGACCTGCAAGAGGGTGGAAGGTCTTGAGAAGCCCAGCCTTTGGCATTCACAGAATGTTCACTCCTGATTCATTGTCTTGGTCAAAGCGAGCTATGGCTTCACTTTATTAATGAGAAGTCATTTTGAAAAAGGGAGCACAGAGAGGAATGTCTTCTCTATCATTAAAACCTACCATCCCTCCATCAGGTGATAAACAAAGTGTTTCCCGTTCATTTACTGTTCCATTTCCTCACTTTTTAAAGGCACTTGGCTACTTATAAAAGACAGCTCTGTTAAATTGAAAAGCATCACTTGCACCAGTAACTAAAATTATCCCCAAAAGATCAGATGATTCCCTTAATCCATGGAATAAGGTCTACACAAGATAATTGCAAAATAATTCAGAAAAAGCAGCTACAAAATATCAGCATGAAGATTCACAGCTTCGTAGCAGCGCAGATAAAAATTACAGAGTAAATTATGATATTTTTTTGTATCAGTCAGGACTTAATCATGGAAGTAGAGCCACTTTGATTATTATAGGAGTAAGAGATATAATATAATGGCTATTAGAGAGTACCGTATTTGCCGGCGTATAAGACGATTTTTTGGCCCTGAAAAATACGTATTTGCTGGCGTATAAGACGACTGGGCCTATAAGACAACCCCCTAACATTTCCACTAAAAATACAGTTTGTTATATACTCGCCATATAAGACTACCCCCCACTTGGAGGCATATTTTCAGGGCCAAAAATCATCTTATACGCCGGCAAATACGGTACATGTATTAATAGAGGATGAGGTAGAGAAGTGAAGTCCAAAAGAGGGATTCAGTGAGTCAGAAAAAGAATCACTAAGCAGTCTACATAAAACCCTAATGTGGGTGGATAGAGCCTATAGGGGAATCTTAGAAGCTTAGCATGTCTCAGAAGAGGAATGAAATGGTGGTAGGAATCATGGAACTGAGCACAGAGGAATGACTCCCTGGGCTTATGCTCTATGAATCTTCAGCTACCCCTTGGCTGATGGGCTGCAGGCCACTGCTGGTCAGCTGCTGGAGAGACAGAATGGACACAGAGAGTAGGAAAAGAAGAGGAAGCTTGTACTCACAGAGCCTCTCAACATTTTGTCACACATCTAACTGGGGTGCCCTTCAGAGAGCACTGACTGACTTTACCATTGCCTTTTAAATCTCACATAACTTCCTGTTTTGCCCAACCTGAACACAAAACTCTACAGAAAAGGGAATTTAGAAAAATGTAGTTTCCAGCGTCAACCAAGTTGACACAGCACAATCCTGGGCTTATTTTTCTGAGACATATTTCTGTAATAGCATTCTTTATAACAAATGTGAATTAAATTTGTAACCAGAAAAAAAAGAGGATCAAAATGAAGAGATTAAGCCCCTTCCAGAACAACAAGGAGCAATTTAGGTGGCTGTTTTTTCCATGTTTGCTCATTTTCATTGTCTCCAAGGCTTCAATGTCTTCTTTCCTCCACTGACTGCCAAGGTTTTTCCTCATTATAGCGGATGTGATAATTTTATGTCAACTTGACTTGGCCACAATGCCCAGATATTTGGTCTATCATTCCTCTGGATGTTTCAGTGAAGGTGATTTTTGGATAAGATTAACATTTAAATATGTGGACTTTGACTAAAGCAAATTATCCTCCATTGTGTGTATGAGTGGCTTCCAATCAGATAAGGCCTTAATCAAACAAAGACTGAAGAAATTCTTCCTGCAGACTGCTTTTGGAATTGAACTACAACTTTTTATCCAGCCTCCCAACGTACAGATGCAGCATCCCTGAGAATTCTGAACTTTCAAGCAACCATAATTGTCTGTCAATTCCTTAAAATAAAATAAATCTCAATCTCTCTCTCTCTCTCTTTCTCTCTCTCCCTCTCTCACTCTCTCTCTCTCCTCTCTTCCCCCCCCCCCCCCTTTCAACATGTTGAATCTGTTTCTCCAGAGAATCCTGATTAAAGCAGTAGCCCTTTTGGTGTCTTATTCTAAACACCTTACGAATCATTGTTACTCATTTCATACTTCTCTGAAAACCAACCTTCACCCCTCAATGTGAACAAAAGAGTCTAGATCTGAGTTGTCCAATATGGCATTATAATGTGATATAATGCCAGGGAACGCATCTATACTTTCCTCTGGAATATAAAACTACTTTATTTACTTGGAAAAATAAATATATAATACGCTAATCCATGAAACGTGTGTGTGTGTGTGTGTGTGTGTGTGTGTTTCCAATGTAAATTTGAACAAGTTAAAATTGATAAAATTATCAATTCACATATTCACTCACTAGCTACATTTTAAGTGACCAAAGGCATTTGTAACTAGTAGCTACCACACTGGGCAGTATGCATTCTACATAGCACACTTCCATTACTGCTGACTGTTCTGTTAGACATCACTGTCATTCTGGAGTTAACTTCCATTTCCACCCAGAAATCTCAGCTAGAAAGACAATTTCTTTTCTCCAGAAAAGATTAAAAGTGGCCAGGGCCTAGTGTAGCGAACTTTGAGAAATTGGCCGCATGAAGCTCAGATAACAGATTAGCAATGTCATGCAGTTACCATACTCCGCCTGAGAGGAGCTTCTGGCAACCTCTCAGCACTCAGAAGTGATCAGGGACACACTCAGCTTTATGTGCCTTCTAAGTCTGCATTGTTTGTTATCTCTATTCTGTGTAGCTATCATCCATCTCCAAAACAGTGTCACCTTCTATGATGTATGAGACACGGTGTAACAAGCAGTCCTTATTTCAACATGAGGAACAGAGATCAGATAATGAGATATAATGCCAGTGAACACATCAGTACTCTCCTCTGGAACATAAAACAATTTTATTTACTCAGAAAAAGGGTAGTGTGACTTATAGCACATGTTCTGCCAATGATCAGGCATTCTTTGAAAGAGGCAATCTCCAATTGAAGAGAAAAAAAACTAATTTTAATTTTTATAATTGCCTCTCCCTGCCTTGGAGAA
Source organism: Vespertilio murinus (assembly GCA_963924515.1). NCBI lineage: Eukaryota > Metazoa > Chordata > Mammalia > Chiroptera > Vespertilionidae > Vespertilio > Vespertilio murinus. The sequence goes on from OZ004714.1 coordinate 11,595,744, forward strand.
AATTCTGTTCATCTTTTGTTCCAAATATCTTTCCATCATTTCAATGGCAGATACTGAATCGGGGGAAATATAAGATTAAGTAAAGGACAAAAACTCACAAATAAATCAGTACATTACAAAATATTTAATGACAATGATAATACAGGGTTGGGCAAAAGTAGGTTTCTAGTTGTTCATATGAAAAATAATACAATAATTATTAAATAATAATATAAAAATAAGCGGTGTTTCATGTACTCACAACTACTTTTCCACCCTGTATTTTCTTCTTCTCTTTCCACTCTGCACCCTCATTTTATTGGTGTTCTAGAACTGCTATTTTTCATCAGCCAGCACTAATTCAATGTAAATGAAGCAAAAACTTTTTAAATGTCCCAGTTCTGATTTGGTAATCTTGTGTGTAAACTGGAGTCTATGTCAGTTCTTTCCTTTGATTAATTATGTGCCCCTACAACCATTTAATTTTAAGAGTTGCAGGAAATCACTGAAATATATTGCATAGCAATGGATGGTGTTAGAGGAAAAGTAATTTTACAAATACTATTCTTGCTTCTAAGTTAGAGAATGGAATGAAAGTCAGAGCTGCTCTCTAAAACTCCCATCTGAGTTTTTCTACAAAGACACAGAGTAGCCCAGCCTCATAGTCCAGTGGTTGACTACAACCTATGAACCAGGAGGCTTTGCCAGATGCCAATTACAACATGTCATAATCACAAGAGTTTCATCTAAAGGTTGATGGAACTTGGGGATTCAACAAGGGCTGAGTCATATATGTTAGCGCCTGTTGAGAATGGCTAAAGCATTTCCCCAACCAAACCTAAAAAGGATGATTGCTTGCTGGCAGACAGCTGAGGGCATCTTAATATTCATGTTATCACCTCTTTCTGGACAAACACTTGAACAGTCTGAGGTAATTCCCCAATCTGACAATGGATTCTGTTTCTAGCCCTACCCTTTGATGTGTATATCTCCACCTTGCCTTAAGACTAATTGTGTTAATAAAAAGCAAGAAGTCTTAAGACAATGAGAACTTGGTTTCTTCAGCCAAGCTCTTCTGACTCCCTATAATGCCTTTCAAAATTATTTTTCATCTCTGGACTCTTATTTAATTTATGCACAGCCCCTTCTCCAGATTTCAGAACCCTTCTAGATGCTGCATCAAGACCACTGATGTTAAGGTTGTAATTTAATTCTTGTTCAGGGTATATGACCCTGTGGCTGGTTCAATCCCCAGTATGGGATGTGCAGGAAACAGCCCTATAAATTATGCTTTCTCATCATTGATGTTTTTATCTGTCTCTTCCATCTCCCATCCTCTCTGAAATCATAAAAACATATTTATTAAAAAAAATACACAGAACACCATCACTGACCTGAAAAATAATTACATTGTCCCACAGGGTATAGATTTCAAGATGTGATAACATGGCAGCCACAATATTATTGATGATGCCTAATATGTATTATATTTATTAACTAATAATACTACCAATAACCTATGAAGTAAGTAATATGAGATCTCATTTCCTGGGGAGGAAATACATTATAAAGTAATTATCATTATCCCTACTTCCTAGATGGAGATTTTGAGCCAAAAGAGATTATATAAGTCACTCAGCTTCATACAACTATTCAGTAATTCAAACCTAGGCGGCCTCTCATTAGACTGCCAAGACAAAGTAAAATGCAGTGCAATTGCATATATTTATCAGAAATTGTTACATACAAAGTTAAACTAAAGATCAGGCATTATTTGTTAAATGACAATAAGTTAAAACTTGTTCTTCAGTGTAACAAAACCTATATATTGTATTTTATATTATATCTGTTGTGCAATTTTAATAATATCCTAATATAAAGTATACTTCTTCATCAGAGAATATTGAGAATATTTAAAATGTAACATACAAGCAATTCTTAAGGGACTGAAGGGTTAACATATAACTATTACGTTACTTAGAGAAAAATCTCTATTTTAACAAACATATTCCAAAGTACTTTGACCTTAACAGAGACAGGGACAATAGTGTGGTGAAGGCCTACAGCGTGGTGGGAGCAGGATGGAGAGGGTCAATGGGGAAGGAAGGGAACATCTGTAATACTTTCAACAATGAAGACACATTTAAAAAAATAAAATGAATGCCCATGTCACCCCTCATTTGGATACTGCTTCTCTATTTTCTAGAACAGCCACTAACTCTAAAGGCCAATTTATGACCTGAGTCCATAGTGAATAAATGACAGTTAAGAATTTGTCCTTAATTATTCTGCTATCAAAGCTAATTTATTCTTTTATGTCAATAGTTTCTCTGCTTTGCTTAAAACATTTATCTCAGAATTGTTGAGTAGACCCCTGGATCTTCAAATCAAATATACTTGTATGTTTCAAATCTAGAGTTCAGAAGTTAACCTCAATATTATCACTGATAAGGTGAACATAGGTGAAGACCATGATAATAACTAGTAATCATGATTAGTAAGACTGTGATGATACATCATATATTTCTCCAAAATTGTTTCAACCCCTGCTAACACAGTTTTTTTTTTCCATCTGTGTATCATTTTATTAAGGCTTACAGACATAGACTGTATTGCTGCATTTTTATTCTCTCCCAAATATCCTCCACTCTGAACTACTTTTGGAGTCCCTTTCTCAAGACAGCTGCATGTAATGGTTGGGAGTGACCAGCATGACCCAGGACTTTAAATTCAGGTACAGGACAACCAGTTGCAGCCGGTATCACACAGTCATAGTGTCTACGAGATAACACATGCCTTGCTCCTCCAAATAGAAATACATGGAGCAGAGATTAAACTATTTTTTTCAAGTCTGGGCCTGAGCTGAGGTTTCAATCTGGGTTAACAATGATAAAAAGGAAAGAAAATGAAAGTGAAAGAAAGTAGCAGGTGGTTAGATCTGACAACAGAAACCCATTATTCACCCATGTCATTCAGAGTTCTCTTCCAGGCCTAGGTCTTTCGCTGTGTCTTTTGGACTATTTACATGGTACTGTACAGGAATCTTTCCAGTAATGGAAAATAAGAAGGCACCACAGCATTTTCATCTCTATCACTTTCACTGAGTGACTATTTATTGTATAATTACTGTGTGCCAGGCAATGTACTAAATCTTTACATGTTCTAATTCAATGCTCATTGTAACCCTACAACTCTACAAGGTGTTACATTAGTCAAGCTCTTGGAATTTCTATGAGAAAGCACCAACTCAATGTGGCTTCAAATAAAAGGAAGGATAGTTATAAGTAACAACAAAAATTCAAGGTACTGGGAAAGTAACATTTAATCTATTATACTCAGAACACTAGTTTATTAATTGTTATTCCCCACCCTTTCCCATTTAGATCTTGCATTACTATCTTCTTTTAACAACATGACACCTCTATTATATGATAAAGATAAGGAATGGTAGCCAAGAACTGTCAAGGAGGAACACTAATTAGCTTGTCATGGATCACATGCCCATTACTTAACCAACTAGAGGCTCAGTGCATGAAATTCATGCATGGGTAGAGTCCCTAGGTCTGGCTGGCCATCAGGTTGATCTGTGGGGCAACTGGTGGTGCAATCATGGGGGGTACCCCCACTGGCAACTACATTGATCAGCCTGGTGCCACCTGCTAGCTGGCCCTACCAACTGCTGTTGCTGCTGCTGCCAGTTGCCTCCCTCTGCAGGGTGGTCAGAGGGGAGGGCGCTGGCACATGCCATGGCTGGCCTGGGGCCTGCAGGCTGAGGGCACCTCCTGGGTTGAGCATCTGCTCCCTGGTGGTCAGCGCACATCAGAGCCACCAGTCATTATGCTGGTCATTCTGCAAATGCAGTGGATTTGCATATTAGGCTTTTATTATAGAGGATACCACAGTTAGTTTTGGGGAAGACATTTTCTAGTTGGCCTATTCTAGTTCCCATGGCCAACTTTGGGGTCTGAGGAATGAGGTCCATGGAGTAAGAACCCTTTATTTTTAACCATATAAGAATCATTTGGAAAAATATTGTAGATGGCAGACCAAAATTCCTATGTTCATCACAGGCAGGCTTTATTATTTCACTATAGCACATTCATATAAATGAAGCTTAGAGAAATTATATGTGAAACACCATTCATATATATTTTAAGACATTTTTTTCCAGATTTCATTGATTTTAAAACCAATGCTCTAAATTACTGGGCTAAACTATATATTTCCAAATTTTGACTTGGAGATATGTATGCTGGGAAAACTATCAGGCAGTCTCTCTCTCTCTCTCTCTCTCTCTCTCTCTCTCTCTCTGTGTGTGTGTGTGTGTGTGTGTGTGTGTGTGTGTGTGTATTCCATACTCTTCACTTTAGTTTCAGGAGTATACACAATATAATAGTATAGGACACTTTTTTTTGAGAAAAGAAATGTAATAAAGGAAAGAAGGGCTCAGAATTGGCTAGTCGGAAATCAGAGGAAAGCACTGCTTTTTAAACATCAGTGATTTCAGAGATAGAGCTTTCATTGTTTCATTCATTTTAAATCTTGAATTTAGTTGAGGGAGCTTGAAGAGAAGGGAGCTCCAGGCCAGGTTTGGTTTAAACCATTTACAGTCTGGGTATCTTTTTTCCTCATCCAAACCTTGTACTCACAACTATTTCATTCAGTCATTTCAACGGTAAAATTATGAAACAAATCAAAATGTGGTTTTAAAAAACTAAAAATACCAACAAAACCTCCCTCCAGAAGATAGTATTATTATTTTGTGTTATTATGTATCTCCTATATATAAAGTGTGAAATGGTAGTCTATTAAAACTTTTCCAAAAATTAGAGGTAAAGACCATATTATTAGAGCTTTTATAAGCAGGTATATTTTACTCCTCATTGTCACTGTCATCTTTTTTTCGCCTGTCCTTTTCCTCCTGCTTCTATTCTTCTTGTTAATAAAATATCATAAACATTTATTTGCCAACTATCCTCTGAGAAATACTCATACAGTAGATTTTATGCTCATTAAAGGGTATGGTTTACATCCAAATTAAAAACATTTGTTTATTGGATCTCTTCTTCTGACAAGGGTATTCAATTAGCTTTCTTTACAGTAGTCATTACTGTGTATTCCTTTGTTGCCTTCTCTACTGAGTCTTTTTCTCTATGATTTAAACAGACCTTTTTGCTTTTCCTCATATGAAACCTCTCTTTTGCCCTAATATCTCCAATTGACCATGGGATGACTGCAGATGAAATCTGGGCACTGAGTTACAGTAAACATTCATCTATTGCCGTAAGGAGGCAAAGCAATAATACTATATTTTTAAATACAATTGATTTCGAAAATGAACCCCCATGTGCAGCAGAAGAGAACAATGGGATTCATGCTGCACTTCATTTATTTTGACATATGTAAAATTCAGGTCCGATTGTATGTGTTGATGCTATTAAGATACAGGCGAGGGTAGAAAAAAGGAAAGATGTGTTATTGTTAAAGCAACTCTTATAGCATCTCAAAGACTGTTAAATGTTCCCTGAGATTGCTGGCCATGCAGGGGATTCTGAATAATTTTCCATGTCTTTTCCTTACAATGGAATAAATGAATAAAAGCAGTGACATGTGGAACCCTACACTTCCATTGGCCCCATCTTGAGATCATTGTATGACTTTTGGTCTGGGATCAGTTTTCCTTGGGTAGACACTCACCCTTAGGTGAGCAGGGCACTGGAGTTGGGGGGGGGGGGCATAGGGATCTTCATTTCCTCATTGCCTCTCATAAAGTTTCTCTCAAGGTTAAAACAACAACAACAGATATAACAAGAAGGAGAGATGAACACTGGCTGGTCAGGCTCAGTTGGTTGAGCATCATCCCACGCACCAAAAAGTCACAGGTTCAATTCCTAGTCAGGGCACATGCCTCAGTTACAGGCTTGATCCCCAGCAGTGGCTGTGCAGGAGGCAGCCAATCTATAGTTCTCTCATCAATGTTTTTCTCTTTCCCCATCTCTCTCTCTCTCTCTCTCTCTCTCTCTCTCTCTCTCTCTCTCTCTCTATCTAATTGATAAAAACATATTTTAAAAATAGAAAAATGAGAGATGAGGACAATATATAAAACAAAGACGATTCATCAGTAGATAACCCAAGATATAGAGATAAGAGCACATCCTAAAAAATTATGAGTTCACTACCAAAGCACTAGAGTCTGAAATGGTTAATGGTGTTTACATTTATGGCAGAGATTTCAGGTGGGAATCAGTGGCATAAAAGCCACTGTTTTAATTATTAACTCATATGCACACATATGAATATATTTACTTATGGTAAAGCTAAAAACTATATTGATTCTTTAAAATATGGCCATAGAGAAGTGAGACTAAACTTGTCATGGAACATAAACTAAGCCTAAAAAAAGAATAAAGCCACCTCTCACAAGCTAACCATATAGTATTTCTTGTGTGTGGGAAGTTGGGGTTGATGAATAGGGCAAGACATTATAAAATTTTCCAACAAGCATCTGTCTGATATAGAGAAAAAGAGTGATTATTCCCCAAGAACAGACAGAGCTGGAGAGGCAGACAGAAGCATAGGAGTAGAGCAAAAAAACTGGCAGACAAGGCAAACACACAGGAAGAAGTAAATGCTAATAAACACCCCAAAACAAACCTTTCCCCATTCCAAGACTGGTTAGCTATCTGACACTCTAATAAAAATAAAGACAATAATAAGAAAGTAAAGTTTACGTTTTATTTTAAGGAACCAAGAATCAAATAAAACACAGTCCCAAATTTTGCCTCTCTGCCATGATTTGTCAATTCCTGTGTGTGTGTGTGTGTGTGTGTAAGAGAGAGAGAGAGAGAGAGAGAGAGAGAGAGAGAGAGAGAGAGAGAGAGAGAGAGAAATATCTGTGGAGGCACAAATAGTATGATGCTGGAAGTGGCTGAGGTGAGCTATTTCACCACAACCCTCTAGATCTCTGCCTGCTCTGTGCAAAAGTGTAGTTAACAAGAAATGACTTTTTTTGCTTTTTTGTTTTGCAAAAAGATTTTATGCCTGGTTTAAGAAGGTTTAGAACACATTTATGGGCTTTCCAGTTGCACATTTCTTAAATGGAAAAATAAAAATCAATAACGCAGGGCCGGTCGCTTAGAACTCCCGGAGCAAAAGAGAAACACATCTCCCAGGTGCTGGAGCACATCTGAAAGTGGGAATGTTTAATCAGGCACTTCCGTTTGCTGTGGCTTGGAACTAATAAGATTATACTTCTCCCATGAGAAAGTCTTCATTTCACACCTGTGTTGCAGAACTGGTGCTCTCTTAGACGGGGCTTGTGAGTAGGACTTCATATGTGTGTTTTCCTGATGCCCGTGGAGCTGAGCAAGCAAGGTAGTGGCTGCTGTTCGATGCAGTTACTTATAAGATGCACCCAGCTTACTTATTATGGTGGGTTAAGGAGCACTTGCATGTGTACCTTCGCCACAGCTTGGAGGGAGTTAGGGCTGGTTCCATTCAGCCAACCCCAGGGTAGTTCTGCTTTGGGGGGGCATATGGTGTGAGTGTGAGAAAAGGTTGTCAGTTACTCCTTCAAAACTAAAACTTTATTAAGGTTGAAAACTGATTCCTCTCCCCTTTCCCCATTTTTATCACCTTTAAAATGCCTACAGCGATAGGCACAAAGTAGGCTAGAGGTTATATGAGCCTCAGAAGCAAGGTTTAGCAAAGCTCAGTAGAATTTCTAAAGAAAGCAAAAATTTCTCAACAAAACTGGTTTTGATTCAATGGGATGAAGCTGAGGAATCTCAAGGTGTTTCTATCATCTGAGGTAGCCAAAGCCACTTTTTGAGAAATAACTATCTTTAGCATTACTCTTGGGTTGATTTTTAATACTGAGTTTATTTATTGGTTAGTTTCTGCTCTTTAAGTCCACACACTATAGTTCCCACCCAGCATCCTTATAAAATCCTCTCTTGGCCTCAGAGGAAAGCTAGCAGCATCTATCCATAGGCCCTGGCCGGCTTGCTCCGTTGATCAGAGTGTCATCACCATATGCCAAGGTTGTCTGTTTGATCCCAGGTAAAACACATACAAGAATCAACCAATGACCCATGTCTCCCCAATAAATAGCCTGCAAGCAGAACTCGGCCTATTTTCTCAATCAACCCAACCTCTGATATTTCCTTTACTTTTTATTCTTTTTACAAAACTTTTTGTTTAAAAAAGTTCCCACCTTCTGCTCAGTTTTGAAAGTTTAACACCTCAAAATCATACTCAACACCTCCCTCTCCCTCAATCTTGGCCATCCTCACCCAACCTATAAATAAGCCTTATTCATGTACCTACAACATCCTTCTCAAAATTCTCTGCTCTCCACCTGAACTGCCAATATCCTGTGTGTGAAGCTATCCTTCTCTCTCTTCCACGTCTGTGAGCCCTTTCTTCTTTTTTATCTATTTAAATTATTTTTTCCATAAATGAGTGAGGACATGTGGTTTTTCTCTTTCATTGAATGGCTTATACATTTATGGATAATAAAGAATATTATAAACTAATGAACAGAAGGATAAATATAGTGACAGTTAAGCAAAAAGCAGACTGTCAAATGACAGCGGGGGAGGGGGGTAGAGAGATCTGGGGGAGATGAGAGATCAACCGAAAGACTGGTATGCAGGCATATAAGTACAACCAATGGACACAAAACTCTGGGGAGGGAGGGCATGTATGGGAGGTAGGGGCGGGGGCAGTGGTAAGCTATGTACACATATAATACCTTAATAAAAAATGGTGGGGAAATTTTAAAAAATTTGCAAAAAATAATAAAATAAAATAAAGTAATTGTTGCCCTAAAAAATAATAAAAAATACATTTTCCACATTTTATGAGAGTGAACTTTCTAATACACGATTGATGAGTCACCAAACCCTTAACTTTCCCCTAGAGATTCTATATGTGGCCGACTTGTCTTTGAAATGGGCCTCAGCTCAGCTCACCCTTCCCTTCCTCTCACCTGCCAACTTTCAGCTTTGGACCTTTGCACATGCTGTTCTCCACCACGCCAGCACAGAACGCTCCCTCCAACCAACATATGGGACACTAAGTCTCAGTCTCCTCACCTATGAGAAGGGACTGGCTTCCATTCAGGCAGGGCTGCTTAAAAGTGAGATAAACTAGAACATATAACTGACATGTTGGTTTCAAATAATTTGTCCTAGCATTTTACGTGTTTCTTTTAATCTCTTCCTTGTGATATCTCAGAGCCTCAATGGTAAGAACACACGTTAAATGGTTGATGTATACCAGTTAAGAAACCCATAATGCATTTTGCTGTGAAGCACCCTCACTCAAATTATTAATTGCTGCCAGGTGAATAATATCCCCTAGAATGTTGTGTCTTTGTGAAATGTAGTTACTGGACTGCCGTAATTTTCAAAATGACCATTTTGTTCTGAAACCTGCTTAAAGAGAAGGTAGAAGTCATTAATGAAATTTATGCACTTTCAGGGATCCTAACATGAAAGAGAAAGGAAGATTCCAAATAAGTGAACAAGTGAAAGAACATTAATTAGCATCTAATTACTACCAGCAGAGTGCAGTGGTCAATAATTTTAAAATAAATGGAATCTTTTGTAAATGGATAAGGTGAGAGCATAGTTAAGTTCTCCTTGAGGTAAGATTAATGTCACTCTAATATATAAACTAAAAAGAAATCTGTCTTGCTAAGAAAAAGTTTATTTTAAAAGGAACACCAATATCAGGATGTAACCAACTTGTTATAGCAAGTAGGAAGGACATTTAAAAGCCACATATGCCTGTAGAAGCGTAGTATTGCTCAAAGATTAAATTCGTTTAAGCTATAAGTAAAAATGTCATTTAAATTAAATCTAGAATTATTAGGAAAGTCTATTAAGATACTATCATTGCTAAGATAAAAAATGTTGGATTTTGAAAAGCAGAAATCATGGGTATGTAATAGCTACTTTTATTTATTTTTAAATATATTTTATTGATTTTTTACAGAGAGGAAGAGAGAGGGATAGAGAGTCAGAAACATTGATGAGAGAGAATCATCGATCAGCTGCCTCTTGCACACCCCCTACTGGGAATGTGCCCGCAACCAAGGTACATGCCCTTGACTGGAATCAAACCTGGGACCTTTCAGTCCACAAACCTATGCTCAATCCACTGAGCCAAACCGGTTTTGGCTGTAGCAGCTATTTTAAAAGTACCTTAGCATCTTTTAAAAAATGAAAGCACATTTAAATTTACTATTCAGTTGTATATCAAATTCCCCTGAGGAAACTTCTTATAATTTTAATCAATGTACAATAAGAATTGTTCTAGCAAACAGGGCTCTGCTTTTAGAAGGAAAGCTACATCAAAATAAAGGATAGTTACAAAGATGAAAGAATATGAGCTAACAGATCCGAGTACTGTCATTGCCATCCCTTCATTTAAGGGCCTGGCTTTTGCATTCAATAAGATCTTGGCTGAGGAGAATCAATATGGCGACCTAGGTAAGCACCTAAGCTGCCGCCTCACACAACAATTTAAAAAACAACAACTAAAATCAGAACGGAATTCATCCAAAAATGCAGGAAAGCTGGAAGAGTGGGATATCTACAACTAGAAAGAAGGAGAGTGGCTCACGGATCAGATTGGGAGCTGCAAAGCGCTGAGGTAGGGTGACGCTTGCGCACAGAGAGGAAGCGTGGTAGGAGAAGAAAGGAATTCCCAATTGCACTGAAACCTTTCCAACTGTACTGAACCCCAATCCCAGCCGAAACCCCATGGACCCAGGCTCATATGGGTGGAGCCTGGACTAGAGAAAGGCAACTGGAGACTGGGAGACTGGGGGTGCTCAGAGCCACAGTTGGCAGAGTCTACGGTCCTGCGCCAGTGAATAAACACAGAGGTCTGACCTCACAGGTTGCCAAGGCCTCTCCCTTTCATCAAAGGAGTCAGAAGCTCCAGACTACAGAGACCAAACCTAATTCTGGGCAAGCCTCTGGGGCACCCACACTCTTGCACAGGTAAGCTGGAACAATCGGGCGGAAACTTAGGGGAGCTGTGGAAGGCAGAGGTCAGGCGGAAACTCAGGCAAGCCCACAAGGGCAGGGCAGATAGGAAGTCAAGATTGTCAGCTAAGCCCGGAGACTCCGCCCCATCCAAGCTGAGCACAGAGGCTCTTGCAATTTTACAAGTCTGATCCTATAAGACTGTCTCCAATACAGAAGATATTCCAGAGTAGACACAGCTGATACCCACATCCAATTGGCCTGAAGGTCAATTCCTCCCAGGAATACCAACAACAATAAAGACTTAGCTACAATAAGGCTGTACATGCAGTCCACAAAGGGGAGCACCAAGAGTGTCTACCTCAGGTAACTGAGGAGGCTGACCCACTGGGCCATATAGGACACCAAACACACAAAGCCATCCTACCAACTCTAGGAAGCAGCAAAAATGCCGAGACAAGGAAATAGATCTCAAATGAAAGAGATGGAGAATATAGAGTTCAAAACCATGGTTATAAGGTTATGCAAGAATTTCCTAGAAAAGGCCAATAAATTTCATGAGACCCAACTAAAAATTAAACATAAACTGACTAAATTGGAAAATATTATGCAGAGATCCAACAGCAGAATGGAGGAATACAAGAACCAGGTCAAAGAGCCAAAAGTCACCCCTCAGGAGAAGCAAGAAGAAAAGAAAATCCAGAAAGTTGAAGATAGTGTAAGGAGTCTCTGGGACAACTTCAAGAGTACTAAGATCAGAATTATGGGGGTTCCAGAAGAAGAGAGAGTGCAAAATACTGAAAACATATTTGAAGAAATAATATCAGAAAACTTCCCCCACCTGGTGAAAGAAATAGACTTATAAGTACAGGAAACGTACAGACACCAAACAAGAGGAATCCAAAGAGGAACACACCAAGGCACATCATAATTAAAATGCCAAGGGCAAAAGACAAAAAGAGGATCTTACAAGTAGCAAGAAAAAAGCAGTTAATTACCTATAAGGGAGCACCCATGTGAACATCAGCTGATTTTCTCAACAGAAACTATGCAGGCCAGAGGGAGTGGCAAGAAATATTCAAAGTGATGAATAGCCAAGAACCTACAACCAAGATTACTGTATCCAGCAAAGCTATCATTCAGAATTGAAGGGCAGATAAAGAGCTTCACAGATAAGAAAAAGTTAAAGGAGTTCATCACCACCAAACCAGAATTATAAGAAATGATGAAAGGTATTATTTAAGAAGAGGAAGATTGAGATCAAGTGAATTAAAAATCTGAGGAACAGAATAAACTGGTGAATATAATAGAATCAGGGGCAAAGAAAGGGAGTAGATTGATAATTATTGGGGGAAAAGGTGTGGGGTGCAGAAAGAAACTGGATTAAAATCGTATACCTATGGATGAGGACAATGGTGGGGGGGCGGGTAAGGGCAGAGAGTGGGGTGGGAACTGGGTGGAAGAGAGCTATGAGGAGAAAAAGGAGAAGCTATTGTAATAATCTGAGCAATAAAGATTTATTTTTTTTAAAAAAGATCTGGGCCAAATCCATTTTTCTTTGCCATCTGAGTAATTCAGACCAGTTAGTTGACATTTATACACCTGGGTTTCCTTATCTGTTAAACTGGATAATAAGACCTGCACACAGGGAGTGGCTTTGAGGATGCAATAAGATAAGCGTATAAAATGAAGAGCCCGATTTAAACTGCATCAGTGTGACCTCACTGGTATACACCAATATATACAACAAGGTGACTTGTTACCGTCTCTATTAGCAATTTTCAAATATAATGTTAGAGATGATGGAACAAGTAGCTCTGATCCAGAGGAAAATATTCAGTAGTAGATCAGCCACCTCCTCCCATTTCCACTTGCTACTAGTCTCACCAGTGAAACGTGATGGAGGAGAATATCTACACTGTGACTATATGGGCATAGTCTACACACAAAAGTCCTTAGAAATGGGAAAAGTCTTCCCTGCATTTCACTAACAGTCAAGTGCAGGTCATTCTAGAACTTTGCAAATAAATGTAAATAAATGTGTAAATAAAAAAAAGGTGTAAATAAAAATAAAAATAAAGTGTAAATAAATGACTCAATGATATAAAGGATCAGTGGAGAAGGGGAACTTGCCCCAGGAGAGGCTCTGAAAATGCCCTGCTGGCCCCTTGCCATTGGCTTGGGGGGGGGGGGGCTGCGCAGAGTGAGGCGGTTATTTTTTCTACATAAGTTTTTAGTTCTGATGTTTCCTATGTGTCAGAGAGGTGAAATGAAGGCTCTGATAGTTACAGCCTGAGATAACTCAAAGTTATTAGTAATTTTAATCTCCGTCTTAATTTAATTAAACAAATGGAAAACTGCCCCCCTTGCCAAATATATTACCCCTTGCCAATTAAGTCATTAACAGGCCTCCTTTAAGATAAACAGTTTTCTGATAACTCACTTTTGGATTGAGTACCAATTAGCCTTTCACCTAAATTTAAACTGCACAAAGCTGAGTAGTTTAAAAATCAAATCTAAAAAGCTAGAGTGCTGGGTATAGTTCTTTGTAGCCCCACCCCCCCTCCCTGCCCCTTCTCTGGCAGTGGACAGTAGCCACGCATGCCTACTGGGCACTTGAAATATGGGTTAGTCCAAGTTAAATGTGCAATCAGTAGAAATACAAACTGAGTTCTGAAACTTAGTACCAAAAGTAGGATGTAAAAATCTCATAGATAATTTCAATATTGAAATAATATTTTGGATATATTGAGTTACATAATATATTGTTGAAACTAAGTGTATTTTGTTATTATTATTATTTTTTTTACCTAATGAGGTAGCCACATGCCTTAATATTTCTTTAAATTTCTCATATACGCCGAAGCAGACTGAAGGGTTCCAGGTTCGATTCTGGTCAAGGGCATGTACCTTGATTGCGGGCACATCCCGAGTAGGGGGTGTGCAAGAGGCAGCTGATCAATGACTCTCTCTCATTGATGTTTCTAACTTTCTATCCCTCTCCCTTCCTCTCTGTACAAAATCAATAAAACATATTTAAAAAATTTCCTAGCTCTTGCACATTACCACTACTTTAAAAAAATATCTCATATATAAATTTTATACTCATTGTGGCATATCTTCAATATGTTTTACTTTCCTTTATTTCAAGTGAATATGAAAAAAAATATATATTTTTTTAACTCAGCACAAGATGAAGTTTTTATGTTTCCTAATTATTTCTTCCATGTCTGGCTTCATCACTTGTCATTTCACATCATTTAAGCTCATGGCTTTATTTAAATTCCTTTTAATTCTCAGATTCAACACTCTAAATGATCCAGGATCTGATACAGGAATCAATAATTGCTCCTTCGAAGAAAGAAACAGGAAGGGGGAGGATTTCAAACACACAAATTCATAATAGAAAGTACAAAAATGGTACAAAATACATGTGCTGAGAGTTATGAAAAAAGTCCTGCATGCCGAGGCTGCTGGAGGCAGCAGGTACCCTCTGAGTGTGGCGTGTGGGTGCGTAAGGCAGACAAGGAGGTCAATCATCTGTACCACCCACAGGAAAAGAAGAGGCTGTGGGATCGCCTTCCCTTTTGGGAAGGCTTTGCTTTCTAGTTACAGAGTAAAGGCCATCTGGACTGACAAAAAGTAGAACAGGAAAATGGTCCATAAATTAACAGGGAGCCCCAGAGAGGCTCCCACCACTGCATCTGCCCATACACTTCTCTGGAGTGGCATTCATCCTCCTTCCTCTGTGCTGTGGGGACAAATTGGTTCCAGAAACATGATGGAAACACTGAGTCTGTGTGGGATAAATGGGTTTCACAGGAATGTAATGCAGAACGTGGCTGAAGATATGGCTCTTCAGGAGCCACGGAAGGCTTGGGTGGTACAGACTGTGTGTACAGCCTGGCCAAGTTTGAAATGGTCCTTTAGCGTGGTGAGGCAGAGCAGGAGAGCGTGTATGGCATGCTCTAATAATGGCTCTATCCAGAGATGGGGTGTTCCTATGCCACTCACATTTGTAAGAGACAAGGGAGACTCTTGTAAACTGAGAATCCCCTCTTCCTTGGGGTGCAGCCTTCTCCCCAACTCCAGCCAAATGATTGTTTATGGAGCTGCCATTCATTTCACATGAGTAGGCACGGATGACCAAGCCCCAGTTCTTGTCTCTCCCCCCCCCCCCCCGTCCTGCTCTTAGGCACAGTCAGGACATACCAGAGAGTCCTTCCCCTTGAGGTGGTGGGGGAAAGTTCTCTCTCACATTCTGAAGTCCTAAATACAGAATTACCTGCAGCCTAGTTTCAGATTTGTAGGGAAAAGCAGCCCGAAAGAGGACAGCAATACACATAGAGAAGAGAAGAGGGAAATAAAAGAACAGGTGCCATTTCCCGGTGAGAGCCCCTCATAAATTCTGTTTTTATTGTCTAAACCAATTCAAGTCTATTGAATTCCAAATAGACTTTGGTTGCTTGTAATGAGGATAGTCCCTTTACTCAAACAAAGGATGACAGTATTAACACCAAAGCATTTAAAGATAAGAGGATTTGGTTGAGAATACCAGCTAAGGCTTCTTAGAGGAGGTGGCATTTTAAGCAAGGTGGGATTTTTGCAGGAGGAGCTGGGAGACAATACATTTCTGGCATAGGAAGTGGCATGGGCATAGGCAGGGTAGCTGGGAAAAACAGAATGTATTCAGCACAGCCTGGCATGGCCCAGTAGTTGAGCATTAACCTATGAACCAGGAGGTCGTAGTTCAGTTCCTGGTCAGGTTACATGCCTGGGTTGCAGGCTCATTCCTCAGTATGGGGCATATAGAAGGCAGCTGATCAATGATTCTCATCATTGATGTTTTTATCTCTCTCTCTCTCTCTCCCCCTCTCCCTTCCTTGCTGAAAGCAATAACAATCTATTTAAAACAACAATAAACAGAATGTCTTCAGAGCAGAGTCAAAGTTGGTCAGAGGCTAGGAAAAAAGATGGGACTATCTTCCCATAGATGTTTTCATAGCAGATCCTTTCTCATCTCTCTGATCTCAACTCAAAAGCCACTTCCTCAAAGGAGCCTTCCCTGACCACCCTATCTAACTGTCTTAGTTACTCACGGTCACATATTTGTTCTGTTGAATTCGTAGCATTTACGTCAGTTGTGATTATCCAAATTGTTGGGTCATTGCCTGGTTGTTTCCTCCACTGGACTGTGAAGTCTTCAGAAGAAAATGCCTTGTTTGTCATGCACAACTGTGACTTCCATCCTTACCGAGGATCTGCAAAGTGGGCTCTCAGGAAACATCCGTTGAGCAAGCAAGTGAATATAAATAGGAGAGAAACTCGGGCTAGAAGGTGGGAGCTGCAGAAGTCAAAATTTATGCAGAAGAGAATAAAGAACTAGGGGAAACTGGTCAGGACTATGCTTTGGAAGAATGACTCATTTGGAGTGTGGGAGGCAGAGTGTCAGTGAGGAAGGTAGGATTGGAACAGGAGGTCACTGGAAACGCCCACGAAAAGGTATTATTTGTTGGTTGAGTGCATTATCTGAGACATACCAGGTACGCTTGTACTATTCTCTTCATAAAAGTGGGAAGGAAAGAAACAATCAAACAACACATCTTCATAAACAGGGATGCCAAACAGAGTTTAAATAATGAAACTTGGATGTTTCATGCAATGGGCGTGCCTTTAAATCATGTTATCACCGCATCAAAGGAAAGTAGACTATGAAGTTGCCCCAGCTCTCCCGGAGGTCCAGCAGTCTTTTATCTGACTGATATTTTTAGTTATCTGCTACACACCACATTTCCCACATTACTTATCTCCATGTGTTGATACCTGCCTTCAAAAAAGGCAACTTACTGGCAGAAATTCAGCTTTGTGAAGCAACAATTCACACACTGGAGAGGAAGGAAAGTAAATGCCCAGTTATAAGTTGGCGGAGCTTAAGAGAGCTAATCAGTATGTGACCATTCCAGAAATGTTATCCTCTGGATGTTATGACATCCCCAGAGGAAGCAGTAAAATAGGAAAGGAGGGAAAATTAGCACATAAGGGAGAAGCCTGAAAGGGGAAAAGAGAATACTTAAAGTTTCTTCAACTCTGAATTAAGCTCTTGCAGACACAGGCTGATTCTTCGCATCCTTTCCCCTCTGTTCAGGGGGTGGGCGCTGGGTGCAGGTGAGCAAAGGGGGTGGGGTGGGGGCATTTGTTAATAGTGTCAACAATAAAGAAAGAAGTGGTGAATTCTCAAGATTGAAAATGACTCCAAGACTACTTATTCCCACTTCCCCTCTTGAATGCCCTCCCTACCACATCCCCACAAGCAGATGCCCAGCCTCCATTTAAAGAAATCCATATGCTGAATATGTCACATTGCTCAGCAGCTCATGCCTTTCTTAGATGTCTGCTCCATTAGAAATTCTTGCTCCATGAACAGAAAACCAGCAGAATCCTCAAGAGGTAAACAAATGCCATTCTTCCTCATATTCAGATGTATAAACTAAAGCCTTTGTTTTACAGTATATTGGCAATTATATCTCATATACCTCCTACTCAGCTTGTGCTGGGATAACAAATTGCCATAGATTCCTTTTCTGAAATCTCCTTCTCTGGACCCCCGAATCCTTGGCCCGTGCTCTCTGGGCCCGTGGAAGGGGATGGCAATCCTGATGACCTTTTAATTACCTTTGGGGTTACTTCCCCACCTTGGATAATAAATCCTGGTTTCTGTTTAGCAGACTGTCTAATCTCCTCATCAACTTAGGCCACACCCTTCCTGTTTTCTTCAGAGGCAACTTTCATTTTCTTAAAGGTGGATAGACTGAGAATTTTGTAAATATTTTAGTTCTGGTTCTCTTTCGATTAGCAATTCCATCCTTAAGTCAGTTCTCTCTTCTCACATTTCACTAAATCAGGAGGAACTAGGCTATTCCTTTAACACATTGCTTGGAAATTTCTTCAGTCAAAAATCCAGTTTCATTGGTCAACCCCAAGAAGAAACATACCTATCACTATGGACCTCTGGTTAACTGAGCTCAAGTTCATAATTAGTGGTCATTGCCTCTCACATCACTGCATTTTAGGGAAAGCTGCAGGTTGACCTTTCAACTTTCGGTACTATGCCCCTGCCTTTTACTCCACCTGAGTCCATCTCTGAAGGGAAGCCCTGGTTCCCTCTTTCCACCAATGGACTACGACCAGCCCTATCCAATCAGAGGAGGAGCTGCCACATCTGGAGCAGCTGTCCCAGCACTTCTATCCCCCAGGCCTGGAAACAGCTCACCTGACGCAAGTAAAAAACAAACGAACAAACAAAAACACCCAACAATGTTTTGGACAAAAGGGACTAAATTTCTATCTCATGGAGGGGAAGAAATTTAGGAGGAAGAGACCCCTAGACACTGTATCTCATGCCATCACTTATAACATCTCTACAAATGCTCCCTACAACAGAAAATATTTATATATATAAAAGCCTAAGTGACCATCTGACCATCCGACTGGTAGCTATGATGCACACAGGGGGCAGACGCTAACACAGTAGCTGCTGAGCTGAGGAGACTTGGAAGCTGCAGTTTTCGGGTGATGCACCAGGAACCGGAGGAGAGAACCCAATTCTGGGGTGCATCAACCAAGAACTACCCTCTCGCAATCTGGGACTCCTCAGGCCAGGCCAAGAGACCCCACCAGTGCATGGGTGCATGAATCCATGCACCAGACCTCTAGTATTTTAATATAATTTATGTATGAACAAAAGTTCATACAATTACCTAAATGACCCTACTATTTTACTACTAATGCAAGTCCACCCATTGATTCAGTGACAAAGCAATAGTTTTCAGACAATTAGTTACAAGAAGATCCTAATTAGGTACTCCATTAGCTACAGAGCTAACTTAACATTAAAAGCCATAGCTCTGGGACATCTGTCAAAGCACTCACAATCAGTCACACATGCTGTTTTCTTTCCTTATTATACACCTATTCTTTGTGTCTCTCACTGGCTTTCATATCCAGACCCATTTCTAACCACAGATTCTTTCCCACAATTCTATCTTGAAAGAAGGCAGTGAAAAAGCAAGGTGTGAGAGGAAATAAAACAATTAAAGAGTCATCCTTTTTTGCAGTTTTAAAATTATTTTTTCAGTTGTAAGGGTATAGGTTTAAGTAGTTATACAATGCTTGTTCTCTCATATATTTAATCAAACTTGATGACATTTCCCTCTCCTTTCCCAAGGGTGGACAACCACAGGATTAAGGAGCAGACAAGCAATTGATAGCCTGAAGCACAGCCTCTAAAATGATTCCTATAAAACCCACTTTCCTTAACATGAACCAATTTCTTGCTGGGAGTAAACATTTATGTCAAACAATCACCTGCAGGAACAGAAACACACATCTGTGATGTATTTCAACAAGATGGTTAGAATTTGCGGCAGGCCCAGTCCACTTGCTAGTATCAAACCACTGAAGTGATAAGGTCCACCTCATATCAATTCAAAGAACCTCAAAGATTAATGCCAAGAAATATAATTAAACTTAATTAACTCAACGCTCATACTCTCCTACTGTATCTCTCTAACCAGATGGGGAGCTCAAGGGAAAGTGATAACATGTATTTCTTTATATCTTTATTACTATATGCCTAAATCAAATCAAGGACACTAAGGATTGTAGGACCTATTTTTTTTTAAAACAAAAACAAAAAACTGAGCTAGTTATTTATGGGAACCTGGGACAAAGAAATCTGAATAGTAAATCCATGTCCACATATGTCTGCTATTCCTAGGCTTAAGTCAAAGGCTCCAGGCTCACTCCTTTAACTCTGGTCCCATCAGATGTATCTAATTTTGTTTTCCAAGCAACAATATAGAAAATATTTGCCTGCTTAGACAGCCAGTGTAATAGAATGATTTTATTCTGATTACCTTCATGCTAGAATGCATTTTTCAAAGTTTAAAAACCATTTGTAAAAGTGGACTTCTTTTCTCATGCTATTTCCCATATGTCACCAAGGAGCTGTAAATAACACCACAAAAGACAAAAGAAATAGAAAAAAAAAGAGATGCTATGCAAGTATTAACTCACCAATGCACATTAAAATGAACTTAATGCAATTAAAATAGGACATTAAACTATATTATTGTACCATCTGGAGTCATCTCACACACCATAGCAGTACATGTAGCACTCTTGAAAAACACCGAGTTTTATGGTTTTCTAAAGGCCTGTTGGCTCTGAATTCTCAGTCTCTCTCACCTCTCAGTAAGAATTCAGACTAATAGACTCATTCAGATAAAACTCATTCAGTGACTTTGACCTGAAAAGTATTTCTGTGAATTTGGCTAATCAGACACTCTGCCCTGGATCTGAAAGACAAGGTCTGAGGGAAAGCGCATGGAAGAACGCTCAGCCACGATGGAGGGTGGGAGTATATAGGTGGACAGAGAGGAAATAACAAATCTGAGGATGCCCTTATTCATGGCATACCTGACCTTTCTCACTTTCCTTTAGGAAAAGATCAGTGAGTCATATTTTAGAATCACTCAAGAAAGGAGTTATAAAGACTACCCAAATTTTGTAGTGGCTTTCAGACAAAGTCGATCCCCAGGGAGGAATATATATATAACTGTACTATTCAATATGTTAACCACTGCCTACATAGGGCTATTAATTGAATTGAATTGAAATTAAGTAAAACTAAAAATTCACCTCTTCTTTTTCATTAGCTATATTTCAAATGATCAACAGTTACATGTGGCAAGGAGCTACTGTAGAGAACAAAGCAGAGGCGTATCCCCATCACTGCAGAAAGTCCTCCTGGAAAGGGTGCTTCATGGCCTTTTCTGATGAACAGTCTGTAGAGAAGCGATGTATTGGGAGAGAATGAAGTCATGGGAAAAGGTGCAGTCCAGCTGAAACGACATGCAAGCTCATGGATGTGTGCGTGCGCGCACACACACACACACACACACACACACACACACACATGTTCTGTAGCCCAAGATCTCTATCTTTATGATAAAAAGTGATGCATCATTTTCTTCATCCCCATTCCCTTCTTAAAGTTTGTTTAAAAATATTTTTATTGATTTCAGAGAGGAAGGGAGAGGGAGAGTGATATGGAAGCATCAATGATGAGAGAGGATCGTTTATCAGCTGACCCCTTCCTGCCCCAAACTGGGCATTGAGCCAGCAACCCAGACACATACCCTGACTGGGAATCAAACTGTGACCTCCTGATTGGTCAATGATCAACCACTAAGCCACATTACCTGGGTCCTTCCTGAAGCCTTGGTTTCCTACTTGGGTTTACATGATCCAAAGCCTGTTGTCAATAGGGTCAGATGAGTACAAGTAAGGAGCTGAGAGTAGCAAGCATAGGGTCAGATAGGCTGCAAGTAAGGAGCTTAGAGCAATAAACATTGATTTTTGGGGGAAGTGTTAGTAAGTCTGAGAGTTATCCTTGCCTACAACTAATCATGTTAATAAATCTGAGATTTATCACTGGGCAGATCAACAACCTCATCCAGACGTGTAAGAAATAGAATGGACAGCCAACCAAAATTAAATGGAACATATGCATTGAGTATTTGGATTATCATAAATATACATGGGTTCCCATCACCAGCTCCTAGAATGGAAGCCACTATGCAGGTGGATACCAAGTTCTCTCTACTTCACAGATGAGAAAACTCAGGTAAACCGGGCAATTGGTATTATACTAGAAATCATAAAATGATTTAAGTTAATGGATTCTGTCAGGAAATAAAACATGTTCTATGTACTTTACTAAGGACCGCTGCACAGTGAATTGGATCTTTTGCTTCTCACCAAGGGAGTTTTTAACCAATGAATGAAATAAATTGACATCAACTGAACCCAGCAACTCAGACTTCCTGCCCAGACAGACAATATCAAGACAGCGGGAATGGTTTCAGTAGAAGAATAAGTGCACTGTGTATATAGCCCCTCACGGAAAGCATTTAATCACTGGAGCTCCATTGACAAAAGGTTTTTTACACCTGAGACACAGGGAATACTGAATGCTTTAAGCAGCCACTGCAGTGTGAGCTCCCCATGTTTTATGTATGTATATATTTACTTCCTTCCTCCCAGGAATAAACTATGTGCCACTAAGTAGCTATTGCACACTATCACTATAAAATTTTAAAGTGGGTTATTAACCAAAAATGCTAGCTTTTATTGACTTCTTACTATATCCTAGGCATTGTGCTAAATGCATTATCTGGATGTTAACTACCCTAGATGCAGATACTATTTTTACCCCATTTTACAGCCTAGGAACTGAAGCTTAGAAATCCTAAGGGATTTGTCCAGAATCATATTGCTTTTAAGAGGTAAAGCCAGGCTTTCAAGCCATGTTGTCTTATACCTGAGCCTATAGGTTTCTATACTGATCCATCAAGGTATACTTGTTGATAACAGACTAGTATAAATTGATATTTTTGCCTAACCTATTCACTGTAGAGAGGAATGAAGTTAGTAATTTGATAGTAAGAAATGCTACTTTCCTTTAACATATTGACCAAAGGAAAATGATTATGAGGAGGAAATATAGGATGCTGAAACAGTGTTCTTTTTTGTCTCATCAACATGATGAAGAGGGACAGTAATTCCGATTATATGTGACCTCAAATTCTCTGACCCACCAAACTAGGAGGTCAACCCATCAAACTGCCTGTCAAGCTTAACTCGGAGATGTTAAGTGTTTCTCCCTGAGTAGCTCCAACCTATCATTTTTATCTCCCTCAAGTTACTGAAATAATAAAAACTATTAATTTTTATATATATAAAGATATGTGGAGATTAAAATGTTGAGAAATATCAATTGATTTCATTTGTATTACCAGTGTCTTTTATTTGCATGTATAAATGTCACTGATTAAAGAGGACACTGCTCAGCAAACAAATAACATAATAAAAGTGGTGACCAACCAATTTGGTATGTTGCCTACCATCATTGATGTACTTTGATTTGAAAAGATAATTCAAACTCGCATGTTCCCCTTCTTGAAAAGCAAAAACATACTGAATAATTGTAGAAACCTCCCATTGCAGCCTAAATAATCAAGTTTTACTATAAATAAATCAACATTATTTAAAACTATGTATATTTAGTATTTATATATAGATTGTGTATGTGTGTGTGTATAAAGAAAATGCTTAAGACGAGCTGGATTGATGTTTTTTATTAATTTGACAGCAGAAAATTGGATGCGATGATGGAAATAGACTCAACCATGATATTTTCTCCTATTACCAAGGTGATGTGGGAGGACCTGGCTCCAACTTAAAGACTCTCAGGGACCTTCTAAGCTTAGTTCCAGTTAAACACAACAAATTGAGAATTTATTACAAGCTGAGCTGTATACTTCACAAGATTATGATTGAAAGGACAGTTCCTACAATTTACTGGAATGAGAGATTGTCCTAGAAGTCAAGATATGATAAGTATGAAAAAAATAAAAGATGTGAAGGAGTCATAGAAAAAAAAATGCAATCATTTGGGAAATAATAATCAGGGAATGCCCAATGGGATAGGTATTATTAGAAAGATAAATATCAGTAGGTGCATTTCTTTCAATTAATCCTATTAGGTGATGACAGAAAGCTAGCATGCTGTATTTCTGTTCAATAGCATGGAATATCTGGCCAAAAATGAAACAATTTCTCCAGTTTAATTTGGTATAAATGAAACAAGAGTACAGTAGTAAGTTCAGAGACTTATTAGAATGCTTTGGGTATTTAGAGAGTTTCTATAAATGAATGGGTAGTTGAAACATTATTCTTATAATCTGTGCAATGATGATTATACTTAAACGTATAAGATTATTATATACTAGAGGCCTGATGCACAAAATTTGTGCAAAGGGTTCAGCCCTACCCATGGCCCCAGCTGCCTCAGCCCTCACAGACCTGGTTTCATCCAGGAGGTTGTCCTAATGATCATTCTGCTGGTCTAATTAGCATATTAGCTCTTTATTATATAGGATGAAGTAGCCTCTTTTATATCAGATGAGTCTACAGTGCAAATTATGAGTTGAGTGCTCGGTGATGAGTCAGCTTCATTAAAAAATGAAACCTTCAAAGGAAATAATAGGCTTTTATTACTTTACAAAAATAATACTGTTGGCCTACAACCAAATGATTGCTTGTTCTAGTATCTGCAGGAGTGAGAGAAGCCCCATCGTGGTCACATGGATCTAAAACCATATTGAGAACTACAGGGAGTGTAAAACTGATAAATCCAGAGAGCAATGGAACTGAGCACCAGTTCTAAGATTCACAATCTAGCTGAACATGTGAACTAACCACAAAGATACACAATGAACACTCAAATGTTTGGTCACTTAGAAAAATTATTTTCTCCTCATCATTTACTAGTATATAGCAGCGGTAATACCCTTAAGGGCCTGAAGATCAATACAGAAGGCTGGGCTGTAAAATACCTATCCGGAGCTAATTTTCAGGACACTTCCTTAAGAATAGTTGTGTCAATTTTGTAGTGATTGGCATAAAATGACAAGAAAATGAGAACCTAAAATTACCCTCTCTTCACTCACTCTTTTACTCTTCTTGGTGATCATACTATCCCCCCGCCCTTTTCTTTCATTTATAGCTAAGGGTCAGCAAACTACAAACATAGGCTGTGTCCTTCTGCCTGATTTTATAAATTAAATTTAAAAAAACCTCTTTTTAAACACCGCCATGTTCACTGACCCATGTACTGCTATACCTGCTTTCATGCTACAATGGTAGAGTTAGGTAGCTGTGACAAAGCATAGTTTGCAAAGCCTAATACACTTACTACCTAGCATTTTACAGAAAGTTTGCTGGCCCCTGCTTTATATCTTAATGTTTAACAATGTCTGATTGGTTTTGCTTGATAATATGACTGAGTTGTAATGTTGACGATACTATTACCTGCATGGTGGCACAAAACATTTTCTCTCTCTTTTTTATAACTCTTATTTTATCTCTAGTTCCTAACTTATGACCTGAAATACACTTAGAAAGTTTCATAAATCACTTTCAGTAAACAAATACATATTAAATATTTATAAGTAATTTGGATATTGTGAGAAAGAAAATCAGAAAAATATTTTTAGAATAAAAGAGTAGCAGAGGAGGATTTAAAGAGAAATGAATGAAACATAAAAATAAATGCAATCTCAACAATCTCCAAAGGAAAGTCTTCTGACATGTTCCAATTTAAACACTGGCAATGCCTAAACCCAGTACTTATTTCCCAAGAACTAAGAATTTATTGATACAGGCTGCTCTTTCATTGAGATACCAAAATAGTGAGTGTCTCAAAACGATGTGAAATTCACCTTAAAATATTACAATAATTTAGCAAATAGGTTTTTAAGAAATGTCTTTTATGAGGTAGCAATATTCTGTAATAAACAGCAGGGATCTTAGAGAAATGATACAGACTAAAGACAGCATATGCTTAGATGGCTGTCGAAAAGTATTCCAGCCCAGATTTATTTCTGAGTTCTACAAGTTGTGCAGCAAACAACACCTTTCAGAATAAAAATGAAAATCTCCAGGTAAAGGACCATGGCTAAGGAAAGATTTGAACGGAAATAACCACTTGAAAGCATCAATTTGAGTTTCTGTGTCCATATTTTACTCAGCTGTTGGGTAACATACTATTTCTCATGTGTCTTAAGACATGACATTATAAATACAGTTGGCCCTTGAACAACAGAGCTTTGAACTGCATGGGTCCACTTACACAAGGATATTTTTCAACAAATATACAGTTGGCCCATCATACCCCAAATTTTACCAACTGTGGATCCAAAACAGTATTTTACATCTGTGCTGACTTAAGTCATGTACAGATTCTCAGCTGCGCAGGGGCTTGAGCCCCTAACCCCCAAGTTGTTCAAGGCTCAACTATATTTTGTGACTTTAAGATTTTACTGTGATTACAACTATGTGTGTTAACATACAGCTTGATAATATTTTAAGGCAGAAAAGTAAAAATGTTTACTTCAGCAAACAGATAAGTCTATGTCTCATACAACAGGACCAACATAAGCTCTCCTTCTGACACTGCAACAGCCCGAGTCTTATTCCCCAAGATCCCAGTGCAAAAAAAAAAAAAAGGAAAGGGGGGCACACAAAAATGTCAGCTCATGGGACCAATTACTTTTCATGTAAGATAAACCACACTACTCACTCAGTATCTTATTTAAAAAATATATTTTATTGATTTTTCACAGAGAGGAAGGGAGAGGGATAGAGAGCTAGAAACATCAATGAGAGAGAAACATCAACCAGCTGCCTCCTGCACACCTCGTATTGGGGATGTGCCCGCAACCAATGTACATGCCCTTGACCGGAATTGAACCTGGGACCTTTCAGTCCTCAGACCAACGCTCTATCCACTGAGCCAAACCGGTTCTGGCTCACTCAATATTTTAAATAGGTTAATGAGGTGTGAAAGCTTTGGACACAGAGCCAAACAATCACATTGAACAAATCTGTTGTGTTCTTTTTTTTCTCCTAATATTTTATATGTTTTTATTGATTTCTGAGAGAGGAAAAGAGAGGGGGGGAAACAGAAATATCAATAGAGAGAATCATTGATTGGCTTCTTCTCCAGAGCCCTTACTGGAGATAAACCAGCAACCCGGGCATGTGACCTGACCTGGAATCGAAACATGACCTCCCAGTTCATGAGTCAACACTCACCCACTGAGCCACACTGGCCAGGCTATATTACTCTCTAATAGCCTCTTTTGTTTCCAACCATACCTAATTCTTTAGAATGGCATTCGGGGTTCCCTGGCCTTATGGTTACCTAGGTGCAATTACAGCGTGTGGTATAGGAATAGGAGTATTGAGGATTAGTTCGGAAAGGTTAGAGAAGGTGAGATGGTTAATTGCTCTGAAAGCCAAGATAAAGATCTGCCTTTTATTCTGTATTCCAAAGAGAAATTATCCCAATGCACTGTAACAAAGTCTTTTCCTTATCCTCTGACACCAAAGTTAACATGAGCCCTTGATTCTGAGAGGGAGCTTGAGGGAAGATAAAATCCAGGGGGTTCCAAAGCTCTTTCACACATCCTTCTGTCTATATAAGCCAATTTTAGTTTGTTCACCATAAGAGAACAGAACCAATAACTGTGTAAACGTTAAGGGGTTACACATATTTGGGGCTGTGTGATAAGAACGACTTTTCTGTTTTTATTTTTTTGTAGAAATGATTATGTGTGAGAGATAAACGAGAAAAAAAAGGAAAATAGTAGTACATGATTGATTGGGGTTATATGGGACATAATTGGGCAGTTGTGCTAATACTCATATTACAATACTAGCAATAGAAAACAATAAAATTATGTGTTGTTGCTATTAGGATGTATTACTTCATTATTCCTCTTACAACTAAAGCAGCATAATTAAATCAATCATAAACACTCATTATCTGAGCTCATTCTAGGATATATAAAGATGTTACCTGCTAGATTATACTGTCCTACCCTCTAACCTGATCTGTAATATGTGACCATTGGTTTGTTTTAATAGAATGGTTAACTCTTTTCTCAGGAAGCCATGAGATCTGAATGAATATTTTAAAATAAGTAGGAAAAGAAAGTCTTTTTAAAGAATTTTTACACTTTGTTAACAGGGACCTGCAATTCAGGTGGGCCTGGTCATACAGACACCAGTGTGTAGCTGAAGAGATTCACAAAGTAAATCCGAAATACACATCCTACTGACAAATGAAAACTTGGGGGTGACAAAGAGAATCTGGTCTGTCAGAATAACACGAGTGAGGAGAAAACCTCAGGCTACTCAAAGACCGACCAATTAAGATATTTTCAAAAGCACCTGTTTTCTCCTCTGCTGTTATTCATAGAACTCAGAGCAATTCATTTATGTTCACTAGCTTCAATCTGTTATCACTTAATTATTCCTTATTGACCTTATTGCTTTGAGATCTTGGTGATTCCTTGGCTTTGATAATAGTCTAGTTTTTCTTTCCTTTTATAACTAATAAATAGCTATTTCTATCTCCATATTCTGTTTTTTCAGAGCACATTACTATTCTTGGGTACCCTGGTCTGGTAAAGGAAGGGTGAGTAAAGCTGATTAGAGCTGTTGTCAAAGGGCCCTGCAAAGATTGAATAAGAGCCTTGGTTGATCGAGTGCAGGGTTAATTCCTTTAACCTAGAGGCATAAGGTCCAAGTGAATTTCCAGGATGATTTTCCTGAGAATGATAAGCTTGCCTAAAAGTAGATATAGCATCCTGTGCCATCTCTTTAAGGTCATCTGGCCTGGCACAGTAGAGGAAGACAGGGTGTAAGCACTCAGGGAGCATTACCTTTTAACATTCATCATCTGGATGCTACTAGACTCTGAGGCCCTAAAAAAATCTGTGAAAGCAGGGTAGTAGAATGAAGAATAGGGGGCTGTGGAATTGACACACCTAGTTCTGAATTATAGTCTCTTACTTACAAAATTTGTTAAAAGGAGCCAATTTATTTCTCTGTTCTGAGCTACAGTTTCTTTAATAGTAAAATGCAGTTACTAGTAATATTAATGTTTAGATTAAAGATATTAAAGAAGGAATTTGTGAGTGTGCCCCATAAACTCTAAATATTACAGTATATTTGGTTCACAAAAAGAACAGGTGGTGTTGGTACTAAGATTTTAGAGATTTATCTTTAATGATGTTAGCAAAAGAGGACTTAATGCAAGGGTGTCAAACTTGTGGCCCATGGGGCTGCATGTAGCCCACAATGAATATTTTTTGCAGCCCAGCCAATATATCGGTATGTAAGAAACATTTTAATAAAAATTCTGTAACTTCATTTTTACAATATGTTGTTATTCATAATTTTTAATAATGAACTACAATGCTCAATAATGACTGGTTACTATAATCATGTTGCATTCATTTCCCTTATGGGCAGGCGCACCATTTCTCTCCACTAATACTAGCAGTGAATATTTTAGCAGCCGACGGCCACATCATTAGTCTTGTACTGAGTTGTTTGGTGTGTGCAACAGGAAATATTTAGCTTTTGGAAAACAAGAAAAATAGGTTTATTTGCATTATGGCTATTAAATTGTGCAGTTATTCAGTGTCTGGTAAGTTAATGTTCAAGAAAAAATTTTAATTTTTATTAAAATGTTCTATTATTTTATATTTACAATTACTAATTTATTTCATGATTGTCTTTATTGAAACAAACCTACTTTTCTATGAAAATTGAGGGTTGTTTTTTTTGTGGGTTTTTTTTTTCCTGTGTGTGTGTGTGTGTGTGTGTGTGTGTGTGTGTTTGTGGCCAACATAAATTTAAACCTTCATTATTTGGTCCATGTTAGCCTTTGAGTTTGACATGCTTGACTTAATGCCTTTCTTTAGACCTTATTGCCCTACTTCAATGTGGCAATGTTCATCTTTCACACTTTCTTAAGGCAATGCAAGAATTTTTGTAATGCTTTACAAGGTTGGCATATAAACAAACACACAAAAACAAGGAAAGGAACGTTAGAAAAATTGCCTTGAACTTATAATGGGAAGAAGGAAATTGAGGGAGATGGAAGCTTTGCTGTTTGGCCAACATAAATCATACTCAGACACTCTAGGATTTGATGGCTGAGTGGGTAATTTCACCATGAAATGTTAACAAGAACTACTGTCCTATTTCAGACAATTTTTTCTTTTGTTCACAGAATAAGGGGCAGACCAAAAATAAGACCACAAGTTTACCACTCTGAATTCTCACTTTTCTCCATGGAACTAAGGGGTGTGTGTGTGTGTGTAAATTTTGCTTTTTTTTTCTTTAAGGTCTCCACTAGTATCCCCTCCAAGGAAGAGATTCCCAATCATCGGAATTCCATTAGTATCAAAGAAGTTTATAATTAAGAATAAGTGTGATAGAGTAGTAGGGAGTGAAGGTTTCTCTGAGAGAGGATCATCATTGAGACTCCAGGGATAATCAGTGGAAGGAGAGGAGCAGGCACTCAACAACACAGTCCAGGGAGAGATAGGAAAGCAGTCTCTTTGGGTAGAATTGAAAGAAAATAATATCCTGGTTGCTCCTAGTAAACAGTCTCTCTCTGATCCAAAAGTAAAAAAATAAGACAAAAAAACTGGCTTATGATAGCTTTCTGGTCCCACCTTGCCTGACCCAAAGGTATCTGCAAGATCAGAACAACCAGAGGATGACATGGAGTGATGGTCAAGCTGCCATGAAGTCTGGGATTTTTGCATTTACACAAATTAGAGGAGACGGAACAGATGCATTTTTGTTATCTCCCAAACAAATTAACAATGAGAATGAAATTAAATTTATTTCAAGGCAATGGAGAAGGGAGCAAATACAATACAGAAAGAACATGATTTCAAATTTTAATTCTGTATTTGTGTGTGCGCATGTGTGTGTGTATATCAACTAGTATTACTTTCAATAATGATAACAATGACAATAGTAATAACAATAGTAATAAATATAGAGGTTTGAGATCCAAAAGCTTCTTAAATGTTACAAAGAATCCTGGATGTCCATCAACTTCAAATGTTTAAACCTTCCAGATGAAAACCTGGTCACTGGTACATTACTCATTAACTTACATTTAGAGCTTCCATTTCTAAGTCTTATGCCATGAAATATGAACCTCTTTTCCCTTACATCATCTACACACCCCCTCATATACACATAATCATCTGCTTTCTTGAACTTCATATTTTAGGGCCTCTGAGCCATAGGACTCCAGGTGTCCTTGGCCTAGACCATTCAGTTTACCAGGAGCAGCTGGGCAAGAGGCCAATGGCTCACTTTAATAGGAAGAATGTATTGTCTAGTGATTCATCACTTCCTCTATACATTGAGAAACATTCCTGCAGAGGCTAACGATTTATTAAAAAGCCTTTTAAATCGTAAATCCCCTCTCTTCCCATTCTCTGGGCAGTAATGGCAATGTTTAGGTCTCAAAAGAAGTAGAAGTCTGCCATTTACAGAGGTGACACCTTTCTAAAAAAAGCAATTATATTGGCTAAATCTTCATTGAGAGGCCTTGGGAAGGGCCAACGGCCTGTTTCATTTTGAAGGGATGACTCTCTTGGCTCTAACGGAGCAGAATGTACTAGATGCATGGCTGAGATCCCATGACAGAACAACTCCTCTTTAAGGTGACAGGGTCAGTTATTAATTCTTTACCTGTCAGCTCCCAAACCATCCTTCTTTCTCCTATTTTGTGACAACAATGCTGAATTCTGCCAACATCATTTTTATTTATTTTTTTTTCAAACGAAGAAGACCGGTTTTGCCCTTCAACCAGCTTCCCCAAACGTTTCAACATCTAATCCAATTAAAACATTAATCAACAAAGCCAACAGATTAACATCTGTACAATCCTAGTAAGTAATCTGCATATGTTATTTGCATTTTGCAGCAAGGCAAAGGTCTGAAAGTGGAGCTGGGGACTCTGAAGGTTACTTTTTCTCGACTTCAGTCTCCCCTCCTCCCTCTGCGTCAACTCTCAGGTGCAAAGTAGACAAGAAAGATCATGTATATTAAGAGTAACACCTCCAGCTGCTATGATTATATTCATTTCTCACAGCAGCAATCAACATTTAGTTACTACTGTGTATGGAGACTAACACATCTGTCATACAGGGCAATGTGCATTTATTTTGATCATTAGCAATTCTTAGGCCATTCATCATAGTAGTGCTAATGTATTTGGCTCCTTTGAGCCAAGGTACCCAGACGTAATATGTCACTCCCTGGAATTCCACTGCTATATTTTCTGTCAATAGAAATTTATTCCTAAGTTTAAAAATAAAATATTACCTAAGCTTGTTTATTGTGTTAAAGATTACTAAATTAGCACAGGGAAATTGTCTTGACTGCAGAAGATTGCCCTTTTGAAATTCTCTTTTCTGAGGTTCTGTGATATTTTTTCCAAATGGCAAAATATTTAGCCACTCAACACTTACTGTGTAACAGATGGTGCACAAATTTTTCCAGTAGGCCTTTACTGTTTCATAAAACTCATGTGCAGGTAAGGTCAACTCACACCATATTTTAGTATGAACTTGTCTGTTGCTTAAACACATGAACATTTGTATTTTGACTGACTGGCAAGAAAAATGGCTCCAAATAGCTATATGGTTTGACCTTTGTGACCTACAAACACATGCTTCTATCTCAGTGATTATAAGATAACCCACACTCAATAGCAGTTTTTCTTTGCTTTACCAGAATCTTATGTAATTGGTATATATATATATATATATATATATATATATATATATATATAATCTTATGTAATTGATATATATATATACACATATATATATACATATATATATACATATATATACATACATATATATATACATATATATACACACACACACATATATATATATATATATATATATATATATATATAAGCATCACTGGGTCACTGACTTACTAGTAATATGGAGGAGAGATAAAATAATTTTCCAGCTGTTTCTTTAATACTAAATGAAGAAAAGGTATAATACAGAAGACATAAGAGCAATCTTTGCCAAGGCATAATTTACAAAGTATTTCTACATCCATGGTCTGAATCCAACCCATCACTTCTTGAACATTCTAAATTCTTTTCCACCTCATGACCTCTAGATATGCCTTTTACTTAACCTTGGAAGTTATCTCTTAGCCATCTCACTTTCACTCTATTAATGTTTCTGTTCAAATATCATTTCTTCACCGAAACCTGTTTGGCAATGTGGATAGAGCGTTGGTCTACGGACTGAAAGATCCCAGGTTTGATTCTGGTCAGGGGCATGTACATTGGTTGTGGGCACATCCCCAGTGCAGGGTGTGCAGGAGGCAGCTCGTTGATGTTTCTAGCTTTCTATCCCTCTCCCTTCCTCTCTGTGAAAAACTGATAAAATATATATTTTTAAAAATATCACCTCTTCAAGTACCACCATCTTCTTTTTCTTAAAGCAAATCATTATATTCTATTATCATACTATTTTTGTTTTCTTTACTTTTTTCTTTATAGATTGTCCCCAATGGAATTAGAGTGGTACCCTTATCTTTCTAGTTTAGTCTTTTCTTATAACCTAGAAAGGTGCCTGGTATGTGACAAGAATTAAAAAAAATGTTGCCCTGGTTTGGCTCAGTAGATAGAGCATTTACATGTGGATCCAAGGATCCCTGGTTCGATTTCGGTCAAGGGCACATGGTCAAGTTGTGGGTTCGGTTTCCAGTAGGGGATATGTAGGAGGCAGCTGATCAATGATTCTCTCTCATCATTGATGCTTCTAACTCCCCCTCTCCTTTCCTTTCTAAAATCAATAATAAGTTTTAAAAATAGTTAAATAAATGTAAAATGAATAAGTAAATCTGAGTTTTAAAGAAACAAACATCAGCAGGTTATTTCATTACAAATGATGTACCCAAGACTCAGAGAGGTTTCTGTGAGAGAGGATACATCACACAGTTGATATGCAGTAGTAAGAATGAAATAAAATAAAACAACATAATGCTTTTCATTTATATACTAATTATCACAAAAATTGTATTATTGATGTATCACAAGAACTCTGGGAAAGAAGTAATAAGGCAGAGTGGTTAGAATAAGACCCTTACAGTTGCAGAAACCTGGGTTTAAATGCCACCTCCATCAGTCTTGTGACCATATAGTATTGACTTTATCTGAGCCTCACTGTCTTCTCCTATAAAATTAGAATTCAAAAATTCACCTATACATTTTTTATGAGCACAAAGAACACTAAAGAATATTAAGCAATAAGCTTCGAGAGGGTATCATGGCAAACACTGGTTAAGTTTAGCTACTATCACTCATCTATTATTCACATGACAGAAGCCATATCCATCTTCTTCTCAGGAGCCGTGGACAGATCTACAGACCATGGAGAAAACTGAAGCCAAACTTTAGCCTCAGAGACCTAGGATTTGAGTGAAACACAGAAGCCAGATGATGCCCCTTCTGAAAGCAAGAAAAAAATTGCACAAGCCGTATCCAGGTCACAACCCCCTTCCCCAAAAATGTGATGATGTAAAATACATATAAAACCACCTGTGCCACTGGCTACAATGTGAGATAGGGCTTATGTGGGGATTCTGTGTAAAATTATCATAAGGGATCCCCGTTGCGATATCAATTAGAAAATGTGTTTCCATTGGGAAGAGGACACCTTGGGGTAACAATCTGGCAAGCAAGATTAAAATCTAGAACAGCCCTAACAGAAGCTGTGGTATTAATAAGGATGTCTAGATGAGCACAGATGGTCTCAGAGACAGAAGATAAATAGGCTTTTAATCACAATCACCTCCTAGGAGCTATGAGGGAATCAGAGACCTGGGACCACCAGTTTTCCTCCTGGGATGCGATCTTCTAGGAATCCACTCTGGGCAAAGGCTCCACTGCTCTTCAGGTCTTTCTCATCAAACAAGCTCCCTTGGGGACCAATGAACAGCACCCAACACCTTTCTTTGTGTATCCATCCATTTCCACTCAAAATTACATTTAATTTACCACCCCTGCCTACATAAGGAACCTCGGATAAAATATTTACTAATAAGCTGCGTTATCTCCAAGTGCCCCAGACAACATTACATTAAGTGAATATTATTTAGCACCCTTCTTTGGTGGGGGGAAGCTTTAATAATTTATGCCACCCTGGCTTCTAAATGTTTCTCTTTATTGCAGTTTGGCAGAGCACAGGAAGTATAAATTGAATAAAATGAAACATCACACATTGCATATTAATTACTACAATATTAAGAGACCCTGCAGCTTAGCCTTCCGAGCTGAACAATGGCAAACAGGAGAAGAGAACATCTAAAGAGTGCTTACTAATCTTTACTCTAAATATGAGTTAAGTATGTACTCCTTAGCTTTTACACTGTACTTGAATTCTACTAATTAGAGCAACCGTTGGCTTAGATCAGGCAAAAACTTGACCAGGAGACAAAGTAGGTTCGATCAGATGATTCTAGGACAGAATCTGTTCATGGGCTCAGAGACAAAAGATGTGTGTGATGAAGATATGAATTCCTACAGAAACCAAAGAATTCAGGGAGCCAGAGAGGTCATTCACAGTCCAAAGAAACAAACACTAAAAAGCTTCCTGAAAGCCACTGAGCTGGGAAATTTCTACAAGTTAAATTTCACACTAATTAGAGAAAGATAGAGGACCCCAGGAGATTTAAAGCAGTAAACAAAGATGGGTAGAACTGGGTGAGGACATGTTTTGGGGGAGGTATAATATTTTGGTAGACCCTGAGAGGGCCAGAGCAAGGTCTAAGAGAGTATCAATTGTGTCTTGGGCATCAATTTATCTAGAAACAAAGTCTGAAGTCCATTGTGAGGTCTTGCACTGAGTGTACATCATTCTGAAGGGAATACCCTTCTCTTAAGAGTGTCAATATGGTACAAAGAACTGGTGATTCCATTGCAGAGAAAATGAATGACGGGTTTACCAATGGTGAAGCAGTTCATGGCGCAGCCACAGGGTGGATGGTGAAAAATGAGAAAGAATATAAGAAAAAAAAGTTGAATCGTAGAAACATAGGTTCCTGAATCTTCACACACGCAGCCATATTGGGGACCACCACTTTGCACTGAAATTTAAGGTCTCTGAGATAAAGAAGGATGGCTTATTAATTCTCCTGTTTCTTTCTCAGCCCCTAAATTGGTGAAATCACCCAAAGTAGAAGTTATACAACTTTTTTTTCTTAAAAGCATTTCTGACATATAAAAAGGCACAGGGACTAATAGAATGAGTAACTAAACCCACCACAAGACTCACTAAATACCTGTGCCCCGCCCTTGCTCAGAAGTAGTTGCTATAATGAGTCTGATGTTTATCATTTCCATTGATCTCCATCTTTCCCACTCATGTATGGATTCCTATGCTATGCCACTGTAATACACAACATTATCCTTGCATGCTTTTAAACTTTATATTTTATTCATAGTCTCTGCAACCTGCTTTTTCACCAATAAGTATTTGTGAGATAAATTCATGTTGGTTTATGTATTTTTATGTCCACAATTTTTTAGTATCCCTTTTTATTAACGAATAATGTTTTATTTCATTCTTATGTTAATGAAATTTGGGTTATTTTCAATTTTTGCTCTTACTACAGTGCTATGCTGAACAGGGCTGATGTCTGATAAGCATATTGCTCTGGGGCATGTCTGGGAGTGGAAATTCTGAGTCATAGGCTAAGCATCCAGTCAATTTTATTAAGGTTTTCCAGATAGCTCTCCACAATGGTTGTGTAATTTACATTCTTATGAATCCCTTTATAAAAATCTACTTTCCTCACACTAACTCTGAGCCCTCCAGGCACTGACATTTATAAGATGATACCATTTTCCGTCAATCTTACTGGAGAGGCTGTATCTCAAAGTCCCTAATCCTGGTGCCTGTTCAGGAGCAGGAACTCATTTTAAATGGGTCCTTATCTCTCTGTTGTTTCATGGTCTGAAGTTGCCAAGTTCAGTATACAAGGTACAGGAGTTCCTATCTTCATAACCCTGAACTCTAATACCCTTTCATTTTAAATGTGCGGCTTCCATTAGAATTGAGTGTTTGGTTTAATGGCAAATAAAGGGGTGCCATCCAAATGTGTTCTGTTTTACCAAGATGGACTGCAATCTGATTCATATGCTCCAGTCTCCCTATGTCTTGACAAGCTTAATATCCTGTTTTGTCATGCTGTGGAGTGATAACACCACAGGGCAAAGATATGGCTGCTAAAGAGTGTCAAGGTTGGATCACTATAGGCTTCAGCTAATGCCCCATCACTGAAATTTATTAAATGTGCAATGCCTCAGAAACAGTTTAATAAAAAAAAAAAGGTCATTTAAATAAGGATGAACTACCTATGCCTAACAGGTTTGGCTCAGTGGAGAGAGCGTCGGCATGTGGACCAAAGGTCCCAGGTTTGATTCTGGTCAAGGGCATGTACCTTGGTTGCAGGCACATCCCCAGTAGGAGGTGTGCAGGAGGCAGCTGATCAATGTTTCTCTCTCAATGATGTTTCTAACTCTCTATCCCTCTCCCTTCCTCTCTGTAAAAAATCAATAAAATCTATTTTTTTTAAAAAAAGGATGAACTACCTAACATAGCCCATTCTGATTAAATGCTGATGTTGCTACTGGTATTTCCCCCCCTCTAAAAGTACTTTCCACCTCTGGTTTTCTTTGGAAACTGGTAAATGTCTACAAATATGATCATGAAGGAGGGCAGAAATATATTTCTTGTTGGCCTTTTGTTCAGTAAGGGTTTAAGATTGGCTACTGGAAATTTTGCAATGTGATTTTTTAAATTATGTGCAGCATATGTGTAAAAAAGTAACAGATAGATATACAACTTGGTAGATTTCCCGTCAAAGTAAATACACCCACATGATTGGCATTTACTAGTACATCAAGACAGTGAATGTTCCCAACCCCTAGAAGCCTTCTTGAGCTCTCATTGAAACTTCCCAACTAATTACTCTAAAGTCTTCTTTTCATTCTTTTTAAATAATAAATAAAATACTTGTTTAAGTATTAGACCAGGCATTCCTTATTAACCTAGCGTCACGAAAGAAGGCAAAATAAGAATGAAGCACAGTTAGACCTCCAAGGCCTTCCCAGTGTCCATTCTACTACATTGTCCAGGCACTCCTTCCCTTTCACTTCCACTTAAACATGGTTAAATTCTGTAATAAGTTTTAGATGATGTCATGATACCTTCCCATTATGGAAAATTAGATTCTCTACTCTTACTGGGAATCTTCTACCTCAGGACACTATTTGCTACTTGAACATTCTGTCCCTTGGATATACAATTATGTGCCTAGGGACCAATGGGATGTGGGGGAAGAGGAGTGGAACTCAGCTAACAGCATTAGCTATGTTCTAGGAATTTCCCCCTCATTCCTAAGCCAGGCCCATTGCCCTAGGGCCAGGGCCAGACTTGTGGGGCTTAGGGCTCTGCCTTGAGTGGCTGACACAGCTTCTGTCCCACATCCAAGCTTTAGACAGGAGCAAGGCTTGCAGGCAGCTCATACCAAACAGCCAGTTTTTTCACACCCCTCATTTCCACAGACCCTCTATTGGCCAGGCTCTCTGGTCCTCTGGTTTGTTATATTTTACCTTAGCAGTCACCTGGTACCATTGTTCTCCCATACATACCATCTCTTCTCCCAAGTACACTTCGATTTCTTCTTTCTGAGAAGAGCACGCCAGCTCATTCAGTGTAGAAATAATCCTTTTCCCCTTAAGTTCATGTTACCTTAGTACCATGTCATTTTTTACTATTTTGAACAATTAAGACATTTTTTAATTCTCACCTGATGTCCATTGATATTTAGAGAGTGGGAAAGACAGAGAAATATTAATGTGAAAGAAACATATCAATTGGTTGCCTCCTAGCCCGGGCCAGGGCCAGGGAGGAGCCTACAACTGAGGTATATTCCCTTGACTGGAAGCGAACCTGGGATCCTTTGATCCACAGGCCAATGCTATCTCCTGAGCCAAATCAGATAGGGCAAGATATTTTCAACACAACTAAAGATAAGCTCTCACAGTGATGCTCCATGTAATTATGGGAGGTTATCATAATGTACATTATTTTATCTGAAGAAAATTTAAATCAGGTTTACCTCAATATATAATCCTAAACAGAACAACACTCCTAGTATATGCTAGCATCACAACACATCTGTGGACAACATGGAGACACACTATTCAAAATCCTCATCCAACAGGGGACAAGACAGGTAGCTGTAAGGAGTGTGGTACCTGGAACCTCTCTCTAGTCATTAAC
This sequence comes from Vespertilio murinus, assembly GCA_963924515.1. Lineage (NCBI taxonomy): Eukaryota > Metazoa > Chordata > Mammalia > Chiroptera > Vespertilionidae > Vespertilio > Vespertilio murinus. The sequence goes on from OZ004714.1 coordinate 11,634,559, forward strand.
CTCCTCATTCATTGTGAATTGCATTCTAAATAAACATACCTGATTTTAAACACTTTACCACTCAAATCAGCAGCCTAGCCAGATATCCTAATCAATCCTCTTACTTTCCCATCGTCTGATCAATTCTGCTTGATCAAGTCTAAAGTTACAACTAGAGGTTCATCTTAGTAGTTTTTTAGTTGAAGTCATGCTATTTGTGAGTAGCAAAGGGTAGGTCTTACATGGGTGGCCCTAGCCAATGACCAAGCAAAGTAACTACAATGATCCAGCCAATTTCACTCATCGTGGAATTCTTCTAACAGGTCACCTTTGTTCTGTGGTACCCCATCAGGCTGGCAGACCTTTGGTAAGATTTGCATCATGGTTTTTCAGCTCCCCCTGTCAACCTTAGACCCCACTTGTTACACAGTTGATACTGCTCAATGACAATTTAGAACTCTTGACTCTACTTAACATGTACTTCTTTAAAAACCTAACTTGTAAACACATCCTGTCTATTCAGAATGCCTAACTTCTAGTCCAAAGCCATTTCCATGATGCTGGTCTCTAAATACTCTGGGTAACTGAGTCTCAGTGTAGTGTGGTTGAGTGCAAAGAGCTTAAAATTTCAGGTTCTGATATGTGATTCTTGTATTACTACTTTCACCCATAATACCTTGGGCAAGTCCCCTCAATTTTCCTTACACTAATCATAGGTAGGAGCCATAGTTTTGTATTTTTAACAACTAATGTTATCTTTTTGTGACAAATTTATCAATCCAAATTCAGATATTTTTTCCAATGATCCTATGTTAAGGACACGTTTTCATCTCTAGAAGAAGATTCAAGTGACAAAAGGACATTGGTATTTAGCATAAATTAGATGTCATAAATGTTTGGCTGCTTCTGGAAATACAGATTCTCATGAGATTTGCTAACAGAATCTATGCTCTGCTCACAAGACTTCAGAACAAAGTACTAATTTCCATAATGTCTGGTACTTAGCTTAATTCCTGGCCAGTGAGACTAGGCATGAGGCCACCAGCTGGTGAAGGACATTTCCTCTTTCATGGTGAATTGCACTGTAAATAAACATACACAGTACAGGCACATAACCACTCTACAGGAAGTCAGCATCCCTGCCGGACACCCTAATCAATCCTCTCTTCCACACTGACTGATCAATGCTATCTGGTCTGTGCCAACGTGATCAAGTCTAAAGATACCAAATAGAGCTTTAGTAGCCCAATTCAATTACCTTCTTCACTCCCAAGGCATTACAGTATACATGAAACAGCACCTTTCACAGATAAGCTGATTCTATTTAATAAACTATGGAAAGAATACATATGTCACTAGTATGTGATTATTATACTTAAAACATAAAATAACATCTTTAGAGAATGACAAAGGGATTATCAAAGAGCATTACTCGGTCAAATAAAGATTCAAATGTTATCAGAGAAAAGCAAACATTGCTAACAAGATTATGATAGATTATGATTTTAAATAACTGGCAACATTCGGGAGAAAGTTCAGTCTGGATCCTCACTAATACCATGGCTAAAGCATGACACTTGGTTTTGATTCCCCCTCATTCTATTGAATCACTCATGACAAGTGCTTTTTGAATTCTACCTATGTACCAGGCACCATACTCAGTTTCATGTTTCACCCATCTTTACTTTGTTATGAATAGTTTGCTTCTATCCATTTCTGTCACGACCTAAACCCACCTTTGGCTTTTGACTGGACTAGTCTTCTAGGTGGTCTCTCACTGACTTTCTTGCACACCTTAATCACTCTTCATAGCATAGCAAGAGCTTTCTTTCCAAATGTCAAGTATAATAATGTTAATGACTTCACAGAGCCCAGCTGTGGAGTGCCTGTTTTGTGCTGGATTCTAGGGCCAGGATGGTACACAGGTAATGTAAGACCTGTTCTAGACTTTAGGTAAGAGTAACAATTATCATTCCTTTTTATAAAAAAAAAATATGTTATTGATTTTTTTACAGAGAGGAAGAGAGGGATAGAGAGTCAGAAACATCAATGAGAGAGAATCATCGATCAACTGCCTCTTACACCTACTGGAGGTGTGCCTGCAACATGCCCTTGACCAGAATGGAACTGGGGACCTTTTAGTCCGCAGGCCGCTCTATTCTCTGAGCCAAACCGGTTTCGGCTACATTTACCATTCTGATGAATGGTATCAACTCAGGTGGTTAAAGTGCCTCGGGGAGCAAGAGAAATGATTTGAGGCATCTAGATTGGAAATAAATAATAAAAGGATCTTTATTTGCAGATGAGTTGATAGTTTACATTAAAAACCTATGAGATAGCCGAAACCGGTTTGGCTCAGCGGTAGAGTGTCGGTCTGCAGACTGAAAGGTCCCAGGTTCGATTCCGGTCAAGGGCATGTACATTGGTTGCCGGCACATCCCCGGTAGGGGGTGTGCAAGAGGCAGCTGGTCGATGTTTTTCTCTCATTGACATTTCTAGCTCTCTAACTCTCTCCCTTCCTCTTTGTAAAATATCAATAAAATATATATTAAAAAAAAAACACAAAAAACTATGAGATATTCCATAAGGAGTGACTGATGGGGTAAGAGGGTGTTCCACAATCACCCAAAAGAGGAAGGCCTAGGCCAGCCAAGCAATCGCACCTTATGTTTGTTGCTTCCAGAGGGAGATGACTGGTGGCGGGGTAGGGAAGAGCAGCACCTCACAGATGTCAAGCAGTGACAGTGGCAGTGGTGGGGGCAAGGCCAGCTACCAGTAGCCATGTGAAGAAAATCCCCAACAGGCCCTAATCAATGACCAGGCCTAAAGACACTACCCAAGGTATTCCAGATTGCTAGAGGATGCAGGTCAGGCTGAGGGACTGCCCCCGCCCCCACGCATGAATTTTGTGCACCAGGCCTCTAGTTATAAAATTAGGGGGAAATATGATAAAAATACCCAAGAGCTGTATAGTAAAACCTATAATACATTGCTGTGAAGATCTAACTAGTTAGGATCATGTCCATGGATAAAATGACAATATTACTAATACAAGATCAATTCTCTTCAAGTTGGATTATAGATTTTAAGCATTACTGTAACAAAAATTCATGCAGTTTTCCTTCTAGAAATTGACAAGATAAGCCTAAAATGCAGTAAACCTGAAAGAGCCAAAACAACTTTAAAAAATGAAATACAAAGCTGTAAAACTTGTATTACTTACCTTTAAAATTTGTTTCAAAGCTAGAGTTATAAAAATGTAGAATTGGTATATAGACAAGTAGGTCAGTAGAGTGTTTAGAAAGAGACCCCACACATTTGTCTTCAATAAATTACTTTTGAAACAAAATGGATAAAAGATAGTTTTTCTTATACCAGTGCTAGAAAAATCTGATACATATGCAAAAATATAAATCTATACCTTATAACCTTTATGAAAATTTAACTAAAAGTAGATTCTAAACCTAAATGCCAATCTCAGAATTATATCCTCTACAGAAAAACCTAGAAGAAAATTATAGATTATATACTTAACACAAACTTGTGATAGTAATATATGGTACATAAAAGGAAAGATGTAATAAATTATACTTCATCAAAATAACAGAACTTCTGTTCCTCAGACATTAGGAGAATGAAAAAAATAATCCACAAACTACAGGAAAATATTTGCAAATTGTATCTATCTATCTATCTATCTATCTATCATCTATCTCAAAAGATATATCTAGAATATATAATAACATAAAGGGCTCTCAAAATTCCATAAGAAAGTAAATTAAAAATTGGGCAAAATATTGAACTGATGCTTCAAAGAACATATATTGACAGCAAATAAACATATGATGTTAGTTTCAGAGGTGCAGACATATCAAAATTAAATTTCATATTTATATATAGGCCATATGTGTTTCATACCTCAAAGTTGTTAACAGTCTATCATAAAGTGAATGGGAATATTGGTGGAAAATAAATTCTCTTTGAAAAATTACTCTGCTCTTAACCATTTCTCTTGTGCTTTTGGCTTTGTGACTTGCGAGCCCTGCTAAGTGTCATAGTATTATCCATGTCTTCTATTCTCTACAGTCTGATGCTCTGACATCTGGGGCTTCCTGACCCAGGAGGAACTGCTCCTCCCACAGCCAGCAAAATTCCAGGAGATAGTAAGCCATTTACCCAAGAGCATTCTTTTCAAATGCAAAGGTGCCACTTCAGAGCCTACACCCCCCCCACACCTGCTTTATCAGACTGTCACACTCTGAGCCCAACTCCCCCTGCCCTCCTGCCCTACACACCCCAGGGCCAACCGGAGGACAAGTAGGGGCAGCACCTAAGCTCCACAGCCCTCCAAAATTACTCAGACTAACCAGTAGTAAGTGTGCGTACCCTTTCTCACCATTTTTTCCTCAAAGAAACTACAGTGAAGGCTTTTGTCCATAGCCCTCTGCCCACTCTGCCACCTGAGATACCGCAGTGTCCTCCTACCTAACCCCAGGTCAGGATATGCCCCCTTCTCTGGAGCTGTGAGTAGCTGTCTTTTCAATGGCAGTAATCTCCTGGCCTGTGGACCCTACTGACCTAGATAATAGAACCTAAAAAGCAGTCATTATATGGAGTTTCCTTCCCTCTTTTAATGCTCCAGGTTGTGACAGAAATATTTACACCTGCTTTCAGTAAACTGCCTGCTTATGGCATCCCATCAAGTAGTTAAATTAGACATGTAAAAATATAGGAGTTTCTAAATGTTAACTAATATATCAAATATTTGATGGTAAAAGCCATATATGAAGTATTAAGTGGTATTTTGGAAATGGTTAAAACTTTGACAGTATAGTAATTATGCTGTCAGTGAGTACATGCATTTTCTCTCAGAACTCTGACATCCCTTGGTTTTGAATTCAAGGCCTGTCATCAATATGGTAAGACTCCCTTTTCCTTTAAATACACATGGAAGTCAGTTGTATGGAAAACATACCTAGGACAACCACTTTTCAGAAGTATGTATAATCTACACCAGTGGTCAGCAAACTCATTAGTCAACAGAGCAAAATATCAACAGTACAATGATTGAAATTTCTTTTGAGAGCCAAATTTTTTAAACTTAAACTTCTTCTAAAGCCACTTCTTCAAAATAGACTTGCCCAGGCTGTGGTATTTTGTGGAAGATCCACACTCAAGGGGCCAAAGAGCCACATGTGGCTCGCGAGCAGCAGTCTGCCCACCACGGATCTATACCATTATTCATTAGGCAATTAAGTACACAATTATTGGAACAGCTAAGAGGGCAGGCAAAGGAAAAGGCAGCTCTTTTAACCCCTAAGGTTATGGTCAGCAGTTGAAAAATGTATTACTGATGATTTATTTATTTGTGAGATGGTGAAAAGTGTGTTCCTTGCAAAATAATGTTTTCCTTACCTGAGCTCAAAGGACTATTCCAAAAATTTGGAATTTGACCCTTTTTTTCTATGCAAATTTCTAGGGTTTGCATCCTCATGAATTAAACATAGAGCATACAATATTCAACCTTAATGGCTGTTTAAACATTGTGAGTAGCCTCTTACCCAGAGATATTTCACACATAAATCAATGGAGACACATGTAATCACGTGGTAGGGCTGGAATTTAAAATCCTTACTGAATTATCCCTTTGACTCTACTATTTGTGTCACTCTAGGACATTCTACCTTTTCTCCTTCCTCTAATGTTCAATTCTGTTCAATATTGCTCATTAAATGGGATTTGAGAGTACATGTAGAACTTGTTTTGTGCTAGATTGTGAGGGATTATGTAGAGAAGCAGGAAGTGTCCCAGATGTCAGAGTGCTTAGATAAGACTGGAGAACTAAGCTTGTGGTCACCAACAGAGAAGAACATACAACTTTCCATGATTAGTTGCTGACTTGACTACAGTTACATGACTTAGTGAATGTTTCACGAAAGCACAGAATCGAAAGCACAGTGTTGAGGAGTTGCTCCCTGCATTTGAATTCTGGATTCATCCCTAACCAGCTCTGTGGTCTTAGGTAGTTAAACTACTATCTCCCTCTCTGTCAAATTTGGATTTCACTATCAAATGCATAGGCTGTTGTGAAGATTCAATGCAAAAATCTATGTGAAGTGCTCAGCACTGTGCTTGGGTGATAAGTATTTAAGTCTAGCTCAAAAGCAGCAACCCTCCCCCACAAATAGCCTCCCCTTTTCAATGACAATCATGTTATAAAAGGATGTCATTCTATATGAAATGAGATTAGCACAGAGAAGCTGGAAACCAGGTAGCAGAGAGGAGATTCAAATCATAGTCAATGGGGAAAGTTGTTGTCATAGTTACAGTAAGAGTACTGAGACTTCTATTGCCTAAAAAGAAAAATGAACCAAAGAGTTAACATTCATAAATCCTTGAAAAATGTGGAGGCATAACAAATTTAATCAGAATAGAGAAAGGCAGAACAAAGACTGTGAACCATGCTGGAATGTAGAGGGACACGTTTATGTGGACATGGCTCTGTAGCACAGGAGTGAGCCGGCAAGTTAGCAAGCCATGCAGAATTAAGTAGCTTTAATAAATTATTTTGGTTCAGGGAAGTAAAACCTCCTTTGTTGTATGTATTGTTCAGATAATACTTATTGGGGCCAGTTCTAGGTTTTTCATTCCAAGAAAGAATAACTAGAGTATGCACACAGAATGCTAGTGAAACCTGGTTACAATAGAAACAATTGAGAAAACTAGAGATATTATGCAGACCATCTATAGGAAATAAAGGAGGCCTCCTTATTATATAATACTTATAATTCTTTAAAATAGTAATATTAACAGCGCTAATTCATATATGCCATTGACTATGTTCCAAATTTCCTAATGGATGCTTTCCATATGTTAACTAATGTAATTGAGCATTAAGCTATAACATATTCTAAGGTGCAAGGAGTTACTGCTATTCCCTCTTAAGAGTATGCAACAATAACCACAAAAGTTAGAGCAATGGTTATAGTTGCAAAGGGAGTTCAAAGGAAAAAAGGCCAAAGAGGTGTGTAGAATTTGGCCCACAGATCAGTGCTGGATTTGAGTAGACAGATGGAAGGTTTAGAACTGTATTCTAAGGTACTCAGTAACATCACCACCAACCACTCATTTCTTCCTCTCTCTTTCCTTGAAGACATTACCAATTATCCAAGGAATATTTTCACCCAGTGAACCTAGATAAAGCCTCAGATTGCTCTCACCACAGAGTTCATGTACCATAGGAGCCGACAAGTGGCTAATAACCTCTAACATCTCTGATCTTATTGGAATTGACAATGAAGCAAATAATCATAATACAGTGAATAAGCATTAAAATATTTAATATATGTTGGGAAAAAGCTAAAGTGGTCAGGAATGGCCTCTCAAATGTATTGCTATGAAAGGCAATATAAGATTATATTATTAAAATAAAGGAAATTCTCTTTGGTTACATGAATAAACTGTACATAGGTAAGAGAGATAAAATAGTCAAGGAGAAACCAGATAATTAATATCTTTGTAAATTGTGCCAAAGAATTTGAATTTTGTGCCAGAGGATTTTAAGCAAGGAAACTGATCAACTTTGTGTTTCCAGTAATATGTCTAAATGTTTAGAATGAATTGGCTGGGGGAGGGCTTGACACAGTAAGACCATTTCAGAGCTATTGTAGGAATATACATAAGAGGTGAATGATGGAGGAAGCATAAGGAGATCTAAGGAAAATTATTAGTAGGGATGTCAAGAAGTAGGCAGTGTTTAGAAACACCAGAGTATTTCTAAATATTTTGTTATCTATATTCGAAGCTAATTATTTCACCCTACAATGAGATTCTTAAAGCAAACATAATGTCACAGACATTATGTCTTTTCACCTATAAATATTTAAGTATGATCTCTAATATTTATATATTTTTCAGAGAAGGGAAATAGAGAAACATCAGTGATGAGAGATCATTGACTGGCTGCCTCCTGCACACCCCACACTGGGGATCCAGCCCATAACCCAGGTATGTGCCTTGACTTGGAATTGAACCATGACCTCCTGGTTTTAGATTGACATTCAGCCACACAGCCACATCAGCCAGGCTATATTGTCTTAATTTTTTAATATATAGTTTCTTCAAACTAGGAGCCAGACAAAATTCCTCATAGATACACGTAATATGATTCTTAAGACTTTTTGATAGGTTACACCTTCCTACTTAAAAAAATAAATATATAAAAAGAAAAATGTTGGAGGAGGTCATCAAAAGGAACTGATGTAGGTTGACCCAAGGGCTGGAACTTGGCAATTGGAGGTTCCTCCCTTTCCCCATCCCTATTGCAATGTACACCCTAGCCCAATAGTGGAAGACATTTCAAGGATGTAGCCTTGAGGTCGTAAGGTTGATTGAGACATATAGATGGTATAAGGTCAGGTGAGGCCTCCATATACACTTAAGACTCTGGCATGCTGGTGCAGAGATCTACTTACCTTGCAGCCACCTATGACAAGCCTGGTATGTATTTTCCCTTGCTTATACAACCTGCTACCTACCAAGCTGGAGTGGCCTGCCTCTTTCTTTCCTCTCAGTTTTCACCTGTGGACTCCTGAGGCTGAGACTCAACAGTGGCTTACTAGCTTTGGATGATAGGGGAAGAAATAAATAGATGGCTTTTTATCATCAGGATAGAGGATAATGCCATCTGTTGAAACAGATCACTAGAGAAATGTAAAGTTTGCTGGAATAGATACTGTTCATATTCTTTTCTGAAGCAGTCTGTGTGATTTTTCTGATGGGTGTACCCCATAGTCAGGTAGTATTAGCAGAGGGAATGGATACCAGTTTTTATTTTGGAATTCTCTACCCATAGGTTATGATTATAATGTGTGCTTATGAAGTTGTTGCAAATGTCTAAAGAGAAGGATGAAAAACTAAAAAAATATATATATACAGAGGCATTAAAGCAACAGACTGTCAAACGATAGTGGGAAGGGCAGGGAGATATGGAGGAGATAAGAGATCAACCGAAGGACTTGTATGCATGCATATAAGCATAACCAATGGATGCAAAACTCTGGGTAGGGAGGGCATGTATGGGAGTTGGGGTGGGGATTGGTAAGATATGTACACATATAATACCTTAATAAAAAAATGAAAAAAATAATAAATGTGCATTGTTGAAAATAACCATAGAGTTATTGAAATATTTTAAGAAGGAAAAAGAAATATGGAGCTATGGGAGTCAATCACACAAGTAATATCCTGTGAGAAAAAAAGAGAAATAATTGAATTTTATTAAGGTTGTCTGAAAAAGCCTTGTGAGGTTAGCCAGAAGCTGTATCATAAAGAATAGTCAGTGAACTGACAGGTGGACAGAGAGTAAAAGGGGAAGACATCCAGGCAAATGGAAGCATTTGAGCAAAAGCAAGGAAAGAATAGAATTTGTTTGATGGCTACCAAACAATTAGCAATAATAGGAACTTAAGTGACTGACTTCTTGATGTACTAATTGTTTAAAATTCATTTACATTTCAAAATGGGAATATTATCAATATAAATATAATTAACATCTGCTACCATATGCAAAATATTTCTTGATTCATACTGACTAAGTACCATAATCTAAAAAGGAGTTGTTTAGACATGTTATCTAAAAAGATCATTCTGTATGTGAACCTTCCTTTGACCTTAACTCAACCTTGTCAAACCTGCCTAGAGAACAGCAGTGACTTGTTACAAATAACCTCTACACCATCCATTTGTCTAAAAATTGAAGTTAGTATTTTAAGGTCTGTATTTGGAAGGAAATGTAAATTATATTTAAGTGATTGTAAAGTGGTATTAATAATATCCTCCTAATTCTAAATTCTTAAAATTTCTCAACAGGAACTCTTGCAATGTTTTCCTTTCCTAAATTGTAACAGAAATAGGGAGCACTTACTTAGCGATATATCTTTTTGAAATCATGATTATGTTATCAATTGCTTCTATTAATAACTGAGTCTTTCCTCTTGATTAGAGGGTCTTTTTCTTCCTCTTTTGCTGCAACCACAATTACCATGTAGTATTATGTATTCAGAGAAGGCTGCCAGTCAAGGTTCTGAATTCTCTAAAACAAAAATTGCCAACAAATGCTCAGTAGACCAAATATGGTTCACAGGAGAGCTTTGCATGCCCTGCATCGAGGCGGTGTACACAGTGCGGTATTTAATTTAAAAAAAATAGTAGCCAATATTTAGAGATTGGGAGATTCTAGTAGAAATAAGGAGGCAAAAAATAAACAAACAATCCAGAAATACCAACCCTTTATTTCCCTATATTAACATTGAGCTATAGCTGATAAAAAGTCTACCACTTGTTAAAAGTAAACTACAAATGGAGATGAAACCTGAAAATTTCCTGAGCAAATTTATTTAAGGCATATAAGCAAAACTATATCTCTGATAGTCATCAAATACACTTAATTCATCTTCCTAAAATGATATAAGATAAATCATCTTTAACCAATCCTCTGTACTAACCAATCATTGTAAAGTTAAAGGAATTGATCTTCCCTTTATAAGCCATCCTATCACATCAGGCCTCTGAGCTTTTAATTAGTTTTAGATTTGAAGACTTCCAGTCCAAAAATTAATTTTCTATGCATCATAAACTATTTTACTGATCTGGTTTTAATTTTTGCTCTTTCTGGATTTGACACTCTTTAGAGTACACTTTCTAGTTTGCACAGTCACTCCTCCTAATTCTCAACCTTGAAACCAAGAAATGCATTTCCTCCTACATGGTAGTTACACTTACATTCTCAGTAGTTTCAAAGCAAAGGAAAAATATTTATTAGATTCATGTCTCTGGCCGAAGTGTGACCATTAAGTTAGATCAAAAGAATAAAATGTTTATAATGATTAATGAATGAACAAGAGACCATTCTTTTCTGCAGAAGTAAAGACATGCCTGTGATGTGTTTAAATATGCAAACTAAATGTGAATTTGGGGTGGGGACCAATCCTTGTTCACAATTTACTCTATCAGTTAGGATCCAAGAAACAGAAAAATATACATGTCATTTATATCAAAGTATTATTTAGATATTGAAGCTTTGAAACGTCAGAAAGAACCTTAATATAGCACGAGGCTACCAAGATTGGAGACACTACAGAAAGCAGCTACCAAACCAACAATTGAGGATCAAGGTTAGAATCATTTAAACTTGGAAACTCAGCCGAAACCAATTTGGCTCAGTGGATAGAGTGTCACCCTGCGGACTGAAAGGTCCTAGGTTTGATTCCGGTCAAGGGCATGTACCTTGGTTGAGGGTACATCCCCAGTGGGGGGTGTGCAAGAGGCAGCTGATCAGTGATTCTCTCTCATCAATATTTCTAATTATCTCTCTCTCTTCCTCTCTGTAAAAAAAATCAATAAAATATATTAAAAAAAATAAACTCAGAATACCCCCACCCCACCCCACCCCGCCTTGAGAAGAAATTCAGACCTGTGGGAAGAAGGGCCTCACTGCTTGGTGGTGCTGGTGTCTCTAAGATAAGATGAATCGCCCTATTTGGCTGAAATATGGAACTCTGAAGAAGTGGGTCTGGCAGGCTGAGACACAATGAAGATAGATCTACAACTGCTGGGAAAACTACAAAGCAGCATCTTTGGTAGTACTGGAATAACCTCTCTGCTGGGGTGACGGACGGAGCTTTGCTAGGGTGTCACTGCCAGGACAGGAAGTCAAAGAGGACAAGAGGCAAATATAATAGCTGGAGACAGGTAGAACCAATACCTTCTACTTTCTCCAGTTTCCCAGCCTCCCATTCCCAGACTATCAGTAGAATTTAACAGAGAGCAGCTGCCAAATCAGGAACGTGGTATATAGGTCCCAGCACCAGCTAGGAATCTATGAATAATAGCCAGCTACCTAACTAGTACTTTAATAACTAGCATGTTTTGGTTTACAAAGTTCTTGCTGAATTTAATTTAATGAATTTGATCTCCACATAACAGACATGATGAAATCCAAGTTCCACATGAAGGAACAGGCTTAAACCCCAGGACATTTACACACCCAACATCATTTGGATTGTAGAGCCTAGAAATTTGTCTCCTCTTCCATTGTCCCGAGAACCAAGTCTAACAGCCACTAAATTAGTAAGACTAGTTGACTCCATGAATCCCACTCTCCTGCAGCAATAGAGAGCTGGAAGCTTGGAACACTATTTACTGCCTCAAGTCACAGATGATAGTCATTTGCTGATTTTTTAAATTAAACTCAAAAGAAAAAAATCTCCAGATGAATATAAGAAATATCCAAGAGCAATTGACTTCAATCTTCACTGAAACAGCTCTATACCTCTTTAAAATGCTCAGTTTAGCACCTTAAAATCAGTACCTGCAAAAGAGGCAAAGCGCCCTTCCCCATTCAAAGAAATTGACTTTAGTTTAAAATAGTGTTTCCCTCACCCTGCCACTACCCTACAAGGTGAATTATTATGACTTATAGGAAAAAAAAACACACAAAATATCTCTTCCTCAATTGATGGCATTGCCTCATTTTTGTGGCCCGTTGGCCACTAGTTTGGCATGCTTGTGCGGGTGGGGGGAGTGAAGGTCTGGACTGGGGGGAGGGGGGCAGGCAGGCTGGGAGGGGTCAATGGTGGAAAAGGGGACATATGTAATACTTTCAATAATAAATTTTTTTCAAAAAGCTACACATAATTATGATGACTATAAGTTTAATGATAACTGAGCATTTTTTTTAGTTTTGTACATACAACTTAAATAATCCCAAAAACTGGTGGTAGCCAGTTTTTCACAGAACGCTAGTTGTAGTGACCCATTATAAATGCTTTACTTGGGGTGTATATGTGTGTGTGTGCTTGTGTGTGTGCGTGCACGCATTTTTTATAATTAAGTTTAGCAAGCATACATTTCATATTAACTGCTAGAGACTTAGGCGAATGGCCCATGGAACAAATTTGGATAAATACTTATTTAAGCCAATAACTGTTGGCCCTACCACTAACATCTTATCCAACTCTTAATGAAGATTTGCCTGGAAAGAAAAATTTCACTTACTCTTAAGTTTCGTGTTTTTTAAACTCCCATTTTATATCCGGACATGCACATGCACATGCCTGCACACACACAGTCGCCTAGGTTGCTTTTGTTATTTAATATACAACTTCAGTTCTCTTACAACAGACACAAAATATTCCGACAATAGCTCAAAGAGCACACCCTAAATCTTTCCCCCTTGGTTGGGTCAGAGTAAAGAGGTGTCCTCAAAATTCCACAATTGAGGCTCTCAGCTCTTCAAACACTTGTTTTTCTTCCTGCAAACCCAGTCCATCCCCCCCTCTCCCCGCTCCCACTCCCTAAAAAAAGTGCCTTGTCACTTGTGACACACATGTAGATTCTGGAATCTTTCACTTGCTTCCCCTTCCTGGTCTCAGGCACTCCTCAAAGTCAGAGTGAGATTCAGTGGCTGAGGGTTTTATTTTCTGTGTGGCAAAGATGATGAAACCAGGGAGGGTGGACTAAAATTGTCAGAAATACTTATATCTTTTCATTTCAAAATGGCTGCTCCTATCCCAGGATATGAGAACTAGAAAGGTCACGCGAACCTTACCTTTTCCGATGAAGAAACAAAGCAATGAGGTGACTCTGTCCAAAGCCCACAATAAGTCAGCTTGTGAGCTAAGAGGAGTGTAGAAACCTACAACCCCTCTCTCCTGCCTGCAGCTATTTATTCACTGCGGAGCCTTCTTCATGCAGGCTGGATGAGGGTGGAATGATTTGCACCTGACTTAAATCAAGCCATCCACCTTTAGTCAATCATCAGATTCACTTGGGTTTCTCTTACAATTGTCAGTTTACAGGTCCTATCCCACACTGTATGTATCTAAATCATGGAGTTAGCCGAAACCAGTTTGGCTCAGTGGATAGAGCATCAGCCTGCGGACTGAAAGGTCCCAGGTTTGATTCTGGTCAAGGGCATGTACCTTGGTTGCTGGCACATCCCCAGTGGGGGATGGGTAAGAGGCAGCTGATCGATGATTCTCTCTCATCGGTGTTTCTAACTCTCTATCCCTCTCTCTTCTTCTTTGTAAAAAATCAATAAAATTTATTAATAAATAAATAAATCATGGACTTAATACTTCTCTAATGTAAAGTCTGTCCCTAAAAGTCTGAGATCATAAAGGTTGGGCCATTCTGGAGGGCCATGAGATATAACTCCAGGTGTTCTAGACTTGCCTTTATTCTGTGAGAATGAAACGAGGACTTTTCTCGTTAAATGATTCAAAGGTATAGTTGCTACTTTGATCATGCCTCCCTAAACCTTGCCATGTGAACTATGGTAAGTTAGTTAATGTTTTTGTTCAAATCACATACATTATGAAAGCTGGGTCTTTAACCTTCCCATAAAAAGTGTCAAAAGTGTTTAATCTGTCCTAGCTGGTTTGGCTCAGTGAGTAGAGCATCAGCCTGCTGACTGAAGGATCCCAGGTTCCATTCAGGTCAAGGGAATGTGCCTGGGTTGTGGGTTTGAACTCCAGTGGGGGCATGCAGGAGGCACCCATCAATGATTCTCATCATTGATGTTTTCATCTCTCTGTCCTCTCCTTTCCACTCTGAAACTCTCCAGAGTTTGGCTCAGTGGATAGACCATTGGCCTGCAATCTGAAGGGTCTCAGGTTTGACCAGGTTTGATTCCAGTCAAGGGCACGTACCTTGGTTGCAGGCACATCCTCAGTAGGGGGTGTGAAGGAGGCAATCGATACATGTTTCTCTCATCTATGTTTCTAACTCTCTATCCCTCTCCCTTCCTTTCTATAAAATATCAATAAAGTATATTTTAATAAAATACATTTTTAAGAAACTGTTTAATCCGTTTCTTTTCCTTTTCTCAAAAGCACCTTGAATCCCATCTATGCCAAGATGATAGAAAAATTTCCAAGTGATTAGAAATAAAAATAATCAACACAAAATAGAAAGCCTGATTTACACATAGGCAGGTCCAATTGAACATTTGTTTGGAGGAGGAATTGGTGTTAGGCATTCTAAAAGCATATTTCCCCTTAAGTAGAATAGTTTCTGTCATTTTTGTCTTTCTCTTTCACTCTCTCCTTAAATGAGAATAAAAGAACAAGTGGTATTTTCATTACAGATAAGAAATACATGTTTTAGGCATAGTGTAGGGACATTTACCATCTGGTCAATTATGATGATTAAAGGAAACTTCCATGGCCAAAACCGGTTTGGCTCAGTGGATAGAACGTCGGCCTGTGGACTGAATGGTCCCAGGTTCAATTCCAGTCAAGGGCATGTACCTTGGTTGCAGGCACATTCCTGGTGCGGGGTGTGTAAGAGGCAGCTGATCGATGATTCTCTTTCATCAATGTTTCTAGCTGTCTATCCCTCTCTCTTCCTCTCTGTAAAAAAATCAATAAAATATATTACAAGAAAGGAAACTTCCGTTGAAAGTGAAATTCCACTGAGGTCCGTACAGTGTTTGCATGTCTGTAAGGAGCAAGTGTTTATACCAATAGAAAAGTGCCTTCTAGTCTCTGAGCCTCAGTTTTTTAATCTTATAACAATGAATATAAAAATCTACTGTTCTTAGAAGGGCTCTTAGGATAAAAATGGGAAAACTGATTAAAAATTAAACTATGTATTTTAATATATGCCATGACTGATTAGTTAGCAATTAATATACACTAATATTTTGTAATTTAAACACATACTTATATGATTACTTGTCAATTGGACTCTTTGTGAGTGGGTTCCTTTGGGAGGCTGCTGAGTAAGCCCGTGTAAAACCCAAATAACCTATCAGAAGGGGTGATGGGTGGATTGGAGAAGACACTGCAGCCTAGGATGTGAAACCACCTTTTAGTGATGGAAGGGTTCCCTGGTTTACAGAATGGAAACTATGAATGACACAGTAGGCTCTGAGCAAGGGCTGAGCCAGCTCCTGCTGTTTCCTTGGCAGTGAATGCTAGGTCTGCTTTCCTCAGTTAGGATCTCCTCACCCTTTGCAGAGCAGCTAGAGCAGCTTCTTGCTGTGAGAAGCCCAGGTAATCAAGTTCTTGGAGTAAGAACAAGGCTTTCTTGTAATGGATGTTGCCCTCCCCTTTGATATTCAGCTGAGCCTGGGGCTTGTTCAATGTGAGACTTGGAGGCCTTTATGTTACATGGAATGGAGTGAAGGTCACCGCTACATGCCAGTGGTTTCCTCTACCTCCGGACTCCAGACTCCCCACAAATGATGAGGAAAGCTGTGTTATTTTTTATTATTAAATATATTTTATTGACTTTTTACAGAGAGGAAGGGAGAGAGATAGAGAATCAGAAACATTGATGGGAGGGAGTCATCTGCTGCCTCTTGCACACTCCCCACTGGAGATGTGCCCACAACCAAGGTACATGCCCTTGACCGGAATCGAACCTGGGACCCTTCAGTCCACAGGCCGATGCTCTATCCACTGAGCCAAACCAGTTTTGGCATGTGTTCTTTTTTTAAAAAAAAATTAAATCAATTTCAGAGAGGAAGGGAGGAGAGTTAAAAACATCAATGATGTGAGAGAATAATTGATTGGATGCCTCCTGCAAACCCCACATTGGGGATTGAGCCTACAACCTTGGCATATGCCCTGACTGGGAATTGAACCATGACCTCCTGGTTCATAGGTCAATGCTCAACCACTGGGCCATGCCAGCCAAGCAAGCTGTGTGCTCTTAAAGGGACGAGGTATTCTTACAGAAAGCATGGTCTCCCCTTAAGAAAGCTCTGGTTTATAGGTCTTATGTGGACTTGAAGGCCAGCCCCATCTCTGTCTAGCTTTGTTTCTTCACGGTGTTTCATACACAACCTCACTGGGTTTCAGGTTCCCCATCCGTTCCAAGAGGAAAATAACGCCAACCTCTCTTGGTTATGCTGAGAATTTACCAAGTTAATGAATAAAGAAATTGGCCTGGCAATGAACTCATGCTCAATATTCAAATACAGTGGCTTTTGTCCTTGTTTCTTTCCATTTGCAGATCACAGGCACACAAGGGGGTTTTCAGAAAGCTTTGTTGGTTTGTGTCAATCTGAAGAGTTTCCGTTAGTGCTGATCACAGACAAGAAGATTTGCTAGAAGCCGTGGGGAATACAAAGATGTTTTCATTGTGGCCCTGTCTTAGCTGCAAAGCCAGCTGGCGTGATGGGGCGTTTGCAGAGAATAACATCTAACAGAAGGAGAAGCACATGGGTGGGTGCCTAATGAGAGGCCCAGGTGCAAGTGGTATAGGAACGGAGAATCTGGAAAGGTCACCAACTGTGGGATTGGTTTGCTGAAGTTTCTTGCAGAAAATCACTCTCCCAGTCGGTCAAGCAGGTCCCATCATTAAATGTCCATCTTGTTCCATGTACTGTACTTGAGGTTATATCTGAGTTCCTCCCTGGAGAATAAGTAGGAGCTAACTTTTACACATTGTCTTCATTTATTTGGCTGCAATTAACTTATGACTCATAGTCATCTGCCTCTACTCCCAAGTCCCTCATACTCCCCGAGCATGTACAGCTAACCCTGTGTTCATGGGGATTTCAAATTCAATACACTCCAAGCTGAGAAGATGATCTTTCTTTTAAATAGGACATGCCCTGGGATTTCTCTTTCAACTGCCATCACTGTACCACCAATGCCTCAAATTATGGACCTTAAAATAAGGTCTAATTATTTTCTCACCCTATATCCTGCAAACCACAGCTCAGAAGATGGGTCTATCAATACTCTAAGACAAGGGAGATGTATTCTACTTTTTGTCTCATCTCCATTATGCCACATTCATTCTCTTAGTTCAGGTGTCATTCATATGGCGTGTCAAGAGTATGCAATGACTAACTTTGAAGTCAGATGCAGTTTGAATCGCAGGAACACTATCTGCTAGTTGTTTGGCCTTAAATAATCAGTGCTTGATATCTTGCTGCCTAAAAAAAAATGGGCAAGCGATTGTTACCAGCTTAGGAAGTTGTGGTGACACATAGGAATTTAAAATATGAAAAACACTTATCATAGTACCCAGACTCAATAATTGCTCAGAAAGTCTCATAGCAATCATTGTTGTTATCTGTATCCTAAATTCTTCCACATGACTAAGCTGCATCATGCAGTCTTCAGAAATGTTTTCTTAGAAGGTAAATCAGATCATATCATTCTGAATTTGACAACATCCCTGCTGATTCACACTTAAGTGAAAAATAAGATAACCAACTCTTACATTCTTTGCTTTTCAAGATCTGGATTCAACCATCCTCTCCTTCAAATATCACCCCCTTCTCCATTTTCACCAAACTTTGAAGCCAAAATAAAAAGTAAACCTTTTCCTTTCATTCTCAAGTATCAGATGATTGATTTCCTGACCCTTTCAAAGATGATCCCACCCCCTGCTTCTTCCTCCTTTCTTCCAGCATTCTTTATCTACTTCTGTACCGGCTATAATTTGTATGGGGCACTGAGGCTGCTATTTAATTAAGTGCTCAGTAAATATTTACTAGGTTAATGGAAAAATGAACAAATTAACATATTTAATAACTAAATAGTTTCTAGAAGAATTCCACTATGTTGGCTGTTTTTCCATTATTATAGACTAGAGGGCCCGGTGCACAAAGAGGGGAATCTCAGCCCAGCCTGAACCCTCTTGCAATCTGGGGCCCTTCTGGTGATGTGTGCCTGCCTGCCTGCCTGATTGCCCCTAACTGCCTCCCCTTGCCTGTCTGATTTCCCCTAATCACTTGCCTGCCTGCCTGGCTACCTCTAATTGCCTCTGCCTTGGCCCTTGACCTCTGTGGCTTTTTCCAAAAGGTTGTCCGGAAGGTGGTTCAGCTATCTGGTCTAATTTGCATATTACTCTTTTATTATTATATACTTTAATAGTCCATTATCTTAAGTTTATGAATTATTTTGATGCCCAAAGGAAAAACCCACCAAATATAGTGACATTTTCTATACACTTTATTTTCTAAAGAAATAAGTTCATATTTCTTAGAACTTGAACAAATTGATTTAGATATCATGTTGTCCAAATGACAACATCTTATTAGAAGTAGGATTAAGTCATATCCCAGCTTCCCAGGAGAGTTCCAATTTATGCAGGTTATTCTGTTTTAATTTTAAAAAGCACCTCTATTTTTTTCAAATATATTCTGATTTGGGTGATCAATTATATACATAATTATAAAGAAGGATTTTGTCTCAGATTATAAAAAATTTCGATACAGTCCTAAGGTAAATTATCCTGTCTACAGACAACATTCTAAGGGTGGGTTAACATCTTTTACAGGTTATCTTTCAGAAATATTTATTAGATATCCTCTGTGAACTTCTGTATTTTATATGTTTATACATAATTCTCTGCCTATTTCCTGTCACGTACATGTTCTTTACCCCCTTCTTTCTATGACTTGGGCAATGATCACACCTACAGGCATGGGTTCTACAAGATTTTAGAAGTACCTGCTAAAAATTCAGAACAATTCTTCAGGATTTAAGTGACAAAAAAATCGTATTTTCTGTGGTAAACTGAATATTACACCTCCTCCAAGGTACCCGTTGCCTAACTCCAAGAAGCGATGTATGCCTTATCTTACATGGCAAAAGGGATTTTGAAAATATAATTAAGTTAAAGATTAGAGATGAGGAGATTGTTCTGGGTTATCTGGGCCTTATAAGATAGAGACAGGAGAGTCAGTCAATGAGATATTAGGATAGAAGCAGAAGATGAGAGAAAAGAAGTGTTTAGGTGTTCAAACAATGTCACTGAAAAGCTTTCTCTATATCTCAATTCTTCTTTTTCTGCCTGGAATTTCCTAAGAGTCTTTTATACCTGCCATATTTTATCTTTTTAAAAAATATTTTATTGATATTTTACAGAGAGGAAAAGAGAGGGACAGAGAGTCAGAAACATCGATGAGAGATCAGCTGCCTCTTGCACATCCCCCAATGGGGATAGGCCCACAACCAAGGTACATGCCCTTGACAGGAATCGAACCTGGGACCTTTCAGTCCACCGGCTGATGCTCTATCTACTGAGCCAAACAGGTTTCGGCCCACATTTTATCTTAACTCTATTTCTGAACTGATCACATTAGCTCTCAATCTTGTTTGCCATGGACATACTTAGTTTTGTTGCTGGCATTATTACACTTTGATTTTTCTACTTTTAATTATTCTTATGACATTTCCTTCCCTGCTTTAGTTGAAAGTCAACTCCCCCAGACAAATGCTGATGTATCACTGAGCTGTAAGTATTTTCTCTGGGCAAGGTTAGACCTGCATGGTCTGAGTTATAAAGTGCTTTTATTTTTACTCCATTCCCAAATAAAAATTGTGAAAATAAGAAGGTGGATGAGAAAAAGAGGAAACGAAAAAGAGAATGTGGGTGAGATGGGTTGGAAAAGCAGGAGGGAGAGTTAGAGACTTTTTATCCAAGACATCCATGGAGCTTCCTCAAAGAAGGGAGAGAAGAAAGGGGAGTGGGAAAACACAGATAAAGAATGAGAATGAAAAAAATGGAAGAGAAAAAGAGTGAGAGACAGATAAGAAGCAAACATAATTTTAGATGTTCACTAATTTCTGCACTTGAACCCACCATGCTGGTCTCAGAAAGCCTAGTACTGCCCAATAGTTGAGCCCTTGTTACTGTGCTTCTCTATTGGGTTGCCAGATGGATTGTGGGTAGATAGTCCATGTGGTTTGTGGTTGTGATATTTTGAATCATAGTTCAGAGTGCAATAGAAGTTATTTTTTAAGCCTATAAAGTAAAACGAGAGAATTAAAACAGGAATATGTAAACATATTCAGTTATGTATGTGTGGGAAAGTTTCTATATCATCTTAAATTACTTTTAAATATTTTAGTAATGATATAAATAGGAAAGGGTTTATTTTGATTTGCTTTGCATACTGGTTACTAATGCATTAATAAATTTTCACTACTGAGATTCAATTATGCGGTCTCAATTATCAATATTTCTTTGGGTAAATACACACAAAACAAAAACCCTATCTATCATACGAATCCTTCACAATATCCAGACACTTTAAATGGCCTCCTTGGTAGCTCTGCCCTGAGCCAATTTAGCTACAATTCAGCTAAGATTTCACTCCCTGTGGTCACTCTATTAGGATTATTCACAAAATAAATTGGAGTAATACTTGAAAGTCAGATATGAAGCCGCAGTGATATCTACACTTGGATAGTTGGTGTAGGGCCAGATGCTGTTGTAGTTCATGTACATGGTTGCAGACCGGCTGGTTCAATAAGTTGGGAAATACTAGCAAATGATACAAGGGATTAGGAATTAAAGTCCTAGGGTACTGAAACATGCAGTGTAGTTCATTTATTCATTTATATACTGTATCTTTTAAACAATTTATATGGAGTACCTATTCAATGACAGATACTGCATTACCTTCTGGTGGACAAAAGGGGAAAAACACTAACAAGTCCTTGACACAGAGCCTGGCATCATGAGGCTTAGTACACAAGAAGAGAGAAAGAAAATATAGCCCAGGATCAAAATAATGTAAGAGTCTTATGAGTGATACACACTATGAAGTAAAATATTTGTTCATTGGTTCCTTCTTGCAATTGATTTGCATTAAGAACCCTCCTTTGCCTGTTGCTGTGGTGACACTAAAATCTACCCAGTCAGGGAAGGCAGGACAATTGTCTTCTCCTCCTATAGACAACATGAGGTGATCAAGCAAAGCTTCTTTCCAAGCAACGCTTCTTGATGGTTGTGCTGGGGAAAGACTGATAGGCAAAAGGGAGGGCAGATCACCCCAAATAGAAGGAATAGCTGAAGATGGAAATGCAAGTGAGGGCAACACACGGCACAATCTGGATGCGGACCACTGAGGAGACAGTGGCAAGAAATCGAACTTTGGCTTCCATTATGTCCAGAAGGATTTGTCAATCCTGCAAGTCTCATTTTCAGAAAATATAACTTAGCATTCAGACAACTTTGCATCTAGCCTTTCTTTTCTTTTCTTCTTCTTCTTTTTTTTAGAAACACACACACACACACACACACACACAAAACCTTTTAATATTTTTATTGATTTCAGAGAGGAAGGAAGAGGGAGATAGAGATAGAGATAGAGATAGATATAGAGATAGATATAGAAGCATCAATGATTAGAGAATCATTGATCATCTGCCTCCTGCATACCCCTCCCTCCCCATTAATGGGGATCAAGTCTGCAACCCGGGCATATGTCCTTGACTGGAATCAAACCTAGAAGCCGATGCTCTATCCACTGAACCAAAACACTAGGGCGCATCTAGCCTTTCTGATGGCTCAGAAGCAACATGGTAAAAACTGGTGCATTTATTTGAAGACACAGAAGCCTGACAGACCCAGTATGTGTTTATGATCACTTGCAGTTTGGGCTCTAAAATCTTAGCTCAGCATCACTTTACATTTTATTCATCCTCTAAACCCTTTCCTGAACTATCCAATTTTGACTCAGTCTTAATTCCTAAGGACATGGTGATATATAATCTTGCAAAACTGCATCTAACATTTTCTACTTCTGTAATGGGTAATTTTACTATTTTTAAATGTAATAGTGTATCACCAGTAGCATTTTTTATGGAACTTTACACTAAACACAATGAGGTTGTCAAGTGGGAAATCAAAATGGCTCTACACTATCCTTCATGTATACCCAAATCAGAGAGCTTATTGGATGAGAGTAACAATACACCGTTATGTTATATAAAAATGGTTTTAGAAAGAAAAGGCTGTTACAAGGTAATCTCTTTAAGTTCTTACTACCTCACAATTTTATATTTAGGTTATGGTTTGATGACTTTTGGTGTAATGACCTATTATATTCCACAGTCTTTTGTTTATATACTTGAAGTAATTTTATAAAAATTGAAAATCAACTTGACTTAGAGAAACAGTGAATGCAAGTTTAACTTTTTGTTTGAGTGAATATACCAAGAATCTAAAGCACACATATAGGATTGGTTTTTCAACTATGTTCATCGAAGACAATTTTCTGAAACATGCCCCAGTTTTTCCTACACCTTGTTTATAACTCTAATGTATATCATACTTAGATTGATTCCATCTGTTTCTACAACTGCACTGTTGGTGATTCCTTAGGTGCTTTCCTGTGCTTGCCCTTACATGTTCCTTCTAAATTTGTGGACAAATATGGTTAAAAGACTCATCACTCCTCTTTTTTCCTATCTTTTAAAGAAATTGAAATCAAAAGAGCACCTAATGTCAATAATTAAGTTACTCTCATTCATTTATAAATACGTAAGCTTATATTCTGACTATAATTTGATTTAAAAACTATGACTGTATGAAATATGGATTTAGGGACTATTGCATTAAAGATAAGATGCTGGGAATAGTTTGGTAACAGAGTTGGCTATGAATACAGTGATGAACTTCTTTTCAATAGGAAATTGAATACCAAAATTTTAATCATGAAATAGAATCATAATTATTTAAATAATCACTTTTAATTGTGATGAAGTGCCTACCTAAATAAGAGAATAGAAAAAGCAAGTGCCTACTGCACGTGACTGTCGTGTGAGTGTGTGTGTGTGTGTGTGTGTGTGTGTGTGTGTGTGTAGGCTAACAATATATGTATCTGATATATCATAGGGATACATACACACACACACACACACACATACACACACTCAACTTAAAATTTCTACTTAGGTTACATTCGAAAAGGGAAAAAAATGACTTAATGGTTCCCAAGAAGGAGTATTCCCATCCTTTCCATATCCTTTCTCCTACAACTAAAAGCTTTGAAAATATCACAGCAAACATAGAAAGACTCTGAAAAGGTGGACAAACAATCCATACTGCCTAGAACACTCAGGACTTGAGGAATGAGGAGTAACATTGTGGTGAATTCTCTTGGGTTCCTCATTGTCTTCCACATATCAGGACAGGATAATTCAAAAGCCTACAATGCAGCCCGGGCATGTGACTCAGTTGTGCTCTAAAGGGTTGCCAGTTTGATTTCGAGTCAGGACACATACCTCCCTGAGGGTACAGTATCTACATAAATTAATTGTTCAATCTCCAGTCAGGGTGTGTATGAATGCAACTGATTGATGTGTTTTTCTCTTTCCCTCTCCTTTCTACTTTGTCTAAAATAAATCTTAAAATGCCTCCAACCCAGAACTTCCAGCCAGTATAAACAACAACATTTCTAAGAAATGCCTTCTTATATAAAATAATACATACATAATTAGAGAGACATATCATGCCCATGATTTGAAAGACTCAACATAGAAAACATTAATTCTAAAAACTTATTTCTAGGCTTGATGTGATTCTTATAAAAATCCTAGCATGTTTTAGTAGATAAAGACAAGCTTATTCTAAAGTTATATGGAAAATTGAATGTATTAAGATGGTTAAAACAATCTTAATGAGAGTAAAGAGGGAGAAAATACTCTGCCCAATATCATAGTCTACTAGATAGTTATAATGTGCAAAAGAGTGCCATACGGGGTGAGGTTTAGATACCTAGATCAAGGGAATAGGATGAAGAAACCAGATATAGACTCACACAAATATATCCAACTGGATTTAGATAAAGGTGCAAAGCAATCAACAGAAAAAGAATAGTCTCTTCAACAAATGATACTTCAGCAATTGAACACGAGCAAACTAAAAATATGAAGCTCACTAAAAGCTCACATCTTGTAAAAAACAACTCCAATAAATCACAGATTTAAATGAAATATTATAACACTTAGAAAACAACACAGGAGCAAATCTGCAGAATCCAGTCTTGCAAGAGTGTCATAAATTTGACATAAAAAATACAATCCATTAAAGGAAAAGTGGTATATTGAACCTCATGAAAATATTAAAAACCTCTCAAATCTCTTCTGCAGCTGACTTCTGATTAATTTATGTAGATACTGTGCCAGCAGGGAGGTTGTGCAGAACTCCCCACCCCTTAAGATACTTCCTTTGGGGGAGAAGTTAACTTTACAGCAGAGAGCTGATTAATGAATAGATGGGAAAGATTCAGATCAAATGTGCTAAGTCATGTCCACAGTATTTTCTCTTGATGTGATGTAATGAAAATAGCATATTACCTCTGTTGTCTTCCTCCACAAAACACATAAATCGCAGTGCACACAAATGTTCAAAGGCAATTGGGTGTGGCTATAAAAGAGCAACATCAGGGATTCTTACGGTGATGGAGCCACTCTCTACCTACTGACATCACTATCAATATTCTGATTGAGCTACGTTACTATAATCTTACAAGACATTACCTTTCAAAAATGGTGTATTCAATCTTTGTATCATTTCTTGTAACGGCTGTGAATCTATAATGACCCAAAAATAAAAGGTTTAATCTTAAAGGAGTATTTAAATGATGGCCCTAAAACAATCTGATTCTTCTGAGCTCACACATATAGTCAGAGCAAACCACTCTGAATGTACAATTGTACTAAATAAATGAATTGACAGCTTCACCTACTTCTATTTGACTCTTCTGTCCTAAATATTACACTCATGCAAGTTTCAGAATTAACTTTTCCCTCATCCAATTAGTTGCCCAGTTCTGCTATTTATTAAACACTCCATTCGTTCCTACTATATTCCTAATGGAGGTCACGCACAAACACTGTTCCCAAGCATGCTTCACTGTTACATTTTTTCCTCCTCCATTTTAATTGTTATACAATTGTCTTTCTTCCTTTTTACAGACTATATTTCTTAATAGAAGTCCATTCAACCTTTCTAGAGAGTATATATCAGGCGTGGGCAAACTACGGCCCGCGGGCTGGATTGCTGTTCTAAACTATTGAAATAAATAATATAAAAAAGACTGTACCCTTTTATGTAATGATGTTTACTTTGAATTTATATTCGTTCACACAAACACTCCATCCATGCTTTTGTTCCAGCCCTCTGGTCCAGTTTAAGAACCCATTGTGGCCTTTGAGTCAAAAAGTTTGCCCACCCCAGGTCTATACATTTGGAGATATAAAAAGGGTAACAACATAGAAGAAGAGTTAGTTAAAGAGGAAAGTACTATAGCAAGTCACAGCGGAACAAAGCCTCCCAGGAAACAGAATTGTACAACACAATCGCCTCATTGTTTTCTACCGAAAAGTAGTTATCTCTGGAGTTAATAGGGTGGTATATTTACAGTGCTGTTATGCATATCACATAAATATGCTGACCTAAATAATAATTGCATCTTGCCTCTGCTATTTATAATTCTGGGTATAATATACTCTATGCTGTACTAGCCCGTAATGATGGCGGTTTCAAGCGCCTTGATTTAATAAAAGTGCCAGAAGCAAAGACAGCTAGGTGTCGATTTACTATTGATGAAGCAAGTGTCAAGGCTGACCTGACCTTTACTTACCCAGAGTCCTTTTAATTTTAGAAAAATTTCATCAGCTTGAAATGGGGGAAAAAATAAAGGAAACATGATTTTCTCATTTCCTCTTTCCTATCCCGGGGGAAGGAATGAAGAGGTAAACAGAGCCGCCTATTATCACAAACGGCCTTGCTTTGATGTGAAGACACGGGAAATTGAAATGTACAGGACCGAGGGCACTGCTCCCTCCTGCAACAGGCATCCTGATGGTATTTGTGCTTGGGGATTGCTTCCCATGCCCATCACATTCCTGCCCATCCATCTCGTTTTGAGAAAGCGCTGTTATCACAGTGAGAGCAGAGCTGCATTATAGATAGGTAGGCGGTCCGGGGCAGTAACTACATAAACATTGTCCTGTTGGAAAATAAAAATTTTCTCAGATGTATTTTACCTCCTTGCTCTTGCTCTTTGTCCCGTTGCCTGGAATTAATTTTACTCCTCAATTCAAAGAGGCCAGTTGAGATCACAGAGGCAGGCTAAGAACCTGACAATCTCCAGTGCTCCCTCTGTGTGTTCCGCTCATAAACCTGGAGGCACGCATTTCATCCAGTATTCAAGAGCACCCTGCGTTTTCTAGGCATGACAAGGACACAGGAAGCAGTGTGTACACTGATTGCGAGGCTTTGAAGTCAAAATGCTCTAAAATAAAATTACTGCTCCATCCCACACTAGCTATACAACCTCTCAAGGCCTCTCTTTTCTCAGCTTTAAATGCTTATACATCCCCAGAGACATGGGCTACAGATAAGATAATAAAATGAATGTAAAGAGAAATATCACTGTATCCAGATCAGAGTACATACTAAATAGAACATTTTAACAGAGATTATCTGGGCTAACATGGGCTTTTAGAAGAACCTTCTAACTATATTATTCCCCTGGGAACCCAGGCTTAAATTGGAGACATCCCAGTAGACTAGACAAAGCCAAGTATCTGCAACCTCTCCTCTCTCATTCCCTGTGTCTCCCTCACTGTGCCTAACAATGACCTGGCTGTGAGATACTGTCATTGATCTTAGGAACACTTGAGTCTCAATTCAAGAATCGCTGCACAGAGCAAATATTTCAGCATCTTAGTTTCATCTTACCCATAAAATACACGTTAACTTTACTTGTTCCCAGTTATAGTAGAAATTGAATACAATTAATGAAAATGAAATTGTAATGCACATTCTTGGATGACATCTTATATGAGTATAAAACCTTGGGGGCTGTTACGGTTTATTCTCTTGAGCCATTCCTCACCGTACCTGAGGGCTCCAAGAAGCCTCTAATCTTGGCAAACGCTCATTAAAAGGAAGGGCTGCCTGGAGACCGTGGGGAAGAATCCTATCAGGAGGCCAATTAGCTTAGGCCCACCCCTGACTCTCCTCAGTAGTCACTTCAAGGCTTCTTCCTGTCCCCTTTGGATTTTTATAACCTGCAATTAGTTACTCTGACATATAATTTTCATGACCATAGGAAGCACTTAAATTGCAGCATTGGGGTACCTGGGAGAAAGGTCAATTCTAGGGTGAGTATAAGTTGGGTGATTAGAGCACCTTGGACAGAACACCCCAGTTGTCTGAGACACATCCCCTACATGGAGAATCAAAGAAGTCTCTCTGCTCCTGTACCAAACACCTTCCACCATGACTGTGAGGTCCAGCTGAGAATAGCATGGGCTCCTGAGAGAAGTGTCATTGTCATATCCAGTGGTAACTGGATGCCAATTGGGGTTCTAAAAGGAATACAACCCTCTTCCCTCTACCAAACAACAGTAGAAGGCGATTTGGACTCTCATTTCAAATTAAGATAGAACTAGAGGCCCAATGCACAAAATTCATGTAGGAGTAGGCCTTCCTTCCCCTGGCTGCCAGCACCAGCTTCCCTTTGGTATCTGGGCCCCGGTTTCCCTAGAAGGAAGGAAGGACATCAGGAAGGATTTCTGGTCGAATTAGCACATTACACTGTTATTATTATAGACTGTACTTTGGTAAAACAGTGAAGATTGGTTTAATTTGCCCTCTTAGTCTTTTCAGCCATTATGCGAGTGCATGTACACACACACACACACACACACACACACACACACACACACACATACACACACACACACACACACACACACACACACAGAATGATGCTCTCTCGTAACCCCCCACCCACTTTCAACCTTCCACATATTAAAATGTCAATAGCTAAGTTACTGCTCCCAGGAGTATATTCCTTGCTATTTATCCTCACTTATTATTGAATCCTCACTATTTGCTTAGCACTCAGCCAGGTGATTTGAAAGATATTTAGATCAAAACACAAAAGGCTGCTGCCTTCCAGGAATATTCAGATTGGTAGCAAGAAAAAGAGCCAGTGTTTGTGCCTCACTTCTACACAGAGGACAAGGCAGTTTATGTACATACAAAATTATCAACTTACAAATTAGCCTGCTGTATTTGGTCCCGCGTTTAATTAACTCAGCCCTAATGCCTTGGCAGAGCCAGACCAAATTATGTTATAACTACCGTATTTGCCGGCGTATAAGACGATTTTTTTGGCCCTGAAAAATACGTATTTGCCGGCGTATAAGACGACTGGGCGTATAAGACGACCCCCTAACATTTCCACTAAAAATACAGAGTTTGTTATATACTCGCCGTATAAGACTACCCCCCACCTGGAGGCATATTTTTCAGGGCCAAAGGGTCGTCTTATACGCCAGCAAATACGGTATCCAAATCGCCCTTGTCAGGAAAAAGGTTCCCTACCTCTGCTTTATGTAAAGAAATGGAGACATGACAGAAGATAACTTCTTTCTCCTCTCCACCACTGTTTTACTTTCCATTGCATCAGTAGTTACTCCAAGGTAGAAATGTATCTCGTTTCTCTTCAGCCAGAGGACATCCCTCTCATAATCTAGGACTACTGGCTCCCAACTGCCCTCCCCTGCTGGCCTGGTCCCACCCCAACTCCCTGTCTGTAGAGAAATGAGATACATAGGAAAGTATAAAAACAAGTGAGATTTAGAAAATAGTCACCTGCATTGAATTTGTGTTTGAAATGATCTTACAATAAAGACAGCTACACCATCCCACTACTTCTGGACCTCCTCTCTTATTCACACTTCAGCCCAATTTAAAAAATATATATTTTATTGATTTTTTACAGAGAGGAAGAGAGAGGGATAGAGAGTTAGAAACATCAATGAGAGAGAAACATCGATCAGCTGCCTTCTGCACACCCCTACTAGGGATGTGCCCGCAACCAAAGGTATATGCTCTTGACCGGAATCGAACCCAGGACCTTCCAGTCCGCAGGCCGACGCTCTATCCACTGAGCCAAACCAGTTTTGGTTCAGCCCAATTTTATTGAATGATCCCATTACCATAGGGAATGAACACAGCTCCCCACACTGTCTTGCCCACTATTGTTTTTCTGTTCTCAAAAAGGTAATCTTCTAAATGTAGCCATTAAAGATAATCTGGACTACAATTGTTTCTTCTTGTGTATCAATTCCATTTTAACTATTTGTTATTGACCATGCCAGTCACTGGTTAGGGATATTCAGTGAACCATTAGAATCATTGTGGAGATTCAGTGAGACAATGCATGTAAAATACCTAGGATTCAAATGAGTCAGTACTGAGGCTGGTTTGAAAGCAATTTATGAGCTGGAGACTGTTCCTTCCCAAGTATCCTGCATCTTTATCTCAATTAGTGCTATTACCTAATAGAAATGTAGTTAATCATGTTTTGTAACCAAGAATAATTACTTCACTTTCCAAAGTCTGTTTTCTTTTTTTTAAGAATCCTTCTCAACACGGACAATAATTAATTAGGTTAGAGAGGTAACCTATTTGACTTTACTTTCATGGAAACTCAGTCTGATGTCATTATTCTGAATCACTGCTGAGGGAGGGAGTTAAATTAGAGAGAACTAATGAAGGTGAACAGAAAAAAATAACAAAAAGGACTAATATTCCTTTGGGCATCTTCTAAGTTCCTTCCCTATAATGAAAATAGATATGTTCAGATTTAAAAAGCGCCTCTCTCAGAATGGCAGAGAGTTCTTTTGTGCTTCTGGGGAGGGGAAAAAGAATAATGTAGACATTGTAGAGAATGCCAGCTGGCATTTTTCTTTAATGTGTGGGTAACAGAACTCTTTCTCACTCTCCTGCCCTTTAGAATCTGCTGGCCTCTCCTTTATCTTATAATCATTTTTTCATAAGCAGTCATCACTCTCATATCCACTTGCCTTTGGTCTCTAGTCTCAAAATCTAAAGCCTTTTCTCAAGAGCTGGTCTGCTTATGTTTTCATAGTTGATAGTTCCCTTCATACCTGATCTTTGTGGGTGAGGATACAGGGAAGAGCTGTCCCGGGAACGGAATGCTAAGATTGTTCTTCTAATTTCTTTTCCACCCAAATAATGTCCATAAGAATTCTGAGAAGAGAAACCTACATGGGCATTCTGGGCTTCATCACAGCATCCTATCTAACAAAAAGGGTAATATACAAATTTATCATCACTCCAACACACAAGATGGATGCCCCCATGTGGACACAAGATGGCCGCTACAAGATGGCCAGCAGGGAAGGGCAGTTGGGAGGGACCGGGTCAGCAAGAGAGGGCAGTTTGGGGCAATCAAGCCTGCAGAGGAAGGATGTTAAGGGTGACCAGGCTGGCAGAGGAGGGAAGTTGGGGGCAACCGGGCTTGCAGGGGAGGGCAGTTGGGGATGACCAGACCAGCAGGGGAAGGCAGTTGGGAGCCAGTAGTCCTGGATTGTGAGAGGGAGGTCCGACCGCCCTTTTAGGCCAGATCCCAATGGGTCCCAATGGGAGATCCCTCAAGGGATCCCAGATTGGAGAGGGTGCAGGCTAGGCTGAAAGTCACTTTCCTCCCACCCCACCCTCCTGCATGAATTTCTTGCACCGGGCCTCTAATAGTCACAATAAAGTTGTTACAAGCAGCTTATTTATGTTTTTTATGAGTCTTGAGGCGCTTATTTCATTACTGCCTACTAAGAGCACTGGATCTGCCTGGAATGATGAAGGATAATCCTCATTATAAACTTAAGTGTACCTCCCTTCCACTCTTTATGCCCACCTTTATTAGAATACAATATCACCATCAGAAACCAGAGCTACTCAGCAAAGTTTACTTCCCTTTTTTTTTAAAAAAACGTTTTCTTCCCTTCAAGCAGATCACTGCTTGCTTTTGGTGTATACTGGGATTAAGAGTGGAAAGTTTGTCATTTAGTAGATATATAGCAGCAAAAACAGAATGAAGTATTTGCATAGGGATGGTGCATTCATCCTGATAGTTATAAAAATGTATTTATAAGAAAGCTTGCTGGTAGATAGGGAAACAAAACAAGATCCAATGTTAAGATCTCAGAAATCTATCTTCTTGAAACATGATGAGATGAAGAGCCCTCATCAATTCTCTATGGTGGGGTAAGGCTGACCACCCACACATACTGTATATGACTCTTGTTCTAGATGCTAGAGGTGCGTTATATTTTAAATTATGCTCCTGACTCATCATCAATAACTCATGCATTCAGAGGGATCTTTCCACAAGGAAAAATCCTTTTGTCCTGATCTAATATGCTTCTACTCTACAACCCCTCATGGCATAATCACCGTACCTTAAAAATTACTAATGAGTTAGCACTAAGCCAAGGAACAGTGTTAACTGAGCATCACAGGAATTGAACCCATCAGTGTTGTTTGCTTTGATAAAAAATTTTATTTAATGATTTTAGAGAGAGATAGGGAGATAGAAAAAGAGGGGGAAAGAAATAGAAAAACATTGATTTGTTGTTTCACTCATTTATGTACTCATGGTTGCTTCTTCTTGTATGTGCCCTGACCAGGGATCAAGTTCCCAACCTTGGCTTATTGATGCAATGTTTTAATCAACTGAGCTACTGAACAGTGTGAACCTCTCACTATTGACTGAGCACTGCAACACATTCACTCTCTAATACTACTTTTGAGGACAGAATTGTGAAGTTTAAATATCACGAGTCAATGGAGAAGTGCCTGTCCCAGTTAAGGATTTCTGAAAGGATACCTTGCTCAAATGTTTTAGGCTACAGAGTGGACAGAGAAACTGTATTTACCTAAGACCCACACTAGATGGCAGAAATTCTGTATAGGCCAGTTAGAAAGACTATATATTCCCCCCTTGCACAAAAATTAAGATACTCTAATAGACATAGTCAATAAGGCATTATTCTCTCTTGCTTCAGTAAACCCAGTGCCACTTATTACTTCTTTTCTGTTAGTTCCATGATAAACTGGGCAATCAGAATGTTATTGCCTGCCCCTCTTTTTGTTATAAAGACTTCCTAGTACTTGACAACTCATCGGCAAGTGTCTGATGATTTCCATCGGTCTACCTCACTGCTTGAATGCACAGACACAGAATGTCAAGCAGTGTTAACAAATATTGATGAAGCCAGAAGAATCCCAAGAGTGATGAGCCTGGGGAAAATGGAAAAAGACCACAAGAGCACTCAGCAAAGATGGCAGAAAACCTTAAAGAAAACCTTCAAACACAGTAGAAATCTGAGGCAAACATCCAAACAAATGAAGTGTTTGTAAAGAAATGTGTATTTGTCAGAAGAGCAGGGTAAATTAGGTCTGAGACCAAATAGGCAGGACCTACAGATGCTTTTGAGGCAAAGGGCTGGGAAGAAAAAAGCAATCTCACAATTTTTCGTTCTGGCAAAGCTCCTGGCAAGTCAAGTCAGTAGAATGAAAGCATAGATGAAACAAATGTTTTGGTCAGCCTGTTATTTAACCCATCTACATTTTCTTCTGTTAACAACCCATCTGCCACTCTCAAATCATGTCATTGGGATAGAGTAGTTTGTCCCATCTTCAGTGCCAGGAATTGGGATGTGATACAGAAATGTCAAATTGGAATGTCATATTTGATTGGTTGAGGGGATGACATGTGACCCAAGCTTAGAATCACTGACAGAACATTTGCTGGTTTGATGCTAATATAATGTTTATCTTGAAATACGGGAATCACCATAAAAGGGGGATGAGTCTTATGATGAAACCAAAATAGAATGCAGAACAGAAAGATGTAGAGAAGCCATTTTAATCAAGACATCATTTGAACCTTACCCTAAACTTTTAATTTGATGAGCCTTTTTCTTAAACCAGTTTGTATTAGATTTCCACCATGTTCGATGCAATGAGTCTATATTTCTAACAAGTATTTATGAACTTATTTCCCCCTGATGTATGAATCCCAAAGAGAATGTTTCATATCATTACTTGGTAAGTGTGCAGCATCAATTTTCAAAATACAAAATGTCTAACATATTATGAAGTCAGAAAACTCCTTTCTTTATCTAAGCTTCCTGAAATTGTTGACTTCATTTGCCAAAATAACCAATTCTGTATCCTTATCAACTTCTAGAATTTCTAAGAGCCTCTGACTTCCAGCAGCTTCCTTTCAGGATTAAGTTTCCTGCCCTCACATTTTGATGACTTAACTTAATGAATATACTTGATCTGTACTGAGATTTGACTTTTCTTCTGAAACAAACCTGATAACCTACAATCTGGAAACTAATCTCTGCTAAATTCTAGTTTCTCGATATCTTGGCTTAAAAAAGACACTGTTGCCCTTCATATCTTGGGTAAGAACCTTTCTCAGTGGGAGAAATAACTCACACTTCCCAACACATAGTCCTGGGTCAGAACTTCATGCCACAGCAACAGATGCTAAAGGCACACCTGTTTATATTCCCTGGGAGTGTCATATCAGGAGTGAAATGACAAGGGAGTTAAGGAGAGCAAGCCAATATAAAGAGGCCACATTGAGTTTTCTACTGCTATGGGTTTCTTGTGTTTGATCCTAAGGAATATTCTCAGGATGCCTAAGAAATTCATCACAGGTAGTTTTTCCTGAGGAATGAAAAGGTAAAGAAAGCATTTGATGAATTTCTCTCATTTCCATTGGTCTAAGGTGATCCAGTTGTTGAGTGGAAGATGAAGTGACAATTTTCACCCATACAAAACAAGTCCAAGATTATAAGAAACATTATTGCTATAGTTACTTGTATAAAATGTGGGGCCTGGATGATATAAATTGTACCAAAAGAAGTGATCTGATATTTTTTTACCCATTTTTAGAGTTAAATCTCTCTATTATATAGGTCCTTGTTTTTTCTTTAATACTTAATCAAGTCTCACCATTTAAAGAATCTGTGTACAACTACTGTGAGTTTCTCAGGAATTACATTCATTGGATCCACAATCTAATAACTCAGTTCAAATTCAAATTGAATTTCTCGGCATAGTAAATTCATGCCTTTTAAGCTTAATACAAAGCTATAGCACAGGAAAAATATCAATGACTTAAAATTAATAATACAATATACTAATATTAGGATTAAAACCCATATAAAATTTTTAGCTTAGTATATTCTTTTTCTCTGGAAGAGTGTTATTATTTCAATGCTATTTTGAGGGACTCATACAATAATAATGAAGCAAAACATAACATATGTTGAGATATAAAGGTATTTTATAATGGATTATAAATTTGTACCTTTGTTGTATATACATTTTTTATAAACACCTAAAGTTTCACAACTTTTACAACATAGATTTATTTATGATATCTTTGTAGAGTCTTTTTAAATCTAGTATTAGAATGGTTTAATACTTTTATGAACCTAGGTATCATAAAGCAGGAAACAAGTTTTATATGTATTTTTACCTGTCATTCTACTTGTTTCAGAAAGCAGAATAAATTATTCTCTGCTGATTCCAAAGAATCATTAGGGCTCTTTTAGCCTCTAAGTAATTAAAAATTCTTGCAGATTCAATTCTAGAATGTTAGAGTTGTAAAGGATTTCCAAAGCCATTCTGTCAAGTCCCTCCATTATACAAATGATGAAGTTAAGGGCCAGAGTATTGAATGGACTCAAACAAGGTCACATGACAAAAGAAGATGGAAGAAGATATGAAAGTTCCTTTTACATAGGCCTATACCTTTTTCCTACTACTTATTGCTGCTTTGAGCCAAGATAGATAGATAGATAGAGAGAGAGAGAGAGAGAGAGAGAGAGAGAGAGAGAGAGAGACACTAAGATGAAGATGACAAAAGTATATAGTGAAGTAACAGGCATAGGGATTAAGATAAGGGGTCAATACTTAAGGAGAACACAAAACAGAAATATGGCTCTGAAATTAACACTTTATCTCTGAATTTCTATGGCTAGAAAGATAATATGTTTTCAGTCGACACTTCTTGCTCTCTATCCCATATTTCTTGCGTTGTTTGTGTATAACTACTTAAAGTGTAAAAGAAATTTAAACTCAAAGCTATACAAGAATAGGCCACAGATCAGATTTCTGACCACTAACCTTGGCTATTAGTAACAGAGTATAGGGTAAAAAAATGTCTTTTGAGAGACTGAGGTTGTCGATAAGACAATGTAAATTGTGAGCAAATAATTTGAGGATATCTAAGCTACTAAAAAGTTATTTCAAATCTGTTAGAAAGGAAAAAATAATAGTAACAGCCCAAGAAGAGAGACGGGTAACTATTGATCAACTATAGGCTATGTTTGATCCCTGAGAATTTATGATTTTTATGCAGAATAATATTGTCATTGGCTTGATGTAACATCAATTAATGCCATAACATAGTGATTAAAGAGTAATTATAATTAAGTAGAACAATGAACTTCATGGGCAAACAGTAGATGAAGGAAATTTAGTAATGAAAATGTTGTTTACTGAATAATTAATCAAAATTGCAAAAATGATGGGATCTTAGAAAAACTCTACAGTGTCCTCTTTCACAGCAGGGAGAGCGATAGACGCCAGTGCATGGCCATTAAGTTGTTGATTTTTATTCTCAGTGCAAACTGAAAAACTAGTAAACAGAAATTAAAACCACACCTGTATTTTTGCTAAGTAATTTTGTAATGCTCTTTAATACTGAACTCTCTGCAGGCACAGTCTGGAGATAATTAGATAGGCAGACAGACAGAAAGATGACAGATGGAGAGCTAGAGGGACACAAATACAGTTTTATACCATGTATTCCACTACTTCATATACATTAATTCATTCTCACAAAGAAAGTTACAGAATAGGCATTATATTTCTCAAAATCTTCAAAAAGTTATTCTATGGCCCTTCCTAGAGTCTGTGTTGTTTTTCATGGATTTTAATTTTGTATTAAAATAGCCAGATTATTTTCCCTTTTCTGTCTTGTACATGAGAGACGTCTGAAACACCAAAAGATTCAAGCATATGTGGAAAAAATAAAACATATGTATGCTACTTTCTGGGGACCATCATATGCTTATTAATATTTAAATTTAAGACCAGAGAGGCAGCAGTAGGAATGCATTTTCATCAAAACCCAGGCATACCAGCAGAGAAGACATAAAAAGAAGTTGAATGGGGTACAGGTACATAGGGAAGGAGACCAAAACCAGAATGTAAAACAGCAGGAGTACATTGCAGTCAAGTCAAGAGTGAATCCTCACATGTGCCACAATGAGAAGCATGGCTGGTAACTCCCAACATCTTACAGCTTCAGTACTGAGAGTGATCTTTCTCAAGAAGACAGTCTCATGAGCAGAAGCAAATCCCCATCCCTTCATGATCCGGTTCACTGTGCATGTCTCTATTTCCTAATCAGCCGGGACATACATATGATGCTTAGAAACAAACAACTGAAAATTTGAGATAGAGCAGAGAGTTTAACAGATAAATGGATAGACTATATAATTGCAAATCATTAATTGTATTTCTCTCCCTTCAATTTCCAGAGTTCACCTTTGAACTTGGCATCATAAAAACAGCCAGTTTAAGAGCAAAGGAGATTTTGACAGGTTCTAGGATTTTTTTTAATACTTTCACACAATGGAGGTCATAAGTGAGAGATGGCAGAAGCTTTGACAAGTAAGTATCATTCTTTTTTTTCCAGGAGAGTTAAGTTTGTTAATAAAAATCTTCCAGATTTTCTCAGAGAGATGAAAACAAGAAAAGAGAGGAAATCCATGGTCGAGGGCATCATTCAGCAATTGTATCAGCCCAATATCCGGTGTTCAAAACGAACTTCTGAGGTCAACGTGATTGACCCTTGCTCTTAAAAAAAATACTGATCAAATGTTTCCTCTTTTCTTTGCTCTACATATTTTCTCATGGACTGACTTGTGTCGCATTATTGCCATATGTAAAAAATACAATAATGTATAATAATTCTGCCCTCTCCTCAATATAATCAATATGTAATCCTTAAAAACTGGTGAATCTAGGGG
Source organism: Vespertilio murinus (assembly GCA_963924515.1). Lineage (NCBI taxonomy): Eukaryota > Metazoa > Chordata > Mammalia > Chiroptera > Vespertilionidae > Vespertilio > Vespertilio murinus. Next base: position 11,672,250 of record OZ004714.1, read on the forward strand.
AATCCTCACAGGGTGGGATTTATAAAACCATGAAGATGACACAAGAAAGGATAGAAATTTGGGGGCAGAATCTAATTGAATTATTGAATCCTCACCACATTGCTTATCTTTGTTTCAGTTAGAAAATCAGGTGGGTTCCTTGTACAGTCAGTAAGAAATCTTTGATTGACTATGGTGTTGGATAATCTTACTAATAACACAACTGCTGGCATTTTTCATCCTTATGGTTCAGTTTATGTGGCCCCAATTTTCTAAATGTCTCCTTACTTATTCATGAGAATGGCTGGGATCTTATATGATTTTTACTCTGTAATGTATAATTAGTACTTTAAGGACTTTTATCCTTTCTTTTATTATATTCTCATTCTTATATTTGTTCACATTCAGAAGCCACAGAAATATAGTCATCTCATCTGGATTATCACCTAAACTTGCATGAAAGTGTCTGCAGAAACAAAAACCAAGATTTTATTCCACGAGAAAACTCTGATTACTTGAATGGAGCCCAAGATGCCTAAGTAAAGTTCTAAGAGGAGTTCTAAGATATGCAACAGCAAGCAGCAAGATATTTATTCTGGTATAAAGAGAATTGGGATGAGGGCTCTTGAGTGAAGACTGCAAGGGCCCACACCCATCCAATGGATAAACCTCGCTACCCCAGAGCAGAGGTCATGGGCCCCAACGTGGATCTTAGGCTCACTTCATGGAACTGCTATTCATCTTTTGCCACATGTATTCCTTTTTCCTGACTAAGTTACATACCCCTCCTGGACAGACAGGTTTTCTATGTATCTTCAATTTCTAGCCTGCATAATGCCTCAGATGTCATTGAGACTCAATAAATCTTTTAAAAATTTATGCAAATGAAATAGATAGCAGCTTCTGCAACTTATGTTGACTCACCTAGAAAAAAAATGGTTATTTGAAAATGGAAAAAAAAATAGAATAAGATGTTGAATTTCTAAAATATGTTTATATAGTTCATATAAAGTATTAAAGCATAAATGAGAAGTAAAATTTATTTGCAATACAAGCAACATAAGCAAACAAATCATATTCCGAGGCAGGTAATTTCATTCTCCAACCAGGCTGCTGACTACAGAAGTCAGCCTATGATGCTCTGTTTCCTGCCACAGATATTAACAATTTTGTAAACAGGAAGTAGATTAATAATACAGCAAGTCTGAGCTGAATGTTTTCTTCTATTATGCCAAATAGGCAGCATTGCTGTCCTACTTTAGAATCAAGTTTAACTTATTTTCTGTTATGAACTTACTGTTGTTCTAAACCAAGATAAATTTATTTTCTGCAAGCCACTGAGCAGTCACCATTAAGTAAGATTGATTCTGAATCTCTCTAAAGCAACTCTCCTTTTATTTTATTTTTCATCACTGTTAACAAAACCATAGTATCTTAGTAAAATTGAATTTGATATTTATTTCCACATGGACTGTTGTATTTTATTTTAGATACTTAAAAATCTCAGTCATTTCTGAAACATAAAACTTAAAAGAATCATTTTTTTCCAAAGCATTATTTTTAAATAATATTCTAAGAGGAACTTAAGATGAAAGCTGATATTCTCAAATAAATCTTCTGTGAGGAGCCAAAACAGGTTTGGCTCAGTGAATAGAGCCTCTGGACTGAAGGGTCCCAGGTTTGCGGGCACATTCCCAGTAGGGATGTGCAGGAGGCAGCTGATTGATGTTTCTCTCTCATCAATGTTTCGAACTCTCTGCCTTGAGCAGAGGACTGGGCCTGCCAAGGTGTGCAGAAAGAGTGGTTTCCTCCATTGCTGTGGAAATCCAAGTCTCCTGCTCGCTCTGTGGCTGCAGCCATCTTGGCTGGGATAATTTGCATACTTGCTCCTGATTGGCTGGTAGGCGTGGCTTGTGGATATAGTGGAGGTATGATCAATTTGCATATTAGTCTGTTATTAGATAGGCTATTTTGTAATTCAATCATACAGATTTACAGAGCATCTGTATAGCCCAATCCTTATTGTTGACATAAGATGAAAATAGAGGAATTATATATATTAAAGGACTGTGGAAATATCTAGACCCATTATCTCTAACTTATTGCAGGCTGTGTAATATTGGTCCTAGTCTCTTCATTTTTCATACAGAATCAAGACATTCTGCCACACAAAATGTTTTAAAACACAAATATAATTGTGGCTGTGAAAGTCTATCATTTTATAATTTATTAAAGCATGGCCCTTTGATCTTATGAAATTCTTAAGACATTCAATTTATTTGGGATTTACAATGCATAGAACCAAGAGATAAGCAATATAACATGATAATAATATAAAACACAATAGGATGTGTCCAAAGAATGGAGCCATTAGTTTGTTTTCTAACAAATCAGACCAGAATGGCAACTGTTTGTTGAGGCATGAGGGAAGTCTACATAGAAGAAATATAACAAGGGGAATAGGTAAGACTCAAGCATTGGAATGTAAACTAATTTTATATTTGTGGAGTTCCAGGTATTGAAGCGCAGTGTGAATTTGCAATCCATGTTTGCTGGTGTAATTTGTGTGCAATGATGGGAAACAAAAGACAGCTACAGGTGCAAAATAATAGCAGTCACCCCTTCTTAACATGATAGTTGACAAATGTCATTATGTGACCTGAAATGTGGGTAGAAAATGAGAATGTGGAGATCACAAGAGGTGGTAGCTGCAGACACAGAGACCTGGCATGGACGCAAGAGTGGTCACAGAAGCCTAACTCTTCAGATGCACAATGAAAAGCCTCCCCTCCACCTATCTTTTCATTTAAGGCATATTCTGACTCTGGATTATGTTGAGTTTAGAGGTTGTGGGGGTGGTTGGAGGGCAAGTCATTGATTCCATTCTCCCTTTTCCTTCAGGAGCCCTCCTACTCATTCTCAATACTGATGTGTTTGCTAGATAATGTAGCCAGGCAAGGACAAAACAGTGTTAAATCAGGTTTTTCACCCCCAAATGTAATAAAAATAGGAATCGGAGGCAGGCACTATCACCAGTTGTGAAGTAAAGATTTATTGTTGGTCTTGATGAAAATTAAGGCTTTCTCCTACTTTCCTTCCCCAGCCACTGTTACATGAACAACATCCTTCTAAGCTTCTCCATTATACTGCTCTCCAATTTCTGACTTGGAAGTTGTCTTTCCATTGCCTTTTTAATAGCATGACATTGCAATTCTTTGCACACTTAGCACACAATCGGTACACCTCACAAACATACAGAAATTATTAGGTCTTGTGTTAACTCACAGTACTATTCTTTACTACATAGACATTGCACTTGGCAATCACTCCTCCAGAGACTTGAATGCAATGAATAAATATTTACTTTAAAGAGACAGTAATGTCTAAAAGAAAAATGGTCAAATAAAACCCTGTTTGGAAAGAATTACGATAACTTATCACAGCTCTATGTAGTATTTATCTTCTTAACTCAATCCACTGAAATTAGAATTTAACAAACTTTGGTTCTCAAATAGCCAAAGATTTCAGATATAACTATTTTGAAATAGCTCATTTAAAATATTTATATTGCTGACATTATTAGAGATGTCCCTTTTACTCCCCTGCTCCCAGCACATACCTCACCCCAGGTGCTTCAGCACACTATTGCCTGTGTCCATTGATTATGTATATAAGTATATTAGTTCTTTTGTCCAGTTCCTGTTATCATCGCCCTCCCTCATCCCCCTCTCTCATTTTTTATATTAAGACACAGCTCTTACCTTCTTTAAATCAACCCACTTTTATGGAAAGTAGATACATGCTATTTGTCAGACTTTTGAAAAAAAGATGCTATATATTTAGTTCCAAGGTGGAAATAATAGTATTGTCACTTACCGGCTATGAGATGTTTGAGCAATTCACCTCTCTGACCCTCAATTTGGTCACCTGTAAGACGAAGGGAGTAACAGAATCTGTGTTCACACTTTCAGGCATCCATTCAATCAACATATATTGAGTCCCGCCTACAAGCGTGGTGTTATACATACATCACTTTATGTAGACCTCACATCAGATGCCCCAGGGCTTGGGGGGGGAGTGGAGGGGTATCCATTATACAAAGGAGAGACACTGAAGCTCAGAAAGCTGAAGTAATTTGCCCCAAATCACACAGTTTAAAAAGTGATTCTTTTTAAAAGATGATTCTTCTTGCTCATAATGTGTTCTCTCAGAAACCACTTTTCTAAAAAAAAAAATAAATAAAATAAGCCTAATGCTATACTCCCATAGCAGCTCATTCTGTATTCCCATTTCAGCCTAAATGTAACATTATACTACAATTATATGTAATCTATATAATAAAAGCCTAACAGACCATTATGGTGGAACAACCAGAAAGGCCAGTCCTAAAGATGCTCACTGACCACCAGGAGGCAGACAATCAATGCAGGAGCTTCCCCCTGCTGGTGGGTGCGCTTCCATAGGAGGAACACTACTCAGCCAGAAGCCAGGCTCAGGGCTGGTGAGCACAGCAGCGAGGCAGCAGGCGGACATCCCCCAAGGACTCCTTGTGCACGGAATTCTGTGCACCTGGAGTCTAGTGTAAATAAATAACACAATCACACTTCCTATACACCAAGAACCTTGCAAAATGCTTTACAGTAATTAATTCATTTAATTTTACTATCCTTTGAGATAGATGCAATTATTATTTTCATATTTTTGACGAGGAAATTAAGAAAAATAGTAATTTCATTAAGTTCCCTGAGGTCATGTATGTGATGTCAAGTGGAAGAGCCAGGGTTTTAACTTATATCTGTCTGATTCCAACTTCAAGGCCTTAGTAAGCGACGAAAATTCAGTTTACCAAGAACTTTTCAAGGACCGCAATCATAGGTAAGAGGAGATCCATGCGAGTAATTAATCAAGGCTCAATAGTCAAGGGATAGAACAAATTGGTAGAATGTCAACATAGTGATAGCTTTGAATAATATCATTAAATAACCAGGGAATGTGTGTTCTAAATGGTCCAACTACCTGTGTAAATCCCTGTCAACATGGACACAGGAAGATCAGATGGATCTCCAACAGGGACCTAGAGAGACTGCAGGTGCTCCATAAGTATGTGGGACTCCATTGACTCACCCAAGAGCTATCACAGTAGGGCATCTCTGAGAAAACAAAACCACCTCGCTATTCATTGGCTAGTAAGCCCCCCCTTCACAGTGCTTCCCAAACTTCTCTCATGATGAGAATCACCTGGTGGAGTTGTTAAAATACAGATTCCTGAATCCCAACTAAGAAGTGCTAAACTAGAATTTTTGGGAACATATAGATAAAATTGTATGCTCCAAGCTTAGAGCACTAGTTAAGTATACACTTTTACCTATATGTTCCCAAAAATCCTAGTTTAGCACTTCTTAGTTGGGACTCAGGAATCTGTATTTTAACAACTCCACCAGGTGATTCTCATTATGAGAGAAGTTTGGGAAACACTGTATCTAATACAATGAATGAAGCTATAAAACATCAAGTTGCTGTGGATACTTCCCTCCGGGGTGTTAGACACTGATTTAGTTATGAGGATAATTTAAAATGGAAGCAGTAGCTTATCTCTCTCTTCCATGGATGGTAGTTTGCAGCACTCGCTTGCTGCTAGAAGACATACACATAGACTCGTAAGCCTGTCTGTATTCTTAGAAGGACCATGAGGGATGTCCTTCTCTAATACTAATAACCTCTGCCCAAAGTGCAAAATGTTATATTTTTATTAGCTTGGAGTTTGCCACCCTCATCTTCAACCACACCCAGGCTTTATCCTTGGGTTGGGTACCCATTCCCTGTCATTAGTATGCCATTTGGGGTATTTGTGTCATGTGAAAATGTGACTCTTTTGTTACCAGAAATTTCCACTGCTGCTCTAATAAGAGGATATAATGTATTTATTTATTACAACAATAAACACAGCTGTAAAGTGGACTATAAAAATAAATGATATGAAAATTTCTGTAACTAATGTGTCAGCTCTGAGAAATAAACGATCCATCTGCTTCCCCCCCATTGAACCCTCTATTTTCTTCAGTATTTAGGATATTTAAAATGAAGTCAGCATTGTTTATAGGAATTATTCACTAACAAAAATGCCACATCGGTATTGATTGGCTCAGTAATATAATTTTGCCAGCCTCTAACATACTGCTGCTCTTTCCAATACCCTCAAATCTAATGAGCATATAAACTCCCTGTGTCATGAATATTGTTTTCTCTTTAACTTTTGCTATTAAGTTTTATCTGTGTGGGTGAGGTACAGGCTTTTGTGTTATAAGGGGAACAATAATTTATTACTCGGGTAATGACTTTAAAATAGAGGGAAAATAAATATGTAAGTCAATGAGTAAGTATATAGACATTTCATACATATGAAATCATAAGATGTACCCTTTCTGCTAATCTGGTTTTTATTATGAGAGTCAAAATAGCCAATAGTCCTTCAAATGAATGAACCATATCACATAATTCCCATAAATATTTTCAGGCATTTCACAATAAGATAATATATGTCCGCTCAGGGAAATCAGCAAGGACTTATTTTCATTTTATCAATTAAAAAAAAATTTAAATCCATCCCTAATGCTAAAGACAATGTTTTTCTTCCTTTAAGCCACTACCCCCATTAATGTCTCTGCCCGGCAAATTATTTGCAACATTTTGCATAGACCATGGGAAGGCAATATTGCATTCATGAATGAATTTTCCTCCACTGTTTCATCAATTTAATTATATAACTTTTTTTTTTTTGCTTTATAGAAGAAAACAGTAAGAAGAACAAAATTGAAGTCATCCAGATGTAACAACCGCTAAGAGCTTCTGGTATGTATACTCCAACTATTTCCTGCTACATAAACAACCTTGAAGCAATGAGAACTTTTCCTTTGCCAACAATTCTGCAATTTGTGTGGAGCTGGTGGGTTCAGCTCGTCTTTGCTTGTTGCCATCAGCTGGAGTGGTCTGACTGCTGGCACCGGGATCATCTAAAGACACTCTTGCTCACATGCCTAATGCTGTCTGTCTCAGGATCTCAGCTGGAGCTGTGGCTGCAAAAACTACAGGTGTCCTTTCTATGCAGCTGTTAACCTCCTTCAAACACCAGCTGAACCAGGAGGCCTTTTCTAGTGCCCTCACCTGGATTTGAACCTCCTTTCTTCTGAACTCATTTTTACTCCTTGCATGCAGTTCTTCTTCTTTTTAAATATATTTTATTGATTTTACAGAGAGGAAGAGAGAGGGATAGAAAGTTAGAAATATCGATGAGAGAGAATCATCGATCAGCTGCCTCCTGCACACCTCCCACCGGAGACGTACTCGCAACCAAGGTACGTGCCCTAGACCGGAATCGAACTCAGGACCTTACAGTCCCCAGGCCGATGCTCTATCCATTGAGCCAAACCGGTTTCTGCTTGCATGCAGTTCTTGCTATTTAGTTGCCCTCGTCCTATATAATAAGAGAGGAATATACTAATTATCCATTACTCTGAGGTGTAACGACTGACCACATAATGACCAGACCATGGATCTTTAGGGGGGTGGGGCAGCAAACTACAAGCAGGTGGCAGAGAGCTACAGGAGGGGACAGGGAAGCAAGCTATGAGGGGATGATGGGGAGCAGAGAGGGGGTACGAGGAAGGCACAGGAGGGCAGGGCAGTGGTTGGAGGGCGATAGGAGGGTGGCAGCAAGCTACTGGTGCATGGATTCATACATAGGGCTACTAGAATATTATAATTAAACTAGAGGCCTGGTGCACAACATTCATGTTCTGGGGGTGGGGGGTTGTCCTTCAGCCTGGCCTACACTCTCTCACAGTCCTGGGCCCCACGGGAGATGTCCACTTGCCGGCTTAGGCCTGGGAGGAGGGGCCTAAGCTGGCAGGCAGACATCCCCTGAGGGGTCCTTAGTGCTGCTGCAGAGGTGGGAGTGGCTCCTGCCAGTGATGCTGCGTTCACCAGCCATGTGTCTGGTGAGCCCAGCTTCTGGCTGAATGGTACTCCCCCCAGGGAAGCGCACAGACGCTCCTGCATTGAGCGTCTGCCTCCTGGTGGTAAGTGTGCATCATAGGGACTGGTCATCTTGCCAAGCTGCTGATTTGCACATTAGGGTTTTATTATATAGCATGCATATATTACATCTACTAAACCACCTTACTCCTTAATAAGAAAAATATCTCTTTAATCTCTCTAATATACCACTAAATACAAAGTGGAATTTCAAAAAAATATGTAGTGATTTTGTATCACCTTCAATTAATAAAGACACATCAAAAGATAGGGCAAATTTAATTCATGTCATTTAAAAAGTCTTATATGGTCTCATAAGAGCAGTAGAAAACCCCAGCTTCAGAGCTGTATTTTATTTCTAGGAAAAAAGCCATATGGTATAAATCAACTGTAGAAATTAAATAAGTTTAAATGGCCCATTTTAGTGAGACGTCGGAAATTAATTCAAATAAAAAGTTTCATTTATAGCACATGAAAAACAAACCACACCACACACATGAGAATTCAAGGCATAAAGACTGGCATTCCTGGTTTCATGTCTTGTTTAAGTAAAACACAGTAAGTCTATAGGACTCAAACTTATTTGAGAATAAATTAATATCTAGAATATTTAAAGAACTCATAATTCAACCACAACAACAATTTTTTAAATGGGCAAAGGAGTTGAGCAGACACTTATTGCAAGTTATACAAATATCCAACCAAAGAACATATAAGATGCTCAATAGCACCAATCACTGAAGAAGTGCAAGGCAAAGCGACAGTAAGGTATCGTATCATACCCATTAAAATGGCCACTATCAAAATCAAAAGCAAAATCAAAACAGAATATCACATGCATTAGTGAGGATGTGGAGAACTGTGCATTGCTGGTGGGCATGTATCATGTGATAGCCACTATGAAAAACATTACAACAATTCCTAAAAAATTAAAAATAGAATTACCACATGACCCAGTAATTTCACTTTTGGGTTGATATCCCAGCAGATTCAAGGCAAGATCTCAAAGAGATCTGTGTGCGCCTGTATCTGTCGACTTTAGTATTATTCAGAGTATTCAAGAAGTGGCAGCAACCCAAATACCCATGGATAGATGAGTATAAGTAAAATGTGGCACATACATGTAAGGGCATATTATCTAGCTGTTAAAAAAGAAGGAAATCACCGAAACCGGTTTGGCTCAATGGATAGAGCATCGGCCTGCAGACTGGAAGGTCCCGGGTTCCATTCCAGTCAAGGGCATGTATATTGGTTGCGGGTACATCCCCAGAAGTGGGTGTGCGGGAGGCAGCTGATCGATGATTCTCTCTCGTCGATGTTTCTAACTCTCTATCCCTCTCTCTTCCTCTCTGTGAAAAAATCAATAAAATATATTTATAAAAAAACAAAAGAAGGAAATCATGTCATATGCTACAACATGGATGCACCTTGAGGACTTCATGCTATATAATATAAGCCAGTCGCAAAAAGTCTAATACTACATGATTCTATTCATATGAAGTATTGAAAGTAGTCAAACTCATCAACATAGAAACTAGAATTGTGACTACCAGGAGCAGGTGGGAGGAGAAAACAGGAGTTATGGTTCCGTGTGTATGGGGTTTCAGCTTTAGGAGATGGAAAAGGTTGAAATATCTGTTTCACATCAACATGAATACACCTAACAGCCCACAAACGTACACTTTAATTAGTAAAGGTGGTACATTTTGTACCATCATTAAAAATTTGTTCAGAGTACAAACAAATTCTTTCAGATTTTAGATGTTAATTTGGAAGAAACTGCATGGAACACCTGCTTTTTCATGGAAGATATGCTTCTCATTCGTCATTCATTCATTCATTCATTCATTCAAAAACTAGAACTTTAAACACAAGTCTGCTAATTCCTGAGATCAAGCCTTAGTAATTTGAAGCAAAATATCATTTTCATAACATAAAAAGTTGGGCCATACTATTGATTTCTCCCAGTTTCCCTTTCTCATCTTCTGTTTTTGGAGACATATCTCTTGGATTCCCATTGCCCTGATCAGTTATCAACCTGTATGCTGTGAGTGTGTGCCTACCATGTACCTGGCAGTGCTGAGATATGAAAAAGAGTAACATTCTGGGTTACAGCTTATCAGCCTTGGCAGGCTGGTCCTCCCATCTTTGAGGGAGTCTATAAGTTCCTTACGGATAGGGGTGTAAGTTTACAATCTTCCTCTATTACTTCCAGGGCATCAAAAGAGACCCATGTGCCATCTGCAAGCTTTGAATATATGAAATGCCTGACCAGCTGACAATGTTTCCCACCAATGTAAGCCAGACAAGAACTCCTTCTATGTCCCAGACAAAGGTTTTGTTTCTCCACAAGTGAACTGATCTCTTGGGAAAAGCCGTGACTCCTGTTGCTACCCATGAGAATGCTTTTGGCTGCAAAGAACAGAAATGCTATCATAGCTGGATTACATGATGAACTCACATCCGTGCGATGCATAATAAGAAGCACTGCAGAGGCAGACAATTTCCAGGTCATTAAATATACATGTTAATGACAGCATCATGGCCCAGGTTGCCCCTAACGTCCAGCTCTGCCAGGCTCGGTGTGTCAGCCCTTTCCATGTCGTGTAATGTGTGCAGCACCTCCTTCCATATGGAACGTGCTGATAAGCATCACTGTCCAAAAAAACAAGCCGCCTATTCTCATGAGTCTCTGCCAGACAGTATAACAGTCTCTGAGAAAGGTTAAAAGAAATTAAAATATAAAAAACACCTGTTTCCTCATAGCACAACCTGGGCAGACCTTGCTTTGGTTTTCATTGGCAATCACATCTCAGCAAATTCATTGGTTGTGGGAATGGGACTACTTTGTGTTGTAGGCAAACAATGGTCCTCACACTCCACCATGAACCAGCTGTACCATTTTAGATACATATACTTTCCCTCTGGGACTCAGCTTTCTTGTTGCTCCTACTGAGGCATAATACCGCTCCTTAAACATACATTTGTTTGGGAAATGTGATCATATGTATTTGCTGAGTGTTGCATTCTATGCTAGACTGTAATGTGTTCAAACATGACTAAGTGACAGTCCTTGCCTTTGAGAATCTTAAATAAGTAGGAAAAAAGATCCAGCGTGCTATTAGATTCCACCTGAGAAGGCATAGATCGAGAGCTCCAGGCAAGGAATTTGACTCCTGTGGGTCCCAAGACTAAACCTCATGTGAGATCACAGTCAGAAGGTAGATAGACTGCATTCTGAGGGCATGATTTGGATCTTAGATCACACCTCCCCTCAAAACTAGTATGTTCTGGAATTTTCCATAAAATGGGACAATAACATATGCTTTAATTTAAAGGGTCAAGTTGATAAATATAGCAAACGCATGAAGCTGGAGAAGCTCTGGATGTTTCAGAAATAGACAAGGAAAACAATAAAGAGTCTCTTGAAAGGAAGAAAAAAATAACTGAACAAAAATATTCCACATTGTAAGGTTTCATTGTCTGCCAATAGCCAACACATTGAAGGGTTGGCATTTTCCTCCAATGTCAGCCCACACCATATATTTCCATGAAAATCAATCTGAAAGGAAATAGAAAGTGGGGGGAAGGTGATGAAATGCCATTTTCCCCATCTGCCTGGATCCTTTTGACTCCCTTCATGTTGATTCCCCTGGTGTGTCACACATAGATGAATTGACACATATTGTTTTCATTAAATGCAGTGTTTCCTGCACACACAGCTGGGTTAGATACTAGAGATGGTTCTAAACCAGGCTGAGATGAGATGTGATTATAATAATGAAGAGGATAAGAGTATGTAGAAAATGTATAACATTTAAAGTGTAGTTAGTGTTTTCCATATCATAAACATGGTGTTTAGGATATTTATTATACACATATTTGTGCATGGGTGGGGTCCGGCTGGCCAGCCCCAATTGGGGCCACTGGAGTTTGGCCGGCCAGCCCTGCCCCCTAGTCAATTTCCCAGTCGAACTCCTGGTCGAGAGGACAATTTGCATATTAGCCTATTATTATATAGAATAATTTCATTATCCTGTTGCATCCACCCTGGGGAGGGTTGCTGAAACTAAAATCGAAGTCACTTGCTTATAAAACTATAGCTGGTGATAGAGCCCAAATCAAATGAAAATCTTACTCCAAGCTGTGACCTTTAATCTAATATGTTGTAATTACTCCACATCTTTTTTTTAAAGGTAACCCTTGGATTTACAGTGTGCTGAATCCATGATATGCATCTAATAAATAGGATAGTCATAGTAATGGAAAGCTGCCCACTCTTCTTCTCCTGGCAGAAAGATTAACACCTGTTTACTTGGAGAGAGTCATAGGGGTTGGCTGGATGCCTGGCTCAGTCTAGATTAGTGCTTCTGAGCCTCAGCATTATTGACATTTGAAGCCAAACTATTATTTGTTGAGGGGTCAGAGGCACTGCCCTGAGCATTGTAAAATGTTCAACAGCATCCCTCGCCTCTATTATCCTCCAGATGCCAGTAGCACCTGTCCTCCGAGTGTGACAACCAAAGATGTCCAGACATTGCTAAGGGTTGCTTGTGAGGAAAAAAAAATGACATCTGGTTGAGAACCACTGGTCTAGCTCCCTGGAAAACAAGTTCTTGATAAGGCAGAGAGATTGAACTTTGCTGTCCATGATGGGGATTGTCAATGAACACATTGCTCTGAAATGTCTCAGGTTCCTATGGATTAGAAATGTAAGTCTTATTCATGAAAGAGAAAGACAAAGGCCATACAAGATGATCTTGTGTGGTAACTGGACTACGTCAAGGTAAGGACTGAGCCATTCTAGTCTGGCCTGTGGATAAATGTCTACTTCGTAAGGAAAGTTTAGATCTGGGCCATACTTCATTAACAGTCGGTAAAGCTGAGACTTGGCAGACCACTGGGCTGGCCACCAGCTTTCATCATGACAGTTTTCTAGGCAACTGTGTGCTGGAGAGCGAACCGGGGAACCTTCCATTAGGAAAATGAAGCAGAGCTAGGTGGTAGGTGTGTTTATCCTTTGCTTCATTTAATATACTAGAGAGAGAGAGAGAGAGAGAGAGAGAGAGAGAGAGAGAGAGAGAGAGAACACAATATCCCCTTAAAATAGTCAATATTCTCATTTCAGCAAATATAGACTTGAGACTCTATACGGAGAAGTTAATGCCTCCCCCAAATGGCCAAACTATGTAGCAACAGGAGCAACAGAGATTAAAACCCTCCCACGTCTCAATTCCCACTGATGGGACACCTCACTTAATAACTAGCAACTGCGTTGTTTCTGTCAACAGGTAAAACAATAAGGGAGTTCTTATTTAAAAAAAATACATATTAGAACATTGTTATTTTTCCTTAGAGAATATAAATAAGTCTGAAATGAGTGGAGATAGCCCAAAGGAAACAGGGAAAACCAATTTATGACCCTAGTTCTTGAGTGAACTGAGTATTTTAAGTAGCATAAATAAATGTACATACATATGTACATCCTTGCAGCAATTGCTAACCCTTGGATCAGTCTGCTCAGGCTGACATAACAAAATACTGCAGGCTGAGTGGCTTAAACAAAGGAAGTTTACTTTTCTCCTAACTCGAGATGGTAGAAATCCAAGGTCAAGGTGCCAGCCTGGTCTGTTTCTAGTGACAGCTCTCTTCCTGTCTCGCAGATGACTGCCTTCTTGCTATATCTCCACTTGGCCTTTCGTGGGGTGTGGGCATGGGAGGAGGGGGTGAATACAGAACACTCCAGCAGTGTCTCTTCTTAGACACTAATCCTCTGGGATCAGGGACCTACCCTTATGTCCCCGTCTAACCTTAATTATTACTTTAGAGACCCACGCTCCAAATACAGCCACACTGGGGATTAGAGCATCAGCACATAATTTTAGGGGTAGACAAACATAATGGTCCATAGTTGTCATAATCCTCCATCAGATTACTTCAATAAGAAGACTTAGAATTGAAAGTCAGACCAGTTAACCTGACCATGCCTTTGGGAACATCATGGCTCTCACTTGCTTTTTGCTTTTATTTTGTTTTGTTTCCTGCTCGCCTCCCCGCCCGCCCCCATCTTTTATTGGGGGCAAAATGAAGGGAAAGCTATCTTTCTTTCTGAAGAAAATCTCTTCTTTCAAATAAACTTGAAGGAAAAAAATCATCTAGCCTTTCATCTTTGCAAACTTGCTGTGAGTGGGGCTGAAGGGAGACTATGCCATCCTTTGTCGGGGCTTCCGCTAGAGACTCTATCAAAGGTGTCACCTATGCAAATACTAACCAGGGCCAGGCACGGAGTATCAATAAATGATGAGGCCAGACTGGAATATGAGAGACAGTGGTGGGGTCTATCACAAAGTAGAAAGTGTATAGTGTTTACTGAATACTTGAGAGGCAGTTCTGCTAACTCCTTACAGACCACAGGTTCGAATGCTGACCCCACTTACTGTGTAGTTTTGGGCAATTAGCTAATGTATTTGTATTTCACTCTATAAAGGGAGAATGCTGGTAAGACCAACTTCACAGGTTGCTGGGGAAAATAAATGGTAGCCTCATGGTCAGTGCTCAATACGAGCTTGCTTTAAAAATAAATACATTGCAGAAACGCATTTCTTTTTTTCATTAGAGGAATGATGAACTAGACTCCTGTACTCTGAAAAACTGGAACTCTCAATTTATAGTGTGTGAGTGTGTGTGTGTGTGTGTGTGTGTGTGTGTGTGTGTGTGTCACACAAACATTACATTAAAAACAATCCTCAAATACTATTTAATGAGCTGGTCTGGTTTGACTCAGTGGTTGAGCATCAACCTATGAGCCAGGAGGTCACATTCCCATATTCCCATTCCTATCAGGGCACAAGCCTGGACTGTGGGCTAGATCCCCAGTAGGGGGAGTGCAGGAGACTGCAGATCAATGATTGTCTCTCATCATTGGTATTTCTGGCTCTTTTTCCTTATCCATCCCTCTTTCTGCAATCAATACAAACATATAAAAAAGTGCTATTTAATGAGCTATTTCTAAGTGTCCAATATTGTGCTAGAGGGTCTAGGGATACAAAAGAGACCAAGAGAACTGAATAAAGGCAGAGAAGAATTTTAAAATTAGAAATAACAAACAAAAAAAACTTAAAAGTTTTTCTCTGAAAAAAAACAAACAAAACTCCATCTTCACCTATTTGTAAGGAAAGAAAGCAGAAAAAAACATGAGCAATAAATATGTCACAGAATTACAGTATATTTTTCTTACCCATGGTTCTGACCTAGAGGACCTTGTAATCTAATTAAAGTGAATTAATGACATGTAGAAAAAATAAGAAAATATTAAAAATATATCAAAGATAAAAAACATGCCACCTTTGAGAAAATAGCAGTGGGACAAATAAGAATAAATAATATCAGAAGATTAACCATTGTATCTTAACTCATTTTTTATTTGTTAAGGTATAAAACAAACACCAGTTTATTGTAGGAAAAATAACAAACGAGAAGAAGGTAAATAAAGCATATAAAAATTAACTGTAATCCCTTAGACAGACATAATTAAAATTTCATGGTAGTTTCCTTCTTATATTTAATTATTATTTTAATTCCAACAGACACAGGTTTGGGTTAGGACATATAAGAATTAGAAAAGAACTACTCAATATTCATGGGAGAAACAATAAAAGAAAATTTTAAATAATGCAATTGCTGACATTGTGTCAGTAAAATTCAAGACATTATCTGGTGATATTTTTTGGGGAAAGAAAATAGATGAATATGTATTCATAAAGATAAAATCATCACAGTTAGGGAAAGACTTAGGGCATCATCTCTCATAGTGCTACCCCTTAATTAGACAATTAAAAAATAATTCAATTGTGTGTGTGTGTGGGGGGGGGGCGCTGATTGTACACAGTCAAATCAGAGCCCCTATGTGAGCCAGTATTAGAGCTCAGAGCACATGACTTTCCTACGGGTGAGATCTGTGCCACAAAATTTATACGGTAACTCTTCTTAAGGAGATATTACTATTATTATCCTCATTGTACAGATAAGGAAATTGAGAATCATAGCTTCTCATTAATGAATCTCAGATTGTATAATTTGGGATTTAAAATGAACAAAGTCCTTGATCATGGTAAATGTTTACATTTCATTGGAGAATGCCACTTGAAAAATCATCATCAAAAGGTGAGAAGGAGATACTTTCATAAATTAAAACATCCAGAAAAATTGGCTTTACAAAAAACAAATGTGTTGTTCCAAGTTTTATCACTGGTGAAAGGTTTCTCAGAATCTGGAAGTTTCTCACAGACCTGCATTCAAGAAGACTGACCCTTGATAAATAGCAGTTCTCCATTCTCTATTTAAATTTTTCCACAAGTTCTCCAACAAGGACATAACCATGTTAGATGTTTTCAGGACGCCATTCATATTTCTTCAAACACATACACAAAATTTATAAATTGAATCCCCCCTGACTCTATCATTTTTAAAATTATTTTCCTATATTAGTTGTATATTTACCACTATTTAAAAATATTTTAATTGATTCCAGAGAGGAAGGGAGATGGAGAGAGAGATAGAAACATCAATGATGAGAGATAATCATTAATCGGCTGCCTCCTACATGCTCCACACTGGGGATGAGCCTGCAACCCACACATGTGCCCTAACCAGGAATCGAACTGTGACCCACCGGTTCATAGGTCAACATTCAACCACTGAGTTGTGCCGGCTGGGCCTGCACTATACTTTTAATATTGCATTGATATTAAAGAAATTACAAACCTTCAAAACGTTGAACTCATAACTGGCCCTCATACAAGAAAGGGTTTCTAATAAGGACTCAAAGGATAAGCTCCTTGGATCTGAAAATTCCTAGAAGCAAATAGCAAAATTTTAGCAGGATGAGCATAACTGTTATGGCTTTAGAACTCAAAGAGCTTAAAGATCATGACTCTGGTTAATGCCAGGAACTCATTGGGTGGCTCTGGGAATCTCACTTGACTGTTACACTAAATCAAATTATTTAATACCTACAGGACACACCTTTAAAGTCATGACTACAAATAAAGTGGCATGTAAAACCAAGAAATCATTGTTTCTTTGTCTCATTTCCCTAAAGAGAGAGCTTAAAAAGTTGTGTGTATGGCTTCATGAGGGTAGTTTGGGGCAAGTTCCATTGTGACTGTGTAATTTAGAGTCTCTACTTTGGCACTTTAACTGTTTTCTTCTTTACTCATCTTTTAGTATTCTGTACTCATTGCTTTATGAAATTTATTTTATGAATTTTATTTTACCTTTGGTGTGTTCCAAAATCCAACAAAATTAGGCTAAACATAAATAAAAATAGTTTATACTGTATTTCTGCCTGTGAAGGTATTGTTGGGAGGTCAGATGAAGTCACCTAGCTACAGTTGTCTGGGTGACACACAGACATTTCCTGGCAGATTAAGGAATCTCAGTAGATATTGTTTTTAAATCACAGACTCTTCTGAGGAGAAAAGGAGAGCTATATACTTGCTCTGAGGATGTCTTCCAATTTCAGAGTATTTCCACCCAGGGGAAAAATCCAATTAGTGTGACTTCTTCCCATCAATAAAAAGCTCTCCTGAAAGGATGACAGAAACCAAGAATACAGCCATTATTGCTCTCTGTCAGCCGGATTTGTCCACAAGGACGACACACTTGCACACATGTTTTACAGGCATCGAGTGACACTCAGCTTATGGGTGGTATTCAGGAGCAATACTTCAGGGACATGTAATAATAGGAATCCTAGTGGTTATGAGGGGAAGTAGAGTTTGCCACCCCAAAATATGGCTTTGGGGATATTGATTATTTTAAGCTGGTTATTTTTAAGAAAGAATCATGAAAAACCTTTGAATTCCTCCCCCCTCCTTCCCTTACCTCTCAGTATGAAATAATTTAGATAGAGGAACTGCTCCAGGGAGGGAGATACCATCATAGATATGTATAGTTTAATATGAACTGGGTATTTTAGATAGGGAAGAACCCAGCAAGGCCTCTTCCATCAAAGTCCTCTCTATGTCCAATTGTTAAAGATGGCCGGGAGAACATTAATTTACCAAACATTTACTGTACTTTTCCATCCCTATGTGAATGGTCTTCTTGCTATTTAATATCCCAAATTACAACCCCCCACCCTTTTCTTTAGCTCAAAATGGTATATAAATTTTAACTCCACAATCTGTCCTCCATATTCTTATGGAACCCCCATATGCGCATATGTAATAAGTTTGGTAATTTTTTAAAACCCGTTTCATGTTAATTTGATTGCTAGTTTAGCCAGAAGAAGTTAGAAATGTAGGAAGGAAATTATTTTTATAGCCCCTACAATTAATAGCTCTAATTCTGTTTTGAGTTTTCTACAGAAGCCTTTCTGGCATCATTTAGGAATAACTTCTTATTAAGTTAGGCTCTCAAGTGAGGCTTTGACTATTGGCCTGAACAACCTGAATCTTCTAAAATCTAGGTAACAATGTTGCAGTCAAGATGGATGATCTCTTTAGAAGGAATCTGTAGATTAAGACCCAATATAAAATAGATTCCTCCTAACTTAGCTACAGCCAAAATCACATAGCTTTCTCTCTTTACCATTGATCAAAGTATTATGCCTCTTTGGAAAAGGACTTTGAAGTTAGGCAAGGCAGAGTTTCTAAACCTAAAAACTGGAAAAATGAAAGTAGTTCACATGCAGAAAAAAACACCTGTTCTGATTAAATAAAATTCCAGGAGATCAAAATCAGCTAGAAATATAGACATTGTATGTTCTCTTATCTAATCTCTATGCTTTAATGTTTGCTGCATAGCCATGCTGTATAGTCATTTACAGAATTCTAGAAGACCTACAATGATAGGAAGATCACTATTCCTACATGGTTGGGAAGATTTAATAATTATTTATATATTAATTCATGACAGGCATTTGACTATATAGTAAACTAGAGTACACATAGGATATATTCAGAGAGCTCATATGCTAGTAGGAGATGCACATGAATCCCTCAATTACAATAGAGTATTCTTTATTATATTGAACTGAATTCTTTGCCTAAAACTTAATCACTATTCCTGAATTAAACCTCTTAAAGGCGATTAATATATCCAAGAATCTCCCACAGGTCAAACTCTTCAACTACCATAGTTTTCTTAGGCTTCCGTTTTGCTTGTTAATGATCTGCATTTCAATTAATTTATTTCTAGATCTATCAATTCACTCAACAAGTATGTTCTAATTACTATTATATTCCAATTACTATTGGAGACATAATAAGGAAAAATGTAAAGATTGTCTTTGTCTTGATGAAGTAGATGCCCTACTGTCCTGCATATTATTATTACCTTTGGGTAAAAGAATTTCGCTTATAAATATCTTTTTACTTTTTACTTGAAATAACATTTAATATTTTTTAAAGTATAGGATATTGCTTCTGCCTTCACAGACTGTAAGGTCATGTAGAACCAAGGGTATTTTCTGTATCCTTGTTTGTATTGTGAATACCCAAGCACATTATTTATATGGCAATATTTCAGATGAATGAATTTTCCTATAGCATCACTCTTGCAGATATAGGAAATATGTGATTAAAATTGCATAAAAAGAAGTTAACCTAAATTTTTAATAGAACACATGTCAAATATTTTATATTAATTTCAGAAACTCTATATAAATCTTGATATTTTCCCCTGTAATTGATAAATCAGCAAAGTTCATTTACCAAACACACAAAATATGATGCTTTATTCCTTTTCTTGGGATATTTTTTGAGAACTTGAGACCTCTCAATTTTCCATAGGTCACAATAGAATTGGGAGAAGTTTTTTTCCAACTAAATCTCTAATAAAATATCAAGGAACTCATACAACTCAACAGCAAAAGACAAAGAACTCAATTTAAAAATGGGCAAAGTGTTTGAATAGATATTTTCCCCCAAGAAAATATACAAATGGTCAATCATTACATGAAAAGATGCTCAACATTACTAATCATAAGGGAAATGCAAATCAAAACCACAATGAGATAACATCTCACACCTGCTAGTATATCTATTATTAAAAAAAAAAAAAGATACACTAAAGATATGCTGGTGAGAATGTGAAGAAAAGTGAAAAGTGACCTCTTTTATATTGTCAGTGGAAATGCAAACTGGTGCAGCCCTATGGAAAAGAGTATGAGGATTACTCAAAACTTAAAAATAGAATTACCACATTATCCAACACTTCTGGTTGTATATCCAAAAAATCCAAAATCATACTTCTGATTGTACATGCCAAAAATACATAATCACTGTCTAGAAGAGTTTATATGTACTCCTATGGTTATTGTTGCATTACTCATGATAGCCAAGCTATAAAAAACATCTAAGTGTCTGTCAGTAGATGAATAGATAAAGAAAATGTCACACATACACACACACACACACAAATACACACACACACCATAGATTATTGCACAACCTTATAAAAGAATGAATTCCTGCCATTTGCAACAACATAGATAAATCTGGAGAGCATTATGCTAAATTAAATATCAAGGTAGGGAAAGAAAATACTGCATGACCGAAACCGGTTTGGCTCAGTGGATAGAGTGTCGGCCTGTGGACTGAAAGGTCCCAGGTTCGATTCCGGTTAAGGGCATGTACCTTGGTTGGGGCACATCCTCAGTAGAGAGTGTGCAAGAGGCAGCTGATCGATGATTCTCTCTCATCGATGTTTCTAACTCTCTATTTCTCTCACTTCCTCTCTGTAAAAAATCAATAAATATATTAAAAAAGAAAATACTGCATGGTGATTACTCATTATATGTGTGGAAACTTTAAAAACAAACAAACAATGAAACAACAACAAACATTGAACTCATAGAAACAGAGAATAAATTAGTGGTTTCTAGGAGCTGGGTGTGGAGACAATAGGGAGAGATTGGTAGAAGGGCACAACCTTTCAGCTATAAGAAGAACAAAGCCTGGGGATCTACTTGATAACCTTAGTAGATAATACTGTATACTATGATTGAAATTTGCTAAGAGAGCAAAAGTAAAGTGTTTTACACACACACAAAAAGTAAATACGTAAAGTGATGAATGTTTTAATTAACTTGGTAGAAATCATTCACAGTGTGTTACTATATTAAATCATGTTGTCCTCTTTTTAGTACAATTTTATTTGTCACTCATAACCCTGCAAATAAAAAAATAGATTTGTCTGCAAAATCACTAAATTTAAGCATTTCCTACTTTCATATAGTTTGTTTTTATGTATACTACCTTATTTTGGTGAATTATGTATTTGACACATGGGGTAAGGGTAGGCAGTTAAACCACATGTCATCTCTTTTTCACCATTTCAGACTTCAAAAGAAAATTTAAATTATATTTCTAACAGTTCTCTCAGTAATGTTTTGTTGTTGTTAATCCTCACCTGAGGATATATATTTCCATTTATTTTTTTCAGATAGTGGAAGGGAGGAAGGAAGCAGGAGAGAGGAAGAATCACTGATATGAAAGAGACACATCAGTTGGTTGCCTCCAATGCATGAAAGAGACACATCAGGTTGCACCTGCTTGGAGCCTGGGAGCAAATCTGCAATCCAGGTAAGTTCCCTTGACCAGTAATGGAACCTGCAACCTTTTGGTGCATGGGCCGATGCTCTAACCACTGATCAACACCAGACAGGGCATCTTTTAGTAATTTTTAACTTTAAAAAACTTAATTAATAATTTAGTTTAATAAAACATTTTTTAAAAAGGCTTTAGTAACCAGTACTGATACAGACAATAATTTTATTTTAATAGACTTAAAAATATTATCTCCCCACAATCAAAAGTAATCCGATCAAAACTGGAAAAAATGGGCTGCATTCTATAGTTTAGATGATATTCAAAATGGAGCATGAGTGACAGATATTTAGTAACATTTACCAACATATGAAGAGAATTGCATTTTGTCAAGGCACATTTGACATGTCAAAATACATTGCTTTTCCTTTAAGTAACATGATATTAAAATATTTTAAATATTTTTATTGATGAGAGAGAGAGAGAGAGAGAGAGAGAGAGAGAGAGAGAGAGAGAGATCAATGATGAGAGAGAATCATTGATCAGCCATCACCTGCATGGTTCCTAATGGGAATCAAGACCATGACCAGGACATATGTCCTGACCATGAATCGAACCATGACCTCCTGGTTCATAGGTTAACACTAAACCACTGAGCACCCATAACAGCTGTGCATGACACTTAAATCTTAATGCACAAAAAGCAATCAATAATTTGAGCTAGTATTAGAGTTTATCATTTCCTTCACTAAAAATATTTTTAGGTAATTATGCCTTCGCCATGGTATTTTACCAATTGAGGACATCATCTAGTGACTAGTCAAAAAGGACACTGGCTGGTTTAGATTAGGTTATCATATTAATTTATAGCTTTTTCAGTATATCATTGCTTATCGGTAGGTGTTGGCAGGGATGCTGTTGCTGATGGTAACATTTTTTTGTTACAAGTTTCTCTGTTCACAGGGCATATTGTTCCATTAAGACCTCATAACTCTGAGAAATAGGTATTTGGGCCTCTCATAAATGACCAACTTCAGCTAAGAGAGATTAAATAATGTAACCAAAATAACATGGTAAGAGGGAGCTCAAGCCAGAATTGGAACCTCGGTTATATTGGGGACACGAGGACTGAAAAAAAAAATGCTACAGCAGGGGCCCACGAGAGAAAACTGGTAGGAAAAACTATGCAATTGGTCAATTTTTCCAACTAACTTTGCAACAGAACAAATGGTACCTGGGTTCCCATTTTAAATTGCTTCACTCATGAGTCAATTCACATTGTGTAAATGGTCTGTGACTCTATAACCTAGAGTTCACTGTCTGCGGATATCCAACTGCTCGATCCAATTGCTCTACCATCACAATGTGTAAATCAACATGACTGCTCCCAAGAAACCAGGTTTAGCCATCATTTCATTTCATCAATTCATTTGTACACCTACAGATCCTTCTTCAAATATTTGAGTTCCTAGTAAATGTCAGGCACTTGGGCACACTGTGTTTTGCCCTGGAGGAATGTAACTCACCTTAGCTGGGGCAACAGTCCAGATCACAATCCCGGGCAAACACAGACCTCATACTCCGCATGTCCAGGTGGTGTTCAAACACCTCTTCTGTGCATGAAAGGTCAATTCAACAAAGTCCTCATCTTGCAAAATATTTGTCTGTCAAGTGTAAGCTCTTGAGAAAGTCAGCTCTCTCTTCCAGGCATCGTTACAACCAATGGAATTCTTCAGCCACAATTCCACATAATGCTTTCCTGATAAGTGAAAACAACGTTTTAAATATAAATTAGTCCCTCTTAACCCACAAAGATTTATGGAGCTCATTAAAAAGAGAAAAATCTATAGGAAACATTTCCAGATTTCTCAGCCATTAAAAATACCTTTCAACTTACTAAGTGAGAAATAAAAACCAACCACAAAAG
Source organism: Vespertilio murinus (assembly GCA_963924515.1). Classification (NCBI taxonomy): domain Eukaryota; kingdom Metazoa; phylum Chordata; class Mammalia; order Chiroptera; family Vespertilionidae; genus Vespertilio; species Vespertilio murinus. The sequence continues at coordinate 11,695,740 of OZ004714.1, forward strand.
AGAAAGGATTGATTTTTTTAAATTATGATGCATTTTTTTTTTGTTTTTACTTTATAATAGCATTAAACATTCGGGCTTCCCAAAGTTACATAATGTGTTGCCTAAATTCAACATCGGAACCTGTGAAACCCAATTTCACTATTAACCACAGTCCTGCCTTTTCACTTCTCTTTTGAAGGGAAGAATGAACTAGAATGGGTAAACAATCCCTGGAGTGTTAAACTTTAGGATTGTTGTCACAGCCATTTCTCCCACGGAAAGGTCAACATGTGACAACTGTGCAGAACCCCTCAGGACAAGGAGCTGAGTGTAAGCTCTTAAATGTATGCACAGTCAGGAGAATATATATTACATAAGTGTAAGCTGGCCAATGCTGTGGTTTCTTTTTTGCCTTCTGAAAATAACACAACACTGCATGAGAAAAAGCAAAGGGTAGAAGTCACTTCTTGCATACTGATTTCTTACCTTCCAAGTCTGGTTAGAAAATCAATTGTTTTTTACCTGTGTTCATCCCTCCCCTCCACCACTGAGACATTTACTGTATTCTTCCTAACCTTGAAGTTATTCCATAAAAACGAGAAAAGCTAACAAAGAAACCTAAACAAATTAAAGAGAACCTATTTCCTGACGTGCAAATGTGATTTAGTGTAGCCCCACTGAGCTCTTATGTTTCATTATTATTAAAAATGTCAAGCAATATTTCCATGCTGGGAGTGGGGGTTCTACTCCCATTTTTCAATCTTACTCAACACCCTTTACTGCATAATTTATAAGGTGCGGCACAGCCGTTGTTTGTTGATTTTTAAAACTACAAACCATGAACCCCACGGTGGCATTTTGCTAAGTGGTTTGCATATATTGGCTTTGGAACATTTATAGAATAAGAGTATGTAATGAGAAACCAGCCCCCTTTTTGGATGATTATTCTCTTGTGTGGAAGCTTCAGAAATAAAAACAATCTGTCCTCAATGGATTGGAACAAGTGAGTCCTCCCCTTTTTCAATGCATAAGCTGTCCTTCCCTCTTGGGTGGTACAATCCTCAAACTACTTCAACAGTCAAACACTCTCACTCCTCACCAGCACCCTCCCCTTTTACTGAGAAACCCATTGATTAGGGGTTAGGTGGCAAGAACTTGCTGAAAGCATGAGTGGTGTGTTAAATTATCTGCTTCCCCCCTTACCCTCTGGGGTTCTGTGAGCTTAATAAACTTGTCATGTGTGTTTTCAGTGTGAAAAGGCTTCTGAAAAAACAATTTCCTTTGTAATAGGAAATATTTGGAGGGTACTCATGGGAGAAATGAAACAAGGTATTTGGGGAAAACAAGAGAATTGGGGACATGAGTTTTATAAATATATTTTAAAGCAGTTGTGTCAGAATAATAGATTAATTTGGCCAAGTTTTCCGGTCATGGTGGATAGGGTAGTTGTAAGAATCTGAAGGGATAATAATGGTCCAAGATGAGTGTTCAGTAAATGTCTGGTATTATTATTGTCTCCATTTACATAATGGTCACTGTAAATACATGAAGAGGGGTTGGAATCGAATTTCTTTAAGATGAACCCCTATGAATTACAAAATATGTAAAAAAATAGAGATTTAGATTCTAGGATCAAACCAGAAATCAAAAGTCAAAATGAGAAATGATACTTTATATACAATAAGATTGCTGTAATAAAAAAGACCAAAAAAAGTTTTGTTGAGTATGTGGAGAGGTTAAACACACATCCATTGCTAGTGGGATTCTAAAATGGTATGACCACTTTAGAAAAGTTTGGTAGTTCCTTACAATGTTAAACATAGAGTTACCATATGACCAAGCCATTCCACTTCCAGGAATATATTCAAGACATAAGAAAACCTATGTCTATAAAACACTTGTATATGAATATTCATAATAGCATTATTTATAATAGCCCCAAAGTGGAAACAACCAAAATGTTCAAATGATAATGAATAAACAAAATGGGTATATTCGTATGATGGCCTATTATTTGGCCACCAAATGAGAATAGTGCTGAAGGTGCAATTGAACATCTACTGGGCTTTGTAGCTATATTTGCAGAATCAAAGAAAAGTGACCATTAAGCATTAGCATCTTGAAATGCAAGCTTCCCTGGCAAATGAATCACAAGTGTTTATCACAGCTAAACACCAATTACTAAAATCTGGAACAGAGAAAATTAATGAGCAAATATAAGGTCAATCACTTATTATCAGAGAGATAGTTGTTAAATTAAAATCATAAATGGCCATTGTTAAATTTAAAGGGGCTTTGTGTTTCTTCTCTTGTATATTAATTTCATACATTTCACAGTGGGAACCCAATTAGTTTCTATTTTTATAGTTAATCCAAAAATATCAGATAATTAGCTTTAAAAATGATCCAGCCAGATCCCTAATACATTAATTTATGAAACACTTTTCTCTCATTTATTAATTTATTACATGTTATTTTAATCTATAGAAATTGACTGAGGTTTGATATTTATTTGCAACATTTTAAAATCCCTGCCTAATGATAAACTAGGTATATTTTTCCTTCAATTAAGACTTGGGAATCACCAAAGATCATGATTCCAGTGCTGCTGGCTTTGCAACAAGATGGCGGCAGAGGTAAACGCCTAGCTGCAGCTGCACTCAACAATTTCAAAAAATACAACTAAAATATAGAGTGGACACTATCCAGAACTACAGGAAAGTTGACTGACTGGAAATTCTACAACTAGAAGGAAAGAGAAAACCAGAAGGAAAACCAGAGGAGCTGTAAAAGCCTAAGGTACGGAGACACGGTGTGCGCCCCGGGAGAGGACAGAGCCGGAGAGGAGGGGCGGCTGAGTGCCTGGCTGGCGTTCCCCAGCGGGAAGGAGATAAAAGCTCCGGACTGTGCTGAACCCCAACTCCGACTGCACTGAACCCCAGTTCTGGGCGAGACCCTGGGGTCCAGGCTCATACAGAGGGAATCTGGACTGTAAGGCGAAGCTCAGCGGAGTGGCTAAAAGGGAGGGACTGTTCGCTGAGCTGCTGAATTGCCCCAGCGGGAAGGACTCAAAAGCTCAGGACTGTGCTGAGCCCCAGTTCTGACTGCACTGATCCCCAGTCCTGGGCAAGACCCTCGGGCCCCAGCCTCATACAGAGGGAATCTGGGCTGTAAGGCAGAAGCTCAGGGAAAGCTGCAAAAAGCAGAGCCCCTGAGTCGCGCACATTGCGCGCACAGAGGACAGACTGTTGTTTGGGCCATGAGATCGCCCTAGCGAGAAGGAGACATAAGCTCCGGACTGTGCTTAACCCCACTTCCAACTGCTCTGAACCCCAGTTGTGGGCTTGTTCGGGGAGAGACTACACTGTCTGGTAGCGGGCGAAGCTCTAGGGCGCCTTTCTCTCAGAGGTGCTTGCAGCGAGTACCAAAGGACACTGAGGAGCACTGAGACTCAGGAACCTCAGAGGGCGGGGCTAACCGGAAGCCAAGGCTGTAGGCTCCACCCTGAGACTCCGCCCCTTCCAAGCTGAAATCAGAGAGGCTTTTGCAGGTTCCCAAGTCTAGTGGAATAAGGTTGTCTCCTGGCATAGACACAGCTGATCCTCCCAACCTACCAACCCAGGGAAGCAGCAAAAATGTTGAAACGAGGAAACAGATCACAAACGAAAGAAATGGAGGACAAAAAGCGACTGGATATAGAGTTCAAAACCACGCTTATAAGGATGTTCAACAATCTCTTAGAAAAGGCCGATAAAATAAATGAGACCTATGAGGATATGAAAAGGGATCAACTAGAAATAAAGAATACATTCTCTGAAATAAAAAATATTATACAGAGTCCTAAAAACAGATTGGAAGATTGCAAGAATCAAGTCCAAGATTTGGAACACAAAGAGCCAGAGGACACTCCTCCACAGAAGCAAGAAGACAAGAGAATCCAGAAAGTTGAAGATAATGTAAGAAACCTCTGGGACAACTTCAAGCGAACCAACATCAGAATTATGGGCATCCCAGAAGATGACAGAGAGCAAGATACCGAAAACATATTAAAAGAAATAGTGACAGAAAACTTCCCCCACCTGGTGAAAGAAATAGACTTACACGTCCAGGAAGCACACAGAACCCCAAACAAAAGGAATCCAAAAAGAACCACACCAAGACACATCATAATTAAAATTCCAAGAGCTAAAGACAAAGAGAGAATATTAAAAGCAGCAAGACAAAAGCAGGTAGTTACCTATAAAGGGGCACCCATAAGACTGTCAGCTGATTTCTCAACAGAAACCATGCAGGCCAGACGGGAATGGCAAGAAATATTCAAGGTGATGAATAACAAGAACCTACAACCAAAAATACTCTACCCAGCAAAGCTATCACTCAGAATTGAAGGCCAGATAAAGAGCTTCACAAATAAATTTAAGCTAAAGGAGTTCATCACTGCCAAGCCAGAACTATATGAATTGCTAAAAGGGGTTCTTTAGGAAGAGGAAGAAAATAAAGATAAAAATTATGAACAAACACGTAACTATCAACAAGTGAGTCTAAAAACCAAGGGAAGTAAAAATCCTGATGAACAATATTAACTGTTGAATATAATAGATTCAGAGGTATGGAAGGGGAGTGGACTGATGATTCTCGGGGAAATGGGGAGTGGGGCGGGGCGGGAAGAGACTGAATATAAACTGCACATATGGATGAGGACAATGGGGGATGGGGAAAGGGCAGAGAGTTGAATGGAAACTTGGTGGAGGGGAGCAATGGAGGGGGGGGGGAATGAGGAACATTTGTAATAATATGAACAATAAAGATTTATTTAAAAAAAATAAAAAAACAAAAAACAACAAAAAAAAAGACTTGGTAAATACTAGTATTACTGAACTGTCTAATCCTAAAATGAAAATGCAAATTACATCAGTGGAAATCACTTTGTAGCTCTTCTATATAGTTATTAAAATAATGTTCAGGTAGCATTTTTAGCTTTCTTAACAATATGTATAATTAAGCAAAGTTTACTGCCTTTTATTGACATTTGAAGGTGTAAATAAAGCATTGTGTGGCATTCCTTTGACTTATCAGTGAATTTATTAGCTCCTGTGATATCACTACTACCTCTGTTCCACTTCTAAATATACATTTTTTGTTTAAGGGTAAGGAGATCAAATCTCTTTAACTTCCTATTGGTAGAAGGCAAATAGCAGAGGGTCCCTGTCATCTCTGTAAGCAAAAAAAGCTCAATTTTCAGTGTTGTTTTCATTTGTACCAGATAAAAGATAAATGGTTCCACTTGGCTACTCTGATTAACATATCTTCAATATATAAACCTGACATACTCTCAGGAATCACCAGGTTTCCTCAGGCTGAGAAGCCACAGGGTATTCTTTGGTGCTTCTTTTTTTTTTTTTTTTTTCCCATAATCATACATACCCTGTTTCCCCGAAAATAAGACAGCATCTTATATTAATTTTTGCTCCCAAAGATGCGCTAGGTCTTATTTTCAGTGGATGTCTTATTTTTCCATGAAGAAGAATATGGTACACATCTATTGTTAAATGAAAATAAAGGACATTTATTACCTGTATACATTACAGTAGTATGGTAGTTGTCAACACAAACCAGACAAACTGTGAATCCTTAAGTATCAAGAATTTACTCATTTATTCAATGACAATCATGTCATCATCTTCTGGAACATCATTATAACAATCCAATTCCTGAATTTCCTGGTGAATTTCTTGTGTCTCCATTTCTTTCAGAATCAGTGGACCAAATCTCTCATGTTTAGCAATAGCATTGTCTTTAAATGAGTACTTCTTGTCAAGGTAGCCTGCTCGCAGTGCATTTGCAATGCAACTGTCAGTGATTTTCTCCCATGAATTCTTCACCCAAGTCACAACTTCTTGCATTTTAGGTTTCACAAAGTTTCCACGCTTATTTCTCTCCATTCACACAGCAGTGACATCAGGACTCCGCATAATGGTCACTGGTTGCTAGATGCTAGTCGGGGTGGCCCTAGCGACCAGTTTACGGTAAATTAATTTTCATTCTGAGACAGAGCCTGGGGGCCTTATTTTCGGGGGATGTCTTATATTTCACTCAGAAGGAAACCTGTAAGTAAGTCTTATTTTCTGAGGATGTTTTATTTTCAGGGAAACATGGTAACATTGGACTCCATATTGGTAGGTAGTATAAGAAAAGCTAATGTTGAGAACCAAAAGTCTATGTCTGGACCACATTGTGCTGCCATTACTGTTGATGTCATTACAGAGCCAGCCTGGGACAGATAACACAGTAGATCTTTTACTGCCCTTGTACCCAACTCTTGCTTCCACCTCCTTGCCCACCACGCCATGTACCCGCTGCCGTCCTCTCCTTCTCAGGAGCCCCACTTCTATTCTCCCTCTAGGCTTTTGGTACTCGCTCTCAGCACTGTCTCCACTTTCTCTGTATCTTGATGTTGTATTAGGCTTTCACACCAAAGGGTCAAGACTAATAACAAACATGCTAGAAGGAGACATGCTTCCTAGTGATTCCAGGAGACTTTGGTGTTATTCAGTTTTAGGACCCTGGGGAAGTCACTTCACCTCTCTAAGCTTTAGTTATACCATCTCCAAAGTAAATATAATCATCTTTCAGGAATACTTTGAGAATTAAATATGCTATATAAAAACATGACACATAACCAGTGGCATGATAATATTTTTGATTCCCCAGTACTGACATTCTTTTGCAGAAAACAAACAAAAAGGGGTTTGGGTATAAAAAGTCAGTTCAACTCACTGTCAGGTAATGTAAGTATTACTAAAGGACAAAGGAAGAAGCCACTTGATGTCTGGGACAGATTCTGAGACCTCTGCTTTAAAAATTTCAGTTACATTTTTTCAGATGAGAGGTGGTATGGTGTGGGGGTAAGACCCCAGGTGTATTTTTTTTTTTTTAAAAAAAAGAAAGCTGACAATCTTGACTGTGGTATTATCACCTGAGCTTCCTTGAATAAGTTACTTATTTTATCTGTAAAACATAAATAATAAAATACCTACTTCATGGATGTGTATGTATGTATGTATGTGTGTGTAAATTAAATTAAACCCATTTAAGTGTGTATCTCATTGCCTGGTTTGTATGAAAAACATTATTTTTATTTTTCAATGGGGATGATACAGATAATGATGGTGGATGGTAATAATGAGGTTGGCGATGATGATGTCATGGAGGGAAAATACAAAGGATTTCAAGAAGGCTTAACTGTCCTTATAAAGTTTTCCATGAAGGAGATTATTTTTACCATTGCTATGGACCTTTAATAGGGTCATAGGTACAATACACACCGGGTAAATTTACTCTCTACTGCAGGAGAACTGGATGCATCTCCTGTCAACACAACATGAGTTAAATATGAGGAAGGGTTATCAGAGTAATCCACTGAGGGGAAAGCTAGCTAGACTGCTTGCTTTCCTTCGGTGCTCCAGGTACTGATGGCTTCGGCATAAATACAGTCAAGGGGAACTTCAAATATTTACTGTGGTCCTGCGAGACTCCACCTGAAATTAAATCCTGGAGAAATGACAGTGCAGAGGACAAAGCAGTTGGCTGTTTACAGTAGTTCTTTTAAAAGCAATTCATCTACAGGAAGGGCAGTAGTTCTTTTAAAAGCAAATCATCTACAGATGTTCAGAGCAGACCGATGATTACAGGATGTAAATATTAACTTCAGATACATAGTACAGTTATTTCTGTCCATCTCAGGAGCCTGTGTCATTCCTGTAGAGCCCATAAAGCATCACCTGCTCTTTCAGCCCATGGCAGATTTCTACCAGACCCCACTTGGTGTGGCAGCCCAAGCTACCCACCTGTGACTCTTCAAATTCCAGTAATATAACTGGAAAAGTATGAGTCGCTAGAATTGATATGTTGCATTTCATTTCATTCCCTTCACCTTAACCAGGTATGTGTCTTGCCTAAATATTAGTAACTATATATTTGCAATAACTTGTATTCGCTCTGTCCTAAGATGACAGTTTTAAATTAGATTTTTTTCCTTCATGAAAATGTTTACAAATTGAGCAATTATGTATGTTGGAGATTCTTTTCATGTACCTGGAATCTTTCCAAGCCTCAGAGAAAATCATCTATTGGGAAAATCTTCTAGCCTCTAACTGAAAGTAAGAATCACCTGGACAGTCAACACCGAATCCCCTGTCTGACCTTTAGGTGGGCATCCTGTGATATGTAGCTCTTGGAGCTAGGCTAGCCTTGCCTAAGAATATTTCTTCTGCTAATAATAGTATTATACTTTCATTACAACTTTATTTACTTTCAGAGGAAATGTATACAAACCAATTTCAAAGTTCCCAGGGAATATTATGGTGTCCAAACATAATATTTTAGGAAAAAAATAATGATAATATGGGAACAAATTTATTTTGTTTCCTCAGAAGAGTATAAAAACTAGACCAAGGCAAACAAGCCATTTGCTCCTCCTAAGTTTCCCACCAGGCACCGCCTGCCTCTGATGCGTTATTAGAGAGGTCAGGGGAAAGGAGGTGATAAAACGCCTACTCACCGCAGACTGATACCCTAATAGTAGCAACCTATTAACTTGGCTAGTATCACAAGATTCTTTGAGTGATTAAAAACAAGGACTTGGTGCTTTTAGACATTTACATTAAAAAGGTGAAATTTACCTTAAGCAAAAGTGAAATTTAGCACCAAGGCTGAGACCATGGTTCTCTGCAGTGGTGGTTTGTATTGATTACTGTACAAGGAAAACCAGCTGAGAAGGGTGTTAGAGTTAAAATCCAGCCTGCACTCCATGCACTGAGTACTATGTCCATAGGATAACATCTGGCTAGAGGAGGTGCCCTTTTAAAATTTAAAGATAATGTAGGAGCTAGTTCAGAATCTGGGTCAATGGACTCCGTTCCAAAGTCAATTCCTACTTTAAATTGATAAATTTTAAATAAATATTCTTTTTTAGAAATGTTTTTATTGATTATTGGAGTGAGATAGAGAAGAAGGGAGAACGAGAGAGAGAGAGAGAGAGAGAGAGAGAGAGAGAGAGAGAGAGAGAGAGAGAGATTAAAGCATCAATGAGAGAAAAACATGGATCTGCTGCTTCCTGCACTCCCTCTACTGGGGATCAAGCCTGCAACTCTTGGTACAGGGGTCTAGGCTCAACCACTGAGCAACACTGGTGGGCTACATTAATATTATTTAATACTCTGTGTGTGTGTGTGTGTGCGTGTGTGTGTGTGTGCGTGTGTGTGTGTGTGTGTGTGTGTTGTACCTGGCTTGTGGGTGTGAAAAATATTAATCACAAAGAAAGGGTAATTTGATAAATTCAAGGAATACTAAAGCAGAATTTCACATAAAATAGAGCCATTATATCCTCATATCCTCTCTCTTCTCTCTTCTCTTCTCTTCTCTTCTCTTCTCTTCTCTTCTCTTCTCTTCTCTTCTCTTCTCTTCTCTTCTCTTCTCTTCTCTTCTTTCTCTCTCTCTCTCTCTCTCTCTCTCTCTCTCTCTCTCTCTCTCTCTCTTCCTCCCTTTCTTCCTCCTTCCCTCCCTCCCTCATATACTTCACTCTAGATATTAGCTTCATCTTTCTCTCATTTCAAAGACTTTCCCCACATATTCAAAACTTAAGACTACAAGTGCACTCCAAGTTCACAGTGTACAGCTTCCTTCCAGACAGACACAAGTCTTTCTTTATTCTATGTCCCCAATCTCAGGGAAGAAACTCATTGGCTAAATTTGCATGTATTAGTTTGCTAAGACTTCTGTAACAAAGTACCACAAATTAGGTGGCTTAAAACACAGAAATGAACTGCTCACGGTTGTAGGGGCTAGAAATCCACAATCATTTCTTTGCAGGCTTGGTTCCTTCTGACAGCACTAGGGAAGGATTGGCTCCAGGCTTCTGTCCTCAATTTGTGGGTGGCTGTCTTCTCCCTGTGCCTCTTCTATGATCATCCGTCTATTCAGGCCACTCCCATGTCCTAATTCCCCCTTCTTATAAGTAATATCAGTCCTATTGGGTTATGACCTAGTCGAATGGCCTCACTTTAACTTGATTAGTTCTATAAAGATTCTATCTCCAAATGAAGCCACACCTTGCAGTACAAGGAGGTAAGGGCTTCAAATCATGAATCTCAGGGGGATACAACACAACTCATAACACATGTTCAGAAGCAAACTTTGCACAACTCCCATGAGTATTATTGGCTACCACCTCACAATAACTCCTATCTCGGAGTTCCAAACAGAAGCTGCCTTGCTTGCAACATTACTCTTTATCACCAAAGGACTGGGTCAGTCACAGAAAAAGTGGCTGACTTGGAGGCACAAAAGCCCAGCTCCTGGCCTCAAGGTTGGGCCAACAGTATGTTACCATGTAGGCTCTAGAGTTTCTCATGGGTTCTGACTGTGATTTGGTGGCATCTTTAAGAGTTTTGTGCACTTAGTTCAACTTATTTACTCAACTGCAAACTCCTTTCTTTTATAATAATTATAAACTTACATAAAAACCATTAGCTAAAGCATTTTTTAAAAAATATATATATTTTCATTGATTTTTCTACAGAGAGGAAGGGAGGGGGATGAGAGTTAGAAACACCAATGAGAGAGAAACATTGACCAACCGCCTCCCGCACCCCCCCACCAGAGAGCGCCTCTGACTGGAATAGAACCCAGGACCCCTCATTCCACAGGATAATGCTCCATGCACTGAGCCAAACCAGTTAGGGCAGCAAAAGCACTTTTAAAACATTTACCCTTTTTATCCATTATGTCTTGTAGCACAAAGCTGAGTGCATTATTGGTAAGTACATATTTGGAAAGATATCTTGATAAGATGAGGCTTATCTTTATTTACACAAGGCACATTGAGCAAGGAAAGTAGGCAAAAACCACTGAAAACCAGGGCACTGGCTTTTATGAGATATGAATAGATTACTAAAGAATGAATAACACCCTAAGAAAAGGTATCAAGTGGGAGGTTAGAAATTTAAGATATTTGCCCCTCATCCATGGTTTTCCTTTCTGTAGTTTCAGTTCCCTGAGGTCAATCTCTATGCAAAAATATAAAATACAAAAATAAATAATTCATACATTTTAAATTGTGCACTGTCCCGAGTAGTGAGATGAAAATTGTCTCTGTCCCACTACTTCTGTCCTGGAATGTGAGTCCTCCCTTTGTCCAGTGTATCTGCACTGTCTATATACACTCCTCACTCATGAGTCACTTAGCCATATCCTTTATCAAATTGTCACTATATTGTAGTGCTGTGTTCATGTAACCCTTATTTTACTTAGGAATGACCCCAAAGTGTAAGAGTTGTGATGCTGGCAATTCAAATATACCAAAGTCAAATAGTAAAGTACGTCCTTTAAGTGAAAAGATATGTATGTATAGAAATAAACCCTATAGTATTTATAGGGTTTGGTGCTATCCTTGGTTTTAGACATCCACTGGGGATCTTGGAATGTATCACCCACAGATAAAGGAGACACAGTTTTTTGTAAGAGAAGGGACAGAGCTTTGTCAGCATAGAACACTACAATGTGATGAAGCTTAGGTTAGGAACAAAATTAGCCTCTCCTCCCTCTTCTCTGATTTGAGGGTATCATAGAGGACAAAAACTTTCAGGTGCTCAGGGGAGGTGTTTGCTTTTTTAACATGACAAAGGAAAAGTTTGCTTCAACACAGAATTTCATCTTTGTCAATTCAGGCATTGAAAATGGCTAGCATACTGGTTCACTAAGTGAAGTGATGCACATTTTGAATTTCTGAAGAGCTATGGAACGCATTTAAAAGATACAATAATCATAATCTGTATAACAAAATGCTACAAAAAGTCATTCCATGGAGATAACCTGTTTCAATGAACTAATTCTGAAAATTTATCATTACCATATTCATTGTTAGGATGGAAATAACACTTCCTGGGAGACTAAAAAGAGCTTATTGTCTGAAATAATATAATGTCTCTCCTATATGCTTGTCTGTATAAATCCCTGAATTTTATCTTGATGGTACTTTCTTACATTTGTGTTGGCCTTTATAATATAGAAAGCTTACCATCAGAGAACTTCTGTTTCCGGCCAAAACAAAGTGGCCTTCTTCCTTTACTCTGACTAAAGAGCCCTGGACACAACATAATGAGCAAGCACAGGGAGACCCTATAATATGAAAAAGAAGATAGATTGCCTAGGGAACACAAGACTTGAGGAACAACAGGGCAATGAGTTGCCTGTGTGTTCCTATTGCCTCCCATATATCCTGGACAGGGTACCGCAGTAGTCTCCAACCCAGCACTGCTATCAGGCACATAAGTATGTTTTAAAATTCTTCAAGAAAAGCCTATCTTCCCTATCAAAAGGACCAAAATATGAGTGGCCTAAAAAATTAACAAAAGGACCAGAAAATAGGTGGCCTAAAAAAAATAGCAATCGCCGAAACCGGTTTGGCTCAGTGTATAGAACTTTGGCCTGTGGACTGAAAGGTCCCAGGTTCGCTTCCCGTCAAGGGCAAGTACCTTGGTTGTGGGCACATCCCCAGTAGGGAGTGTGCAGGAGGCAGCTGATCAATGTCTCCCTCATCAATGTTTCTAACTTCCTATCCCTCTCTCTTCCTCTCTATAAAAATCAATAAAAACATATTTTTAAAAAATAGCAATCACCAAACTCTTCCAACCAAAGACCAACAGAAAAACCATATCCACATACCACGTCAATAATTTCAGTAAGCTGAGTTGGAACTGACCACCTCCAGAGAAGCATTCTGTGGAAGTAGGCAGTGGAGCCCCAGGTTCTCTGCCCACTGGTATCCAGGGTACTGAGCAGGAAGCTGATTAAATTAAAGTGGTATTTCTAATCCTTTGTCCCGGGAGTGTCTGTAGGGCTGAAGGAAGAGCTGATCTCTATCTCTTGCATAGTGGTAGTAGGGTGTGTTCAAATTTCCCTACAAGAATGTGCCAGCGGAGGCTAGCAGTAAGCCTAGCCTCCACTTCCACCAGATTTAACAAGGAGCTGAGAAATGAGGTTAGTTGGAGCTGTGTTACTCATCTTCCCCCTGAGTGTCAGTAAGTAAGGCTTATGTGGAGCTGAGCTTCTGTTCTCAACCTGCAGCAGCAGAGCGATACGAGTCACCTTTTGTTTCTTCCCTTCTTTGGTGTCAGTTCAGCACAGTATAGAACTGAAATTGATCCCATACTTTTACTAGGAAGGTATTAGTGAATAGAGGTGGTAGCAAAACTTCCACATAATCCATTTGCAACGAAGCAGCATTAACCAAACTATATATAACACAATAAAAAAGCACCGTGGTAGAGTGTTGGCCTTCAGACTGAAAGGTCCCAGGTTCAATTCCCGTCAAGGGCATGTACCTTGGTTGCGGGCACAATCCCAGTAGGGTGTGTGCAAGAGGCAGTCAGTCGATGATTCTCTTCGATGTTTCTAACTCTCTATCCCTCTCTCTTCTTCTCTGTAAAAGTCAATAAAATATATATTTTTTAAAAAATAAAAAGAAAGAAAAGAACACCAGAAAAGGCACAGTAGGAGTAAATATATTATCCTATATTTATATAAATATATTATCATATATATATGCTATTTCCCATGAGTTTCTTAAGTGATATATTATTACTAAAATAAAAATTATAATGCCATATTACATGTTGCTCAATGTATGTAGAGGGAATACTTATATTGAAAAAATGGAGATAGTAAAGGGACAAAAATAGAAACAAGACTGCTACATTTTAATCCAAGTGGTAAAAGCATATTCATTCTCATTTAAATCTTATGAAAAAAAATAAAGCCAAAATTATTGATCACCTCCAAAGATGAGCAAAGTTAGGCTTAAATATGTTTTGTACTTTTCAAAGCCACACACACACACACACACACACACACACAAATGAATATTTTCTGAATTACCAGAAATTCTATGTCAGTGGAATCTGAATACAAAGAAAAAATTTCCCCTTTTTAAGCTGAGCATGTAATAAATTCAGTAGTTTATTCAGGCTTTCTACTCAATCCTGATGAAGGAGCAGATTTACAATTCTGCCCCAGAATTATGGAGGAGCAAAGGCTGAGTGGAGGTGTGAGTTCACCCACATACACACACAACATCATACATATATACACATATTCACATCCCTCGGTTTATCTATATAGATGTTGTCTTGGAGATCTTTTCATCTTTATACATACATCTCCTTCAAACTTATTAATTGGCTACAAACTTGCTCTTTGTCTTCACGTATTTTAATCTGTTGTCTACTTCTCTGTAGTATAGTTATTAGAAAAGTCCAGTGATTACTGTGTAGATGACAAGAAGGCAAAAGACCCCACAGAAATGGTTGGAGGTGTAAAAAAAGAGCCTCGATCTCTCAGGGCCTCAAAGATCAAGGTAAAGAATTATAATTTTATTGAATATACAATACAATGATATCTGAGAAAATGTGTTCCTGTGTCTCACTAATATAATCAACCCTGCAATAAACATCTTTCTATAAATCTTTGTGCAAATGCGTCTTCAAGAACAATCGCTAGAAGTGAAATTATAGAGCCAAGCAATTGGCACATTTGTAAAGGTGATAGATATTGACCGATTGTTTTATGAAAATGTTGTGCAGAGATTCAGCTAACGTGTATGAGAGTCCACATCCAAGTATAGCTACCTCATTATTATAAATGACTTTGGCAATTGTGAACTGCGAGGGAGAAAAACAATGAAATGGAATTGCTCCTCCTATATTCAGCATGTATTATAAAAATTGTATGTTGTCAAAACTCTCCTGGAAACTCTCCTGAGTCAACCATGATACACCACATACGCCACTGGAAATGCACAGCCCTGCATGATAACATATATGCACTCCAAAGTAAAAACCACTGAACCAGATGAGAGGAAGGAGCACAAAAGTCCCCATGCTGATGTCAGGGAACACAAGCCATTCTGTCATTTAAAAATATATAAATAAAATAAGATAAAATAAATCAAAACCCTGACGTTTTTCCTTCACCAATGTATCTCCCACACCCTAATTATGTCCACATGAAAAGTAACCCACATTCTACTCCTACATGGGATACCACAGCACCTTGAAAACGCCTGTATAATTAAAATTTACCATGCATGACATCCTTACTACAGTCTGTGCCTCACAGATCCAGAGACAGAGAAGCATCAATCAGACCATCAAACCTCAGAGGGAAGGGTGGGAGTAGTGAAGAGAGATCAACCAAAATACTTGTACGCATGCATATAAGCCTAACCAATGGACACAGACACCAAGGGGGCCAGGGTGTGAGTGTTGGGGGGCGGAGATACAAACACATATTTAATACCTCAATCAATAAAGAATTTTTTTAAAAAAATTATGCATCACATTAAATTCACCCTGTAGCTCATGGTGATACAGGGTCTTTTTTGCTCTGGGCAACTGCTGGGATTATAATGAGCTTCACCTCTATTCCCTCCAACCAGGAGAAAACATCACATAAGCCCCTCCATGAAAGAGATGCAGGTCTGTGGGAGGCTCATTGGTCGACCAGGAGGATGTTCATTAAGCAGAGTCCCAAAAAGGTGGCTGTTAATAAAGCTGCATTTCAGAGGGACAGGAGTGGGGCTGGAGAGGTGATTATTCATTCCCTTAATCACATGGACTCCATCTCCTGCCTAGGGCTCCCAACATAAGTGTATGGCCAATTGAAGGCAGCAGTACACAGTAGGAAAAGTATATCTCCGTTATTAATCTTTGGGTTACCAATGTGATTGTTGCTAATTCGTTTTATTTTATAATGTTCCTAAACGTAAGAGTGAAACCTTTCACAAAAACCATTCTCTCTTCCACACATGAATGCATTCTTTCATGTACTTTTATTTAGTTTATTTTTTATTTTGTTAGTTGTTCTTTAAAATGTTCATGTAAAATCAATTTTATATACTTTGTTCAGGTAAAACAAAAAAACAAAAGAATAAAAACCTAAAAACCCAACAGCAGAAAAAGCCAAATGCCCAATAAGAACTTGACATTCACACCGCTAATGTGATCCATTTAAACATTATACAGTGTGAATGGAGCTGAGTTAATGATTATTGGGGGCAAGATATGGCAAATATTCTTCACCTTGTAGCAATTCTACAATACCAGTTCTCTCATTCTTATGACTATTTTATAAGTGAAGCAAATGAACCCCAGGAAGCTTAAGATAAACATTCACGGTTAGCAAATTTAAAATCACAGATTTGAGTTTAAAATGGATTTAAACTCAAGTCTGTGATTTCTAAAGTGTACACTCTTTCAACTCCTACATATCACCCCCAAAATACAAATTTAGGAATCATGTCTTCTGCAGTGCTACTGGGTTTGTTTTTGTTTTTTGCTTTGGATCAGAAGTAGGCGTAATATAGCTAATCTAGCATCTCATAAATAGAACTAGATTTCACTCAATTGTGAGTAATATAAGGGGAAGAACCACCTGCCTATAACTGTATGGCTTTTAAATTTTTCACATAAATTTCATGACAGTTCATAAGGAAAACAGAACAGAATCTTACACCCCATTTTTATTAAAACAGGAAAACAGCAATCCAATGAACTCCTGAATATTAAAGGTGAGTTAATAGAAGGGCCAGCCTGGTAACCAGACCTCCTACCTCCAAATGCAGATCCCTTCCCAAGGCATGCTGCTGCTCAGACTCCTGCAGATACTGACATTTCTGACACTAGGTCCTTTTTTTTTTCTCCTCAAAGAAGCTCATTTGTCTCCTTCACTCAAGATAGAAGGTGGGAGGTCAACGTGTTCCACCACCAGGTTCACAAGCTGGTGATCCACCCTGGATCCAGCCCCTGCTGTCTCCTCCTCTCAATCCCTCCTGCCCAGAAAAGGGCCCTGGAGGAGTTCTGATGGGCCCATGCTGGGAGCTGGCTCAGGAAGCTTGGCTGCTTCCAGCTGCTCTGTAGGGACTAGTAGCAGAGAGAGAGGTTCCCACTGTGCCCTGTGTGAGCATTAATCTGTTTACGGTATGCAAGCTTAACCTGAAAAAATTGGTCTCTGGGTCTTGCAAGTCCCAGGGACATATATTTAGATAAATAAGCTAACATTTGTCAAGAGCTTTACAAAGTTCTACCACATCCTTAATTTCATTAAATTCTGAGCCAAACCCAAAATGTATATATACCTGCGTTTTGGTATAAGAGGAAACTGTTTAGTGATGAAATAACTTGAGTTGACTCCATTGGTGTCACTGAGCTTCTGGAACCCCCTACCATATCCCTCCATCTCACTTTCCCCCCTGTTTACTTAATGACTTTACACTCTGCCTAAGCCTCAGTGGCGGGAATTTCCCCAGGAAATTCAGAGATCTTACCTCCTGGTATTTCAGGCATCAGGTAGTGAGTAGCTCTTGAATACCACATGAGACCCCTCCCAGGATGGAGACATCTCTCAGGGATGAAGAGACTGGACCGCTCAAACATGGCCCCCTTTCTACTCTGTGGGAAGTAGGGGGAATAGGCTTTGTTTTCATGCTTAGTGAGTACCATGTGCACTCTGACTGGAACTTTCAATCTCATCTCCTTTCCACTTGCTAGCATAGGCCAGCGCCCCCTCATTGCCAAAGCACCAACTGACCTCCTTAATGTTAGTTCATTCTAGAAGCTTTCAGTTCCTAAGGAGTTTTTAAATTTATTTTTGCAGAGAGACGAACTTGTATTTGAGATGCAGAATGGAAGGGAGGTGATAGAGCAGTAGATCTGAGCTTACTGCTATGCTCTTTACAAGCAGGGGCTCAACCATGCAATTTAGTCTATTTGTAAGAGTCCTGAGACATCCAAGCAATTGCCAACCAAGCTGTCTGCCTTGACCTTCTATGTTTTGATCATTTCCATTATTCTACAATTTCTGACACCACTTCCTAGATTCCTATAAATTTTCTAGCTCTTTACTTTGTTAAAAAGACCAACTTCTCTTTCTGGCTTAGTGAATTTATTGCCATTGTCAATTCTTCAGGTTTGCCTCACCTCTGTCTGGGTATTTTCACTCTCACTACTCTATTCCAACAACTTTATATAAAATATTCCTTTGGTAAAATCTGATTTTAAAACACCTTAGCCAAAAAGAAAGAAACAAACAATGAGACTTGTAGAGAGTTATTCCCCCTCAGAAGAACTTACTTTCATTTAAGAAGTGACTGAGTTTGATTACATTAAAGAAGGGGAGAAAGAAAGGCAAGACAAAACTCAGTGAACACATAAGATGGATTGTCAGAATCTGAGTGGTGGAAAGAAAATTAGGGACAATAAAACTTATTTTCTTCAATTTTACCTATTGAGAAATGATGATGTCAATATAATTTAGATGGTATGGATTATGGACTTCATTAAGAATCATGAAAGTGATGAACACTTAGAAGAGATGCATATACATATAATTATAGACATATACATATAACTTCAGGAATACTTCCTAACCTACCAGTGGTACTCAGCTCATGGCTCAATGCAATTGCGGTTTGGGTCACACACTGGGTATTTAATTTAGAAAGCATGTTTACATGTCATAGAATCATCTTGAACTGCGTCTAATTGTTTCTTGCAAAGTAAATTAGTGTTTTTAACTATGGAATTTGCTGAATAAGTTTACATTGAATGTGTAGGAAAAATGACCAGTAGGAAATGTGCAGATATCTAAGTCAAATAAATAATCAAATTTATGGTGAAGCTATAAGTTGACATTCAATTCATTCATTTTCATGAAGTTAATAAAACCTTTTAATTAAATATATATACCAATCATCAAACAAAAGTAGTTTATCACATGGAGAATTCTATTTTTATTGTGCATAATATGATCTCCAGGTTAAGAGTTTTGATGATTCAGTTCAACTTCTCATCCCAAGATATTTGAAGTTGATAGATTATCAGGTTAGGTTTTCTATTAAACTCGCAAAGTGCAAACTAGAGAGAGAGAGAGAGAGAGAGAGAGAGAGAGAGAGAGAGAGAGAGAAGTACCTCCGTGCATGGGTGATAAATGATTGTGCATCTAAATTATCATTATAATTTTACAGAATCATGAAACATAGTTAATATAATTAATCATAAAAACATACCAGATCTTCTGAATAGAGTGAAAGGGGGGAAAAAGTAAACACAGCAATATTCCAAAACCTAATAAAGGGTGTTTAAAATGTTGCTTTAACATTATTGTTTTCGGGTGACTTTATATTCTCATGTAAAACCAGTCTCTTTATACTCCATAATATAATGTGTATTATAATTCTCACTAAGGCAGATTGATTTAGTGAGAAATCTGCAGAGATCGTCTAGAAGACAAATAAGGAAGAATATATTGACATATATTCTCAAAAACCAGGTTATTTTCATTTGTCTATTCCTAGGAATGTCTTCTCTAGGCTGGTAACAAAAGTACAAATCAGATATTATGTAGTAACAGCCTCATCCTGGGAGTCTTTCATTCTATTCTAACTTTTCTTGATTTCGTTTTACCAATCCAAATCAACTGGCTGTTGTAGCATGGTGTTTCTCAATTTCATCCTGTGATTTTAGATGATGATCTCCTTTTGACAGAAGATGTATGCAACTGGACAAGTGCCATTTCACCAACTGGCTTCTCCAAAGTATATTTAGAAACCCGTCATGCCTTTTAACATTTCCTTCAATCCTCCTATTTCTTTGTCTTCTACTTCTATAGCAAATTGGTATTTTCCTTTTTCTTCTCCCAAGACACAATCTTCATTCACAGCTGCTTTTTAAAAACTGTCATTGCTTCCTTGTTTGCTTTGCTAATGTTTCCTTTTGGTGCTGGATAATTTCCTTTTGCCATTTATGTTATTATGTTTCCACAATAATTTTAGCCATCTGTTCTTAATATTGAGTTTCTGCTTCCTAAGACATAAAGCATCAAGTACTAATCTTGCTATAGTTGATCATATTATATAACACAGTTATTCTATATAACATTGTGTTGTATCATTGAAAATAGTGAAGAAAGTAGAACTTGCATAAGTTCTACTTTCAATGCATGTGCATACATTTCAACATATATGTATAGACCAATATTTGAGGGGATATATGTGTTAATTACTAGATGGGAAGAATGCTTTCATAATGTGTATGTTTAGCAGATCATCACAATGCATTCTTTAAATATATTATAATTTTATTTGCAGTTATATCTCAATAAAGCTGTTGTGGAGGAGAGAATTTAAGTGGACCAAAGACCAGTTTTGATGTAGGGAATTCAAACTCAGAAAAATGTAAGTCAATTCCAGACCAGGATATAAAGGCATATACATTTCTAACTCCAGCTGTTATACCATGGGAGGTCTGGGAAAAACCAGAGACTTTGAATTGTTACATAGCTGATATGTATATTTACCAGGACTTTTTATTTAAAATGAGAAAAAGACAGCCTCAAATGGCTTAACAGAAAAACAAAACAAACAACGAAAGGAAATTTACTTATGCCCAACAATACTAGGACATTGGAGATAGATCTTTAGTCACAATTGAATTCAGACACTGAAATAATATCAAGGGGGCTTCCTTTTTAGTCCTCACTGCTAAGGCAGGTATATCATTATATCAACAATAGCAACATAGTAACATATATCCTAAAATCTAATAGAAGCAAGATGGAATTGATTCAATGATATTTATAACACGCTTTCATCTTTAGATTCAGATTCTACCAGTAAGAGATTCTAAGCTCACTAAAATCTAGCATGCAGCGTATTTCATAGTCACAATATTTTGAGTTAATTCTTTTACATCAATGTTTTAAATATCATTGAGTCTGGCACACTATCTCAGTTTTGTACTGTTCCCTAAAGACTCAGCTAGAGACTCAGGTTGAAATCAGTACAAGAATATTTTAGGGACACCATGAGATTTAAACCCACATAATCCTGGTGGCTCTAAAGGAAGTATCATAAGCAGATGCTTCCTTACAAATTCACTTAGTTTTTCTGAGTCTTAAATTCATCATCTGAAAAAGAGGATAATGAAGTTATCACTTGCTTCACAGGTGAAGGATATAATGCATGTAAACTACTTAGGGCAGTGTGTAGCACACAGAAAAAAATACTCTAATCTCATTCCTTTCACCCTACCCCTGAAGTGCCTACTTATTCAAAAATATTTTCTGAGTGCCTACCATGGACCAGATTCTATGGCAGACACCAGGAATTTAAAGATGAGTAATGCATGTTCTATGTTGTTCAAGCTCATAACATCTAGTGAGATGAAAAAAGAAAAAAAATTATCAGATGGGAGCATGCTCTAAACCTTCCATGCTGTCCTGATAATCAACCCTCTCACCCATGATGGCTTCATAAGAAAAACTGTCTACCCAAGAATGAGTTCTCTCTCAGGATGCAAGTTGGTCCTTTATTCAGGTGATTAATTGACAAGCTGCCTCTAACATACACAGGGTGTGGCAAAAATAGGCTTACAGTTGTGAGTACATGAAACACAGAGTTTCTTCTTATATTATTACTAGAGGCCTGGTGCATGACATTCATGCACTGGGGGAGGGGGATCCATCAGCCGGGCCTGCGCCCTCTTGCAGTCTAGGACCTCTCAGGGGAGTCTGCCTTATACCTGCTCCCCTGCAGGTGGTCTTCCCCCAAGGGGTTTTTAGTCCTGCCTAGGAGGCTGCAGAGTTCCCGCCACTGCTGCTGTGCTTGCCAGCCATGAGCCTGGCTTCGGGCTGAGCAGTGCTCCTGCTGTGGGAGCGCACTGACAACCAGGGGGCAGCTCCTGCATTGAGCGTCTGCCCCCAGCTGGTCAGTGCATGTACAGAAACAGGTGGTTCAGCTGTTTAGTTGATTTGAATATTAGGGTTTTATTATATAGAATTTATTAGTTATTGTATTATTTTTCATAGTAATAGCTGTAAACCTACTTTTGCCCCATCCTGTATAAAAGCCAATGGTAAGACAGAGCATAAAAATCAAGATGCTGGCCAAAACCGGTTTGGCTCAGTGGACAGAGTATTGGCCTGTGGCTCTATTGGACATCTGTTTAGAAAAAGAGACTACTAGCCATAGCTGTTTGGCTCAGTGGATAGAGCATTGACCTACAGACCGAAAGGTCTCAGGTTTGGTTCTAGTTAAGGGCACATGCCCAGGTTGTGAGCTTAATCCCCAGTAAGGGGCATGTAGGAGGCAGCCAATCAATGGTTCTCTCTCATCATTGATTTTTCTTTCTCTCCCTCTCCCTTCCTCTCTGAAATCAATAAAAATGTATTTAAAAAAAGAGACCACAAGATTATAATAATAAGAGAATATGGATAATATATACTAGAGTTGTTTCCACCACTGCATTCCTGAAACCTAGTGTAGTCCCTGGAATATTACTGATGCCTGGTAATAAACTCTCAATATACATCATGACACTTACAGAAGGGTTTTCTCTAACTAGCTGTTCACTCTGTGACCTGCTTCTCCCTTCACAATCCGGACAGCTATCCTATATAATAAAAGGCTAATATGCAAAATGTCCCCTCTACTGGGAGTTCAACTGGTAGTTCAAACAGGAGGTGGGGCCAGCCAGCCAACTGCCTGCTGCCCCTCCCCTGGCCTGCCAGGCCCAATAGGTCCTGATTGGAGGAGGCCGGCCAGATCCCACCTGTGCATGAATTCATGCACTGGGCCTCTATACTCTCTATATAAAGCACTACTTAATATCACCATCTTACTGTCCAAATCATCTCAGTGGCAAAGCTGGGCTCTGTGGTTGAAATTCACATTGCTCTGGAGTCTCTGGAAGACTGGTGAACCAATCAATGCTGAAAAAAATGATAGAAATGCATGGCAGCCTGGGGGCTCAGAGATAAGGAGAAGCTTCATCACAAGGCAATTAAGATAGGAAATAGTTGACTAAGAAGAAAAGAAAAGTTTAGACCAAAACTAGTATTTCACTCATGCAAAAATAAATTTCCCTATTTTTAAAAAGCAAATGCCATGCTTCAAAAGCAGAAGGAGTGATTTGCTTCCACAATCTATCCATGGTGTCCTTGGTCATGTGCCAAGTGCTCTCTTTAAAGTCTCCCAAGCCCTGATGATCCTGAACATGAAAACATGCATTGAGCTCCCTTAATCACTAATGACCAAAGGCAAGTAAGAGGCAAAGGAGAGCACTAATGAGACCTGACCCAGTTCTGGATCCTAGCCAGATGTTCGTGGAGGGCCACCTGTTTTCGGCACAGGTCACACCTGCTTAATTAGCAGTAATAAGAGCTTTTGGAAGATCACAGGGAAATTAAATAGTTACAGATAAATGATCTGGCAATTGTATTCCAACCAGAGGAGAAACTGGATGCTATTTAATAGCATGATCACAAGTGGAATTGCAGGTTAATGACCTTGTCGTTTATAGTTTAATGGGGCACACACAGTACCAGACTGAAGGTAAGTGGTTGTCAAATACAAATGCATACACTGGCATTTTATAAATAAATTATTACAGCACTAATTGCAATTAAATTGCTGTATTTTAATATGGCCTTCTAATTAAGCCATGAGTGGTGTGCTGCCTAGTTCTTGTCTGAACTAGCATCCGATAACATTTTTTGAATCAGCTGATATAGTTCTGAATATACCCTCAAACTTTTGTATAGGAGAGATACATAGGAATCTCAAGTATATATTAAAAAAAAATGTTTCTTCTTCCCCTTGCATTTTCGGTATTTGAAAAGGAGAATACCACCAAGTGAACTGTGTAAACTCAAATCCCTCTTGCATATCAAGAAACATGGCAAATTTTGATTCCATCTTATGCTAAAATGAGAAACCCAAAGCCTTTCGAGTCTTCTAGTTCCACCATCCATCTATCCTTAGGCACTGGATGGTTGGATACCCTGGTCAGAAATGCCTGTAGTGTGCCATAGCATCACCTTCCCTCCTCTGTGTCCCATCTCTCCTATGTTAACCATGTCATGGCACCATTCTCTCCATGCTCCAATCACCTGCTCATGGGTCTACTCACATGCTTTCCTAAGGGCAGGACTATGACCTTCTGTATTTCCATAGGTCCTGAAATATACCACATGCTCAAGAATACTGATTAGTTACAGAAAGAAAAGGAGAAAAAGAAGCTACCTCAAAGCTCTTCACAATCACTGAGACTCCATCTGTAATAATTAAGTACATTAATTTGTATCTATTTTAGTATCACCAACTGAAATGGTTTCTGTAGATACAGAGACATATATGTTATATCCCCAGTCTCACATGTATCAGTCCCCTGTATTCTTTTTACAAGTTTCAAGAGAGTTGGAAATAAAATAACCCAGAACCATATGATTCTCATTCCCGAAACAAGGGAACATGACAGGTAAAAGAGTGCCTGAAGTAAGCACTGAAAATTGCTTTAAATATCATCTAAAAAGGCAAGTCAGATGGCAGCTCTCAAGTCTGTGTTTAAAATTTTAAAAGTTATAGAGTTTTGGGGGGAAAAACCCCCAACAACCTCAATTTAGTATTAACAGTCATTAAAAAAAAAATTAGCCGAAACTGGTTTGGCTCAGTGGTAGAGAAAAAATAAAAATAAAATAAAAATAAAAATAAAAAAAATAAAAAAAATTAAAGTTCACCAAATTGAGTTACCTTAGTTTCCCCTCTTTTTCTATCTACTTTCTCTTTTTCAACCTCTAGAAAGTGTTCAGGCATAATAAAGGGATGTAAGAATAACATTGTTGTGAGATAAGATTGGAAAAACAAGAATTTTTAAAGTTCCACTAAACTGAGTTATCTTAGTTTCCTATATTTTGTTTTCCTATCTACTTTTTCTACTTAAACCTCTAGACCATGTTGAAGGGACATAGAAATAACATTCTTGTGAGATAAGTCTGGAAAAGTCCAACAATTGCTTGACACAGACAAAGTTATCAAGAAAAACCCGCTCATTTTTTTCTGACATAGAGCACCTCGTTCCTCTCTTTGAGGGGTTCCTATTGAGTCTTGTAGAAGGGAAGTGGCTAATTCTGCCCTAAGAAGAATTGGTGCTGAGAATTCTCTGAGTCTCTGAGAGAAATCTCTACCCTCACTAGGAGTCAAAGTTTAGATGATTCTATTGTCTTTTGTGCACACCCAATACTCATAAATACCCAACCTAAATGGGAGGGAATAAGGGGAGATCCTGACTCATTGGCTCTCAGGACCAGTCTTGTGTACAGGCAGTGGTAGTGGTTCCAGCCAATGATCACTTGTGTCCTCTACAAAAGGGAAAGGGTTATCTAGAACTAATCAGATCTGATTTTAAACCCCATGAGAAATGGCCCAATTTTCTCTGGGAACAATCCTATTAAAGGACACTGGGGTTGTTTTCAGTTTGTTAATCTATATATATAAAAGCCTAAGTGACCATTACAACCAAAGGACCGAAGAACCAGTTGCTATGTCACACACTGACCACCATGGGGCAGAAACTCAACACAGGAGCTGCCCTATGGTGGTCAGTGTACTTCCACAGCCAATCTCCCATAGCCTTTCACCCCTGCTGGTTGGTCCCAAGTACCCCAATAGGGACTAGGTAAGACAGCCCTGATTGGCCCCTATCACTGGCCAGGCTAAGGGACCCTACCCGTGCATGAATTTGTGCACTGAATCTCTGGTATTATAAATAATGCTGTATGGACATTCATGTACAAGTCTTTTTATAAATATGTTTTTATTTCTTTTGGATAAATACCTAGAAGTGCAGTGACTGGGTCATATATGGTAGATATTTGTTTCACTTTTTAAGAAACTCATTATTTTTGACCACAGATTCTTCCTGACACTTTTTAATGATATAAAATACAGGTGATGATTAAGGGAAACATTATGACTTATTATAGTAAGGCAAGGTAGTTACCAATATTTATAGCCAGTCACGTAGACAGATGAGTAATTAAATATCCTTTCTTCAGTCTAAAAAAATTCTCTGGAGAATGAGAAAAGCATTCCCCCCCATGAAATATCATTGTGTCACTTTTTGGCACCTGGAGGTACTATTTATGGCAGACTTGTTGGATTAGACAAGGCAGCTCTCATTTACAAAAAGGACCCAAGTATGACCTCAGAAAAACTAGGAAGAGCCTTTCTAGATGCAGCCAAAGAATTCTTAGATGCTCCTATTGGAATAGACATTAATAATTTACTCTCAAACTTTATTTTAGCATCTCATCTTTTTTTTAAAAAAATAACCTTGAGCATTTTCTCATATATACAAAAAGCAGCTGCTTTGTTGATTTATTGGTTTATTGTTTTTGCTTTTGAAATCTTAGATTAGTAATAACAATACTTGTCTTGTTTTACCTTATATGCTTGTTATAAGGATCACAAAACGTGATATTTATGAAGCAGTTGTGTACATTTTAAAACCTTATATTCAAATATTAATACATGGTAAAGTAACAAATAGATACTAGCTATTGTAAAAGTAGTGACAGAGAAGGCTCTAAATACTTGATGAAAATGCCGTTTTTTAAATGTTATGTTCACTCTAAACAGACACATTATATTAATGGTCAAGGTGTGAGATAAACTGCATGTGGTTGGAGATCAGAGATTACACATAGATTTTCATTTGAAAGACTGGGCATGTTTTTTTGGAGGTTTTTGTTACAAGTTCTGACATATTCATGAAAGAGATTTTTGATAGATTGATGATGTCTTATATGGTGGGAGATGGGAGTGCTTTATATTTACCATTCAAATAATATTTATGGTTATATTTACTACTTTATTTATCCCCTTTCCCATGATTAAATTATCAATCCTGTATTCTTGGTGTTATGTCCCATATTGTTTCATGAGACAGTTAAAATCCATAATTCCCAAAATTGTTGATGGGACTAAATCATCAGAATTTCTCTTAGCACAGAATCTTCTGAGTCTCTCAGTTTTTAAATTATGGCCAGTGGCTAGTCTACCAGCTCATCAGTGGCCTTTCATTTAGAGTACATGTTGCCTAGTATTATTCATACCACAGCAATTTTATAAAATCACCAAAAATTACAATTCCATTGAGGCCCATATCACTTAAGGACTGAAGGGGTTATTATTATGGCATTATAAATGCCTCTTCCCTCTTTCCAACACATTTGAAACACAAATCAAAGCAGTGCTCTGTACAGAGGAAAGAGAGAGTCTTTTGAAGAGATATTCAGCAGATTAAAGACTAAGATAATACTGGGGCTCCTCTGAGAGCAATGACTCAATCTTTAGCTCTGTTTTGAGCTGCTACTTTCAAACTCAGCCCCATGTACTTTGTTCATGAGGTGTTTCACCGCTGGCAAAGGGGGAGGGGATAAAGAGAGCACCCCACAGATCTCCATGGATTTGGTAAGGAAACCAGTTCCCTGGTCCCAAGACTCATCATGGCCGATTTCCATTGTTACACATCCAATATTAGAATGTGCATTTCTGATTTGTTCGAAAACCTAACAATGTAATCAGGGCTATAAAGAAATAGTGGCCATAGAAGCCCGGCTCTTTAATCTTCCCTTTCTAATTGGATGGATCCTGAAGATCCTGGGCTTTGGTCTAATTTTGGAACCAGCTGGTAACAGTGCTTTCTTTTCTTGAACAAGGGCAATGAGTAACTGGAGGAGGTATAAAAACCACTCTCTGCTTTATGATGTGTGGATTAGTGAAGGTATTAAGCCATTCTAATGATAGATATGGAAATTATATCTGCTGTTGCTGAAAGAAATAGAATTGTTTCATCATAAAGTAAAGAGTTGCAAAATGCTGCAAGCTCACCAATAGCGCATGGACAACAATTTTTCTAACCCATTAGGAGCCATCTTCATTTCTTAACATCCATCATTTCTTTCTGCTTTATAGCTGTTGGTTTTAGTCTCAAAAACTTATGGAAAACACCAATTTCTACAGAGAGTAAGACTAAATATGGGTCAGGCTGTTATCATTTTGAAGAGGAATGCTGGGATTCCCTTATTTTATTAGCATGTTGCACAGTTAAATTTTATTTCAATGACACTCTTGTCTAGATAGCAGCTGCACCCTAAGTTTGAATGAAATGATTTATTCCTTAGAATCTCCTGGATGCATTTCACCTAGTAGGGAATCTTCATGACAAACAGAACAGCAGGATATGGCATCCTGACAATTAAGTCCATCAAGAAACTAACAAGGTAGATAAGGTGGGATAATGGCAGAGACATTGTGGTGGGGGAGGGGGACATTTTTTTAATAGGCTGAGCTTATTCTCTTCCTCATTACCTCTATGAAAAAAACATCAACTGTTGAGCTTGTATTGCTATTTTAGACTGGATTTCAAGTTTAAAAAGTACATAATACATAAATACATCATCAATGGCCCACTGGGAAGCTATGCATCTATATAAGGGGTATACTGACACAGTCTTTATTGTCTCAGACAATTCTCTACTGACTATAGTCAAAGGAATTGCGAAATTTGTGCCAAATGTTGTTAAAAATAATTTGGTCATTGGTAGTACATAGTATGAGGTCCATGGGGATGGATTCAATTCTTACTTGGTTCTATAGGGGCATAATAACTGGGATGTAAGAGTTCAAAATGTTTCCCTTAGATGTTCAAATGCTTTAAACTTTTCTCATTAAAAAGCTACTGACTCCTTTTCTTTTGTACTATTCAATTCCTATGAATAATCCAGCACCCTGAAGACTCCATGGACTCTTAAAACCACTAAAATACTTAGTCCCAGTAATCCATATGTAGAAAGCACAAACAGTACAAACAAATAAGTTGGTGTCCAAAATTTTAAACCAAATAATAAGAGTATATAAAATCATTTTTTATTTAAGAAAAATGCAATTACTAATGAACCAAACATGATCCTTATTTGCATTTCTTTATCAAAAGCAAAGCTGGTCATTTTTCAATGAGCAGCGCTTAGAGACAGGGTATCAATTTTTATACAGGTGTCTACCTACTTATTTTATTCTACTTAACACATTCCTTTCTACTAACTCACACATTTTCAGAGAGTTAGGACCATGAGCAAAACAGCTGGAAATTATTTCCATACACTCTATTATTTACATATATTTACTATATGGGCTTGCAAACATTTCTCTATGACCTTCAGTTTACACGTTTGAAAACAAAACAGAAACGTTTACGTTTCTATTCATCGTGAAGAAAGAAGGGTTGAAAGGATGCATTTATAATAGTAGTTGTTCTAACTCCCTTGGCACAAAATGGAAATGACAGTGAGAGTACACCTGGCGTATCTAAATCAATTAGACTGTCAGAGAAACATAGGCAGTGCTTGCTGTATGCTAGCTTGGGCTTTACAGACCTTATAGAGTGATAACAAAGAAAGGATAAATGTAGGCTCTCTTCTGAAGAAAAATGTCATCTAAAGGTGTGTACACAGGTATATGTGTACACATGTGTATACACATAGATTCTACATTATGCATTGCATACCTTTTCTGTGTTTTCTACTTTAAAAATCTATTTTTCTTAGTTTCAGAGAGGAAGGGAGAGGGAGAGATCGAAATATCAATGATGAAAGAGTATCATCCATCAGCTGTCTACTGCACACCTCCTACTGCGGATTGAGCCTGCAATCCAGGAATGTGCCCTGACTGGGAATCTAACTGTGACCTCCTTGTTCATAGACTAACCTTCAACCACTGAACCACACCAACTGGGCTGTGTTTTCTACTTTTTGATGTTATTATTTCTTTTTAGCTTAAGCTATTTTTCTACTTTCTGGAGCCTGTGAATGTTACCTTCTATGACAAAAGGGACCCTGTGGATGGAATTAAATTATGGTTTTGAGATGGAGAGACTATCCTGTATTATCTGGGTGGGCCTACAGACAGGAGTGGGCCAACGTAGGTTAATAATAAATAATAAATAACAAATAAATAATAATACAAAAATAAATCCTGGGTTTCACATACTTGCAACTGTAAGCCTAATGTTGCCCATTCCTGTATAATCACAACTTTTCTTGTAAGAGGGATAGAGGCAACTTTGACTTCAGAGGGCCGGGAGATAAGACAACAGAAGCAAGATGGTGAAGTAATGTGGCTACAAGCCAGGGAAGCCAGCGGCCACTTGAAGTTGAAAGAGGCAAAGAACAGATTCTCTATGGAGCCTCCAGTGGTATCATCTTGCTGACACCTTAAAATTTGAACTTCTTGCCCTAACTGGTTTGGCTCAATGGATAGTGTGTCAGCCTGAGGACTGAAGATTCAGGTCAAGGGCATGTACCTTGGTTGTGGGCACATCCCAGTAGGGAGTGTGCAGGAGGCAGCTGATCAATGTTTCCCTCTAATCGATGTTTCTAGCTCTTTATCCCTCTCCCTTCTTTTCTGTAAAAAAATCAATAAAATATATTTAAATTTTTTTGAACTTCTTGACACCAGAACTATGAAGTAATAAATTCCTGTTATTGGAAGCCACCAAATTTATAGTAATATGTTACAGCAGCTATAGTAAACAAATACAGATTTATGTTAAGAAGGATCCTAAGGTCTTTCCAGAACTCCGAAAGAATTTTGAGATTTATTGATCTTGGTTATATGAGTTAGAAAAAAAGTGTAACAGCATTTGTGTTGTTTCTGTTTAATTTCTGCATATTTTGGAAGATACTTTAGGACAGGCAATAGTTTAAAACCAACTAACCAATACAGAGATGAGATGTTGTGAAATCTGGAGCCGATTGTCACCATGCTGGCATTTACCACAGAAATGGTTGACTCTTTGCACTCTGGAGAGGTATATTTAAGCACCACTAGTCTTGGTGTTATTACCCAAAATTTACTAAGCACTTTTCATGTACCATTCACTATTCTGAACACTTTGTACATACTCTTTCCCTCTCCCTTTGTCTCTAATCTTCACAGCAGTCCCGTGAACTAAGTGCAATTGTCATAGCCCTGTTAACCTGTGAGAAAATTGAGGCTTAGAAAAGTTAAATAATGTGTTGATGATTATGCACACCTAGTGAATGATGGAGCTGGGATGAAAGCCCAGACATTCTGACTGTAAAAGTCTTATCTCCTCTCCTATACAGTCTCCAGTGTGTAGGGGATGAAAAGTAAATGAGAAAGGAAGGTAGGGTCTTTGGGTAGGCTCATTTGTTAGCTACTTAGCTTGCTTCTTCACACCAGTCTCACAGTTTATTTAATCTTCATAGTAATCATATAGCATAGCTATAATTTTCCTAAGTATTCACTTCCAGGGTCTCTAGGAAATATTAAAAACTCCAAAATTGTAAAAACCAAAAGTGGACAATTGTAGCACAAAGTGTCTTTCACCATTCTATTTAAATATAAGTTTAGCTCTTGATAGCAAAACAGCCACAGCTGGTAGGCAAGGT
Organism: Vespertilio murinus; assembly: GCA_963924515.1. NCBI lineage: Eukaryota > Metazoa > Chordata > Mammalia > Chiroptera > Vespertilionidae > Vespertilio > Vespertilio murinus. The sequence continues at coordinate 11,727,081 of OZ004714.1, forward strand.
CATTATTATATCCAATGATAAAGAAATGTCAGTATAAACGGGGTTGTGGTGGGGGAATAGGCCAAGGTACACAGACTGTGGAAATATGAGGTAGGGCTCTATTTATCTTCTCTTGTTATCACATAGCAACATGTTCCACTTTACACAATGCATTTGTGGTATGTGCCTAACTTCTCTTTTGAAAGTTATTTATTACTTATTTTAAAGGGTCAACTATCAAACAGAAAATAACAATAATAAAAATTTGAAAAACCGTGAGTAGTGGGTCTCAGTATTTCCTGGGCTAGGGAATGTCCAGAGCTGGACTCAGAAGGTGGCCCAGGGTAGGAGTTACATCACTCACAATGTAGAAAATATTTGATGTGTTTGTGGACTATCTAATTGCCCCTCCGCCTGCAATGTGGACTGATGTAGATAAAACAAGGGAAGAGTATTTCTTAAGGGAAATTAATATTTAACTTTAAAGTATAAAATATATCTGTATTAATAGAGTTGTCTGATTCATAATTCAAATATTGAACTCCATCAGCATTGAATTTATAATTGAATGTGAGCCCAGAATAACATGCTCATTGCTGTATTCTAAGATATTCAAACATGAACTTTTTTTTTGCTTAAACTATTTTTTCTTCTTTTTAAATTTTCTCATTTTGGAGAGAAAAGCTGGAATAATAAATTCATGATCAGGGGATGTGTTTTTAATCCTGCTTCATTATCTTTGAGTTTTATGATCTGGGGTGATTTACTTCGCTTCTCTGGTTCAACAATAACAAAAAAAGACTGGTAATAAGATGACCTACTGGCCTTGTCCATGTGAGGTAGATATACATGTATGGAAATGTATGGAATGGAATGAGGTAGATATACATGTATGGAAATGTATGTATGGAAATGTATTTATATTTATGTGCAATGTAAACATATATTAGGAAACTTACAAGCATTTTATAAGATGATTGCTCCCTGTTCTGAACTCACACCAAATATACTTTTCCTTCACCTTTTTGCCACACAGTCTTTTTTGTTGCCTTCTTTTTACCCATAAGATTGCATGTTCCTTAAGTGTCTTTGTTGTATTAGTATTCTCAGCATTGTTTGTGGCAAGGTGGGTGATTGATAAATGTGCTTGGAAAGGAGAAGAAAATAGAAGGAAACAAAGGTTATGTATTAATTTATTTCCTCACTCAGTTATTCATGAATCATTTTCTATATATTCATATGTATGTGTGTATCCATACATACCTACATATAAATGCACATCACACACATATGTATATATCAACGTGTGTCTATAGTGAAATAGAAGTTTGTACACACACGTGAAAATGTCATGTCATATAAGAGCCAAGTATCTTAGGAATTTTAGATGCTGAGTTAACATGATTTAGACTTCATTCTTTCTTTTTTTTAAATATATATTTTATTGATATTTTAGAGAGAGTAAGGGAGAGAGATAGAGAGCTAGAAACGTCGATGAGAGAGAAACATCAACCAGCTGCCTCCTGCACACCCCCCACCGGGGATGTGCCCGCAACCAATGTACATGCCTTTGACCGGAATCAAACCTGGGACCTTTCAGTTCGCAGACCGACGCTCCACCACTGAGCCAAACCGGTTGCGGCTAGACTTCATTCTTTCCATAATAAGCATTTGGGTTTCACAACTGAACTTCTGATTTTTCTATTAGGTAAGTAGCCTCCATTAATGGCTTCCATAGGGTGGGTCTAGGAAACATTTAGGATAGAGCCCACCTAATTGTCAAAAGATAAGAAAAGGCAGCATTGGAGGTGGTAAGTCCTCTCCACAGAGGATCAAAAATGGAAGGTGTGGTAGGCAGAATAATTGCCCACCCTCCAAAGATACACATGTATTAATCCAGAATTTGTCAATATGTGAAATTACATGACAAAAATGCTTTGCAGATGTTATTAAAGTAAGGGTTTTGATATGGGAGATTATTTTGAATTACACAAGGTGGATCCAATGTAATCACAAGGGCTCTATTAAGAGGGAGGGTAGAGGGTTGGAGTCAGGGAGGGAGAGGTGACAAAGAAAACCGAGAACTGAGCGATGGGGCAAAAAGCCAAGGACTGTGGGCAGCCTCTAAAAGCTGAGAAGAAAAAGTTTCTTGGAGCCTCTAGACAGGACACAGCTCTCTGACACCTTGATTTTAGGCTATCAGGATCAGAAGACTTCCTTACCCTCAGACATGTAAGATCATACATTAGTGTTTGTTTCAGAGTACTCACTTTGTGGTGATTTGTTATGGCAGTAATATAGGAAGCTAATACATAGAGTAAAATATTAGTTAGAGAAACTCAGGTATGCAGGAGAGAGTAAACATCCATTAAAGGTGGCATCCTGGAAGATAATGTTTCTTTCTCCTCAATGACTGACAGATGATATTTTGGATAATGTATCCCTGAAGTTGGCCCTTAGAGGAAAATCTCTTGGAGCAGGGAGTACCACTCAAAAGGTTTTTTTTAAACCTTGATATTCTGGTCCTGATTTTGTGAATTCACAAAATGATTTCAAGTAACTCCCTATCCTATATAATAAAAAGCTAATATGCTAATTAGACTGCACAGCAGAACAACTGTCTGGATGAAGCCGGACTGTGCATTTCATGATTCGGGCCTCTAGTATTTTTATATGAATTTAAATGTCTCTAAAATTGCATAATGAATGTTTATGTTGTTTTATTGCCTATGTTATCTCCCCCCCCCCAAGGGTGTGGTATAGCGACAATTAAATACCTAATAAAATTACTGTTAAAATGATGCAGCTGTGCTCTATACTAGTTTGCCATGAAATATGTTAAGCCACAGGATAAATAAGATATATCTTGTTATATGATGTGATTTATCACTATACTGGGAATGTGTTATTATATTAAAACATACATGAATATATGAATTAGAAGTTCAGATATTTGTATATGACAAAACACAAAATCCCCTTGTGTTTCTGAAGAAAAATTACAAGGTTTCCAGACCAATTAAGATGACACATCTCCTTCCACCAAGAAACTCCCAAGGTTGCTGTGAAGGGATTTCATTGAATAATTTTATTTGGAATAAATCTGGCAACAAAAATTATTTTCCTATGTACACACATACAGGGAAATATGTAATATTCTATCATCAGATTTTATGTCTCTGCAAGGCAAGGATTTTATTTACATTACTCCTTTGTACACCTTTTATTCAGACTTGATTACTCACTGGGTATTCAGACTCAATCTAAAATTGCACATCTCGGTATCTTTATTCATTATGGCCCATATCCCATCAAATCTCTCTATTTTCTCAGTTTCTGAAATGTGTCAATCCATTATTTAAAACCAAACCCCAATTCCATTTCTTTCCCAAGGCTTTTGTAAACCCTCTCTCTCATTCTGTTACAATAAACAGGAACATTCACTCAACAATCTATCAATTTCCAGCTTTATGCCAGACATTGCATACACAAATCTGAACAAGGGAAATGTTGGATTAATTTCTCTTCTGACCTTTTTTATCTCATATAATTGATTGCTTTTCTGCCTTGTGTTATATTAATTTGTAAATATATGATATGGTTGAAAGAATCTGGAATTTGGAAACAGGCAGACCTGAATAACAGTCAGAGGTCTGTGAGTTATAAACCTGTGATCTTGAGAAACTGTGTAGCTTCTCAGAACTATCTCTCATCATCAGAGTTACTTCATGGTGGATTTGAAATAATGTCCATCATTAATCTTGCCTTCTCAATAGTCAATGATCCAAAAATATTGGTCTCCCTTGCATCCTACTAGTCTGTGTATCTGTTGAGGGCAGCATTTTATGTAGTTCATCAATATATCCTTCATAGCACTCAGTAGAGTTGCAAGTAAAAAGTGAGGACTCAATATTGAAAGAATAAATATCAATAAATTTGCCCTCCAGGAGAAGTTATACAGAAATAAAGGAATAGTTTCAAGTAAATGGAAGCTCTGAGAACAGGCTGGAGGATGGAGAGAACATTACCAAATATGGGTTTGAAGAGGCTGGCAAGGAATCCTGGCAATTAGTTAATGGCATACAACAATTACAGCTCAGTGTGAACCCTAAACATATCATGTGTATGTTCTTTAGAAAATATAATGTTTAGTAAACCCATTATGAAGGATCTGGTTAGTCAGGGCATTGGTTCATTAAAAAAAGGAGAAATTATTTCTAATAATAGTTGGAAAAAACTGAGGTAACATTTACTGAACCCTTTATGTGAGGCATTTCAGTACAATTAGGGTACATTCTAAGTATAGAGTGAAATTATAGGCTAAGAAATGGAACTAATTTGAGAAATACATTCACTTGAAGAATTCATCTGGGAGTTCTGATTCAGCTTATAGAATTAAGCAAAAGCTACAGATTTCTCCACAGTCCATATCCCAAGAAATGTTGGTGGGGGGCCTTCAATGAATTAGAAACTGTCACCTGAAAAGGTAAAAAGCAAAAGGGAATGGAGCAATAGAGAAAACCCAACCACAACTGTGGATTGAGGAGCTTCCTGAAGAGTTCTCCATATCTGGAGGTGGTAGACCCTGATGGTAGGCGAGGGGTTAGAAACTCCGACTTCTTCGGAAATGTTAAGGCTGTTATGTCTCCATTATCACCATGACCTTCTCTTTATTGGCCCTCTGACCTCCTTGTCTCCCACTTCTCTTCTGAGCCTATGTGATTCAACCTTCTTTTATACTGGACGTATGTCCTCCATCCCAACTTGCAGCCTCCTATGGCCATTAGGCCAACATTTGAGATAAAGGCTAACAGTACTTCTTCACTGCAAAAAGAAATGAGGCCTTGCTATAGGAAATAGGCCATGTGTAGGTTACAGAAGTCTCTCTCATATAACAAATGCTTCCACTTGTCAATAATGATCCAAGGGATTTCCTCAGCAGATCAATGTGTGTGTGCCCACACACCAGTGCCTCAAATACCATCGCACCACTGACTTCAGTTCCAGAATCATGTGAATGGGTGGTACTAACCTAATTAGAAAATGAAAAGAGAATGAACAAACTCTTTATTTCTCTGATTTTATATGGGGAGAAAAAGTATATGTTAATTTTGTGTGGATTTTTCTAAACTATCTAGGATTTATCAAGATAATTATTAAATGTGACTCAAAATCCTCAGAGAAAAACGTGATTCTATATTTCAGATTTCACTAAAATGACCAAGGTTGCCAGTTCCCAAACTAGATAGAGTAGAAAGATAATTGAGAATGTAATGCCTGGCTGCTCCAGATATGGGTTGAGTACTCCAGTCTTGGGGCCCAAGTAAATATTTGCACATTATTGATTTAACATAGGTAACAGTGCCCACTAGGTGGCAAATGCATTATATAAGTCTCTTAGCAATGTTTGAAAAAGAGATCAGTTGTACTTCCACAGCCATTCACATATCATCAAAGTATGATATTTTATTATCCTCTTTTTTATTCTTCAACAAACATAGTTATTTGGACTTAAACCATTTAGTCCTATTCAAGATTAAATAAATGACTCAGTGAGCTATGCCCACACAGGGCTGTCATGAGATTTCTCATTTAAAAATCTTTGGGGGTGGACTTGGTGAGCACAGAATGTTGAAAATGTCCAGTTGCTTATTAAATGCTTAAATATAAGACATTTCAGAATCTCCTCACTCCATGGAATTGCTGTTTTACAAAGCAGCAGAGAACAAGAACTAGGGATGGCCCTACAAAATGATAGGTGTGAAAGAAGGCACAAGAGAGAAAATTCTACATTAGAAGTTAGGAGACCTTGGTTTTGGTTACCAGCCTGCAATAAATCTCAATGATGAACATTTATTAAGCACTAAATTGCCCATTTTTTTTCTTTAGTCTTCCAAAAATGCTGTCATATTTGCTTTACAAATAAAGAAACCCTGTCTCAGAAAGTTTAAATGAATTTCCCAATGTTGCATGGCTACCAAGTGGTAAAAAGTGGATTTGAATCAGAATTTTTAACTCCAGAGACCTCTAAGCCAATGTGTTTCTCTGTCATTACTTGACTCATGGGAAAACCTTAATGAACTTAATCCATACACATGCATTCGTCTGTATAGTTTTGTATATATTATTTTATGTATGTTTATTCTAGTTCTGTTTTGCCTTATTTAGATACTAAAATGTTAGTAAAAGTATATAATACTGTGAAAGTTTGGCTTGCAAACATAAGTGACTTGCAAACATAAATAGGCACCAAACAGGATGCATGGAGAGAGAGTTTTCTGGACATAAAACCTGTTGGGTACCACTTACTACTGACAAAAACCATAATGACTTATCCTACATGGGACACAGGCCTAAGATTTATAAGATCTCTCAACTGTTTCTCCATAGTTTGTCATCTTCTGATTTTAAAATATTGTGTCAGATAATAAAAGAAAATGATGGTCAACAGAATGGTAAGCTCCTGGCTTGAGATGTCTGTACTCCAAAATGCCAGTCATATTTTGAGAATGAACCCTTGTATTAGGTAACAAGGAAATATTATTTGTATGAACTTGGAAAATATCATCTAATTACCCAGGATCTCAGTTGCCTAATGTACAAAATGAGTCTGGCTGTTGCTCTAGTTGCTTTTAACTGTTCTTCAAAACTAACTTTTAGATCCTCATAATAATAAAAAAATAACGATCTTAAGCTTGATTTTCTTACTTCATAACTGGGATATAGAAAAGTCATAGATAAAAATGACTTGAGGAACATTCGATGGAAGCTTATAAACAAGAGTACCTTCAGCCCTCAACACTCAAGGAAAGGAGTGAGTGCAATAAAGTAATGCAAAAATTCACAAGGTGGGTCAGGTATCAGAGTGTGAACAACAGGCACTCTCACACAGGGAAAATAGTTGACAAGCACTAGGTAAGCAAGAGGTTGGTACTTCAGTGTGTGGTAAACAAGCCTATGAAGAGAACACTCAAGTGAAAATGTTAAGTGTTTTCAAATAACTACAAGGCTTTCAAATGTGAACAGAAGTTAAATTTGCTGCTTGTGCCTTAAGGAACACAGCTAAGCAAAAAACACAAGAGGCAGCATGGTTGGGTGGAATTAAGGTCTTACATATAAAGAATGTTGGTCCAACAGGGAGTGAGTTCACTAGGAAGGAGGTATTTAGGCTATTTTTGTAATGATCTTTATCTGTGCTCTTTAATTTACTTGTGTAAACACATGTTACCCTTTAGTTTGCTTTAATCTCTGCCTTAAGAACTCCCTTTAGTATTACTTGAAGGGCATGCTTATTAGCAGAAAATTCCGTTTTGTGTATCTGGGAATGTCTAATTTCACTTCAATTTTGATAATGTTTTCTCTGTATAGAATTCTCCATTGAGAGCCTTTTCCTATCACCACTTTGATGATGAAAGGCCATTGCCTTTGGGCCTGCATGAATTCTGCTGATCCGCTGATGACAGTGTAAGACATATCTAGGTGAGAATCTATTTGACTTTATCCCACTTGGAGTTTGTTGAACTTCTTGGTTGTCTGTATTAATATTTTTTCATCAATCCTGGAAGCTTTTGCCATTAGATCTTTTGTCTTTTCTTTCTCATCTCCTCTCTAGATATTGCATTGTCTAGATGCTGATATTCTTGATGATGTCCTGCAGGTCTCTGTGGTCCTTTACATTCCCCTTCATTCTTTTTATCTGTTTGCTCATTGGACTGATCTCAATAGAATTATATCAAGTTCACTGAGTTGTGTTTCCTTGCCTGTTCAAATCTTCCTTTGAGACCCTCTATTGAATTTTTTTTCCCATTATTGACTTTCCAACTCCAGAATTTCTATTTGGTTCATTTTTAAAAGTTGTGTCTATTTAATGAAAGTCTTTATTTGTCAAGACATATTCTCATACTTTTTTTTATTTCTTTCACTGTGATTTTCTTTAGTTCTCTGAACTTATATAAGATAGCTGATTTGTCTAATAAGTCCAATGACTGTGTTTCTACAGAGATGGCTTATATAGGCTGTATTTGTTTTCCTGTGTATGGCCCACATTTTATCATTTCTTTGCATGTCTCATAATTGTTGAAAACTGGATATTTTATACAATATGATATGGCACCTTCAGATTCTCTCCTCTCCAGAGTTTGCGGTAGCTATTTATTTTTATAGTTGGTATTTATTTAGTGACTTGTCTGTTCTAAATATGAAAACATTTATTATTTATTATTATTTGTTGCCTGTGGCCAATGAAGTCTCTGTTAGGTTAGCTTTAGTGGTCAGCTAATGATTAAACAAATATTCCCTTAAATGTCTGAAACCATTAAGTCTCCAAAATAAATCAAGTTCTATTGGGTGGTGGACATCTCTCAGGTAGCTCAGCTCTGTTCACTGATTTTGTTTACTTACTTATCCAAGATAGGAAAATGGAAATATTTATGTAATATTAAGGACATCAAACTTTTCTAAATGAAAATGGACTCTGGATACCTGAAGGGCAGCCTGACACTTTTACTTCATTATTAGCAAATCAACACATACCTACTATTGCTTTTAGTTGTTTTACCAAACAGAGAAGCTTGGAAATGGCATTGGAAAGGACCAGTGATGCCTGTCTTCTGTTACAGAGTTGTATATTTGTGAGGCAATTATAAATAATACATATACATAGGTAGAAAGATATGTATGCATATCTATATATCTATATCTATATCTATATATCTATATCTATATCTATATCTATATCTATATCTATATCTATATCTATATCTATATATATATAGAAAGATATGTATGCCTATATCTTTCATGATGGCATAGTAGATATACTTTAGTTAAATATCATACAATTATCTCTGATATAATACTTCTGGAAAAAAGATTGGAACCATTGTATTATACAATTCTTCTTATTTTGCTAATTTGAGTCCATCAACTCCAGGAATATTAATTATAATGCATTAGATGGCTTCAAAAAGAGTGTATGATAGTTCTTCCTTAACCACAGTCATGCTACATACTGACATCTTCTTTTATAGACTTTTTAGAGATACTCATTTAGAATAAAAGTAAGTTGTATGCAAAAGAAAACAAATAGAAAGGGTCACGTGTGTATCATTTTTGCCTCAGTGTCAGAGATTTTTAATGCTGACACACAGACCTTTGGCAAATGAATTGAATTTTGGGAATAATTTGATATATGAGAAGTTAAACCTGGTGGATGACCATTGAAAGGTACAGGTTTGGAGTAAATGGAAACTGTTGTTTGCATTAAAGCTGTTGGTCTTGCCAATAGTAGATATCACTGCAAATTTAAAGGGAATAGAAAAAAAAGATGTGAAAACTATAGGTACTTTATGTATATAGAAAATTACATATTGCAAAATATAGACAATATATTGTGAGATGTATTTATATCAAAAGATCTCTGCATATTTTATTTATTACTTTTAAAAAAATATATAGATAAAAATCAAACCAGCCATAATGAATAATGCTGATTAGGAAAGTATTTCTCATCTTAGTTCATTATATTTTAAGGAAAATAAAAAGGTATTAGAATATTATATCAATCACTGTCTACTCAAAAAAAGAAAAAACACCATAGTATTTAGCAAAATGAATTTAACATAATAAATTGATTAAGTTATTAAAATTTTATCAATATGTGTTTAGTTTTCTCAGAAATGAGAGGTAGGCTGTTTCCATTGGTAAGAATGACACTGAAGAATCAAGGATTTTAAGATTCTCAATTTCTAAATTTATCTAGATGTTTATATAGAAAATTCCAAGATTCAGGATCCTAGTTCTTGCAATGCCCTTATATTTACATGAGTGTTTCAATCTGTAAATTACATTATCTTGTAATTTTGCAATCCATACAAAAATGAATTTATTTTTCAGAGATATTTCTTTATTCATACAAGAAATTATATATTAGTGTTAGGCCACTATTGGCGTTTTTTATTACTTTGACATTGAATTGACCTCAGAGATTAAAAACTCAAGCTTACTTCAGAAAGTGCTCCAGTGCAGCAAGCATTGGCTATCTTACTCACTGCCCTAATCGTCTGCATTGTTATTATACAATCAAAGGAAGTTTCCACTTAGTGCCCAAACCATTCACTCTAGTAAGGTATCTGTCACAATCAACCACAGGCGGTATTTTACTTAATTATGATGAAACTGGATGCCAATGGATTGTCAATTTTTCATTTTCTTTTAGTAAAGTTCTCCGCATAACGTTAATTGTCCAGTAACCACCAGACCATTTCCAGAAACCATACTAGGATGTTTTGCTGCCTTTAAAGAAGTATAGGAAGGATATTTTGGGGGGTAACAAAAGAAACTGGAGCCGGAAACACTGCTGATGCTAGGGAGAAAGACACTGCTGCTACAAACAGCAATAATAATAGGAAGGAGCAATTCCTTCTCCCCCCTCCTGTCTTCCTTTGTGCCTTTTCTTACAGGACCTACTGGGAAGCCATCTAATGAAGGAGAGGGTTTGCAGTCTCAGCTCCAGCATTATAACGCAGAGTACAGAAGGAGACATGTTGGGGGAAGATAAATAGTTTAATGGTAAGTAGAGCTTTGATGTCAACAATAAGTCATTCTTCAAAGTAAGTTTTTTTTCTACAGATTTAGACAATATTTTTGTATAAAACAGGGTTTGAATGTCTAAATTTAAGTTCAAGGATATTTATAAATGTTTAATTATGTATACAATTATATGTATAAGTACACACATACCCTAATTATTTATAAATGAAGATATATATATAGATGTATGAAAGTTGGAGTTTCCCATAAAGATATTAAAGCCTAATGAATGTCTGTATTTGTGTGTGTGCGTGTGCGTGTGCGTGTGTGTGTGTGAGAGAGAGAGAGAGAGAGAGAGAGAGAGAGAAAGAGAATATGTATGGTCCTGAGATATTACCTTTCTAGGTAGTTTTTGAGCATAAATATCATATTAAATTTGCATACCTATCTATTTTAAGTGAATCCTACCTATGGTTTTGAAAATAAAATTGCTTTATTGAGTTAAGCATGGCGCATTGCAGCACAGCAAGTCAATACACAAAATATCAGATGGAAAAAATAAAACTGAGGATACTGGAGTTTAAATGTATACCACATTTTTATTTTCTAAAAGCATTCATTATTTGCAATAAAACAGTGTCATGTAACTAAAATGCAATATACCATCCTATTTGACTGTGAATAAATGAATAAGCCATTTTATAACTTTCACTTGGGTTTTTCATTAAATTTCTTATCCTGGGCCATCAAAAATAATCTGCTGGCCATCATATATATTATCTCCACTTGCTGTGGAGATAATATATATTCAATAGTTTCATTTTTATATATATATATTATATAGATACACTATATATATACACACTATATATATATTTATAGTGTGTGTGTATATATATATATATATATATATATATATATATATATGTGTGTGTGTGTGTGTGTGTGTGACACACACATTAGTTTCATTTTTATCTCCACAGGAAGTAAATGGAATCAGGTGTGTTTTTTTCCATCTTTATTAATATGGTTTTTTAAAAATTTATTATACAGAGAGAGGGAGGAGGAAGTATAGAAATATATAAACATCAATGAGAGACAAATATCCATCAGCTGTCTCCTGCACAAACCCCCACCACCACTACAGATTTAGCCCAAAACCTGGGCATGTCCCCTGACCAGGAATTGAACCAGTGTCCTTTTGGTTCATGGGTAGAAACTCAATCACTCAACCACACTGGCTGGGCAGATACATTTTGCTCATCTTAAGGATTATATAGGACCCATGCCTTCTAGAGTCTATTAGGTCTTTGGGAAGATGTCTAAAGAGTGATAAAGAGATTTTTAAATCTAAACCATATACTGGCAGGTACAAAACTCTGTTATATTCAAACATTTGTTCCCACAAATAAATTCCCCAATAACCATCAGGTAAATTGGAGCAACGAAAAAGAAGAAGGCATCTGGAGTTGTCTAGTTGGTAGAGCAAGGCTCTCAGAGGGTGTGCTGAGAAATTTCCCTGTAAAGCTTGAAAGCAAAATACATTTTTAATGATTTGGTCTCTCAATTGCATTCCAAGATTGATAAGCAAGTTCAGGGTATTCTTGGAAGAAGTAAGTGAGGGGAAAAAAGCAATATTTTTTATAACAGAAAGATTTAAAACTCAAGGTAATCACTTGAGTTTAAAGGGTACATTTGTAACACTGAAAATAATGATGTTTCTGGAAAGAGCAATGCATCCGGGGCAGTGGGGGATGGTGTGAATTTCTATACAGAAATATGCAAAAAACAGTTTTTGGTTTTTTATTTGCAGCATTGGAATCAGTAGGGGGGAAAATTTTGTCTCAATAAAAGTGTGGCTTTTACATTGTTATCATCATTTTGATGAGGGGAACTTCTGATACTGTCCAGAATATTGGATTCTTTATTTAAAAATATATCATAATTAATTAGTCTTTGGCACATTTTTGCCCCTGCAGGATTCCTTGAGCTCAGTGGATTTAGAACACACACACACACACACACACACACACACACACAAATGGCTAGATACAAATTTACTGGTTGATGAAAGGTGAGGCGTGGCTGGACCCCTTGTTTGGATTCACAGTTGTCAAGGGATGACTAAGGTACCAGCTCATCATGGTCAGAAGTTCATTGGCAGGATTCTATATCCAACTCGCTATTTGTAGGTTAAGTGGAAAAAGCTCCACTCAGTCATGGATGTCAATCCTCTAGGTTGATATACCTGAGCCTGAGTTTCATTTTACCTAACAATAATGATGGCGCATAATGGAGTTAGAAAAAGTTAATTGTGGCCTCCCTATAAATTTATTCTGCATTCAGATGGAAAACCACTGCCAAAAAAATAGAGCTGTGAAAATCCTCATTTATTTTTAAATACATGTGCAATTTGCAAACAGGCACATGCAATTTTTGAACAATGTTAGGCAGATAAATATTTATGTATTTCACGATTGCATAGTTAGGGGATTTGACTCAGATAGAGGAATAATGTCGTTACTGGTTTCACAAAGTGTTGAGTAAAAGCAAACAGATTTCTGGAACCAGAGGTTCTGGTCATTTGGAACAAATGATAGCTTTGCAGAACATTGGAGGTGACTGTTTTAGGTTAGGGAGAAGCACTTTCTGTGCTCATTTTCCCCCTGGGTGCCTTTTTGCACTGTTACTGGGTGACATGCTTTTTTTTTTTTTAAATTGCTTTTCCATTAGTGAGCATCTCGCTATGAAAATTACAACAAAACTATTCATGAGAACAGATACAAAGTTCTTCTGTCTCTGCACTCCTGCCTCATCACCTTCTCCCTCCATCCCCCGAAGTAAGGTTCATGACCAAAGAGGCTACATTAATCATCTAGAAATTCAGTTATCCAAGAATCAGAACAAAAAAAAAACCAAAAAAACAGTACCTCAAATTTCAGCTCCTGAGCAGCACCCATGTCTGTGGTTCAGAAGTATAATTTCCATATCTTATGGGTGGAAAAGATGGGAAGCTGATTGGCCTCGGTGAATATATTTTACTCAGAATTTTCAAACCCAGAGCAGGTATTTCACCCCAATTCCTACTGGGGAGGGGAGACCGGAATTAGAGGAAGGAATTAGACAAATCCAAAACCTAGGCTTTACGCAAAGGAACTACTCATCCTGTAAGGGTTGAGCTGAACTAGGACTTAACTATCACTGCCATCCTGGTACCAGTCTTAGGCTCTAGGCACCCTTTGGCTCAGACAGCTGATTATGACTTCCTGAAATAGGATAATTGTTATCTCTCAGGAAGCTGCTTCTGAAACAATTGCAGCCTCTAATTTCAGAGTTTCTGATAAAGACTCGGGTTGACCTTCTATTTTGTTCTGCCCTCCTGATGTTAGTTGGGCTCCCAGAATCCAGATTCCCTTTTGAGTTATTGCCTCTTCCTAGTATCTACCTTCACAGTTCCAGGACTGTGGTAGACAAAGTCCTAAAATAGCCCCCAATGTTTTCTACATCTTGATATGTATAGCCTTTTGTAACCTTCTCCCCATATGTAGCCTGGTTCTAACCAAAGATTATGATATTGAGATTGACACGTCTGTGATTAAACAACATTGTGACATTTATCTCGCTAACATGGTTTGGTTATTTCCCTATGGCTGGTATACTTTGATGGAGCCAGTTGCCATTTTGAATAAGATTACATAGCAGGGAACTAAAGGGAACCTGCAGCCAAAAACCAGTTAGGACTGAGGACCTCAATCCAATAGCCCTGGGGGGATTGATTCAGCAAACAACCACAGGCGCTGGAAGTGAATCCTTCCCCGGTCAGTTCTTCAGATGAGACCCAAGCCCTGGCTGCCACTTTCATTGCAACTTTGTAAGAAACCTTAAACAGAGGACTTAGAGGACTCTGGCCTACAGAAACTGAGGTGATGAATATGTGTGTGTGTGTTGTGGTAGATCTATATAGCATAACATTTACCATTTTAACTATTTAAGACTGGAGTTCCATGGTATGAAGTACATTCATGTTATTATGTATCAATCATTGCCATGGCCGAAACCGGTTTGGCTCAGTGGTAGAGCGTCAGTCTGCGGACTGAAAGGTCCTGGGTTTGATTCCGGTCAAGGGCATGTACATTCGTTGCGGGCACATCCCCAGTAGGGGGTGTGCAAGAGTCAGCTGATTGATGATTCTCTCTCATCGGTGTTTCTAACTCTCTATCCCTCTCTCTTCCTCTCTGTAAAAAATCAATAAATTATATTTAAAAAAATCATTGCCATGCATATATCTATGTTGTCAAAAATAGGTTTACAGTTGTTAATATGGAAAATAATACATTATAAATAAAATATAAGAATAAACTGTTTTATATATTCAGAATTATAAACCTACCTTTGTCCACTCTTATATGTATATATCATATTTTTTATACATTCACCCACTGATGGACACATGGATTTCTCCTACTTTTTAGCTATTGTGAATACTGCTGCTTTGAACATAGGTAAGCAATATATGTTCAAGGTCTTACTTTTAATTGTTTTGGATATATACCCGGACGTAGTGATTCTATGTGTAATTTTATTTTGAGTCATAGCCATACTGGATTCCACTGTCTGCATCATTTTACCAGATATGTGTATTGTTTTCAATCATGATGGTCTGTGGTTGTTTTATGCACACCAATAGATAAACACCAATAGATAACAAGAGGAAGAGCTGTTAGGATAAAAAAAAAAAGTGAAGAAAAAAAAGCATGATTCCCCTCACTCACAGTGCTTATAGCCTAGTGGAAGAGACAGAGATAATCAAATACTCTTGGCATTGAATGTATACTCACAACACTTATGTGTATTAAAAAAAGAAGTGTATGGTATAATAGGATTTTGTAGAAATTGATTTCACCCAGGCAAGGGAGTCAGGATTACTATCAATGCAAGCAGTAGGAGTACCTTCAAATGAACTAGCTGGCTAACAGCCTGCAACCCAGATTAAACAAAGAAAGATCCTTGCTTTGAGATCTCATCTTTCCCTTGCAGCAAAGGATGCAAACCAGGCAAGAGAGAAGAAAACACATCACCAAAGCCTCATCTGTAATCAAATCTAATGTCAAGCTTGATCTTCTCTTCCTTTGCAGCTGTTACAGGGTGGAAGAAATGTATTATATATTCATAGCAGAAATGTTTCTGGGCCAAGTATTACTGTTATACTAATATTTGCTTTATGTTATTTTGTTTTTAAAATAGTCAATATTATCTGCTTTGTTTATCTCAAAACCTGAAAATCTTCGTATTCCTCAGAAGAAATATTCAGTATTATGGATTGAATGTGAACATATAACTAAGTAGGCATCATTAGAATATCTTGGTATTAAGACTCCTTAATTTTTTTTTTTCATTTTGGACCCTTCATTTCTCTCAAGTGAGCTTGCAAAAATTCTGACCTATTTTTGTTGAAATCCTAGATTATAGCAGCTAAGCTCCAAAGTAAAAACAAAGAAACTAAAATATCTCATCTCTCTCTCTGGACTTGTGATCTACAATTCTTTTGATTCTAGACTTAAGCACAGTAATTCAGAAATGACAGTTCTCCTGAAAGCTTTGATGTTTATATTTTTCACCTGGAATCAGTAGTGAACACAATTTTCTAAGGAAAATAAAATTTAGAATTCTTTTGTACAGTGAGTTGGGATTCTCCACTCTACAGTTTCTGTCTTCCCAGACCCATATGAGCAACATTTCTTCCTATCACAGCTGGGACAGGGTGGGGCATTACAAATGACGTGGTAAGGACAGTTTGATTCTTTTTTCTTTTATCTTCCTGCTGTCAGGCTGTCAGAACTCCAGTGCTAATTGGCTACATAATCCGGAACAGTGTAATCTATCTATTCATTCTCCCAACACAGACTATCTTCCACCTATCCACATACAAAGGAGATGGGTAGGATATAATAGACACTATACCTATACAGAAGGGAACTATTAGGGGAGAACATTTTTAAATAAATGTGGTGGTTTCATTATATAAAAAAGCTCTTTTTAAAACCAGGCCTACTGGAGGGTGACATAAAATAGAACACTGCCTTCTTTAATTCTTAATTCCTTAATCTGAAAAATGGAAACAAAATCTATACTTACATCCAATTTTCTCTATTCAAATTTCAAGAGGCTGAGAACACTTCTTAAAAAGTTTATTCCCAAATGTATGGATGTCATAAAAGGTGGACTCTGAGAAGAGGAAGGCAGGCAGGCAGACACACACACACACACACACACACACACACACACACACATTAGCAAACATACAATACACATGCACAGTAAAATTATACCTTCAGATAAATATTGAGCTAGGAGGCCATGAACTAGAACAGGTTGACTTTGGAAGGTGTGAGTATAGCTGAAGAAGTGAAAGGTGAGCTGGGACATTAAGGATGAGTTGGAGTTTCTAGGTTGGGTAGGAGGAAGAAAAATGAAGCAGGAAGTGTGACAAGCATAAAACATCAGTGTGTGGTTCACATCGTAGGGTAAAACAGGAAGGAGAGTATGAAGTATGACATGAGGCTGAAGAGGTAGGTAGATCATGCAGGCTCTCATACAGTCATGCACCATATAATGGTATCTGATCAATACAAGGGTTATTCCTTAAAGTTTTAATGGTGCTGAAAAATTCCTATCAGTGGAATGAGGGTAGTGGAGCTGGAGGAAGACCAGGCTAAAGGAGAAAGGTTATCTGATCTATTTATTTTGGGCAATATGTTTTTTGAGATATCTAAATGCCAGTACCCATGTGACAGTTCCACAAGAGTATCCCAAACTCAGGAGAGTTGTGTAGTTCAAAGTACTACTTATCAATGTATTGCTTTTCCATCCAAATCTACTCTTTACTGTCTACTCTGCAATAATAGAGATGGACCCTGTAACTATTTCTTTTGAGCCATCGGGATCAATGTCAAGTTTGTGAGGGTGATGGTGCTGCAGGGATACTGGAGAGGAAGGGGTTGCTCTCCCCATCTCTGGCCTTCACTCTCCACATGTTCTTACAGGACACAACTCTCGCAGCATGAGGGAGCTAGCATATCCCCAGCAACTTTTCCTTGAAGCCTCTAAGGCAACTCCCCAATGATTTCTGATCAGAGCACTTCCTGAGGACCATTCTCCTGGAACCTCAGAGGATGGACTCCTGGCAGGTTTCTGGGGTGCAGTATCTCAGAAAACTGCTGCTCCACAGGGAAGCTGCTGGGCCATCTCCAACCAGGTCTGATCTTAGCCTTGGTGCTAAATAAAATAATGCCAGGTAAGACCAGGGCTAAAAGTAATTGTTGTATTTAGTTATAGGGAGGCTGCTCATGATCTCAAGGAGAGCTCTTTGGGCAGAGAAGTAGACAAAAAGAGGCTGAGCAGAAAGGGACAGGGGATGTTGAATAAATTCTAAATACCAGTTTGCCAAAGGAAAGACGAGAAAGTGAGGAGTTAAATCCTTGTCCCACCACAGCACTCAGGTTTACAATTGCAATTCTAGGTCTTCAGCCTCTGGGTCCCTCCCTCTTCTGTAAAATCCCCCAAGGTCTCGAGATGTCACTGAGGCGGGGTGTTTGCTCTGCTTCTGAGATGCAAGTGATGCAACTGCAGGAGGCAAGTCATCAGCAGGGCATGAGGGTCCAGCATTGGCTGATCCCAAAGCCAGGAGATTTGAAAAGGTTCTAAACATAGAAAAATCACATTTGGCACTGCCACAAGGGTCTTATCTTCGTCACCAGAAGTGTAGCTCTGGGAAGTATTTCAATAGGAACAAATAATACTTCTGTTGATGTAGCCAGCGTTCAACAATAACAAATCCATTAATTTATGTGCCAAGCAACAGTGACGTTCTGTTTTCTTAGATAACCTATTGCATTAACTGAAGCTGTCTCCTTCATTGGCATCAACTCACTTGATCCTCTGACTTGATTAAACACAACACCCACACACCACACACACACACACACACACACACACACACTCATATTCCTTGTGATCTTCAAACCCTGTTTTCCTATGTTGTTGTTTTTTGTTTTATAGAACATTTTTTATGACAGCAAATGTTTCCAAACCGTAACGAGCCACTTTCTCATGGCAGTGATATAGCATTAAGGAACAAAATCATGAGCACAGGAAAATGCAGACGCTCTCAGCTGGCAATTCCGTACAAATGGGAGTGACTTTAAGAAGGGAGTAAACTGCAGCTCAGAAATGAGAATCATGCTGATTGGCATTTCGGGATTCTTAGGATATATTCCTAGAAATGGCATCATTGGATCAAACGACAGTTCCGTTTTTAATTTTGGGGGAAACGTCCTTATTTTTTTCCACAGTGGCTGCACTAGTCTAGGGATTAATTTCTAAAATATATAAGGGACTCGTGCAATTTAACAAAATGAATTCAATCCAATTTAAAAATGGGCAAAGGACCTAAATTGACACTTCTCCAAAGTGGGTATACAGAAGGCCAAATGACACATGAAACAATGCTTGAAGTCACCAGTCATCAGAGAGATGCAAATTAAAACGACAATGAGATTTCACCCCACACCTGTCGGACTGGCTGTCATCAACAAATGACAAGTGCAGGTGCGGGTGTGGAGAAAAGGAAACCCTGGTACACCGCTGGTGGGAATATAATCAATTTTCAGCTCACATCACCTGCCAACACGTGGACTCTGTTATTCCCCAGGCAAATGGTTGCTGCATGAATATGAAAGGCAGAGTGGGTGGAACTATGGGAACCTGCTTTGGCTGATTTATTTAGAGTTAGCCTATACCCAGGATTAGGGAGAAATAACTGAAGACATTTTCAAATTACCTACTTGGATTCAGATATTCATAGAACACCTTACACCCTTTTCCCTTTTCTACCCAGCTTCTCTCTGAAGCCAGTCTGTACCACCACCTGGGTAGACCCCTCAATACTGTACGTAATATTCAACAAAGTAGACCTGTCCATCCAACTCCTTATATTCACCCCTATGTAATTAAAACATGAGAGTGACCTGGGTCCTAGCTGATCCCTGTTCTTCTCTGATTAAAACCCTAATGCTGCTTGGTTTTCTTTTAAATGTATGCAAATCAAATTGACTTTTGAGATACTAATGAACACACTTGCTTTCCATTTTAAGTCATCGTCTGCTGTGAAACCCGAAATCTTTCCTGTCTTTCCACTTTTGATTTTGTTTTATTTCCCTCTTATTGCTGCCTGTTGTCTTCTTTTGCTGGTCTCTTTTCGATTTGTAAAGTTTGCTAATTCCAACAACGTATTGGGAGAGACTGAATTTTATTTAGATCTCAGTTCAAGAATGCTCACCCAGGCAGTACATGTATCGCTGATGCCATAAAGAATGACTACTAAGCTTTACTTTGTAGCCAGCACACCATGCATCTTTCCCTCCAGCCTTTTAATGTGTGTTAAATATTTAACAATAAAATGAAAGTTCTCTTTCTTTAACTCACACGCAGTTTAGCTAAGCCCATGCAGTTTGCTCTTTTTCATTCTATTTTATTTACTTGTTAGAAAGGAAACACAAATACCTAGATTTGTTTTTGTTTTCACTGATAAAGAAAAGCTTGGTGCCACCTGCCCATTGCTAGAGAGGCTGGGACTTAGAAAGGAGTGAGCCGAGTTCTCAGATCCCCATTTTGGCTTAATTCATCGATTTTTTAAAATATATTTTATTGATATTTTACAGAGAGGAAGGGAGAGAGATAGAGAGATAGAGAGCTAGAACATAGATGAGAGAGAAACATCAACAAGCCGCCCCCTGCACACCCCCGACCGGGGATGTGCCCACAACCAAGGTACATGCCCTTGACTGGAATCAAACCCGGGACCTTTCAGTCCGCAGACCAACGCTCTACCACTGAGCCAAACTGGTTTCAGCTAATTCATCGATTTTGTAAAAGTATGAAACCATGTCACCTTCCCTTAGAGCTTCGGACCTCAGACAGGCCACGGGGAGGTCCAGTTCTGTGGAGGCCTTCTCATCCACTGCCTTCCACTAGGGGTGCCCGGTAACTGCTCACCCTGGGACAGGCTGCTATGCAGTTGTCCTGGGCAGTGTTGGAGCAGGAAACTTCCCACAATGCAGGCTGTTTACCCCCACTCCCCATTTCCTTTTCATTTAACGGTATTGGTTAGTTTGTGAAATTGGAACATGTATTGAATTTTTAATTCTGTCTCTGAGTGACACACTTAGCACAGCAATTTAAACTGGCTCATTCTCACAGAACCCATTTAGCTCTGCCTTTCCTCCTTGCCAACTTCCACCCACAGCACCCACAGCACCCACCCACCAACCCACCCATACAGTCTTTCTAAACTCACACAGACCTTTGCAACCATTAACAGAGGTGCCATCGGGTTAAAATGGCCCTGTCTGGATCTGAAACTATGTGGAATGGGAGCATATATTCAGGTGTTGTGTTGGTGAAAATATATTTTCTTTACTTTCCTCCAATAAGGATTTGGTAATTTCAGAAGCAAGGTCCTGACTTACAGTCAAAGATTTTGGGAGTTCCTGAAAAGCCAGATTGAATACATCTTCCCCATCTGCTCCTTTTCAGAGACGAAGTGACTTTGAGAGGATGGCGCACTACCTGTCTGCCATTAGGTCTTAATAGAGAATGATCTATAAGAAGCTGAGGCTTCAAGTGTCAGAGCATCTCAAAGTTGAGGCTTTGAGAAGTTAAAATAATCTACTACCCAAGATCACCTGTTCATAGGTGATGATCTCAAGATCTAAACTCTGGTATTTTTACTCTGGAGATGAGTCCCTTCCAAACCCCTTCTTTTCCCAGAGATTGGTTGAAAAATGGTAAATAGAGCATGTATGGATGCAAGCATATATGGTGTGAGTACACAAGTGAGTGTGAGTTCCATCCAGCATTCAGGGACTATTTCCAAAGCCCATGCCTGTGGCTGTACAGGAGCAATCCACCTTACCTGGTCTGTAGGGCTTGCACAGCCAAAGCCAATTTATAAGGATTTATCAGCAGTTTTGACGGTCTTCTGTTTTGTGAAATGTCCTCTGTGCTGTTGACCTTAACAAATAAACAGCCAGCTCTCTCTACAACAAAAATGGCTTTCTTCAGGATCAACAAAGAATTGCAATCAGGGACACGTGGTCTAATGACAAACCGCAAGCAAGTCCAGAGAGCAAAGGAGGAAAATGTCCTTTTGTAGAGGAACCTGGAGCTCAGAAGGGCTGTTGTAAACAAAGAGTCTATTGGAGGAAACTGAGAGTTGGAAGTATAGTGGCTTTTCATTGGGTGAGTTGTTTCCAGGCAGAGAAGATCTTCCTTCTTCCTACTGATGGGGGGAGGAGGGATCTATATAACCTGATAGAGCACCTGAATTAATCTGAAAAGTAATCATATTATTTAAATCTTAGAACACCTATACTTATGTGAATAGGGAGTTAGGTTTTTCTTAAAATCTTTTTCAAGGCCTGTGGGAAGTGATTGAGGAGATGACTCAGCTGTGAATCCAGCAAGCAGAACCTATAAGCAGGGTCAGACCAACCCACCAGGAGTCAAAACATCATCTCATCAACATCATCTCATCACCTGATGACTAATTACAATAGCTGACATCTGCGGACCCCCAGGCCTGCATATAGCTGCATTCCTCACCCTAGCCCATTCTTGGGCAAACTAAGGCCCGCGGGCGGGATCCGGCCCTTTCGGCTGTTCTATCCAGCCTGCAGAGCTGAAAGAGCGGAGGGTTCTCTTGCTCTCCCCTCCGCTCCTTCACCAGCCGCCCAGCGTGGTCAGGTTGCTTTTGTTCCGGCCCTCTGGTGCAGTTTAAGAACCCATTGTGGCCCTCCAGTCAAAAAGTCTGCCCTTCCCTGGGCCACTTCCCCTTTATAACGCTGTTCCCTACAGCCTGCTGGGGGCAGGATTTGATGTTTGTAAACTCCAATTTTCTTGGTTGGATAACCTTCTCAATAAACACCTAATATGATTCAATTCTGCCTGCATTATTAGACACAGCGATAGGCAGCCTGAGCCCAACTGAGCATTTCCGGGTAACACCACTGCAGCATAGAGTAGAAAACCATCTTTCTGTTGGAGCTGAAAAATATCTCTCTTCCTGTTGGGGGTAATTGAAGGTAAGTGGTAGATGAGAGCAGACCCTCCTGACTCCAATTTTAAGGAGGTTTCTCTTTATTAATCTTTTTGGTTCTTAGTCAAACCACTCATAGGAATAGAAAATGCTCAGTAAACTTTTTGTTCTTTTTAATCTTTATTATTGAAAGTATTAGATATGTCTCCTTTCCCCCCACATTGACCTCTTCCAGCCCACCCGCTTCCCTTGCCCTAGGCCCTCACCACCCTATTGTCTGTGTCCAGGGGTCATGCATATAACCCACAAGTTCTTTGGTTCATCTCTTCCCAAACACTCAACCACCCTCTCCCACCTTCCCTGTCAGATTTGACAGTCTGTTCCATCAATGATGAGAGAGAATCATTGATTGCCTGCCTCCTAGTAAGGATGAAGCCTGAAATCTTGGCTTGTGCTCTGACCAGGAATTGAATCATGACTTTCTGATTCATAGGTCCACACTCAACTACTAAGCCACACCAGCATGACTCAATAAATGTTTTGTGTTTTTTTTTTTTTTTAATTCAGTAATTCAATGAAAGGGGAGGTGTCGATTATCTTTTTTCTCCCTTCTCATTTATTTTTCTTTCCGGGCCCTCAGTTTGGTCTTTTCCACAGTCAGTGTCTCTTGCGTGCTCTCTCTCCTCTTCCTTGTCCTTGTCCTGTTTTATTCCATTTCTGAGGTTTTCTGGAAAACTCCCACATTTCTCCTTATTTTTCCTCTATTCCTTTCTCAGACTTTTTCTTTCAAGTTTTCTTTCTTACTTGCCCGCTCTCTGAGTTAAAGTCTTATTTATAAAGTGAATGCAGTGCATAATTGCTTCAAAGTTCAGACAATATGGGTAAGCTTTGTCTGCAGATAATTGTCATAGCTCATAAACCTGGGCATGTGCCTTGACCGGGAATTGAACCCTGACCTCCTGGTTCATAGGTTGATGCTCAACCACTGAGACATGCCTGCTAGGCGCTGTAGTTTTACATATAAAGGTTTTCACAAACACAAGTTTTAATTCTCTAATGTGGTTACAAGGATTCTGAGGAATGGGCCACAGCATGTGCTGACCGCTTCCTGTTCTCGGGCCCTTGCAGAAAGTGGGACATCAACCTTGTACTTTCTGAATTCCTTTCAATGCACGATTGAACAGAAATGGACTTGGAGGAGCTGGAACAAATGCAGACAAACTAGACTGACAGATAATGACTCAAATCACTGATCCAAGAGGGTACACTACCATTAACTTCATCCTCTAATCCTCAGCTCCGGATTGCTGTCTGCCTCTTTATGATTTATGTGTGAAATTTCTGTGGTGAAAGGGAAGACTGCTCACAAGCCTTGAACTAGCCATAAAACTGACATAGGCAGTTGCTTGAACTTCGGTTCAGGGGAAAGCTCTTTTTTTTTGCAATGTGTATTTTGGTTTTCCCGCTATTATCATTATAGTATATGTTATCACTATTATTATTATACATGTTACCATATCTGACCAACACAAGAGGACTTGGATCAGGATGCAAGCCAGCATCTTAATTGTGCACATGAATGAATCTATAAGTAACAGCGTGGACTTGGCACCTTCTGAAAAGCAAGCACTGCATATACATTTTCCATAAAATGGCTGCCATGGTGCAATTGAAGGAGAAATAAATCTTCCCATCTTAATGACAGCCTGTGAAACCAGAACCATGCGATGTGGATTTCTCCGAGAAAATGGAAACTTGTGTTCTCTGACAGTGTAATTATTACATCCTGTCAAATTACTTGGCCCTCTTTCATAAAAATCACTTAATACTTCATGCACATATTACTTTTGCCATCAAATATCACTTTGGGGAAAGTTAATAATTTAGAAACTTTTATATTTAAAAATGGCAAATCCAGCTGATGAATGAGTGCTATACCCAGAGAGCCCTCCCACCCTGGAAGTTTTGTGATTGCTTCAGCCTTAAAGGAAGCCCCGGGAGAGAGCTAGGGGATTGCTCCTTAAGGAAACTCTCTGCTTACAGTGGTCGGCAAAGTCATTAGTCAACAGAGCCAAATATCAACAGTACAATGATTAAAATTTCTTTTGAGAGCCAAATTTTTTAAACTTAAACTTCTTCTAATGCCCAGGCCATGGTATTTTGTGAACAAGCCACACTCAAGGGGCCAAAGAGCCGCATGTGGCTCTTGAGCCACAGTTTGCCGACTGTGGGCTTAGGAGATATGGAAGCCCGAGTGCCAACAACAATACTGGAAATAGTTTTAAAAGGTGCGCAATTTTGATATAAAAGAGAGACATTTCTCTCTAGCAATAGTCTCTTTTACTTTTCTGACAGTTTAACTTAAAGCAAAGGTCTCATTTTCGCAAAGATATATGTATAGTATCTGAGTTGCCCTGACCGGTTTGGCTCAGTGGATAGAGCATCAGCCTGCAGGCTGAAGGGTCACAAGTTTAATTCTGATCAAGAGCATGTACCTTGGGTACAGGCACATCCCCAGTAGGGGGTGTGCAGGTGGCAGCTGATCGATGTTTCTCTCTCATTGATGTTTTTTTTTTAACTCTCCCTCTCCCTTCCTCTCATTAAGAAATCAATCTATATATATATATATATATATATATATATATATATATATATATATATATAGTCTCTGAGTCAATGTTTGCTGTAAGTGAAAATACATTTTCATTCTTATGGTAGCAACTAGAGTAATGATGATAACTTTTACTGATTAATTTATGCCTGATACTCTTCTAGATTCTTTATACATCCTATCTTGTTTAACTTCCTTAACAGTGTGAGATAGGTTATGCCAGTAACCCATTTTCCAGAAATGGAAATGCAATCTTTGCAATAAAAGCCTAATATGGCTAACCATTTGTTAGACCAGTTGCTATGACACACACTGACCATCAGAGGGCAGACACTCCAAATGGTAGGTTAGCTTGCTGCTGGGGTCCGGCTGATCAAGGCTGAGTGAGATGGCCTGGACACACTCTGGAGACCTCCCGTGGTCCCTACCAGGCCCTGCTAGTGCACCAGTGGGATTCCTCGACCTGGCCTGCACCCTCTGGCAATCTGGGGCTGGTCTGGGGAAGTTGGAGAGCTGGTTTTGATCAGATCCCCACAGGCCAGGCTGGGGGGCCCCTCTGGTGCATGAATCCATGCACCAGCCCTCTAGTGTTAAATCACTTCTGCCAGGTCCCATAACTAACAAGTGTTCTTTTAGGAATCTGTACCTGGACAACCAAGTCAAAGCCAATCATAGCAACAACCACACTTTCCTGCTTTCCTGTAACAGCTGTTAATTATAGAGTACTTGCTCTTGAGTAGATGGTATTTTTTTCATTTGAAAGTCACAGCAAACTAGATATATTTTTCAACTCTCATTTTATAGATGAAGAAATGGAGGCTAATGGAGATTAATCCATCTGTCCATAGTCACGGTGATGATATCAATAAATTTTCAAAAAATCTTGAAATCTCATTCTTGGAAGCAGAGGATGTTTAATTTTTTTTTTTTAAACTCAACATTATCCCATTTCCTTCCTGATTTTTATTTCCCATTCATCTTAGCATAAACACAGCTTTATCAGTTAGAATAACTTCTGGACTGTAGTAGAAAGAGTTTTCCATACTCTGCAATAATGAAGTAGATAATGAAATATATTTGGTACAAAAGAGATGTTGACTTTATCTTGATTATTTTTCCACCTTGTTTTTTAAGGGTTGAAAACAATATGCACTCAAATCTAACTGCATGGGTTTGAAATGTCCAGTGAATGTGTATATACATTTCAATATAACATTATCATTCACGAGTCTTTATCTTTCTCCAAGGATAAAGGTTTGTGATCACTGTAGAGTTGAAAGCTTCCACCTGTCTTGGAGAGATGGATAAAGGTAGGATTTGGTTGATTTTTCAAGTGTATTTGTGAAATGATGGATTTGGCTCCTATGTTTTCCATAAAATGCCTTGAAACACTCTAAGTATTTTACTTAATCCTCACTGTAATCATGACACCAATATTAGATCAATTTTATTGAAGCACAAAATGTGGGAAGCAAATGTCAGGCATTAGGTTTAGATCCATGACCTGGTGGGAATTATTTGTGATTTCACCATAGTAGTAGTTGGTCTGTGAGAAGATGAAATAGGAAATGACACCCAAGAAAATAACCACCTAAAGAGGATGGAGACAGTGATTATGAAATAGCACAAAAGGCAGGAGTATAATATTCTTCACATGCTGAAAAAGACAAAGTGTGGCTGGAGCAGAGAGTGCACTGTGAGATGAGGCTATAGGGTCTGGCAAAGGAAGGGCCAGACAGAATTTGAAGATTATGTTAATTATCTTTATTTGAATCAGAAGAGCAAAGGAATTCACTAGAGAATTTGAATTAAAATACGATTTCCTCTCCCATGCTCAGATGGTTGGAAAATAGAGTGGAAGCAGAAATCCAGCTAACCAACTAGTTCAGATGAGAGATAAATGGAGGCTTTTGCAAGGGTGGTAGTGGAGTGCAGGTGATGCAAACTCTTGATGACAAAAGAGGAGCATGATGTGGGAGGTAGGGAGGAAGTAGGAAGGGCAAATGTCAGCTTTGTCTAGTCCAATGTTATAACTCTTGTTGCACAAGGATATTAGTGAGAATGCACCCACATTCCCTTCCACCCCCCCAAAAAAAATTCATCATGTGCCTGTTGAAAGCTAGCACATAAATCCACAAATCAATTCTAGTTCAACTTTTTATTCTTTGCCAATGAAACTTTAATCTCTGAACATTCATACACTTTTCTTATTTTTCTCATTTAGATGCCATTTTGTATGTTCAAAGTAAAATAAATATTAACTGGCAAAATGTATTCCTAATTCTATAATTACCTTATTAAAATTTACCAGTTTAAAAATTCTTAAGGCTTGAGGTCTGTCTAGGAAATAAATTACCTAATTCAGTGTGTATTATAACTTACTCTCAAATAATTACTTTGGGGTTGTTCGTAAAGGGAATTGGGCTGAGAAGCTGCAGTGTATAATTTTATATTTTATCTCTCTGGCAGAAATCAGGCAGCATTAATAGCTATAAAATAAGGTTAAGGTTCTGGTGTGAACAGTCACATATCTCTGTATTTACATGTGTGCACATATGTGTATGTATACTTATGGTTTGTCATGTGCAGGGAGGTGTCTTTCACCAACTAGAAACTCACTTCAAGTCTTAGTGATTAAAAATTGAGATAGGTGTCTATGTGGCAAACTCCCTCTCACCCCACCACTGAAATATCCCTCTCCATACTCTATTATGACTCCTGACATACATGTTAGAAAACTAATACTTCCTAGACAGATGGCATAGAATACTTTTATCCCCTATTAAATCTACAAAGAGAGTGCAATTACCAAATTATCTGTATTCTCCAACAAGTGAAAATAAATACCAGGGTTAATGGAAATTGTGATGGAGGGCGTGTTCCAATCATAAATTCGACCTGGGCACTTCTGAGCACTTGAGCAATTAGAGTCCTGAACATTGCTAGGCTGCGATGTGGGAAACAGATAACCAAACACCAACTTCATCATGTGATGAATTATATAAATTTCTAGGTACCATTTCTGTCTCCTAAACAAATCATACATTAAATTAGGATATGATGCTTGCTCATGTAAAGTCTTCCCCAAGGCTTAGCTTGACTCATCTCACTTTGCAAACTATGACTGTCTTACAGCTGGGGCATGGGGCCAGATTCTGGGCACTATCTATGTAGTAGCATAACTGGATGCTTTAGAAATTCCCAAATGATCCGCATTCAAATGTTCACTTAGGTTTAGTGCAATTTTCGAGGGATGTTGCACTACCTACTTCAGACACCTTAGGCTACATCAGAGGGGCCTGCACTGTAGACTTTATTTATGCTCTGCTTCCCTTTATCTTCATTTTCTCTCTCTCTCTCTCTCTCCAAACCATGGCATCCTTTATCTCTCAAATCCCCCTCCTGCCTTCTGTATGTGAGAATCTACACGTGTCAAAATCTTTATTCTGCTTACTTCTCCTCACCCTTCAGACCTCAGCATAGACGTCCTTTTCTCGGGAAAGTTTGACCCCCCTCAGCAGCCCACCTCGCCAGTGTCCCATTCCTCAGACTGCATCATGCCCTGGTCGGCCCTGCGTTTTATGTCATTTCATTTAAAGCTGGTATATATTCTGCACTTAATTGCTGAACTGCTGATTTGCTTACATAACATCAATGTTAGCCAGGGGCCTTCTTGCCTTTTGCAATCCAGCCATGGCCTAAGAAATGTCATTCCTCCCATAGTTGGCTGCTATTTTAAAAAGTTGAGCTGGGAGGGGTTATGCATCTTCTTTTATTCTCCTGGACAACCCTGGCATAAGGTTGGTAAAAAAGTTAGATGTAACTGCCTGCATACCTGAGCCCTAAGTGGAAACTCATGCCAGCCCTGGCCTGATAGCTATATGTTGGTTAGAATATTGTCCTGATACACCAAGGTTGTGGATTCAATCCCTGTCAGGGCACATACAACAAACAGTCAACCAATGGTCAGGGCACATGCAACAATCAACCAGTGCATGCATAAATAATTAAAACAACTAAGAGTTAGTGATGAAAAATTGAAGTTTTATAAAACAAGGATTCTTGGGAGTATACGTTGAATAACCATTTTTGAAGAAGTGTGTAGTAATTCCCTAGTAAAGCTGACTATATGTACATCCTATGGTTTAACAACGATTTCACTCCTAGGGCTATTCCACAGAGAAAACTGCTTATTTGTGCAATCTAAGACATGTATGAGAATGCATATAACAGCATTTTATGAGTAAAAATACTGTGGGGGGAAAACCCAAATTACTATCAATAGAAAAAAATATATAAATGAAATATACTAGATTTGCACAATAAAACCCTATTGAGCAGTTCAAAGAACTGTATTAGAATCTCTTAAGTGAGTAAAAGGAAACTGCAGAGGGAAGAAAACTATAATACTATTAAAACCATAAACAATCATACCATGTATTCTTTAGGGACTGGTTTATCAGTAGTAAATATGAGACGCACATGAATGATAGCGTGAAGTTCAATAAGTGCTCACCTCTGAAAAAGTGTGTAATTTAAAAAAAATAAAGTTATCCATTTTACCTACCCACCTGCCCATTTCTTCCCCTATGTAATCTATATTTTCAGAGCTTCTTTCCTGTCCTTCTCTTGTTCTGAAGGCCAGCAGACCAGCCAACGAAGAATGTAATATAGCCCTCATCCTCCTAAGACAACCTAATCAAAAGTTACACAGGGGAATTCAGACCATAGTGTCAGCATTTAATAGCGGAGAAAACTGTCAGAAATGAAGACACAGCTTGAAGCAAAGGTATGCGCAAAGCCTGACTCCCAGCCCGCGGTGAAGGATGGGGAAATAATGCGCGGGACAAAACCAGCGCTGCAAGCACAGGGTTTAAATCCCCTCATTGGCTTCCTCATTTTTCTTTCCGAGATGCAGCGAAATCCATTGATTTGAAAAATGACCCCGTTCAAGCCTAGGTATTTCAAACACTTCTCACCATAGCCCGAAGTTCTGCACAGGGGTGATTTTTACACGGTGGGCATGTACCTTTGGCTTTTTCTGAAAATGTGGGATGACTCTCCTCATGCAGTCAGATCAGTCATAGGCGCCATCTAATTAGTCATTTTGTGTTTGGAAAGCACAGGGTTTTCAGCACCGTCCTTGATGAAAGGAACACAGTGGGGCACACTGGAGCAGTTCTCCTCCTCCAGAAGGGATGTAGCATAGGGAGATGCGCTGTCATTCTTGATTACATTTGTGTGGGTTGTGTGGGGGGACATAAAGTGACAGCGTAGGTTAAGATAAGTCAGTTGGGAGGACCTTTTTCAGATCTGATACTCAGCTTGAGCTTTCCAGAGCATGAAACAGCCCAGTTGGGGTGGCTCAGTGGTTGAGAACTGACCTGTGAACAAGGAGGTCATAGTTCAATTCCTGGTCGGGCACTGGCCCAGGTTGTGGGCTGGATCCCCGGAGTGGGGCTTGCAGGAGGCAACGGAACAAAGATTCTCTTTCATTATTGATGTTTCTGTCTCTCTCTCTCCCTATCCCTTCCTCTCGGAAAACAATTTTTAAAAGGCGAGAAATGTCTTTGAATATTGTCATATATCTTTAAGAACCTACTGTGGAGTCATCCTTCAGTACCTGCAATCCCTTGTTTAAGCTGTGTTATCACTAGTAATTTTAGTTTTGTTACTGCTTGGATGGCTTTGAAAATAACAAGCTTAGTGCAATTACTTCATTTATGTCTGTCCTAAAATTATCTCTTTTGAAATTCAGAGGACTCCATATGTCCTGTGTTTCAGAAATTTAAAAAAAAAAGACAGTTCTCATATGAATTTTTCATAATTTTTACAGCTTTATGCTCAGTTCCTCATTCTGCTTTCGATTCTCTAGGATGAGATGCTATCTAATTTTATGCTCAATTTTACACATTTTATTTTTAACAATTTATGAGCATGACAGGGCAGCTACTATTGAATCCATTTTTTACATAAGAAAACTGACCCAGGGAGAGGTCAATTTGTCCACAGTATCAAGATGACCACCACGATCTGAGGAAATTCATTTCTAATTAATGTTCTTCTCTGCTTCCTGGCTTTAAAATGTAGGAAAGTTTCACACACACACACACACACACACACACACACACACACACCTCTGAGAGTAGATAGAGGGAAAGATGATATATACGCATTGCTAAATCTGTTGTTTCCCCCTCCTACAATAAGGAAGAAGTGGGCACAGAAGGCTAGTTCACAATGAAAAGTTATAAATCCTGTTACATAATTGGGCAATCTCACCTTGCAGCAATGCCATAGTTATTAATAATAATAAAAAAAACCTGATTTTTTTTTTTACATCAGGTCCAAGTCATCAGCAAAATTGAGGAAAAGATGTGAGATTTTTCCACCTACCTTCTGCTCCCACATGCATAGCCTCCCCATTATCAATATCCCCCACCGGAGTGATACGTTTGTTATAATTAATGAACCTGTATCGATACATCTTACCACCCAAAGCTCAGTCTGTCCCAGATCATGTAGAACCCAGTGTAGTTACTCTAGGGTCTGATGACTGGCAATTTCAGTGACACTGAACATGGTGACCGCGCTCACCTTCAACATCTTCCCAGCCTCTCAATGGAGCAGTCAGGACAAGTGCCACTTTCACCTAGTTCATGAGGTTATCTAACCAATAATGTACCTAAAAGAAGCCAATCAATGCACAAATTCTCTGATTTCTCCCCATAAACTCTTGTTACATCATTAAAAACTGGGTCTTTTCTGTATCCCTAATCCCCCCAACCTAGGAGTCAACTGATCAAATGTACTGAGAGACACTGTAACTGCTTTTGCCTATCCTAAGTCAGTCTTGAAAAAAGCCATTCTGCAGGGCAGTGAACATGCTCAACACAGAGCTGGAGGACATGGGGGTGACGTGCAAACACAATAAAGACCCTCTCTACAGGCGCCTTCTTGTTTCACTGGCAAGAGGAGCAAGCCACTCATGAAGGTTATGAGTAGTAGTTATGTTGGAGGCAGCATTAGAATAGAAACAAATTTGCATCTATTATGAGAAGAAGGGAATATTGAGAGAAGCTAGCTCTTTCGCTATTACCTAGTTCAGCATGGACTAGATACCCAACTTTGCATAATTATGATTTTCCTTCTTCAGTTCCAAATTTCTCAGAAGGCTTTGGCATATTCCTTAGTCCTAAAAGTATAACATGCAAGTGTAGCGAAATGGCTTTCCCTGCTTAGATCTTGTCCCAATTTATGGGAAAAGAGCTTTAGCTTAAAATAAATAAACAAGAACATACAAATGAACAGAGTGAATCTCTTACATAAATAAATACAACGTGGAGTAAAAGTGCCGGAATCAAAAGCAA
Source organism: Vespertilio murinus (assembly GCA_963924515.1). Lineage (NCBI taxonomy): Eukaryota > Metazoa > Chordata > Mammalia > Chiroptera > Vespertilionidae > Vespertilio > Vespertilio murinus. Next base: position 11,759,665 of record OZ004714.1, read on the forward strand.
AACCAAACCATTTTTTTTTTTTAAGTAAAAGCAATAGAAAGCTTGTAATACCATTTAGAGCTGAGATGCCCGATTTACTTCCTGTTAGAAATCCCAGGATTTGATGTTTGGCTTGTTAAGGTGCCTTTGTTTTCCAGTGAGTGTCTATATATCTGTGAAATATTGAAGAGTAGAGTGAACTAAGCCTCTGAGAAAATACCTGTAATATATTTGAAAGATGAGATTCCATCAAGGAAATCCCAAACTATATTAAGACTCTTGTAGGTTAAATTGTATTTCTCTCCCCACCTCCTATAAAAAATATTTTGATGCCCTAGTCCCCAATGCTTCAGAATGTGACCTCATTTGACAATAGGGTTGTCGCAGATACAATTAGATAATATGGGATCATACTGGAGGAAGGTCCTAGGCCCCGTACCCCAGTGTGACTGCTGTCCTATGTAAAGGGGGGATTTAGACAGAGATACACAGGGTAAGAATGCCATGTAAAGATGAAGGGGCAATGCCTTCACAAGCCAAGGGATAGCAAGGATGGCTAGCAATGTTGTAGTGTACCCTGAATCTCACAAAGGAGTCCTCAATCAAGAAGTCGAATTATGGAGTCATTTATTAAAGGCCAGCAGCTTAGAAGGGGCAATCAGCTCTCCAAATCTCGCAGCCCCAAAAAGCTCGCCACATCTGGCTTATCTGCTGAACATCACATAGTCATGGATTACATCTTTGGGTTTGGAATGAGGAACCTGGTTTGCACAAAGCAGTTACAGAAGCGAAATTGAGCAAGTTAGTTATCGATAAAGACTAAGTATAGGTTTGGGTGTAAGGATCACTGAATCACCAGACACACATTATCTGGAGCCACTGAGGCAATTTAGAATAGTCATGCTGTCCTTGTCTTGGGACCACTGAGTCAACCGGAACACATTATATATACAGTGTTTCCCCGAAAATAAAACATCCTCCGAAAATAAGACCGAGTTAATGGAAAAACAATACATCCCCTGAAAATAAGACCTAGCACATCTTTGGGAGCAAAAATTAATATAAGACAATGTCTTGTTTTCAGGGAAACAGAGTAGCTACCGAGGCAATTGAGGGTAATTGTGCTGTCCTGGTTCCCAGGTACAGAAGAATGTATTTCAATGACCAGTAAGATCACAACCAATGGGATGTTCAAACCACCATCCATGGAGTATTCAATAGACTGGGATAGTATACATAAGTTCAGAAAATCAAAATAACTTTTCTATTGTTTTACCAAGCAAGTAAGTACAAAAGCCCAACAGCAGGGTTAAAATTAAAACTGCAGTTTCTACCTGATGATTGCTGCCATATTTCAGAAACTGACCAGTAGCTAGAAGTGCGTGGCACAGCTTCTCCAAGCACTCAGAACGAACCAACCCTGCCCAATCTCAACCTTAGACCCTTCTAGGCCCCAGAGATGTGAGATAACGCATTTTGTTGTTGTTGAAGCCATGGCGTTTGTTGTACTTTGTTATGGCAGCTCTAGAAAACGAATGCAAAGGGAAACAGAACTTGTCAGGAATTGTTAAAAGCCACTTATAGCATTAGATTCCTTTGCGAAGTGAATTGTGTGCATAAGAAAAATGTTTCAAACCAAAACCTCAAAAAAACTGGAAAGTGCTAAGTAGATTCATAGCTAGCTGGCCCTTGGGGTTTACGTTTTTGCTTAGGGAGAAAGTTTCAGAATTTTATTTCAATTGAAAACATTTTCCTGATTTGTGATGTATTGAAATTCCAACAGGTAGAACTCATTGAGGAAAATTACTTTCTTCAAAGATGTATGATTCATTCACCCAATGTTTCAGCTATTAGGGGAAATTATCTACGGAATTGTATGATCAGTTTAAAAGCTGCTGCAATTGTTTGTTTTTTTTTTTTTTGTGTGTGTGTGTGTGTGTGTGTGTGTGTGTGTCAGTATAATTTTAAGCCATGAAAGAGCATTTGTTTCATTTAGATAAAAATGTTGGGTCCTGGCCAATGTTACTCCATTGGTTGGAGCATCATCCCATGCACCGGAAGATTGCAGTTCAATCTTCCGGTGCATGGGAATCAAGGCACATGCGCAGGTTGTGGTTTGAATCCCAGGTCAGGGCAAGTATGGGAGGCAACCAATTGATATTTCTCTCTCATATTTCTCTCTCTCTCTCTCTCTCTCTCTCTCTCTCCTTCCCTTTTTCCCTCCCTTCCTCCCTCTCTCCATCTCTCTTCCCTCTTTCTTTCTCTCTCCTCCTCCCTCCCATCTCTTTCCTCCTCCCCTTCTTCTCTAAAAACTAATAATAATAAAAAAAAACCAACATTATTTGACTCTTTATCTGTAACTGGTCCCTTAGATGAAGATGAAAATCTAACCCTTCTTCTGATGCTTTCAAAGGCTAGAAATCAGTCTTAATCCTCCTTTGGAGATTGTTGCATAGTCAAATACAAATGTCAGCCACAGCTATGAGTGGCTTAGATATTCTGAGAGAAAAGAGCTTTAAGCTCCATTCCTGTTAACTGCTCTGAAAGCCTGATAATGGCAGATGAATCTCTGAGTTCCACTTGGATCTTAAGATATTTCTTCAAATTCCATTTGAAACTCAAGTAATTTCTCTAAGTTGTGTAAGAAACTATTTTTCTTCTTGCTATAATTCAGGCATTAAAGTTGATAGTTTAAAGATTTTCTATTAAAACCAGAAAAGTACTATATATGCCTATCTACTTAACTATCTATCTATATTTATCTCAGTTATCATAAATTTTAAAAATATATATTTTTATTGATTTCATAGAGGAAGTGAGAGAGAGAGAGATAAACCATCAATGATGAGAGAGTCATTGATTGGCTGCCTCCTACACACCCACCATTAGAGATCAATCAAGCCTGCAACCTGGGTATGTGCCCTGACCTGGAATTGAATCCATGACCTCTTGACTCATAGACTGATGCTCAACCACTGAGTCACACCAGCTTGGCAGTTATCATAGATTTTAAATGTCCAGGATAATCATTAGGAAAAGGGAAAATCAAAAGAAAAGTCAAACTTTCATGGAACAAATTCAGTACTGGACTGACACTTAAGTCAGTGAAAACAAGTGGAAAAGACACCTTTATATATTTAAAATTCAATAAGAGAGTGGATCTTAAGTGTTATCACTACACATACAAAAAATGGTAACCATGATGGATGTGTTGATTAACTTGAATGTGGTAACTGTTTCACAATGTATATTATATCACAACATCACCTTGTACATCTTAAATTTGTATGATTTTTATTTGTCAACTATACTTCAACAAAGCTAGGGAGACAATTCCAAAGGTTTTATTCAAATTTCTGAGAACTAACCATTGTGCATTGTGCCTTCCTTGTCCATAGCACATAATACAAAAGAAATGTAGAGGGCGTTTGCAAAAAGATGATGCAGAGGGAAAACCACAATGGTGAACTGAAAAAGCCACTTAGTGTCTAACTTTCATGCCAAAATCTAAAAGAGTGTCTGCCAAGGACTAAATCAGATACACAAGTGATGGTTGGATTTGATGGTACAACCCCTTGCATTATCCTAGAATTATCATGATTCTCTGGCAGAAGACAACCAGTTCCCCTCCAAAACAATAGTTGCCCTTTTAACAAAAACAACTTATATTTATAACTTGCACTCTAAATTAATAAAAATTGGCAAAGTTATATTTTTTAAATCCCATTTATTTACATTTGCCATCTCTGAGAGCTGAGCTAATATTTCTTCACTTTGTGGTAATTAATATATGATGTGTAATGTCTTAAGTTTTTTTCAATGTATACCATGAAACTCCTGCCAAGATATAATAAAAGAAAATTAAAATGACCAGAGAGGCAAATATATATAGATTGTCTCCCCTGAAGCATGCTTCTAAATAACATTCAGTCAGCGCAGTGTCATCCAGGCCATTTGGGGATTACAACATTGTATTACTAATAAGTTGTTTGCCTGAGATGAATTGAACTAGCAGAGGCTATGCCAGTTAGATGTGTCTTGCAAAAACTGTGAAGAAACTGATGCATCTGGAAGGATGTGAGATTCACATTTTGTGAGGACAAATTATCCGAAGGTAGGTGTCAAGAATTGGGGAGAGATCTACTCCCAACTGGCCACCTCTATCTTCCCAACCCTTTATAAATACACACAGCCTTCTTCAAAGTGCATTTCCTGAATATTGAACCCAAAGAGGGTGGGTTCAGGGTCTATATTACAGAGCAGAACCAGGGCAATAGGCTTCTGTCTCTACCAGCATCTAGAAGAATAATTATCTCAAAGACATATGGCGATTAAGTCTTTGTTCCTATCAATACTTTTTGCCCCTAATCATTTCCTTAAAAATATTATAAAAAACTGGATAGAGTCTCAATTTTTTGTGACTGCCACTGTTGTATCCCAGATCAGGGCAGTCTATTCATGAACAAAGGAGTGGCCTGCAAACATTAAGCATGATGAAACTCTTCTCTATGATGCCATACTTTCAAACTTAATGATTGAAAGAAGGGAAATAAAAGATGATTACATTTTTTTTGCTTTGCAGTTGGGAGAAATCATGTTTTATTTGAAGCTATCTCTAGAGCACCAAGCTATGTCATGAACACAATTAAATGGTGAGTCATCTGGTCTTTTCTTGTAGCAGTCTCTTTCTTGGAAGCATGCAATTTTACCATGCAGTTTTCTGCCTTATCTATTTGAGCCTGCTGGAAGCAGGAATCATGAAAGTTGATGATGGTCACAATGCAAGGCTGCCAAGGATTGAAATCCAGTTGAAACAAAGGGTGTTCATGTTCAGGGAGCAGAACACATGGGATAAAGTTTGAGTAGATGCCTTAGAGCAGTGGTTCTCGAACTTTCTAAGGCTTAATACAGTTCCTCATGTTGTGGTGACCCCAACCATAAAATTATTGTTGCTGCTACTTCATAACTGTAATTTTGCTACTGCTATGAATCATAATGTAAATATCAGTGGCTCTACAGCAGCGGGTCTCAACCTGTGGGTCATAGCCCTCCCTAGCAGGGTCACCTAAGACCATCAGAAAAACACAGATATTTACATTACGATTAATCAACAGTAGAAAAATTACAGTTATGAAGTAGCAACAAAAATACTTTTATGGTTGGGGGTCACCACAACATGAGGAACTGTATTAAAGGGTTGAGGCATTAGAGAGGTTGAGAACCACTGTCTTAGAGGAGTTTGTGAGTAATCTCTTTTTTGTAGCCGCCTGTTTGCCAATGGTGTTTTGAAGTTACTCACTTTTCATTGTATATGAGGTTTAAAAATTTGACTCATTTTATATCTGTAATTTAAGTCTATTCTGTATGTCTTTATTTAAGCCTATTCAGATATGCCTCTCTAGACTGTATGCATATCAGGCTTCTGTAAAACCACATCTTCAATTTTTCTAACCTCAGCTGGATATATTTTTCTAGAGCCATGGTTGGCAAACTGCGGCTCTCAAGCCACATGCAGCTCTTTGGCCCCTTGAATGTGGCTCTTCCACAAAATACCTTAGCCTGGGCTAGTCTATTTTGAACAAGTGGTGTCAGAAGAAGTTTAAATTTTAAAAATTTGGCTCTCAAAAAAATTTGAACCGTTGTACTGTTGATATTTGGCTCTGTTGCCTAATGAGTTTGCCAACCATTAGTCTAGAGGGATCTACCAGATGTCACCTTAATACTTCCAGAGAAATCAGCAAAAGAATGGCAGCTGCATCCTTTATTGTGTTTTTTTCCTGATTCTTGGTCTTAACACCAGTGCCCTGGGTTTCCTATTTTTAGCAGCTTAAACACACACACACACACACACACACACACACACACACACACATTTGCTATACTTTCTGGGTGTCAAGAGGCTGGGCATGGCTTTCGTGAACCTTCTGCTCCAGAGTCCCTCTCAAGCCTTTAGCAAAGGTGTAAATCAAGGATGGTATCTCATCTGAAAGCATGCTGGACCAAGATCTGCTTCAAACCTCATTGTATTTTTGGCAGAATTCAGTACCTGAAGTGTTTCTGGAATGGGGACCTCAGGTCCCAGTTGACTATTGGCTAGAAACTTCCTTAAGTCCTTTGTCTCATAGACTTCTGCAACACATAATCTTGTTTCATCAAAATATATAAATCTGATAGGCAACAGAGAGATTCTGATAGCCTAAAAGGTAAAAGGGATCATACTATTACATAAGCTAAGCCCAGAAATGGTATCCTATTAACTTTGCCATATTCTTGTGGTTACCAGTATGTCACAATATTCTCCCCTACATTGCAGGGGAGAATATTATACAAGAATATAAACACCAGGACTGGCGGCAATCGCGGTGAAGTATATATCAAAGTCTGCCTGCCACAACAATTATGCACTTACTATATTAATTATGTGGCTAAATTAATGCTGTAAACTACTGATTTAAAAGCACAAAAGAGAGTTATTGCCATAAAAACAACTTTGTACTTGGTAAAAACATGATAAAGAAAAGGTTTTGAATTATGTATGAGCTAGACAATTGGAAACATTAATAACCTACCATTATACCTGCAAATTTTTCCACAAGTGTCCAATTTTTTATTGTAGTTTAAAAAATGGGAATGAGAATTACAGGTGATCCATTATGGATGGGACTTATGCAATAAAGATGATGTAGAAATCCTATTAGCCATACGAAAAAAAAGGTCATGTAACTGCATGGAAAACAAGAGAAGTACCAAATGATTTAAACAAATGGACATGTTAGGGAAAAATTATAAGGTCTACATATTAAGTGCTAACTAAGAGAAATTACCTACTGAGGTAAATGCTCCTTAGAGATTTATAGAAGAGTCAAAGGCATTTGTCAAGAGAAAAAATAGATTAAAGAGTAATTTTACAAAATATCAGAGGTGACTCTAAATAAATATATATATTATGGTTGCCTACAAGAACATAGTGGCATAAAATTAGAACAAGTAGCATCTATATTCAGATATCCAAGTAATAAATCAAATCAATTTGGTCCTAAAGTCCATGACATTTAAATATCTACAGCTATTAAATATTTGAAAATAAAAATTTTATTTTATAACATCACAATTCTGTTATTTCTGCCCGCTATTTTTTTTCCAGTTCTGTTTGTAAACCATGGATACTTTTGGGTGCTCACCTCTTCTTTAGGAAGCTTAAAAATTCATCTGCTAAGACCTTACCTTTACAATATTCCCCTTGAAAATTCCTCCTGTAATGCTTTATGCTCCTAAGATACCTTTTTGTCCTCCACATTGTCACAAATGTGTTGATATTTTTCTACATCCTATAATACTTTCCTTACCTTCCACTGTCTTTTCTCAGTGCCAATGCAAGGTATGTTAAGTTTTGTTAGGGAATCATACAACTTTCAGTACTGATTTCTGATTTGGTCAATTATTATTTGAATACTATTGTATAACAATCTACCTTAAAATTTAAAACATTATTATTCTTATGCCCATGGAGCAGCAACTTTACTGGTTCTTGTAATGAAAAGAGTAATAACCTAATCTACACTGGCCTTAGCTTCAGCAGTTGTTTCACTTCATGCCTGTTCCCATGTGTTGGTTCAAAACTCCCAGCTGAAAGAATAATAGCTACATGGAACTGTTCTTCTTATGGTGGATCACCAGATCACAAAAGAGAAAGCCCACACATGCAGACGCATTTAAATCCAGTACCTGTGTCATAACTGCTAGCATTCCATTAGCTAAACCAAGTCATATGGCAAAGCCCAAACTCAGTAGGGGAAGGATGTATATTCTGCCAACCCTGTGACCATAGCAACAGGATGTAAGTGTGAATCTGTCACTAGGAGTAATAAAACAGAGAGTAAATAATTAACTTACCATTTTATTAGACCAAGCTGGGTCAGTCAGAGTTTCTTCTTTGGGAATGAAGACTAGATAAACTGCCCTTGTCAATATGATCTATAGAACTCATTCTACAATAAGATTTGGGCAAAGAGAGCCAATCTGGAGAGAAGATTGAAGCTGCTTTTATATGCATTTAAATATACATTTATCTTGATCATTAATTACAATTTTTAATCTTAAACTACTTTAAGTGATTCAGTATAGCTTGGAACCAAATATGCCTATCTATATCTTCATCATATATTATATTTTTTAAATTTTAAATTACTTCAAGTGATTTAGTATAACTTGAAAGAAAATCTGACCAATTAATGTTACTGAGGCTAAAGTCATGGATCAGATCCCAAAGAGAGCAGCTTTCTAGCCCCAAGCATGCTGAGTCCAGACTCCATGGTCTCTCTGGTCTTCTGGACTTCAAAAAAATCTAGGGAGGGAGCCTCTGAGTGACTCACTGTCAAGGGGAATCAATGTCTTCCACACAATCACAAGTGAAGACCACTCAAGAATGAATGAATGACCTAGCTGGTTGGGCTCTGTGGATAGAGTTCAGACTGTGGACTGAAGGGTCCCAGGTTCAATTTCAGTTAAGGGCACATGCCTAGGTTGTGGGCTCAATCCCCAAGGCAGCCAATCAATGATTCCCTCTCATCACTGATGTTTCTAGTCATTGATGTTTCTATCTCTCTCTCCCCCTCTCCCTTCCTCTCTGAAATTAATAACTAAAGGTACCATCACTCCATTATTAGGAAAAAAACAACACCACCAAAATACTAAAAAACTCAAAGTGCACACTCAACAGTTAGCATGAGTGATTTGTTAAGAATTCACTGGGTATATTCCTTCTGGGTCCAGTTCCAGCCCACTGACTTTGAGGTTATTAATTTTTTCTTGTTCATGTATGTGAAAAAAAGGGTAACGAATGAATAGGGAGCAAAACCAACGTACTTTATAGATTTAAGTGAGATTTACAGATAGCAATGACTATCAATAAGAACATTGCCACCTAAAATTGGGGTTGACTACTCCTTTTATGATATATATTTTTATCTGAAAGCTTGTGCAACTCTTTGCTAGGTAGGTTAGGGTGTTACTCATCTTGGGTATCTATCATATTAAACCAAATACCTTGATACAATATAGACATACCCCTAAAGTTGATCTCCCTTAAGTGACAGTGGTTCTATTTTGTCTGGGAATGGGAAAAGCATATTGTGCATTTCTTGAATACTCCAGCCCCAGTGAAAAGCAGTGAAGTCAGTGCCAGGTGAAGGGTAATTACTAACAGTGAACCTGCCTTGTGTGTATATGTGTGCATGATGGGGGGAAGTTGAATCCCACAGCCAGATTTTAGAATGTCTTTTTTTTTATATGCATTTATAGACTTTTACTCCTATAAGAGACACTTCATTATTCTCAGAAAATTCCTTGTTCTAGGTTTGAATGTCAGAAGGCTCGTCCTATTATATTTGCCCAGGCAGGGAGACAGTAAGTTTCATATAATATCATAGACCCTACTGACTGTGGGATGGTTAGCTTTTTTTATCACAACAGAATGAATGATGTTGATAGTGCCATAACAATAATGAAATAAAAGGAACACAGAGTTTATCCTACTAAAAAAAAGTCAATATTTCACTTTTCTTATGGATCATTTCTTCTAGTATGTGCAGAACCTCCTGAATTAATATTTGTTGAAAACACAAGTGCTTTGTTTCATTCATTCCAGATAGAGTATAGAAAAGAGTGGCTTTAAAATGAGAAAGATAGACTTTGAATACAAGAACACAACTTACTAGCCATGTCACTTTATGCTCTCTGGCCTTCATTTTCTTATCTGTTAAACTGTTATATGTCCTTTACAGAACGTGGTCTCCTTTACAGAATTGTAATAATAATAATAATAATAATAATAATAATAATGACACTATAGGAAAAAAATTTAACACAGTGTAGCTGTAATAAGCACTTCTTTTTATGGTTACTTCTTTACTTTTTAAACTCGATTTGTAAATTAACATTGCATATGAGTATCCCACTGGTGAAAATTAATTTTTATAGCTAAAATGAAGGATATTAGCTAATCGTATTCCATATCCTATTAATCTTTATTTCATTCATATACAAATATTTCATTAGATGAAGGCAGGTCTATTTCCCTTCCGGCTTTGAGGTTTTTGAGCCCTGTGTTTATAAAATTTTAAATTAGGAAAGATGTCAGAATTTAGTCTCAACTTTCACTTTATAAATGAAGAAACAAAGACCTCAAAAGATAGACTGATATTTTTCAGGAGAATTAAGCTGGGTAGTGACAGCTGAAAGTAGAATCTTTAATAGATTGCTACAGCAATTATATTCAATTTGTTGATGCCTCCCTATGTCCATGTTCATGTCCTTGGATATCTCCTACCACAGCAACTCTGGGCTCTGGTATGGTAGCTTGCTTTAGCCAATGAGACATTAGAAATCTGACACAGACAGAAGCTCCAAAGAGTACTGTGCATTGTAAGTGAAGTGCCATGAAGTGATCCCTATTATAGAAATTAAGATGGCATTTCACTGCTCTTATTCATCATTTCTTGATGTGTTTTGGAATCTTGCCACTAAGATATATAAAGGCCCATCTTCTAGAAGATAAGAGACTATTTGTGGAGAGATGCCAGTCATCCCAGCTATCTCAGACATTTCAGTCATCCTAGCCAAGGCCTCATCCAAAAACAGCCAAACCAGAACCTCATAAGTAGATTGCCAGCTGAGTTCAGACCAAATGTGTGACCCATACCAATTTAAGGAGCTAATGTTTAAAGCCACTCTGTTCTGGGGAAGATAGTTCCAAAGCAAAATCCAATGGATATGGAAAATTGATTTCACTTATCCTTGTGCTCTGCCATCTAACTTAAGGGCTGAAATATAAGATGTTATGATTTTCTCTGGGGTGACTTCCTACTAATCATTCAGCCAACATAAGAGGAGTAAGCATCTGATTTATTTCTCTCTTTATCTTAGGTCCAGATTATGCACGTAAGCATTAAATTTCAAGTATCATAAGCAGGAGGCAGGATCAGGGATAATGATGAATTTATTTTCAGATACCAGTGCAAAGTAAACAAATTCATCAGTCATACAACTTCTAAAAAGTACCGGTAATTGTTTTAACGAGTTCCAATGTGAAGTGAAAGAGCCCCCTCAAAGAGCCTACTATCCAGGAACACCTCATAGGCAAGCAAAGGCATAATTTACAAACAAGCCTAATTAAGTAAACAACCGTAAACAAATCTGGACTTCCTGCACTGTCAACACCCAGTGCGTTTTCTAAACAGGGAACAGGGAAGAGACAGACAATTCCTCTATTGTAGTTCCAAGAGAAACATGCTTTTGCTGCTAGTATATTCCACCAGAGAGAACCTGCATCAGACAGCTAGACCTGAAAATAGATGTGCTATTGACTATCCAGCACTAGAACCAACAATTTATTAGGAGCATATTTCTAGAACCACACTTGGTACTAATGACTGTGACATACATGTATCAGGAGGCTATTTTTTTAATTTTTTTAATTTTATTGATATTTTACAGAGAGGAAGGGAGAGAGAGCTAGAAACATCGATGAGAGAGAAACATCGACCAGCTGCCTCCTGCACACCTCCCACTGGGGATGCGCCTGCAGCCAATGTACATGCCCTTGACCTGAATCGAACCCAGGACCTTTCAGTCCACAGACCGACGCTCTACCACTGAGCCAAACCGGTTTCAGCAGGAGGCTATTTTAAAACTTACGACTCTTTATAGGCACCATGTTTCCTGCCATGTATTGTGTTGGCCAAGAGAATAACAGAAGGTGGATCATAGATTCCCTGACCATGATCTCCTTGACCTTACTGGATAGATGCAGCAGCCAATGCTCTAAAGATAATCATCACCTTAAATACGAAAGCCTCATTGCCATATGAGTAAAATAGACAGTGAGTGCAAGAGGAATCCAGGTGAAAATAGACCTCGGTGCATTGGAGGAATGAAGGGGGTCTTTTTTAAAAATATATTTTATTGATTTTGCACAGAGAGGAAGAGAGAGGGATAGAGAACTAGAAACATCGATGAGAGAGATACATCGACCAGCTGCCTCCTGCACACCCCCCACCAGGAATGTGCCCACAACCAATGTGCATGCCCTTGACCGGAATCAAACCTGGGACTTTTCAGTTGGCAGACCGACGCTCTATCCACTGAACCAAACTGGTTTCGGGTAAGGGGGTCTTTATGGACCAGGTTCAGTTAGCCCATTCTCATTGAAACCCCTTCTTGAATTCTTCTGTTTGCCCATTTGGTCTTGGCATTTAAGTTTGTAGTGCATGTGCGTTACCTACAGCTGAACTTTATATTCCAATTCAGAAAAGTTGTAATTGCAAGCTGATGATCTTATATTTGCCTTTATGGATGTTCCAATGCCTGCCTTAGGGCCTCTTCCTCAATTCAACTTAAGCTTGGTAGCAAAAGCTATGCTCCTACTTACCTACATTCTAAGCCCTCAGGATTTACTCTCAGAAATCTTATCACTATCTCTTCACTCCCACTTCACATTTTATACCAATAATGCCCATGGAATAGTCATTTCCCCCAAAACCTGCATTGTTTATTTGCACATGAACCACTGTAATTTCTATTTATCGTTTCCTGTTATGCATATCTTTGAATGAAACAGCTTATGAATGATACATGATTCTTACCTATGAAATCCCAGAGAATTTCTTCACTCATGTAATGCACTTGTCAATTTGGATTTAAATATCACAGTTTTATCCATCACATAAGACAAAAGTGCATTGAAAGCCTCTTACATTTCCTGAGATATATACCATGGTTGTTATGCTTAAGTAGCATTGTAAATGACATTTAATAATGTGCTGACTTAAAATAAAAGAAAAATGTTTTACTATGATAAAAAATACGTGCTGACTGCTGTGAGGGGAAGAAGTACAGTCGTTTCTCTACAGGTTTACAAGTTAAACTAGGAAATGTATATATGAATTAAATGGGGGAAAAGCACAAAGTATAAATAGAAAGAATGTTAAGGAAAGTGAAACCATTACATAGGTATGTTTCATCTGTGTGGAGGGAAGCATGCATGTGTCCTTTGGAGCATTGCTTTGATGACTCAGACAGAGACCAAACTAGTTGACACTTGGGGAGGGGGTGGGGCACAAATCTTTGTTTATTTCTTTTTAAGACAGGTAGTTGGTAAGATTTCTCACAAAAAAAATGTTCATTGTGTCACATTGCAACTAAGATATGGAGCATCCTTCTGTTAGCAGAAATTGAGGCCCTGATGCCATCACCTGTGACCATGGTAAAGGTCTTGCTTTCTCTTAGATGAACTGAGATGTGAGACTATGGGTATCACAAACATAAGACATCATGGACACCTCTCAGTCTTATCACAAATCCCCACACCTATCAAACAGAGATAGTATTACTATTCAATACCTTTCCCAGAGAGGAGATAACAGAGGTTTTTCATTTTTTTCACCCAACTATTAATATTGGAAAATACTCTCAATAGGGCAGCATTCTTTTGCAGTACTAGCTAGAAAGTCTATCCCAGAAATCCTCATAGACCAGCTCTAACAGTGTGAGGTGTTTAGGACTACAGTCAGCAGCCCCATCGGTGTTTATGCTTGCTCTAAATGTTGCCAGAACCTAGTCTGACATTCATTGACATTTCACTATTTACTGATTTGCTTCAAGAATAAGGGAAAAGGGAAACCAATAATCTGTCCATTCAGTGTCCAATGCTAATGATATATGCAGCCAGTTCCTCCATATCCTCCAAACTCCAGGCTCTAGCTGCCTAACCTTTATATTCCTAATATTTATTTTCCCCCAGAATAAAGTCATGGAAGTCAGAAAATGCCATTCAGAACTGCTTGTCCTCCCATTGTCTCTGTATTGTCTAACTGGTTAACAGAATTGTTGAATAGCAACAAACAAACAAAAAAACTAACCAATAGTATAATTGGTCGTCTTGAGATTAAATATTTTTACTTGTTTGGTGACTTTGGGTAAAGCACTTCACCTCATGGATATAATTTTTTCTCCTCTTTAAAAGGAAGATCTCAGAAGTTATCATAAAGATTAAAACTACCTAAGTGTATGATTGTGTAGATATCAATAAACTCAGGCACCATAAATATAGCTGGGTCATTCGTGAAGGTGTGCTCTATTTCAGTGTCACTCCTATTGTGACCTGACAGCTACTTAGTAACCCTATCAATGTGTCAACAATTTATTTGTGTACATAAAGTCAGCAAATCTCAGGCACCTGAGATTAATGACCAAGCATGGCTTTATTTGTCAGAAAGTCAAGGGATGAAATCTAAACTGTGTTACAGATTAGGTACTAATGGACTTTAACCCCTCTATTCTTCAAGTTTTACATCCACAAAATTAGGATAGTTATACCTACTACTAAGGTTGTCTTGAGGATTACATGAGGCAATAAAAGTGAAGAATGTAATGCAATGCCTGGGCCATATTGAGGAGACATGACAACCTCACTTTCTTTGCTCCCAAATCTACTAGATCAATATGTTCTCAGTCCTCAAATAAAATTCTTGTCAAAACTTAGGCTGACATTCTCCTGACTTCTCTGCTTTGGGATTCAGAGATATGAAATCGTTGGGGAAATATTAATTACTTACATAGACAGTAAAATAAATGACTTTTAATGCTTGCCACAAACTGCTATACAATAAATTATCTTTGAGGAATATATGTTTAGGATGATGTAATCCAGAATAAAAAATGGGCATAGGTGATCCCAGGTATCAGACTCACCCACTGGGTGATTTAAACGATAGCCAGGTACATGGTGATGTAGGTCAAGGAGAACAGCTTAAATCAGTGTCATTATTTCTCTATTGCTATTGTTGCTTTATTTGGAGAGTTGCATTGACTAGGTTGCTATGTGAGATCTTTAATCCCCCAAATCCCCATTTGATAGAAGCCCAAGCTCTATCACATTAATGTGTCATCAAAGTAATAAGAAGGGTAGCACAATGCCACTTCCAGATAAGTCCTGAGTGGTGCAGGTTTGAGGTGATTCTGTGGCTGGGTGAATTACTTTATTGACAAGTTCATTGATGGGAAGATTTCTCATTTCCCAACTGTTTGCTTATGGGACACAGTTCACAGGTCTCTCCCCTCCTGTCTCTGCCACAATGAGGTCATCTCTGGACCTGAAATAATTTTGCGCCTTCTAATTAGAGAATTTCTAGACAGGAAGGGAGAAAAATGCTTTCCCCCACCTCTGATGTGATCAGACTAAATTTGTATCGATGGCTTGGACTCTAATATCCTGGGTCTCATCTGAAGATGGAAATCTTAATTTAAGGACACTGAAACCACCAGGGTGATTTTAAATTCAAATAAAGCTTCTTAGACAAAAAAAAGAGAGAAAGGGACATGTTGGTACAGCCCTCAGAAGAAATGAAGACTGGCAGTTTAATTTCTCTGAATACTGTAAGCCAAAGGATGTCAGCTCCATTGACTGGCGGGGCTGCCTGGCTTGAACATAATAGACTATGGTGGGTAAATATAATATCAAAACACATCTTTATAAGATTTTACCCAGGAAACAGGAGGGACTCTTCTGGGTATTTCAGGCTGTACGTTGCTTCTGACCTTGGTCCCAATCTTGTACAGTAGACCGGGTTGGTTTATTTATGAATACCTACTACACTAAAATGATGCTTTCTGTTTATCAAAGTAGTTCTGCTCTGCACATCAGAACGTCAAGTACCTGTCACTTTCTGAGGCAAAACTCATTCTGAGGGACTGTATTGTCTAAATGAATTTCTAGGCCCCAAAATGGTTCCCATCTCCTGCCAGATGGCATGTTAACAAACTAAAACTTGGATAACCTCCATATATCTATAAATGCTTTGCAATGACCCTCACCTATACACCTATACATGTTAACTATTCAATAAGGTTCTCTCTCTCTCTCTCTCTCTCTCTCTCTCTCTCTCTCTCTCTCTCTCTCTCTCTCTCTTTCTCTCCCTCTCTCTCTCCTTCCCTCAATCCCCTCCTCAGTGATCTCTCAGTTTGTATCATTAGTCTCTTCACAGAAGGATAAATTTTCTCTGATCTGATGGTTACATTTTGTTTTAAAACATCTAGTATAAAGAAAATACTTGCAATTCTGCCATCAGGAATGGCAGAGGTGTGAAACAATGACCACTTACCTCCTCTGTAGGTGTTGGGGTAAAGATGGTGCCTCAGAGGAGCTGTTTTCTGCCTCAGAAAGAGTTGTTTCAACCCTTTATTCTGTAACTGGATGCCATTTATTCACTGCCTCTACTAAGCTTGGTGTTATTGAAACCAGGACTCCACAGAAGATTTTGGCAGCCACAAATCTGTGGCTAGTTGAACCAGGGATTTTGAGAAAGACAAGGGATTCCTGTATAAGACTGCACATCTTAGAAAACTGGAACACTTTCTATCCTATAAATATCTTTCTCATAACATGAAACTTCTGCCTTTGTTTCTGACAGGAGAGAGAGAGAGAGAGGGAGAGAGAGAGAGAGAGAGAGAGAGAGAGAGAGAGAGAGAGAGAGAGAGAGAGAGAGAGAAAGGAAAATAATAACAACACATAGAAATTACTTTCCATCCTGTGTTAGTCTTGCCCTCTTTGGAGCCTGAATATGAATTCTAGTTATCCTCTCTTGTAATCTTTTTGTAACCTTGAAGCAGGCATTCCAAGGGTCCAGGAACCACTGCCAGTTCTTGGTCTTGTGCAGGAAAGAATTAGAATTAGAGCCAGCATAGAGTTTAAAGTGAAAGAGTTTATTAGTGAAGCAGTGACAGAGAGCAGCTCCTCCTTCAAGGATTTTACTTGCTTTATTGAGGCTCATTTATCAAGAGGTAGGATATTCAATAAGGGGGAAGAATATCAGGATTTTTCCAGAAAAGGGGCAGAAATTTCTTTTTAAAAACACCATAGGCTATTCTGTCTCCTTATATGGGCTTTTTGTTTCTAACTAGGGTGGCACAGACTGTAAAGTTCAGTATGCTAATGTGTTACAATGGATGTGTAGTAAGGCTTAGGGTTACCACAACACACGTTGTTTTGAACTAACTGGTCTTCTGCTGGTTCTAAATCACAAGTCTCTTGGGGAGTGGTCTTACTATATCCATAACAGTTCTTGTAGCCCTTACAGATCTTTTGCCACATGCCCTAATTTACTCTAAATCTACTTCTTTATAATTAACAAACAGATGACCCTATTCTGAGAAGATCGAGGAGTGATGTCTAGTTTTTTAACAGATAAATTAGTTCCTAATGAAAATATTTTCTGATATGGGGGGAAGGGCAGCATGGAGTGGGCATGATTGACTTAGCCTCCCCTATTATCTGCTGTGTTGTTTAGCACGTAGTAGTTTCCCAAAAAAAAAATTATTAAATAAGTGCATTGACTATTTATTTAATTTAATTTACCAAGTGTCTTATTGCTTGGTAACAAATTATCACAAACTTACTGATTTCAACAACATTCATTTATTATTTTATAATTCCTTTGGATTAGGGCTGCAGCCGCAGGTGATATTTTGGGTACTCTGCTCAGGATATCACCAGCCTGAAATCAAGATGGCCAGGGATTTAATTCCCATCTGAGGCTCAGGATACTTTTCCAAGCTCACAGATTGTTGGCAAAATTCAGTGTCTTGTATTACTGCGATCTTGTTTTCTTGCTAGCTGTTGGCTAGTTACAGCTCTCTGCTCCTAGAAGCTGATCTCAATTCATTGACTCATGGCTTCATAGGCTTTTTTCCATTAGCAGGAATGCATCTCTCTGGCTTCTTAATTCCTCTCTAGTGGGCTGTGAGGTGGTCTTATATAGTATAAAATAATCCACTTGCACAACCTAAGCGACATCATCCAGGGAGAGACTATCCCACTGTATTTACAGGTTCTGTTTCAGAAAGGAAGAGGACCATACAAAGGGTTAGGAAACTTGGGGCCACCTATTAATTCTGCCTACTACAAGTAGGAGATAGCTCCACTCCCCTCTGTCATGATGAAGAATACATATATTTGATTTACATATAAATCTTCATGTGTCTTGTTTAAGACACATGACCAGATTTAAATTAGTCCCCTCTGGGCATTGGTCTTACAATGGAGGCATGTGCCCTGACTGGGAATTGAACCAGTGACCTCTTGCTTCCTGGGTTCATGCTCAACCACTGGGCCATGCCAGCCGGTCCACCCTTCAGTTATTTTACAATGAGCTGGGGATCATTTTGGAACTTTCAAGATCATCCGTTTACATTTGTCTGTTAGTGACAATATAGTCTAACATTCCCAGGGTCACTTTGTGGGACTGTTTGCTCCTGTGGAGAGATCAGGTAAGCCCACTTCCTGCCCACCATTGTATCTCTTTGTTTGGCGCAAATCTGGTTATTCCAGTGCAAATCTCTTACTCCTCAGTTGTAAACTTGGCAGTATCTTTTTTTCTAGTGAAGTTTGAGGTGTCAGAACATCTATTATCATACCCTCCAACCTACTAACACTCACGAATGTCTTTATTGAGTGCCCTTCAGCTTCCCCTTAATGAGTTGGTAAACTATTCAACCACAGGACAATGCCTACCTGCACTGTGAAGGGCACAAAATAAGTTCAAATCATTATCTTTTCCATAAAGAGTTTTATATTGATCCACAATCAATACGAATTAGTATATATTAAAAAGTAGAAAAGGCCGCGTTTACCAAATGTTGAAGTAGAGAAAACCACCCAAAAGCTCACTACAGCTGCGATTGGATCACAGGAATAGGCACCAAACAAAGATAGGACCATATGAGTATCTTCCCCACAACATTTGAATTATATGAGTCTATACTGGACTTTGAACTGGAAGGACATATGATTCAGGGAGTCCAGACCATATCGTATCTATGATGTTGCACAGAGAAACTGTGTGTGAGGAAAGAATACAGATAAGAAACAAAGGGAGAAGGAGGGTAAGAAAGAGAAAGAAAAAAAGCAGCATTGGTTGGTTCTTTAAGATGTTCTGCTCTTGGTTTAACTCCCTTATGAGGTCCACAGACACAGTCTGCCTTTTGGCTACAGAAGACATCCTTTTGTTTTTCTAATTCTTTCCTCTTAATTGTTTAAGCTAGTTTGACTATTAGTTTTAAGGAAAGGGTATGGCACAAAGAGAGGCAGGGATCTTTTTGGTTCCAATCATGCTTGAAATAGGAATTCAGATACAAGTGAATTCAGATAGAGGTGAGGTTTAGATAGACTGAAACAGTCAAGGTAGAATAAGTTGGTCCTGAAACAATGAGGAATATTTAAAAGGCACAGGAGGACAACTGGCATTACAGGTCAACAGTATGACTAAAGACAAAGAGAAGACAATGGGCATATTGTATACAGAGATGATATACAACCTCATTTCCATAGGGGCTTCATACCATATGCTTTGTGACACATTTAGGCTCAGATATCAGAAACACTTGCTTTTTAAAAGATCAGAGTATTTTCCTCTTTTATTATTAACTTCCAACTGCCAAGTTTGCAACAATGAGAGTGCTCATTTGTAATCAGTAGACAGTTCCATATTTCGTCTCATCTATCTTATAAAACATTCTAATGAAAATGAGGAAATCTTATGTGGTCAAAAATTACATGTACCTTGGAGGACAGCTAGACCAGGGCTCAACATCAAGCTCCACCCCTTGCCAGCTGTATGACTCTGAGCAACTGACTTTGACTTTCTGAGTTTTAATTTTCTCATCCATAAACCTGGGACAAGAATACTTAAGTCACAAGGCTAACCTGAAAATGAAATACAACTATCCATATATAATGATGATAGAGTCACGTAGGTTGCATGATGTATGATTTCCTTCCCTTAGTCCATCTATTGTGCATCTGCATTTTTGCCAATTCAGCACTCATCCAAGATGAGAATGATAGCTATGGCCAAGACTAATTGAGACAAAGTATGATCTGAGGGCTTTGTTAAATGTCTTATGTGCCTTATCTCATTTAATTCTCACAACAACCTCAAAAAAAAAAAAAGAAGAAGAAGAAACAGTACAGGATTATCATTATAAAGATTTTCTCTTGTGCTTACCTCTGGAATTACTTCCAGCTTGTTATTGATTCTGGATAAGTAAGTGTGTTTCCGAGCTCTGAAATGGAGTTCGATTCTGTCATGAAAACAAATGTTGTCCCTCAAACCTAGGCCATTAGGGTGGGCTTAATGAAAGTCAAGCATCACTTTCAAAGCAACTTGTGCTTATTCTCAGGGGAAATGGTATGTGTATGTGGTGTGTGTGTGTGTGTGTGTGTGTGTGTGTGTGTGTGTGGAGGAGGAGGGTAGGGAGCATTTTTAAAGCATGCCTGATGATGCTGGTACCTGAGAAGAAACTGCAGGCTAAGCTTCAGGTATAACTCTATCACAGTGAAATTATTTCTATAACTCTTGGGCAAGTAACTTGACCTCTCTGAATTAAGCTCTCTTCACTTGTAATTAATGAATTTCATAATATGCAATAGAATGAAGTTCGGTGTTTTTAGACAATGGCTCTAGCTAGTGTCAAGACCTTATCTCAGACCAATTAAATCAGGATTTCTATAGGGCAGAGCCCAGATACAGATATTATAAAAGAGTGTGCAAGTGATTTAAACATTCAACCAGGTTTGAGATCAAGAAAATGGATGATTTTAATATCGATTCCAGGTACCAGGTAGCAGTTACCAAAAATAATGAGTAGGGATATTATTGTTTGAAACTGAAAGGGGTTCATGAAAATGGTGTTTTTCAAAGAGAGGTCATAGGACCCTAGTTAATTTGGGGAACTATTTATAAGACTGAGTCCAAAATAGAGGAAAAAAATTTGAGATAGAACAGGTATAGACAATGAACTTAGAGGTGATTCTGCTGACAGATTGTTTTAATTCATTTAGTCAAATGTTTTTGACCATCTACTATGAGCAAACCACTATTGGGTATTATAGTAAGAAGAGAGATAAATTAGATACAGCTCCTACCTACAATGCACTAAATATTTGGTGGTGATTTGTAATGAGCTTAAGAGAGGTGTTACCATTTCTTTATGCAGGCATCTGAAAGTACTGCATGGAGAGAGAAAGTGGGATTTGAATTAAACCTGTAAGAATAGATGGAGCGCCGAAACCAATTTGGCTCAGTGGTAGCGCGTTGGTCTGTGGACTCTGGGTTTGATTCCCCGTCAAGGGCATGTACATTGGTTGTGGGCACATCCCCGGTAGGGGGTGTGCAAGAGGAAGCTGGTCGATGTCTTTATCTCATTGACGTTTCTAGCTCTCTATCTCTCTCCCTTCCTCTCTGTAAAATATCAATAAAAATATATATTTAAAAAAAAAGAATAGATGGAGACACATGTATGTGTGGTATTTGGGGTTGGGAAGATGGGTAGAGTGTGTAACTATAGGGAGTCCCCTGTTTCATTCAGCAGTACTGAATTTTGCATGTTACCTAATTCTATACTATTAATCAAGCTATTCAACCCTATCTCTAGTGCCCTTCACCTTTTTTTTTTTTTTTTTAATCTCAAGTGTGAGCTGAGGCTGCCTCGAGACCTAGTTATTATCTCTAATCTGGTCTGGCTACCATAAATCTCTGTGCTCATCTTCACCATGACATTTACAAAGTAATATCCCATCTAGGGCTTTACTTCTTCAAAATAGGAAAATTTCAGTTGCAGGGCTATGCCTATTATATGATCTGGTTCAAAACAGGGCATAGATAAAGGTTGAATTAAACTGTAAAAATGAGTAATTTTTAAAAAAAATGATAAATTGTAATAATTCAATCCCT
The DNA here is from genome assembly GCA_963924515.1 of Vespertilio murinus. Lineage (NCBI taxonomy): Eukaryota > Metazoa > Chordata > Mammalia > Chiroptera > Vespertilionidae > Vespertilio > Vespertilio murinus. The sequence goes on from OZ004714.1 coordinate 11,781,429, forward strand.
AGGTGATATTTCTAATGAGATTTTTTGGGGTTTACACTTAGAGTAAAACTCACCTTCACATTTTAAGTTCTTTACAGGTAGAACTTGTGTCTTCAGCTTAGCCTACAAAGACCCAAACATTTTGCCTCTGAATGTTCTAGTATTGCCTCATACCCTCCTCCCTGTTTTTTCGCTCTGTGCCATTCACACTGTTGTCCTTTCTCTTTCTCTAAGATGTGAAACTTGCTCCCTTCTTAGGATTTCTGTACTTGCTCTTTCCACTTCCTGAAACATTCTTTTCTGTCACATGGCTTACTTTCTTTGCTTCTTTTTAAATTATTTATGCATGGTTTTAGCTCTCTAGGAAATTGATGAATAAAAATTGCATATATTTAGGTTGTACACTGTGATTTTTTGAAAGATGCCCAATGAGATGATATAATATACATATACAGTGTGAAATGATTACCAAAATCAACTTAGCTAACATATTCGTCACCTCACATAGTGATCAATCCTTTTGTGTGTGGAAATAACACGAGATCTATTTCAGGTATATAATATAGTATTATTCTATACTAGTAGCCCTGCACATAAATCCATGTGCCAGTAGCTCTCTGCCACCCTCCTATAGCTCTACACCCTCTGCCCTGCTCCCCTGAAATTAAGCTTGCTGCCCTGACCCTTCCTATCGCTTTTCCTGGCCCACTTGTAGTTCACTGTCCCATCCTCTTGCAGATCCATGATCTAGTTGTTACAAGGTTGGTCTTTAAGCTTCAAGGCTTAATATATAATTAGCATATTCACCTCTTATTATATAGGATAATAAAAGGTTAATATGCAAATTGTCCCCTCAGGCTGGAGTTCGACTGGCCAGGAGTTTGGCCAGGGGTCAGCGCTGGCCTGCCAACATCCTATGCCCCCTTCCTCCCTGCCAGCCGGATCACCTTGATTGCACTAGCTGGACCCAACCCATGCATAAATTCATGCACTGGACCTCTATGTAACTATAATCATCATGTTATGCTTTCAGATCCCCAGACCTTATGCATCTTATAACTGAAAGTTTGTACCCTTTGACTAACATTTCCCATACCCAACAGCCTCTGGCAACCACCATTCTACTTTCTGTTCTAAGATCAATTTTTCAGAATCCACATATAAGTGAGATCACAAAATATTTGTCTTTTTCCCTCTACTGTATTTTACTTAACATTGTTCTTGTCTAAGCTTAAAGGACATCTCCTCATAGAAACCTCCCCTCCCCGGGCCACCATGTCTCCTTTCACCTATTCAAACTCTCTCTTTGATCAATTGTATTATTTTGATTAATGACTATTTTGTTCATTTACTATTTTACACTTCCTGACAAGAATGTAAGCTATGTGACAGCAGAAATAGTATTGCTTTTACCTACTCATATGTCCCTAATTCTAAATGGGACAAGACATACAGTTGCTTTTTAATATTTATTCTATTTTAATACTTGACAATAATTTCATGGGATAAATAATTTGCACAATTTGCCAATTCATCGAGTTTGGAAAGGAAAATAATGGAAGGCAGGGATATAAAGCTTGATTCATGGTCACCATGTCTAATCTAAGATGCCAAACATCTCCATTTGTCACAGGTCCATGGACTTTTTGTTGGCAAAAATAGTAGCCCGATATAAAAAGTGGGATGAATTCCTAAAAAGACAGGTGCATCCATATTTCACACAAAAAAGGCAAGTCTTCCTTTCCACTTCCAATTTTTTTCTTCACAGGGGAAATGAATAGTGTCCATGCATTGAGCTGCCCAAACCCCAATGCATAATGAATCCGGGTGACATTTAAACAGTGGTGACATTTACCCTGTACACTCAGATTCTTTCTTCAAAAAAGAAAATGTATGTTTAAACTAAGTAGTAAGTATAATCTTTACTTGGCATTAAATCCATAAAAAAGTAAGAACAATGTTACCCAAAAATTATGTCTCAAATATATCTACCTTTTAATTATTAGTAGTAGTACATTATTATTTTTATTCTAATATTTTTTCAGCAGCCTCCAACCCTGATGTTCCTAAAATTAAAGGGATAGCAAGATGTAGAAAAGTTATGGTTTTATCCCCCTGTTTCATGTCATTGCTAGCAATTTTTATTTGCTATCCCTCTGCCCTGTTATACTCTAAATAACAGCCCATTCATTAAATATGACATAGATAGGAATAAAATTATTACATTTCCAAATTTTCTTAACTAGCCAGCTGCATTGAAAAATCCTGACTTAGCTCCTCCCCTAGAGAATTAAATTCAAGAAGGTTTTAAAAAAAGAACCTCAGATTGAAATAAATCTAGGTTCAACCATTTCAATGAATGACTAAGAGGTGTTTCTCCCTCCACCCCCACAAAGGAGGACAGAAAACAAATTGATTGGTTCTAAATATGTAGGGTAGTTGTATTATAGTATCAAAGAGCTCAAGCCCAAGAATCAGTCTGAATTGTATTTCTGGTTCTGCCCCTAAATAGCCATATGAGTTAGGCCAACTCATTCAGCCTTTCTAAGCAATGATGTTCTTCATCCCTGGAAGATTGAATTGGATCAGGTGACATCAAAGTCCTTTCTAGATTAAAAATTCAAGACAAGGTACCTGCCTATACCAGAAATCCCAAATATTTGTGGAATACTTGACACCACTTCTCTTGACTCTTCAAATTTGAAAGGAATGAAATGACCCATACCCCTAATTTTATTACACCCCAATGTTACTGCCCATACCCACAGCATTCATTTTGAAGTTGAACAAATGGAAGTTTAGTTAAGTCCAAAGACACATGCTTGCTAAGCAAGTGATAGCTCTTGTCTGAGGTCCAGCTCACTTATCTTTTGAATTATGGATGTAATAAGTAAAATGGACTTGGAAGACATTTAGGGAGAACTACTAGCAGAAACATCTTTGAAGGAGACCCTGGGGTGTGCTCTAGTCCAATCTTTGCCTCTGTGCTGAAATCTCTTCCATTTAATTACTGACAGATTGCTATGCTACCTGTCCCCTCACAATCTTCCAGATAAGGAGCTCAGCCTTTTACAATTTATGGACAACTCTGTTCTGGCCCTTTAAAATCTGAAAGGTAGCATAGAATTAAAGAGATAAAACTACTCATGAACATGTCAGACTAGGAAGTATCATCCTTCAGTGATGATATATGTATAATGTCTTCTTAGGTAAAATCATAGAATAATGTAATATTGCAAAAAATAGAGGCCTCAAAGCAATGCACTTGGGAAGCATATATTCACTCATATTTTATAAGGGTAGACCAAAAATAAGCAGGAATCACCGAAACTGGTTTGGCTCAGTGGTAGAGCGTCGGTCTGCAGACTGAAAGGTTCCGGGTTACATTCTGGTCAAGGGCATGCACCTTGGTTGCGGGCACATCCCCGGTGGGGGGTGTGCAGGAGGCAGCTGGTCGATGTTCCTCTTTCATGGACTTTTCTGGCTCTCTATCTCTCTCCCTTCCTCTCTGTAAAATATCAATAAAATATATTTAAAAAAAATAAATAAGCAGGAATCCTTCTCCTCTGGAAAATGAGGGAGCTCGGAGGTTACTTAGAGCATTTTACTTTCCAGTGATCATCATTCGTGTTGATCATTTCCATACCATCCATCCCTTCACTTTGAGGTTGGTAATGATCCTCCCTTGCTAGAGTAAAAAGACAGTTATGTTATCATTAGCTGAAGTAAAGCAATGTCAATTTGGAACATGGATATATTTCTATTTGGGTTCCTTTTAGGAAAGAAAGAGATTACTAATTAAATCTCTACTTTTATAGAAAATGTTTGTCACACTGCCTTTGAATAGCTAAACACTAAACAGTTTTAGACCTAAGTGATCAAAATATATGTTGAATGTTGATTATGAATTAATTTATGTGCTATTCTTTGAGGCCACTGTGCATTGGATTGCTCTTTTTGAATAGCCAAATAAATTCGTAGAATAGCTGAGAAATTTCTATCTATATTTTATGACATTTTCTCCTAGATAAATAAAATAAAAGAGCAGAAAGTCTTTATAATACACTAGCATAACCCCTCCTTTCATCAGGAGGATATTTGCTTGTTTCTAATGTATGAGCGATAGGTTAATGGTGTGATGTGCTTTGAAATGTCTGAGATATGTCGGTCTGAAAGGAAACACTTTTAATTTGATTCTTTAAAACATTATTTGGGTGATAGCACACAAGATAATATATTTTGACTAATGACAACACAGCTGTTTTCTTAGTCTAGCCACGAAGGGTCATTATCAACCGTTTAGGGCACTCTCTTGTTTATGGAAGCACTGCAATTTAATGGCTGAAATGGCTGTTTTTCTTGCACTTGCTCTTTTGGTCTTTACTTCATCTAAAGAATAACTAAAAATTCTTCAAAATCACATCTTATGGAAGAACTTGTGTAAGAGAATTTTCTCTTCAGAAAATTAAAGAAGGTGTAATTATTAATGAGTAACAGTTACTCTGTTATCTTTCAAGTCCCGATATTATTTTTTCAGTGAAGTTAGCATGAAGGAAACCATCTATCTATTAAGAAGATAAAATTTTTACAATTTATTATTATAGCTACTATCTTTCTGACACTCATTTATTGAATATTAAATAATTACATATACATACAGGACTGCTATTAGCTCTGTGAAGCCTGCAAAGGAATCTATAGACATTTCACTCTTCTAGAAGGAAACTATCTATTTGAAAAGGTTTGGATTTTAAGAAACACTTTGCAATTTTTGAAGTTCTTTTTTACCCCTAAAAATCTCCATTTGAATTTTATAGCAGAAGCAGCAGGAAAGCTGTGTTGACAGACACTGAAGTTGTAAGATCAAATAATTCTAGGCTCAGAAGGCTTTAAAGGTCATTTTAATGGGGTTCTTTTCTTATATTTTTATCATACCATTTTCATTGATAACTAGTGTCAGAACCAAAAAAAAAACCTTCCTAAATGCTTATGTACCATTTATTCAGCTTCTATAAATATAAACTCCTTATACAACCATAGGACAGTTTCAAAACCAGAAATTAACTGTGATAAGATGCTGTTTACTGATCTGTACACATTATTTGCATTTTGCCAACTGATCCACAAATGTCCTTTTCCTGGTCTAGCACCCAATCCGGTACCACACAATGTATTTTCTTGTCCCCCAACTTTCTTTTCATCTGCGGCAGTTCCTTGGTTTCTTTGTCCTACCTGATGCTGACAATTTTTAAGAATACTTGTCCCTCATTTTATGGAATGCTCCTCACTTTGCTACTCATTCATTTTCAAGCTTAGGCAGCCACGAGAGATTATTCCCGAGCTCTTCCAGCATAAAGTGGTGGCAGAGCACCTAGCACACAAGGAGAAGCCTGCTAACTGCAGGGAAGTTCATGCCAAGACTTCAGAAGGCATGCTTCCTGCTAGAAAGGTGAGGGCCCAAGTAAGTTGGTGAATTTATTCCACACATGATTATGTATTAAAAGCAATCCACATATGTCTCTAATAGACTTCTGATTTCCTATGGGGTCTTGGGTTAGTCCCTAGGGCTATAATAGTGTGCAAAGAGCAAAATTTGAGCTCTAAAGCTCAAAGTTTGAACTCCTTTTTATTTCACTACTTGCACCCCACCGTCCACACCCCAGGATTTCGTATTGTTTTGGGGAACTCCAAATTGTATGCCCACAGAATATTTAGAACATTGGAAAGTGTTCCTTCCCATGGAATTATGCAGAAGACTGGTTTTACACAGAATGAGTGTCTTAGAAAGTAAGGGAAAAAGGAGCAAAGCATGGAGACTGATGGAAAAACACCTAAACATACTATTACCATCATTGGAAAGATGATATACATGAGTGATAGATAGATAAATAGATTTATCTTAGCTATATCTAGATATTAACATATACTGGTATGGATATTTAGACTATATATGAATCTATGAGTAGGTTTATCTGTGTCTACCTATCTATAGATATCTATATATTGATCTATCGATATCTAACACAACCCACACCATCCCCTCTACCGCCCTCCCAGGGTCTCTCCCAGGCCAGGACACATTGCCTGTGCTGTGGGTTAGATCAAGGTGTCCATTCACAGACACAGGGAGGGAAAGAGTAGGAATCCCTCAGCCCCTCTCCTCCCAAGGACACTGGCCAGAGTCCTGGCAGCAGGGGAAACGTGGACTGCGGAAAGGACAGAAGTAGAACAAAGCGAGAGGCAGAGAGCAGGACAAAAGGGTCTGCGTGGATCTGAGCCCCCAGCCACACAGCAAGGGGAGCAGGATGAGGAACGCTAATCCCCAGCCCCCAGCCCCCAGCCGCACCCAGGTCTCTACTCCAGCTCCAGCCCACGGGGCACCACCTCCCTTCTCCACAGTGGCCATCACCTGCCCCGCGCTGTCTCCCCCAGCCCCTCCCTCCCCTCGGAGTCCCCAGCCATCAAGAAGCCCTGCGCTGCCGCCTCCTGTCCGGTCTCCGCTCCTCCAACTCCCGATGGGGAAATATTTGAAAAGTTGGCGCTGCTCCTCCCCAGCCGGGCTGAGCGCACTCCTAGCCTCTGCGCCCCCTCCTCTCCCCAACGCACTCCGGGAGGGGAGGCGGCTGCAGGGGCTCCTGCAGGTCCTTTCCCTGAGCAGCCAGAGGTGAGCAGGGACAGAAGCGGAAGGCCTGGGGCTTTGGGCAGCGGCAGCCTAGAACTCCGAGCAAGAGTAAAAGATGAAGAGTAAGGAAAAGCCGAGGCTTCCGGGAAGGGAGCTGGGAGTGACAAGGCCCTCCGCCCACAAAGACAGCCATGGGTCTGACTGCAGCAGCAGGGTGAGTGGAGAGGTGGAGCCGGTGAGGGGTGGGCAACTTGGAAGTGGTCTGGAGGGGCCCCGGGAGGAGGCATCGGAGACCTCTGATGGAGCCAGTGTGCACCATGAAGCCTCCGCCCCCTTCCCCAGGAGTTCTGACTCCTCCTGCGCCCCTAGCCTTCTGGGGCCTCAGTCTTGTCTCCAGGCCCCACCCCCGAAAAGAACTCCCCAATTAGCATGCTAATCCCACTGCCTGTCAGAGTGGTGGGTGGGGCTGAAGACTAGGCAAAGAGTAGGCTGTTTTTAAAACTCTGGATGAGGGTGAGAGGGTTAACTCCGAGAGCAGTTTGGCTCCTGGGAAGTGCAGTGGGCAATCATTCCCTTTAGTGTGGCCCCTGCTTCTGGGAACTTGGGACACACAAGTTGGAAAAAGCCTTCCTCATCTTCTAAAGATGTGTGTGTGTGTGTGTGTGTGTGTGTGTGTGTGTGTATGTGTGTGTGTGTGTGTGTGTGTGTGAGAGAGAGAGAGAGAGAGAGAGAGAGAGAGAGAGAGAGAGCGCACATGTGCGTGTGTTTAGACCCAGGGTTTTGCAGTTTGTGAATTATTGACTGTTGTTCAGTGTGATCCAGGCCTAAAAACATCCATATCCCAACAACAACAATCCTCTGGTCTCCCTGCTTACAAAACAGGCTGAGCCCTCCCCTCTGTGGTGCCAGGAGTTGATGGGTCACAGCAGGCGGACACCAGGGAGAGGGGGTGCTGTGGCTTCTCCTGGTCACAGAGAGGTGGGTAGAAGCAAATGTTGGTGATTTGGGCCATGCCAGAGAGGTTTTAGATTTGGGGGAACAAATCTGTAGCCCTTCCGTCTGTCTGAGCTGTCCATTCAAACTGAACCTGGAAACCCTACCAGCTGAAATAGTAAAACAATGACATTATGGCAATTATTAAAAACTATTTAAAAAGTGTATGATGAACGTTTTCCAGGCTACTGGAAAGGCATTGAGAATATGACCAAGAAAGGGCCAAAAATGAACACACAAATATATAAGTAGTATTCACCCAGGAAGTTGAGAGTTTATGCTTTGAAATATGTCCAGCTCACCTGGCCCGGCACCTCCCACCATGGCTTCATTTGTGATGTAACTCCCAGAACCTTCCTGGAGACACGGCACGACAGTTATGTTCACCGTTAGCTTTTGCAAGAAAAGTTTTGAACAGTTTAAAATAAATATCTGCTAAATGGGAATTGGGCAACCAGATTCAGTATTCCCAGTCCTGGCTTAAGAGTATCCACACTGTCTCATGTCCATCCTGAGGACACAGGTCTGCTTCGGATGTTGTTCATATATAACATTACTGAAATACCGTGTTTCCCCGAAAATAAGACATCCTCCGAAAATAATACCCACTTCATGGAAACATAATACATCCCCTGAAAATAAGACCTAGCGCATCTTTGGGAGCAAAAAAATAATATAAGACACTGTCTTATTTTCGGGGAAACAAGGTAGCAAGGCTAAAATCATTAACCCCATAGATATGTGAATTTGTAAAACTTTTAAATTCTTTGAAACTCAAAATTTCCAGCTTTTTAAAAAATATGTATTTTATTGATATTTTACAGAGAGGAAGGAAGAGAGATAGAGAGCTAGAAATGTCGATGAGAGAAACATCGACCAGCTGCCTCTTGCACACCCCCTACCGGGGATGTGCCCGCAACCAATGTACATGCCCTGGACCGGAATCAAACCCGGGACCTTTCAGTCCGCAGACTGACGCTCTACCACTGAGCCAAACTGGTTTCGGCAAAATTTCCAGCTTTGAAGGGAAGTTTCAAATACATAAAATAGGTAGGTACTGGAAGCAAAGGACTTGGACTACAAATATATACTTATTCAAGCTGCAAATTATTCCTTGAAAGATATTGGACAAAATGATAAAAGCAAAGAATACATCTTTGGCAAACAGAATGCTCTTTTATTTAAGAAATGACTAAAATCTATCGCCAGGTTATGTGTGTGTGTGTGTGTGTGTGTGTGTGTATATGTGTGTGCATATGTGTGTGTGTACATGTGTGTGCATGTGGATGGCTCCTTACTCTAGTAAGTAATAAAGAGGGTGACAATGTTGAGCACTCAAAGTTTGCTAACTAGTAAACTTCATTTGAAGCCTCCTATTTCTTTTTTTAAAAATATATTTATTAAATTTTTTTACAGAGAGGAAGGGAGAAGGATAGAGACTTAGAATCATCAATGAGAGAGAAACATTGATAGGCTACCTCCTGCATACCACCCACTGCTAATGTGCCTGCAACCAAGATACATGCCCCTGACTGGAATCGAACCTGGGACTCTTCAGTCTGCAGGCCGATGCTCTATCCACTGAGCCAAACCAGTCAGACCTGAAGTCTCCTATTTCTTAATGCCAACCCCCCCCCACACACACACACCTGCATACACACAGAGTACTTTTTCAGTATATCAAAAACAGAGCTAATTGATATCTTCTAGCCAGATTTATCTGAGTATTATGGAGAAGGTAAAGCTTAAAGTGATTATTTTTGTAAAAAACTACATTGTGGAGAAACAAGATACTTCTAAATGGAGGCAAGTTGATGAAATGAAAGGCAGAGCAAATATTTGAGTTCTACTATGTATTAGCCATGTGCCTTGGGCAAGTGGATATAATAATCTGAATTTGAATTTTTTGATCTGTCACGGGATCAATGCCATTCAGGATTAACTGGCAAAATTAGTATCTCCATACACATAAAAGGGCATTGTGGTAGTATCCTATCCACATCTGTGTCACTGCCATCTACCACACTTTTCTTTCTCTTGGATCTTTAAAGGTAACTGTTCACCAACCCCAGATCTTCAGACAAAATTAGAAACTCCTGATTTGACACTTAGATTTCCTCCCACAGAAAGAAGTGGGCACAGGCATCACGCCGCCTTTGAGCCTGTCAGATCTTTCCTTAAACCAGGGCTAAGAAAGACTCATGATTATAATAACACCGGAATTCAAGGTATGAGTGTATGGTAATTATGGGTTGCCCATCTAATGTCTCAAGAATCCTGGATGGTTTCACTGCCTCCTTGCCCTCTCCTCCCCTTCTCTTTCCTGTTTCTTTTGGTGATGCTCTCAGGGCTGCATTTGAATATGTAACTTCTGCCTTATACATGATTAGATCTCCCCTGTTTTTTTGTTTTGTTTTGTTTTGTTTTGTTTTGTTTTGTTTTGTGTGTGTGTGTGTGTGTGTGTGTGTGTTTTCAGAGGAATCCCAAACATCTGGGAGTCATTACTTGAATTCAGGCAGCCTCATCATACAGGGAAGCATTTCTTGGTAAGAATCGTTGTGAGATCTGGGCCAAATAAGGGGTTCCTTTGGCATGAAGGGTGCTGAGTACAGATATTATGTGAGGAGCGAGAATACATTGCTTATGTACCAGTTATTTTATATATGATCTAATTTTATATAATGGTATTTAGTGTCTTGTATTGTGCGTGTGTGTGTGTTGTCCTTTCTTCCATTAAGTTTCAAAGTGCTAACCATCCTTAGCTCATAGATCCCTATGAAATTTGTTTTAGGTAGGTGGTAAGCATTTATATCTCTTCCTTACATTTGTATGCCGAATATGATTTAAATGTTTGACTTCTCACAACCAATCTCTTTCTCACTGGCAATGTGGCTCACAGACATCATCTGCAGTATATTACCTAACGTCATTATGGCAGTAACAGTGTTGCATTTACAAAATTGGGTGACTGTCTGCTTGTTTAACATGCATTTCTTCCCCTTCATCTATTTTTAGATCAGATGTGTCAACACAGTCTTGGTAATGAATCTGAACTAGTTTTACTAAATGGCTTATATTTAGCATCTTTTAAATTTTCACAATAACCTTGTGAAGATCAAATCATCACTCCTATTACACGCAGCAGGGAACTGAGCCTCAGAAAGGATAAGTTACTTAGCTAGACTGCCAAGCTATTAGGGGCTGGGGGTCAGGGGGTCAGGGGAAGAGCCCAATTTGAACTTGCTTTGATGTGACTTTAAAATCTGCCTTTGCTTTGTAGCTTTTCACGTAGACCTCAGAAATCAGAGCCTTTTAAAGATCTGTTTGTAAAACTACCCATCTTGAATGGATTTCAGAGGAGTGTGGGAGGTGGCAAATCCTGTTTGTGGAAGCCCCATCTCCTTGTGAAAAAGAAATGTTTTTAACATGTGCCTGTCATATTTCATTTCTTAGCTCCAATAGTGATTGCATTATTCTCACGTCCTTGTCCTCCTCTTCATCCTTACTGAGTCCTTTAATCAGCACCTTGGTGATTCATTAAACAAAAGGTCATCTGCAAATTTTGAGATCTGGTCTTGATTAATATATTTCTAAGTTAACAACACAATCTGATTATATTTCAACATTGGCTGTAAAAACCAAATTTGGTGATCATTGTATAAGACTATTTTTCACATGACTTTTTAAGTTTTAAAAGAAATAGCTTTCTTTAACAAATTTAAGGCTTTGGTCTTAATCAAGAATGCAATACAACATGGCAGGAAGACAAGATGCTGTAGAGGGAGAAAAACTCACATAACATGTGAAGGCAGATGCACCTACTTTTGAATCTCAGATCTCCTTACTAGCTGCCCTAAAAGCAGAGAGACTATATGCTCTCTGCTTTCTTTCTTTTTTAAAAATAATAATTTCAGAGAGAGCAGAAGGGAAAAGAGGGAGAGAGAGAGAGAGAAACATCAGTGTGAGAGCATAATATCAGTCAGCTGCCTTCCGCTAGAGGTCATGCAGTCTGGAAAGTGCCCTGACAGGGAAATGAACCAGTGACCTTTCAGTGTAAGGGACAATGCCCAACCAACTGAACCACACCAACCAGGGCTGCTTTTTGATTTCTGATGACACATTCAGTAGCTTCTCTGAAGCCCCATTCAGGTCTGACCACTTGTTTTAGTGCCTTCAACTTGGGAGTGCTGAGCAATTGGTACTTTTGTATAAGGCCCTGGGGAAACAAGGGTGACTCAGTGAGCTAGAGTATTGACTTGGATAACACAATCTGCAGAGATAACACATCTGCAGTAATATATTAAGGCATGTCAGTCTGTTTTATGCCATCTTCATGTTGGCAAACATGCCGTCTTTGGTTACAAAATGCATAAGCTGAAAACAGAAATTGAACCTCTTCTTGAAATTTGATGGTCCTTTCTAGAAAAGATAATTAAATATTGACTCAGGGAATGATTCACATGTTGTTTTTAAAAGGATGTGAACAGGATAGGATTGACTGCAAAACCATAGAATTAGGCACAAAAAACACATGAACTGTTTTTAATTATTATATTAATAATTGGTAACATTCAACGAGTACTATCTGTGTGCCAGGGGCAATACAAATAATCTTACATAACTATCATATTACTTTTCAATATTACAGGTATTTGCTGAGCACCTAGTATGCTCCAGGAACGTACCGCAGTATGTGGGGGAGTGGAACAAAAGGTTGTGAACATTCATTTGAGGCAATAGAAGATGCATGTCATCGGGATGGCAAAACTGCTAGAGAGGTAGAGGTGAGATGGGAACCTTCAGGCCTGGATGGATATAAAGGCTTTTGATGTCAACCTATAAACACAGGAGCCCTGTTCAAGAGGCAAAGCATTTCTTTGGGAATCCAATAATTGCAATTTTGGAGCACAAGTCAGGTCAGAAACCTGAATCATGTCCCAATTATAGGATGAAAGCAAGAGGTTTTTATGTGTGTGTGTGGGGGGGGGGATAATTACATAAAAAGAAGGGAAAAAATCCATATTAGTGCTGACAAACTGAGCTACTCTTGGCTATGCATGGTGGGTCACTCATTCTGTCTTTGGATAGATAGATCACAAGATGTTCACTTGCCTGCTGACTTCATACACCATTGTAGAACCTCTGAGGGTCAGGCTGGTCTACAAGGTTTGGCCCAGTCAGAAGTTTGAGAAACAAGACCAGCAATGTAATTCCTCTGGAACAGCTGCTCTGCCTTCATTTTAAACTGGCTCCACTCATGTCAGCTTTCACAGTGGCCAGGGTGATGTGTAAATTAGAGAGAATGCTAAAAATGGAGTTTTGAAATGATTATAACTACATGGTAGGCAAAAGAACCAGAAGAGCAAATGTGGGCAGATTAAAATTCCCTCACCTATGGCTTCATTTTGGATAATTATATCACCTACCTGATGAGAAACTGAAAGATCTATGTTGAAAAAAAACAAAAAAAAAACCAACAATCTATGCCATCCTTTGAAGAGATAATTGCCCTTATTTGCACATTTAAATGTCATCTTGGATGTTGTTGCTTCTTTTTATCCTGACATTTCTCTCTCACAGTTTTTTTTAAAAGGACTCTTTTATTTAGTAAATGGTCAGAGATGCCCTCAGCCAGACTGCCACTTTGGTTTAAGCCTCTAAGCTCTTGTGCAGATTTTGTGACCTGCCTTTAAGTCTGTCTTTAAACTACTGTTATCACTCTAGAAAGCGTGGACAGCACATCTGTCTCTGGAGGGGAAACTGACCAAAACCAGCATCCCTGTAGTGGCCAAAGATGATAACCTGGAAGACTGTGGCCAGTGTGAGGAGGAGCCAGAGTCCTGGGAATGCCATGGCTGTCCGAGCACAGCCCTGCTCAGATCAGAAGGAGGCACTAGAGGAAGCTTGGCAAGAAACAAAGTACAACCTTGCTGTGAAGGGTTTACCAGGAAAGAACAGAGCTTATTCTCAAATGGAGACAGAGATAAAGGGATGAGAATGCTCTTGTAGGAAAGCCTCCTTTTACATGGACATAAAAGGTATCATGTCTCCATTTCTGCTGAGATGTGCTGAATGCCTTTTATACTACCTGAGGTCAGTAATGTGAATGTCATTCTTCTTTTTTAAATATCTATATTGAAAAGAGGAAGGGAGAGAGAGAAAGAAACATCAATGATGAGAGAGCATTATTGATCGGCTGCCTCCTGCATGCCCCACTCTGGGGATCCTGCCCGCACCCCGGGCATCTGCCCTAACCGGGAATCAATCCATGACCTCCTGGTTCATAGGTCAGTGCTCAACCACTGAGCCACGCTGACTGGGCCCATTTCGCTTTTCAAAATGCTTCTCTTGCCCAGCCAGTGTGGGTCAGTGGTTGAGCGTGGACCCATGAACCAAGAGGTCACTGGTTTGATTCCTGGTCAGGGCACATGCCATGTATGTGTATACCTTTTGTAATACAACTATTAAATCCTTTTTAAATGATTGTTCTACATGCTAAGATGTAGCCTTTGTCCTTGAGGTTGTAGATGCTGAAGGAAATACATAGCTATACAAATAGCAAAGCTGCAATTTAGAATGATAAAGGTACCAATTCCCAAGTATGTTGTGAGGAATCCATAAGCTATGAGAATGGTTGACACAGTAGCTATCCAGTGAACAATTGGTTTAATAATAGTATGTGTCACTCTTTTCAAAGAAAGCTTATTCGGGAAGTTTCTGTAAGCCAGGAGAATATCTGTACAGAACATTCTTCTAGGCTTGGGGAAGATCATCACACAATCTCTAGCACATTGGATTTTTAGTTCTGATCTCTCCTGCATCAGTGGAGTAAGTTTGAGGCAAGTCACATGACCTTTTCTGAGCATTTAATTTCCTGGTTGGGGATATAAGCATCATGTTGCAGTCCTGCATCATGCCGGTGCTGAGTGAGACTGCTTGAATCTCAATCTCAGCTCTGCTACTCACTAAATAATAACCTTGGGCAGGTGCCCGAAACTTCTCTGTGTATATTTCCTTATCTATAAAGTAAGCATAAAGATAACAGCCAATTCCTAATTTCTTCAAGACGATGACATGAATCACCATATGGGTCATAGGTAGCCAAGTGCCTGCTTTCATAATATGTGCTCAATAAATGCTAACTGGAATGAATCTTATTCCTTCCTTGCCCTCCTTTGAGTGAAATCACCCATCATTAGGATGCTGAGTGCCCTGTTCATTCATGGCTAATGCCTCAGCAGTTCCCTGAAGGAGACATACACCTGCCGAATGCTCCCAGTTTTATTTCACCTGAATATTTTCTCTCTTCTTTTCTTTCCCCTGATTTCCCTTCGTGGCAGAGGAGCAGCATGGACAACAACTACAGCTACAGAGTCTGGGGCTGTCCTGCTAGAAACCGAGGATGAGAAAGAGCACCCCCTCGCCAGTGCTCCACTGTGCCTGGCTTTTCTCGGGCAGGAATGCTCTCGCGTCTTTTCAGGAACCACAGAGCTTTGGGCACAGCAGTTTTCCTGGCACCTAGGCAGGAGGCTCCCGCTTCCCTGTGGCTCATGTGCTCATTCAGGATTCAAGCCTGTCTTCATCCCAGCAGAGGCTCATGGCCTGTCCCTTCCTGTTTCAGCAGCTCCCAGCCCCAGCCTCAGCCACAAAAAAAAGAGGGCTGCTACCTGCGGAGCCCCCCTGAACCCCCTGATGAGCTCAGAGTGCCTCCTAGAAACAAGCTCTGGATTGCACAGGGGCTTCCGTTGTAACCCTTTCCTCGCCAGGTGTTGGATAAAACCAGGAGGTGCTCCAGGTACCAAGGCCAAGGTTGAGGGGAAGCTGCCATTTCCTTCCTGCTTAGCACTTAAGGGTCTGGCTCCCTGAAGCCTTTGCACATGAATCCTGGTGTCTGCGTGCATTTATTTACCAGTGCTCACAGCATTGGCTTTAAGTAGTGGTTCTGCCTCTCTCTAGCTCTATGACTTTGGGCAATCAGTTCACTTCTCTGAGCCCTGCATGTCTCATCTTCTTTCAGCGTCAGGAAGAAAACATTTGGTGCCCTTGAGCCCATAGCTACAAATTAAAATTTGCCATGAATGTCTTTCAAAAACATAACTTAGGGTTGGTTCCCTTGTTTGGCAGTGCCTCGCTCTGACAGTATGAAAGCTCCACGCCCACATAACCAGATCAACGGCTGGGAAAATTGTTAAGGAGGCAGTATCCCCGCTCTCTGAAGACTTACAAAACCAAGCATCAAGTCAGGGGAATAGGAATCTACATTTTTAAAAATATATTTTATTGATTTTTTACAGAAAGGAAGGGAGAGGGATAGAGAGTTAGAAACATCGATGAGAGAGAAATATCGACCAGCTGCCTCCTGCACACCCCCAACCAGGGATGTGCCCGGAACCAATGTACATGCCCTTGTCCGGAATCGAACCTGGGACCCTTCAGTCCACAGGCAGACACTCTATCCACCGAGCCAAACCGGTTTCAGCTAAACTCAAATGAATTGTGTCAGATAAATTTAAGAAATGGATCATGACCCATGTATAATAAGAAATTTCTAGTCCCTCAACCTAGCCTGAAAGACAATTGTTTCACGTGGTCCCACATCAGTATCTCTAAGGAGTTTTAGTGTCTTTCCTTGAACAACTGTTTCATCTTTGGCGATTATGAAAATCACACAGTTGGAAAGGAGGAGCTTCATAAACCTGCAGCAAGGCTGATGGAAGGGATTTTTTTCAATCATTTTTGGGAGAGAAACATCCCCAAAGACACTGTCACAGATAAAGAACCAGCTGCATTCCTCCATCACGGGCCAATACCACCCTTATGGAATGGATAAAAATTCTGTTATCACCACTGGGGACTGGCTGAGTTGAGGCAGTAGCATATGGTTGACTTTTAAAACAAATCAAAATAAAACCAAACAGAAACTTCTGGTTGTTTAGCCCCCGGTAGAATTCTCAAAAGTCAGTACAAAAGGCTAAGCCCAAGCACAACCTCACTCCATCTGTGCTTCATCGCCAGCGCAGAGAAGCATTACTTTATTGGGCCTGGCGTGATGGCATGCTTCCAACTCATGTTTGCTCATACTTCCTTGACGGCGCAGGTTTCTGATTGAGTGGATGAGAAACTGCTAATCACGTATCTTATCTGCCTATTAAGAAGGGAGAAAAGTCACCTAGCAAGATGACTTCCTAGTCCCAGGATTTAGGGTGCCCATATCTGGGGTTCTCATGGTGGAGAGCTAAGGTAAAGAGGAGTAGAAGTTCTATGCACTCTATTTTCTCTGGTATAATCTTAACAATATCAAAAACCAGATTTCTCAAAGTTGCACAAATGTTCATAACAGAATGATCTACAATAGGAAAATGTAGAAACTACCCAAATGGCCATCCATGGAGAAATCAATGAACAGAATGTATCTCCATACAATGAAAATTACTTGTCAACAAAAGAGAATGAAGTACTAATATGTGTCACAACATGGATGAACCCTAAAAACACATGTGAAAGAAGTCAGTCATAGGAAAAACCAGATCTTTACACCTCTAACTTTTGTCCTCATAGAAAAACAAGAAATAAATAAAAATGCCTTATGAAAAAGCAGGCAAGGGAGAAGGTATGGGAAGTAGGAGTGGGAGACAGGTATGATCAATCTTGTCTATACATTTAAAAAATTCACAATTATGGTCTGAAAGTTATGGACTGCTTGAAAATAACCATAGCTTCTGTTTTCTCTATTGGGTCACCTGCAAGAGGCATTCATGTTCCCTGTTCCCTAAATATTGTGAGGCTGTGGGATTTTGTGGGTGGGAGTTGGAGGTACCTGACCTCCGGCAGAGCAAGGGTCACAGCAAAGTCAGGGCACCCCTCCACTGAAGTGTTGTCCCTACAAAAAATGCAGGATCTCAGGGCCATTTGCCTACTTAGTATGTTTTCTGGAAAATTAAAGAAACGAGAAGCAGACTTCTTAAGCATGAGTCCAGTTCTTTTATGGAGGAGGAAAGAGGCAGAAAAGGCTCCTTTAAGACAGTTCTGATCATGCTGGATCCATGAAACCCTTCACAAAAGCATCTGGCCACTCCAAGAGTCTGGGTGTCAGTCAAATACAGAGGGTTATAGATCAGAAAACATCTAGGTGTAAATACCAAAGTAGGGCCTGAAGGGACAGGCAGATGTTCTAAGTAGGAGCAGAGCCATTCATCACAACCAGCCACAGGCACAGCCAGCACTAATTGGCCCAAACAAGAAGACAGGAGCCAGAGGGGTGCAAATTCCAGTCACAGAGCAAAGCAGGTGGACATAAGTCTTACAAAGAGTAAATGGCTGTCAGAAGTCAAAGGGCAGGCCTAGAAAGCAATGGGGTGGTGGAGAGCAGGAACAGGAAGTCTCTTTCAACCTCAATAGCCATATGTTTCATCCCAGAAGCCTTTGTTTCTCATAAGGCAAGAGCACTGCTATGATCCCAAGGCCAGTTGCCTTTGGTGCGGTATTAATTGAAAGTATCCATGAGGGAAGAGTGCTGATGGGGGCTTTCTGTCTCCCCTCTCTTAAAGGGAGGGCAGCTTGGGATTATCCCATAGTGAATTTTGAAATCAAGTCCCATGGATGGTGGCAGAGCAAAGTCTCAGAGCTTAGCTTTTTTTGTTAGCACAGCGACCCAGTGCCCCTCACACATGGGAGCCAATCCCTGAAGTTCTGCTCAGGGGTTACTGGGTCTGTTCCTCTGAGTTCTTGGAAAGAAACTGAAAGAACAGGGGCATTCGTGTGCACTCAGCAGGGAGACCTGCCCATCTGTGAAGAGGATTGATGCATTAAAATGTATCTACATATCTATCTATCATAAATCATCTATCATCTATCAATTTTCTACTTTTCCTTTCATTCTGTTCTTTATCAATACAGTTGACATTCAATAGTATATTAGTTTATAGCATAATACTTAGAATTTATATGACTTACAAACTGATCCCCCTATAAATCTAGTATCCACATGACAATATATATATATAGTTATTACAAGAATATCTATTTTTCCCCTGTACTTCCCAATATTGGGGGAGGGAGGGAGCCTCTGAAAATGGCAAGATAATTAAAATACTCTTTCAAATTGTTGACTTTTCATTCTTTTTTTTTCTTTTGTGACTGTTGAGTATAAGCCAAGAATTAAATCATTACACCAATCACACTCAAAGCTGGACATCTGGATGGGTAGCCCCTTGGAAGCCATATAACTCCACCCTGTGATGGTAAAACTGTGAGGACTTCAATGTGATTACCTTCTAGGTGACAGTGCACCACTCATGAGAGCCTCATGGCCTTGTATGTCTCATCAGTTCAATAGAGAAGTTGTGCTTCCTCTCAGCCCCTGTCCTTGCCCAGAGTGCCATCTCTCCACCTTGCCAGAAGAGCTGGTTTCAGGGCTGGTGGCTGTGCATGTGGGAGCATTTGCTATTGTGGGGCGTCTGTGGCAGAAGCTTGGCAAATTGAACCCATTCCTGTCTTGACCCAACTTGAGGACAGAACTGTAATGTCTCTATCTGCCTTGCTTAAATGACTATAAATATTGTTCGTTTTTTCTTACAAAAACCTTTTTAGAAGTATTTTTTCATCATTCCACATTTTTCTGATTATAAAATCTAGCAAACAATAAAAGTTATAAAATCTAAAATGCCAATGACCCATTGCTAAGTTGCTAGCTATAGATAACCACCATTGGTGAGTATATATACTTCCAGTTTTCTTTTGGTGCTTTCAATACATATAGGATGATTGTGTATGCATTTATAAAGTAATATGTACACATCTATGTCAAAGCTCAGTTGATTGTATTTATGTGAGTCTATTTCTGGACCTTGTATAGCATGTGTATTTGTTTGTCAATGCTACATTACCTTGATTACAGTAGCTTCACAGTAAATTTTGAAATCAAGTAGCATCAGTTCTCCAACTTAGTTCTTCTTTTCATTATTAGGTTCTTTTTTCTGGGTCTCTTTTCTCTCCATATAAACTCTAGAAAGAATCTATGGATATCCACAGAGTAACTTGATGGGATTTTTTTCCTAGGATTGCATTGCATCTATGGACCAAATTGGGCAGAACTGACATCTTAACACTATGGAATTTTCCTATCAATACAATGGAATACCTATCAATTTATTAATTCTTCTGTGATCTATTTCTTCAGACTTTTGTGGTTTTACTCTTATAGCTCTTACACATATTTTGTCAGATTTATATAAAAGTGTTTCATCTTTTGACACTGTTAACTCAGTCTTTTTAATGGCTATTAATATTCTATTATACGGATGTATTTTAAAACCCTCATTAATTCTAAAATGCATCTTTAATTTGGATGACTTCAGTAAGTGAACAAGCAAAAACATACCCTTGGCCATCCACCAAAGCAGAGATGGTGATATATTACTTAAATTAGCACTGTAAATGAAAGAAACCTATTTGTATTTATCACCTACAACCACAGTTGTCAAATATACCAGAATAGCAGCAACTAGATTGTACTAATAGGGTAAGCCTACTCAAAAATAAGCATCAAGGATAAAAGTTAGCTAGGTACATAAATAGATTTTTTTCTTTTTTGTATCCAAGGGCTACTGATTCAGAATATCAGTATGGAACCTCAGAACTCTGCAGGTTCTCATATTATATGTGTAACTAAGCTAAGGAAACCTAGTGTTGCTTCACAGTAGAAGTCTGAACTTTGATTCATTAGAGATCTTTTGGAGGATAACTTTGATTTATACATGCTCACGTCTCTGACTTACTCCGTAAGATTAGATTTCAGAAGAAGTTTCTTATTGGATATTTAGGAAAAGTTTCAATTTATTATTTGTTTGGTACCCCCTTCTCCTTAGGGCATAGGCAATTGCCTATGCTATCCTGAAGTTTCTTCCATGCGAACTGGTCAGGAAATGTGACCCCTGAATTGTATCTCATCAAGTTTAAACAGACTGTAACTCAAGTATAACAGCATCTCCACTGCCATTTCCAAGGCAGCTTACAGAGCAAGGTTTGATTTAATTGTTCAAATACAAGAAGTAAAAAATAGCCAGGTGCCCTGTTTGTTTGAAACCATTTGTTTGGACCTGGCCATAAGTTGGTATTTAAGTCAAAGGGAAACAAAACTAGATGAGATGGCCCCATGGAGAACGAGAGTCACAATAACATTATAGTCCACAACATCTCAAAAGGATGATTTGGGGATTAAAATGTGGCATATTTTTTTCCCTGGGAAGTGAAAAAATACTGACCAGATAGGGTGTAGAGAGCATGGATTTACTGGTCAAAAAGACATTGACCCAAATTCCAGATTTACCACATACTGTCTATGTGACCTTGACTAAGTTCTCTGTGTCAAGTGTCCAAAGGCAGGGAGGGTACTAAATACCCACAGTCAAGACTTTAGACACCAGGGGATGAAATATATCCTGGATGTAAAGGGAAAGGCAGGTCCCCAGGCCCTCCTCTCTCTTGGACTCCATCCTCTGCCCTATGGCATATAGAATTAGAAGTGTACCTGAGCTGAAACCAGTTTGGCTCAGTGGATAGAGCATCGGTCTGCGGACTGAAAGGTCCCGGGTTTGGTTCTGGTCAAGGGCACGTACCTCGGTTGCGGGCACATCCCCAGTGGAGGTGTACAAGAGGCAGCTGGTTGATGTTTCTCTCTCATCGACGTTTCTAACTCTCTATCCCTCTCAATTCCTCTCTGTGTAAAATCAATAAAATATTATTTTAAAAAAATAAGAAGTGTACCTGAGCCAGATCTCATGCTAATTAGAAGAAATGTTCTCTCATTGCTATGTAAAACAATGTTCATTAATTAAAAGGGGATTCTCACCGTGGCTGTAAAAATTAAAATAAGGGCATCAGGAATAGTATATCCTAAAATAGAAACACAGCTTACTTATTTATATTCTTGCACTTTAATATCAAAGCTATATCATTTGAAATCATACCCAGTCTAATTAAGATGCTTCTCTTTGCCTCTCATTAGGAAACCCCATAGCTTTGAATCTTTGGGCTGTGAGGTCATCTAAGAGTTTGCTTTGTCTTTTGGCAATGTTGGGAAGTGAAAACTAACTGGTTTGTCACACACGTGACTTACTCCATTGGTACAAGGAGGACATGCTAAAGAAACTGTGTTCTTTACCTTTGAAAATGTGTTAGTGTGGTTACCAGTTCATGCCTCAGAAACTGTTCTTGTTTGGAAGCCGAAGATAAATAAACTCTACTTATCTTTGTCAAAAATGAAAATAAAATGCCTAATAAATAACTATTTTTAAAAAGGTGGGAGAAAAATTTACTGGAAAGGTATAACTAGCCCTGGGAATAAGGCAGCAGGAATCACAATTAAGATTCTGCCAAAGAGGTACTATGTACCACTAAGCTTCAAAAGATTTCCTTATTTTTGTTCAAGAGTCAAAGTACCAGTTGATCAAGAGTTAAAATTCTTAGAAAGAAGATATAATTGATCAAGACTTAGTCACCACCCCACATCTGAGTTTTTCCCGAAGGTGGAAGAGGATCAATGTGTCCTCCATGGCTCTTATCAGGATGAGGTGAAAGAAGGAAATTGGACTTAACCTTTTACTAAGACCTCATATTTTGGGGAATTCACCCAAATAGGAGATGGTGATGTTACAGAACAGAGGTTGTGAAGTATTGCATGCTAACCAGATAGAAACAATTTTTTTTCTTCTTGAGAAAAATGGAAAGATTACGTATATTATACGTGTTTGTGTCTGTGTCTATCTTGCTTTGTATAATGTATACATTTCTGAAAAGCTGTATTTATAATGCCTCTTATTTAAGTTGCAGAAGAGTAACCACTTATTTGCAATAATTTGGGTGATGCATCTTTTCACAGATAGTAATGAAAAACAGAGTCTCAAATTGTCCCATAATGACTTTCTTTAAGAGGAAGAGGCTGAATATGTAATTGAGCTGCCTCAGGGAAGGGGATTATGAATTCTGCCAGCAGGAAGCTACTCTCTTGAGTAAATCTTGATGTAAATTTCATCACAGGTCCCATTATTTTAACCAGACAGCAGTTACCCCTTATAAAATTAAATGTGCTGGAATACTTTCTCATCCTCTCTCTCTCTCTCTCTCTCTCTCTCTCTCTCTCTCTCTCTCTCTCTTTTTCTCTCTCTCTCCTATTCTGGACCATCGCCCAAAGTCTCTTTCTGTCCTCATTCACCCTTCTTTGCCCACCTCTACCAGTGTGCACTTGATGCTTCATTGAGTTGTACATTTGAAAACCATATGGTTTTATCAACCAATGTCACTCCAATAAATTCAATTAGATGATAATAATAACAACAGTAATTTAAAAAAAAACACCTTCCAGCAGTTACAATAGATTTCAAAAAATGAATAATAAAAGAATACTTTTTATCACCAAAATCATGGGAGCACATAATCTCAAATGAATCTCAATGAAAGGACAATCCTTATTTTCAATAAATTTAGCATCAAAAATACATACTTTATTTCCTCTTATTTTATATTTAAAAATGTATCATTGAAACCTTCAGAACAACTCTCTGCAATAAAGATAAATCTCACAAACTTAACAGTAAGTAAGAAAGGTCAGACACAAAATAGTTCATACTGTGTGGTTCCATTTAAAGAAGTCCTATACACAGGTGAAGCTATCTCTGCTGATAGCTGGCAGGGCATTGGGTTATCATTAAGAGGTAGATGGGAGGTGTCTGGAAGGGAGTGCAGGAAGGTGCATTTCTGTCAGCACTGGCTGAGGATACCATCATCCAACAATCTTGTCTAATTTTGTAAATAATTTAAATTTGTTGTTTTTATTTGTTGGGACCTTGTAATTATTTTAATACTAGAAGCCCAATGCATGAATTCATGTACCAGTGGGGTCCCTCTGCCTGGCTTGCAGGATTGGGGTGAAACCGACTCTCCAACATCCCTGGAGGGATCCTGGATTATGAGAGGGTGCAGGCCAGGCCCAGGGACCCCACCAGTGCATGACTGGGGCCCAGGAGGGACACAGGAGGTTGGCAACTGGGAGGGAATGCAGGAGGGCTCCAGGGCATGCCCAGCCCATCTTGCTTAGTCTGACCCCTGGTGGTAAGTTCACATCATAGCACTGGTCAACCAGTTGACTCTCTGCCCCCCCCCCCACCCCCCACCCCCGCCGCCCCCTCCTAATTTTATCAAGCTTATCATTTTCCCTGTGAATCTTTTCCCCTGGCTTCCTTTTCCTTTTCCTCAAGGATATCTCTCTCTCTCTCTCTCTCTCTCTCTCTCTCTCTCTCTCTCTCTCTCTCCACACACACACACACACACACACACACACACACTTATACAAATAAACACAAAACAAAAAGACTGGAGAGATAAAGTCTAATCCACAGGGAACCTATGGCACCTTTCACGTTAATAACTAAGGCAACCTTTCTTCCCTTGGGGACTTTAGATCCTTCCCTTGCCCTTTGCCTCCCATTTGTCTCAGGGAAAATATTATTGCCAAGCGTATTCTTAGAGCTGTTTAAAAAACACATACCCAGCAACATATGTTGGCAGAAATAAAGGCAAGAATGTGGATAGGCTATTTCTACATAAAAATGCAAGAAACAGAAGATAAATGAAGATAAATGGAGCTCAAAATGAACTTCCTGCTTCTTCCACTGTCCTAGGAAGGCAAGAAAACCAATACTTGTTTTCTATATATTAGGTTTCATGTTTTAATTATGGAATATTTTAAGCATATCCAGAAGAGAAAAGTACAATGAACTTCTATGTACCTTAACTCATCCTCAACAATTATTAACATATTTATATTTTATCTGTATTCTTTACTCATAACTACCCGCAACACATATAGTGGATATGGACTATGGACTATTTATTATGCATTGCCAAGAAAATATATCATTAGTCTAAATTCCTTGGCTGAATGCATAGGTACTCAGATAATACAAGTTTTTATAGACTTTGTCTATTAAGCATTATCTTTTTTGTCTTGTTGTTAATCTTCATCAGAGGATAGCTTTTCCATTGTTTTTAGAGATGGGAAAGGGAGGGGGAGAGAGATTGAGAGAGAGAAACCTGGAAATGAGAGAAATACATCAATTAGTTGCCTCCCACTGTGCCATGGCTGGATCTGATAATGTCTGCAACCAAGGTTCGTGCCCTTGACTGGAAATTGAACCCACAACCCTTCAGTCAGCAGGTGGATGATCTAACCGTTGACCCAAACCAGCACAGGCTATTAAGGATTATTTATTTAATCCTCACAACAAGGCCATGAATACAGTACTATTATTATTAAGTCCATTTTACAACTGTGGGAACTGGCCTAGTGAAACATAGTCATTGCTCAAGTCACAGCTGGTAACTGGCCGGCCCAAGATTTGAAGGGACATGTATCAGAAAACTGATATCCAATAACCAATACTTATACAGTTTCCTCAAAAGAGTTCAATTTCCCTGTTTCCTAAAATTGGTTTGTTGTTTCTTTTCCATGCAAGAAGAAGCAAAACGAGCCCTCATTTTCTGTTGTTTGCTGAAGTAGAAAAGTGAGATGCCCTAGGGATTGGCAGTGACTGTGCTGAAGGGATTTTGTAACCACCAGCCATAGGTCAGCTCGGGATATCCATCTGAGATGATGGAGGAAAAAGAGAGAGAAGAACAGTTTATTTCAGCCCTGCTCAGAATAAGAGCAAATGGATCAATGTTTACCAAATGAAACTTGTCTAGAATAGCACTTATTTCCTAGGTCCCATGGGCATTACAGACTGAAAGAGGAAATGAAAAGCTATTGAAATAAATGATCCGAAAGTATTCTTTAAACAACTATCAGCACTTTGATCAAAGGGAAACCCATACTCACCCCTTTCGTCTTCTTTTATATTCCCTAAGCTCAAAGTCATATATCTTTCTTGGTAGGTCAGCACCAAACCTGGACAATTATTGCTAAATGTTAGGCATTACTACTTGTTAAAAAATAAATAAAAGAAAGGATTTTCAAGATATGTGAGCTTTGTTCTTGCAGTCATTTTGTAGCTACTTATGAATATCTGAATTATGTACCTTTAATGGTTCCTTTAAAGTGTTTCAGGCCTGAACCACACGTCACAACTTTTAGCAGCAATGCATCTAGTTTATAGGAAGAGGTAAGCTACATTTTTCCTCTGTGCTCTTTCTTCCTCATGGACCTGTGCTGACAGAAGAAAGCAGCTGTGGGCAAACTACGGCCCCCCGTTCAGCTGTTCTATTCGGCCTGCGGAGCCGAAATAGCGGAGGGTTCTCTTGCTCTCTCCTCTGCTCCTTCACCAGCAGCCCAAGAGGAGAGTGCCAGCATGGTCAGGTTGCTTTTGTTCCGGCCCTCTGGCCCAGTTTAAGAACCCAATGTGGCCCTCAAGTCAAAAAGTTTGCCTACCCCTGGAAGAAAGTGTTGATTTGAATGCCTGTTCAGTGGAATGGGAAAGTTCTGGTAAATTAAATGCCTAAAGAAGAGCTAATGCTTTAGAAGGACTCTGGCTTCAGCTTTTGAAGTTGTATATGTATTTTATCCAAATAAGTTCCCAATTTCAAGTTCCCTTCCAATCTTCCAAATCTTTGTCTTCCCAAGGATGCTCCAAGCAGGCTTCTCCCTCAACTGTTTTGTAGAGAAGCTCTTCGTGGGGACTGGGATTTACTGAAGTGGCAGGTGTGTTTGCAGAATATTTGACATCCAACCTTTTGTTTTTGGCAGAGATGTTAGTAACCTTGGGAGACGTTCAGCAGACGTGGCTGTGACTGAGGAAGAAGGCACATCAGCAACAGTGACTGGGAGCAGAGCCCTGCTTTCTTGGGGCCTTGCAAGGAATCTGCCAACACCTCACCTTTATTAATATATGCATACTAGGGCCTGGTGCATGAAAATTCAAGCACTGTAGAGGGGGTCCCTCAGCCCAGCCTGCCTCCTCTCACAGTCTGGGAGCCCTCAGGGGCAGGAGGTGACCTGGCGATCGGGGTAAGGTGACGAACCATCACACCTCTGCTGTTGCCACTGCCAGCAGCACAAGCCTCGGCCAGCCCTGGTTACCTGAGCCTTGGGCAGCTGGGCAGCCACCAACTGAGGCTTGCCTGCACCTGGGGCTGGCCCTGGGCAGCTGGGGGGCTGAGAGGACTGGGGGACTCCAGAGGCAGGTACACAGAAAGGCCAAATCCACCTGGGGGCAGGCCCCAGCCATGCCATGCAACTGCAGCCCCAGGGGGGCTGAAGGAACTGGGTGCCGCCATCTTGTGGCTGTGGGCACTGCCATCTTTGAGGGCATGGCAGACAATTAGTGTAGTACACACTTGTACCTTCATACCAGATTGAATTTAATTCTCACCATGAATCTTGCACCCCTATATATTCTTTTGAGAATGAGACAGGCTTGAGAATTAATGTTGACTGTTAAGTATGAGCCATTTATCCAAGCATGATCATAACGTAGTGTAGAAGCAGATGTAACAAAGTCAGGACTCCGAATGGCTATTTACAAAATTAAAAACAAAACTGTTGCCCCAAACCTGTATCTAACTGATCTGGAAACTCCCATTCAGGGACTTCATTCTAAATAATTATTGATCATTCTCTTACTCTTTCATTTTGTAAAATTTGCTATAAACCTGAGTAAGCTCAAACAGTAAAATTTCCCCACTTACAAAAATAATATCCAAAGTAGGTTGCTTTAATAGGATGTATTCAACGTATTTCTGGGTGGTAATTGTGAGTATTACTCCGTTTTCAAACAATTAGACCACAAATTTCGAGGTTTTCATATTTGTAAGGAGTTTCAACTTGCTGAAGCCAATTTCTATGCAAAGGCTTTTAAAGATTTTTAAGGCTGTAAACAGAGTAGGCACATGACAGTGCCCAAAGCAGAATCTTAGTTGAAATAGTACACGGATTGGCTCTAGTTCTTAAGCTGCCTTTGTGTATTAAAAAATATAATAAAGCTCATGTTTTTCTCGGGATAATTTACTTCTCTTTGACAGAATATGGTAATAATAAATGGATTTGTTAGAGAAAATAGTCATCTTACTGCTGGCTATGTGAATGTTTTTCTTAATAAATACACAACTACCTGATGTTGGGGATTTGCCGGTGCCCTTAGTGTGATTATTCTGCAATGCATGACTTGTACAGGCATATGAAATGGACCTGCAATTGGGTGGTTTGGAGAGCTAATGAGAAGGCCTTTCTGTTTTCATTCTCTTTAAGTCCCACCTGCTTAGAGTGGAATGATGCTGGATATTTGAGGTGCATTGGCTGATGCTCAGGTAGCTTTATCTGGCAGAGGTAGAGTGTCTGGAAGTTACCCGTAGTTTTTATTGGATACCTTGAAATATTGATGCAAATATAACACATTTAAGGCTGCATCAGGTGTCATCTTAAATTAGATTCTACAAGCCGAACCAAGGATTGTGGATTATATATATACATATATATAATATATATATATATGTATTATATATATTATATATGTGGATTATATATATATATATATATATATATATATATATATATATATATACTTAATTAAACTTAAAAAAAAATTAACCCAGTGATTTATTCTTTTATGACTTTTAGATACAGTGCCCCTTTAAAATGTTATCAGCAGAATATCTCCATTAAGTTTGTTCATGCATGAAGGTTGGTAACCTCTTCCTCCTTTAAGGCAAGGTCAAAACAATTTTGCTTTTCCTAGCTGGTATGGCTCAAATGGTTGAGCATCCACCTATGAACCAGTCATGGTTTGATTCCCAGTCAGAGCAAATGTCTGGGTTGTCTAGCTCAATCCCCAGAGTGGGGTGTGCAGGAGGCAGCCTATCAGTGATTCTCTCTCTCATCAGTGTTTTTCTCTCTCCCTCTCCCTTCCTCTCTGACATCAATAAAAATATGTATTGTTTTAATAAAGAAGTGTTGCTTTTATTTTCCTATCTGTTTAATGATTTAGACTGTTGAGGTTCTGTTTGATCACCTAACGGATGCTGGCTATTACAGTACTGAGTTTGAACATATTCTCATTTTGTGAGAATATATTGAATTAGTTGTATTTCCACATAACTAGGCTCTGTTTAAACACAGTGCAGGCCACAGAGATGAATACACGTCAGTCTGTGTTCATGGAATTTAGAGTCTGTTAGAGTTAAGTATCTCTAAAGCAAAGCATATTAGAAGGGTCTTTGGAGAAAAGTCGGAAGAAAAGAGTACAATTAGTATACTGTGCTATAGTTTATACTGGGGAAATTGGTTTGATCCATACATTTTATAATATATCTTGGGACACTGATTATTCTAAAGGTTAATTAATAAAAGCATTGATGGTTATGGTAAGGATTAGTGGAGCTGGTGCTGGAGGATTGATGGGAATTATGTAAATAGCATTATGTGAATTTTCTGCTAAGTCATTTTCCCCCAAGACAGCTAAATCCAATGGTAGTGACATTACCAAATTCCGTGTGATATTGCTAAGTAAAGTGTTGAAATCCTCAACTTAGTTGGTTTTTAAATCTGAAAACTATAATAGCAACCAACCCTAGAACCTAGACACAGATGAAAATAATTTGTGTAGATTATTATTTAAAAATTGTTTTGACCCTGGATTCAGCCCAAGGGAGTAAAGTTAGTCCCTCTAAGCAGGAAAGGAATTGGAATTTTTCTTAAGAAGGACATTATAGCATCTTGTGACTTCCACAAAAAAATAGCTGGCACTTGTTTAAAAGCTAACATTTGGCAGAAATAAATAAAGCTCTTCTCGTGGTGCTTTTTTTGTGTTTCACACAAACATGCCACAGCCAAGTCAATGTATAAGCCACCCCATAAATCCGATTGGGTTTTCAATCTATCATTAACCTAATGGCTTGCTCGGGACATATCTAGAATGTTGGTTCAAAGCTGCCAATAAAACAACTAGCTGACCATCTATAGAGGTGTTACTGTGTGGTGCTCAGGCTATTTTTATTTTTCAAATCTTCCCATTATTCCTCCTGGTTTTGCATCAGCAACATTTAGGTGAACCCGTGCTGACAAATGGAGACTATGTGTCAGTAGGTAGATTCTGACCACCAGTCAGACAGTCAGTGAGAACTTTGTTCAACTTTGGGCCCTACCACTTAATGTTAGGGCGTCCTTGTATGTTATTCTCTTCTGTGTGTCTATCTTATAAGAACATTTGTATCTAGGGCCCACCTAGATAATATAAGCACCACTTCTCAGCATCTTTAATTTAATTACATAGTTTTCCATATAAGGTAATATTCACAGGGTTCAGGGATTAGGGCCTGGATACCTATTTGTACTTGGAGAGAGGATACGGTACCATTCAACACACAACATCTTCTAACTCAGATGAAGGCATTTCTTCAGTAGGAGAGATAGAGTCTTAAGACTCTACAATCTTTGTACGAGCACTGTTGGACTTTCTACTGAAAACCCAGAGGGTGCTGACTCCTCTAATTTTAGTCATTCCCAGGTGCTTTAAACTTTCTCACCCACCACACTGCTCCCCCACCAATTTTCCAACCAGATTCTTATTACCAGTATTCAATTTATTTATGTGTGTGTATTTTGTTTTGTTTTGTTTTGTTTTGTTTTTTTCCCAGCGGTTAGTTGCTTTGCAATCCCAGCTCTCCAATCCAATCAAGAAAAGTTGTGTGTCTGCCTGGCGTGTCACCATTGAGAAATTTATTTTGCCAATTTACTTGTTATAAAATAAAATCTTGCTGTTTTAATTTGCAAATCCATGATTGCTAGTGAAAATGACAATGTCTCGTGTTTGTTTAAATGGTTGAGAATCCCACTTATGAAGAAGCATCCTGAGAACATTTAAAGAAGGGCTAAATTGGCAAGCAAAGCCATACATTTAACATCCCAAGAACTATTTAAACATGGGCTCAGCAACTACTTGGTAGGAAAGTGTTCGAGATAATTAAATAGTAACATTTGGAATAAAAGACCCTCAAGTCTCTGAATCTTGACAGTGTAGTTGGGGATAAACGATTACATAGAAATGAGCTGTATCCCAAAGTGCTAACTTTGAATAATAATTTTTGAGGAAACTCCCCGCCCCCGTTGGATGTTCTCTCTCTTTCATTTTACTCATTTTTCAATATTTGCCCTTCAGGCACAAGATGTTGATATCATTTATCTAATGGCCACTTCCAGGTTAGTGCCTTCTAAAACTGCCAAGTTTTAACCTAGAACTGGCTGTCTCTCATCTTAATTATCCTGAGATTTTTTTTCTTTGTAAGGAAGAGTTCTCATCTATAAGTTGAAGCTCATTCAATTTTAAAGTGAAATGTCAGTGGCATTAAGTTGGACAGGTGTGCGGGAGGCAGAAACTGTTGTGTGAGAGAGAATTGCATGATGGCCAGATACAAGGTGGGTCTAATTGAAAGTAGGATCAATTTAGAAAATTGCTGCACTAATTTCTAATGATGGCTTGATTTAAAAGAGTGCATAATGTTGCATGCAAATCCTAAAATGTAGTTGTTACAGAAAATCACAACTAGAAGGAAAAGATTTCATTTCCTTTTTATTTACCTTATTCAGATCTCTACCAGGTATCATTTATGTACCCTACAAATATTTATTGAGCACTTACTGTGAGTCAGGAAAATTTCTAGTTGCAATAGTGGATGGTGATGATATTAGGGAACTTAACTTTTGTCTGGCCTCAAGGAATGAAAGTTGCCTACCCACCTGAATGCATTGCTACTGTGAGTGCTAGAATCCAGATTCTCAGGACCTGAGACAGCTCTCCATGGACATAGTTGGGGATGGGAAAAGAGGACAGCTTTGGAAAGAGTCAGCACTTATCCTCTCACTGCAAAGACCCCTCCCTTCGTTACTGCACCCGGGGCCTGTAATCTGAAGGATGGGCTTATTTTTTTTTATTCTAGTTTTCACATAACTATTGTATAGTCCATAGATGTCCATCTCTCAGGGTTTAAGTATCTGACATTTTTTTCCCTTTCTTCTTCTTAGATTCTTTCTCTTTATATCTCTATTCTGCACTACTCTGCATTTTCTTCTTTCAGACTCTCATATAGAAGGGATGTTGCAAATCATGCAGTTTTTTTTAAAGGGAAATGCTTGTTTATTACACTAATAAATTATCTTTGGGCTTGTCATATATCCACAGTGGGTCTGAGGAATTTATATGGAAATGAAGGCAGTGCCACATTTGCCTAATTAGACAGATCTACTCAGGAAAAGAGGCAAGTGTCTGCTGGAATGGGAGAAGGGCTGGGCTGGGAGGGGGGGTTCCTCCTCAGCTGTTTTCTTAGGTTACTTTAGGGCTGTTACCTCAGAGACTCCCACCTCTTGGGACACTTCCCTGCTCCACAGAAAAATTCTTTTCACATCCAATAAAACATTCAGATTAACCTCCCTCTCCACTATAATATAGTTAATGTCACATTTAAAGAAACAGGTGGCAGGTTTTCAGAAGAATGGCAGAGACTTGGCCACTTTACCAGTACAGACTCTACACTCTAGTTGCACTTTAGAATTTACTGGGGAGCTTTATAAGTTCTCATGACTAGGGCCACCTAAGGCCAATCACTGTTCATTCAGCACCTTTTCAAAATCAACTCCAGGCGTAGGATATGGGCCTCAATGTATCAAAAATCAGAATTTAAAATCATTGGTCTGTGTTTTCCATCATTCCTGTGTGAACAATTTAGAACATTGCTCAACTGTGCCTTTTATTACAAATATTCCCATGCAAGTGCTCAGAACTTATAGGGACCACACAGCATACAACACAGACCAGGCACAGAAAGACAAACACTAACATATTTAGAAACCTGCACCAGACAGATACAGCAGATACAGACACAATTTCAGGTACACCGATTCATTCCTAGAACCTTCCAAAAACAGGCCCATAGACTTCTACACACTCAGACACACACAGACACAGAAATCTCATAGTAAAGAGAGTCACGGATATAAGTTCCCATAGACTTAGGTATTGGTACACAGAGATATAAACACAAATGTACACATGATTGGATGCCTTCAGAAGGCATCTGCCTGTCAACCTAGCCCCATACTACTACAAGACCAACAGAGATAGTAAGAAATTGATCAAGAACAATCACAGAATGAGACTCATTCATGGTAAATTATATCTCAATAAAACTGTTGAAAATTTAAGAGAAAGACTCATTGAGATTCAAGTAAACAACCAGAGGGGAAAAAAGACATAAGAGGAGACATACACATTCAGTATTTCTTCTTTCATAGTTTTTGGGTCTTTCTTATTGGTGCATGTCCTTGTACAGATTGTCAGAGAGTCATTGTGCTGTATTTTGCTGCCTCTTGGTGGATGTGATTTCCCAAACCCACTTGCAGGCATTCTGGTCCCTTGCTCAGGTGGGTCATGGGGAAGGCAGAATTAGATTTTATATAATATGAAAAGTTAACTTTCTGGTTTCCTTCCTACCTACTTCCTTGCCTTTTAATCCTCATGTGAGGATATTCTCCCATTATTTTTTAGAGAGAGTGAAAGAGAGGGGGAGAGACAGAGAAACATCTATGTGCGATAGATACATGGATTGGTTGCCTCCCACAACATCTCAACCAGGGCTGAAGATGATGCCTACAATTAAGGTTTGTGTCCTTGACCTGAATTGAACCCAGGACCCACCAGTTCCTGGGTTGAAGCGCTATCCATGGAGCCAAACTGACCAGGGCTAAATTCCTGGTTTCTCTTTCTTATTTCATTTTTTTTTTTAAATCAGAATACCTGATGACTGTGGGCCATGATTCCCATGGCAATCAGTGACCAGACTTTTGCAGAAGATTCTCCTGTTAGGTAGGATATATGCTCTTTGTCCACCACAGCCTCCAACATTCCCCGTTAATTATGTTCATTCTGACCCATGTTACTTATTGAGGTTACCTGTATGGACACTGCGGCTATTTATTGACATTTCCAGTGTTCAGGTAAAATTAACTACAAAGTCAGAGACAGCTGTTTTTCCAGTCCAGGGAGAAAGAAGCAAAGGCTTGAGAGCTCAGAGATAGCTCTATAAGCTGTCTTACAACAGAATCACCATATAGTGAGGGCAGAGAGTCCACAAGAAGGGGAACAAGAGATACTTCAAAATTAAATGTTGGAGGACCAAAAACCAATGGTGCTAAGTAAAACTTTTAAACTCTTAAAATAAAATGTAAAGCATTATATTTACAATCTTAGCTTTGCAAAAGTTTTCCTTTTTAAATGACATAAAAAAGGGCAAACCACAAAGAAAAAAATGAATATGTTTGAATCTATTCAAATGAGAAACAGCTGTTCATCCAATGGCATCATAAACAAGGTAAAAAGACAAGGAACAGGTTTGAGAAGATATTTGCAATGCATAAAACTGACAGAAGATAAGTATTGTGAATTTATAGGAAGATTCTATGAATCAAAATAAAAGATAAACAACCCAATGCAAAAACATTATATGAAAATGTCATTCATTCATGAAAGATAAAAGACAAATGGCTAATAAGTACACGAGAACATGCTCAATCTGACATGTTATCAGAGAAAGACAAACTCATACAATAATAAGACATTATTTCATACCCATGGCACTAACATGAATCTAAAGTCAAACAACCCCAAAGAGGTGGGCACGGATGTGGCAAATTTCAAAATTTCATACAGTATGGGAGTGGAATTTGGTGCATTCT
Source organism: Vespertilio murinus (assembly GCA_963924515.1). NCBI lineage: Eukaryota > Metazoa > Chordata > Mammalia > Chiroptera > Vespertilionidae > Vespertilio > Vespertilio murinus. The sequence continues at coordinate 11,815,733 of OZ004714.1, forward strand.
TTTTGGGGGGGCAATTGATAATACTAAATAAATTGCATATGTACAGGCTTTTTAGTCCTATGCATTATATGTACCTTGAATAAATTTTTACACATGTACAAAAGGATGTATACTTCACTGTCCATTGTGTTATTGTAGGTGGTTGGGAAAAAATAAAAGCTTCTTAAATAGCCCTCAACAGAAAAAAAAAAAAAAGTTGTGTATAAATTGTGATATGGCCAAGACCAGTTTGGCTCAGTAGATAGAGCATTGGCCTGCGGACTGAAAAGTCTCAGGTTCGATTCCGGTCAAGGGCATGTACCTTGGTTGCGGGCACATCCCTGGTAGGAGGTGTGCAGGAGACAGCTGATCGATGATTCTCTCTCATCGATGTTTCTAACTCTCTATCCCTCTCTCTTCCTCTCTGTGGGAAATCAATAAAATATATTTAAAATAATAAATTGTTATATAGTCACAAAATAAAAAGCTACAATTTAGTGAAAAATATTTCTATTAATAAAATACATATCCACTTAGCTAAATCTCGGAAACCTTTTAATAAAAAAATTCACATAAATACACAGCATTATAATTTTTACCAAATATAAAATCATAAAAACAAAGGCATGAATAACATAATTGGTTAGGAATCTACCAGAATATTGTCTTTGGTGAGATATCTGTTAAGATACTTTGCCAATTTTGTTTTTTTGTTTTTTTGTTTTTACTGTTGAGTTTTAAGAATTTTTAAAATGTCTTGGATACCAGTTCTTTATCAGATATAAGTTGCCAATATTTCCTCCTAGAAAGGAGAAAATGGCTTGTGTTCTCATTTCCTTCACATTTACTTTTGCAGAACAGACATTTTTAATTATAATGAAGTCCAGCTTGTTGACTATTTTTTTTAATGGATCCCATGTCTGGGTGTTGTAAAGCCTCTGAGTTGTGACTCCAGTTTTACTGTCTACCCTTTCTCACCTAATCACCTCTTATGTCTACTGGTGTTTACTGTGAACTTTGTTATTAACACATAGAAATGAGAGAGAATAAGACCTTGTTCTCAGGTAGCATATTGACCAGAGTAGAGACACACCATAATACACTGACATACAAAGATAATTTCAGAGAGTATATGTGCTATGAAATCCATGGTATAAAATCTGGTAGGTTTTACTGGGGACATTATAATCAGGGTGATCAAGCAAGGTCATGTTGGGGAGATGAAATCTGAGCTGACACCAGTAGGGTATGAGAGTCAGTGAGTGATTAAAACATCAGTGGGAGAGATAGGTTAGTCTTGTCGCCTGTTCTCTGGACCAACTGGTCTACCTGCCCCGGATATATGATATTCTTTCAGGTTAATGTGCCTTTTGTCTAGTCTGCTTTTTTCTGCCTAGAGCACTTTGCCACCTTCTCTAAGATATTTTATCTTATTCACCTAATTCAGTGCTATCTATCTTGCTCCTGCAGATCCCTTTAGTTAGGTCAGCATATTCTTTCTGCTAGTCTGGGCTATTTTTATTACAAGTGAATAAGAGGGGGGTAGGAAGAGAGTATATATTGGGACAGTGAGAAGGCCATTAAGAACTGATGACTAGAGTCCAGCCAATATGGCTCAGCGGATGAGCATCAACCTATGAATTGGACATCATGGTTTGATTCCTAGTCAGGGCATTTGCCCGGGTTGTGGGCTTGATCCACAGTGTGGGCTGTGTAGAGGCAGACAATCAATGATTATTTCTCATTATTGATGTTTCTATCTCTCTCCCTCTCCCTTCCTCTCTGAAATAAACAAAATATATTTAAAATAAACCTAATGACTTAGTAAGAGATTCCTAATATCATCTTTTAATACTGGTGTATCTTATTATCTTGGGCTCAATATCACTATATCTTACACATATTAGGTGGTTATAAAATATCTGTTGACTAAGTATGCACATTCATTGTTTTTATTGGCTAATATTTATTGAGCATTTATATGCCAAGCCCTGTGATAAGAATTGCTTATATTTGGTTTTATTTAGTCCCTGTATGTAGCCTGTGAGTTAGACATCATTATTATTTCCACTTCATAGATAATACTTTCAGCAAAAATATTTAGCTACAATAACAAGACACACAATTATTCTTTGGCCATTTGGGGAGGGGGGCGTGTTAGGACAATCTGGTGAAACACTTTGCTTTTAAACACTTTCAACTAACCTGCCATCTCCTGATGAGCAAATGAAACAAATTGGTAGTGGCCAGAGCTGACATGTTGGGTTAAATCATCTGGCTCTAAATCTATTTCCCAGGTCATTACAGTCCATAGGTTATGTGCAAGATTATTTTATTAGCCCCTATTCCATATGCTTTATTGGTTCTTTTGCTTTCTTTTCTTTCTTTTTTTATCAGTGCATGCTTTCAGCTTTTTCTCTTAAAAATATGCTCTCTGCTTGCCCTTGTGCTTGGCCTTGTGACCTACTTTGACCAGTGCAGCATGGGAATAGGTCACAGGGCTCCATGTCTGAGCCCAGGCCTTGAAAGGCCTGGTGTATTTCCACTTATCTTCTTGAAACCTGGCACTGTCCTAAAAAGGGTTGTCTCTGAGTGGCTCCTGTACTCTCAGTCTGGACTCTAGAATGAACTCATGTTAATCAGGGCTTCCCTCACTGACCACCCACCATAGTCTGTAGCACCAAGCATGGTGGAAGCTGCCCCAACAACTTGAAGCTGAGCCATCCTATGAGAGTGTGTATTGTTGTATATCATTGGTGATGTTTGTTGGTTATACCTCAATAAAATTCAAGTACCTACCTAATATTTTTATTTGGAAAACAGGAAGAAGTGTTTGGGGAAGTGGCCACCATGGAATTAATACTCTTCATCATCACAGCCTCATTATCCTGATTCACAGTGTCATTTTCTCTTTCATTAGATTTCTTATTTTTTTGTTTAGCTTTTTTTTTTCTTCATAAATCAGGTTGAATAGGATTCTTAACTCGATGAGCATGGTGGAGGGTTTTTTTTTTTTTTTTGCAATAATAATGTCACACTGTCCTAAGCCAAGCTGCAGAAGGAACAAAGGCAACAAGACAGAAAGATAGAGCTGAGGGGAAGCCAGTGTGGATCAGAATTATTTGATTTGCTATTTGGGAGTAGATGAGGGGTAAACAATGGTTATTTTATTCATCCTTCACATTAGCTGGTTCTGTCTGCTACCCACATTTAGAGTTTTAGCTTCTCAAAGGATTTCTCACAAAGAAAGGCATTCTGGGATATTATTTGTTATAACACCTAGGGCCTGGCAAGATCCTACCAGATGCTGGTCAAATAAATGAACAAGAGAATAAATGATTGCATGAACACATAAACCAACTAATTGGTGGGTGGGGAGAGATCAACCAATGAACTTATATGCATAACCTATGGACACAGACAATGGGGTGGTGAGGTCCTGGGGTGGGGAGACGGGAGTGAGCTGGAAGAGGTTAATGGGAGGAAAAGGAAGTTCTATGTAATAATTTCAACAATAAAGATTTTTTAAAAAATTAATTCAAAGATATTACAAAAAATAATAATAAAATGACATAGGGAATATCATCAATGATAGTAACAACAATACCACCAGCAATATGATTTGTTAGACACAAATCCTATTTGGTGTGTGTGGAATATTGCCTTGTGAATTTGGTGTGTGTGGAATATTGCCTTGTGAATTTTAGGATGTTTAATGGCATCTCTGACCTCTGCTCTCTGACCTCTGGGTTGTGACAGCCAAAAGTGTCTAGGTTAGTTCAATTAATAGTTTAATTAATTTAAGATTCTAGGATGGGCATTAAGTTGGCTCATCAGTAAACCACACCTTTCTATTGGATGAGTTTCACATTCCTTCCTGAGAATAGGAATCAATGGAATGGCAATTAGAAGAAGAAAAATAATGAAAGACCCATTATATATATATATATATATATATATATATATATATATATATATATATATATATATAAATTGATTGAGAGAAAAAAAGAAAAAACATCAGTGATGAGAGAGAATCATTCATGGGTTGCCTTCTGCACGGCCCCTACTGGGGATCGAGCCCACAACCTGGGCATGTGCCTTTTTGGGGAAATATCAAAATAAGACCTAGTCCTGGATATTAAGAAGTGCTCACTTCTTAATCTTGAGATCCTTTCACAGTTCAGATCTTCCCTTGCTGATCCGAGATGTGACCATACTTCATTCTATATCAGACTGACATATAGGAAACACTTCTAATCAAGAATTTTTAAGTACTCAGCCTTGCAAGGTCAACATTTATGTGAAAGGCTAACAATACTCAACATAAAGGTGAACTGCTAACAATTAATTTTCCTTAAAAGATGGCATATTCAGCTATTAAACTTCCACTAAGGAATTAATTACAAGGTACTAATAGATTGGGAAAGGATAGTTGTGCATTAGTTAGATTTTAAAATAGAGATTGAAGCACTGTTTTGTTTGTGTATGTCAGGTTGTTAAGTATGAAACCAGCAAAGTTCCCTGGATTTCAGATGTCAAGAGGTAGCAGGATGTTCTCGAGAATCCTGTCTCTCTGGGGCAATTTCCTTCGTCCATCAATTCCTTCAAACACTTGTGTCCACCTCTGAGCAGGTAGCTAGTTAGCCCCACATTCACTGCCAGTTACTTTCCAGGGTAGACTTTTTCACATCTCACTGGTTCTGTGGGAGAAAGATGCCATTTTGACATGGAGATAGCACTCTTGGTCCACATCACATTTCAGCAATGCGTCCATCATCAAGGAGAAGAAAAACACAGGAGGGAAATTCTCCTTAGGAAATGGGGTGGGTGATTTGCTTATTGCCAAGGTTTTCCTCTGGATCATAGAGGTTTAATTGTGATTAATATCTTAAGAAATTCTAATAAATAAAAGATTTCCTAAGCATTTCCTTATTGTGCTTTATGTGCCTTATTGTTCATATCCCTATATTTGTATCACTTCTCTTATACATTGATGTTTTTCTCTTTCATGTAGAATTATGAGGGTCATTTATCAGGCACTATTTTTATTTAATAGATGAGGAAATTAGAGCTCAGAAGGGTTGATTCAGTGCCTTGCCCTGCTTTCGTTACTCACTCCTCCAATTTATCAATTGGCAGAATAGTATTGGTTCCCCAAAGCTGCCCTAAAAAAATACCACTAACTGGGTGGCTTAACAAACAGAAATGTATTTTTTTTTTTACAGTTCTGGAGGCTAGAATCTGAAATCAAGCTGTTTGAGGATCTGGTTCCATCTGAGGGCTGTAAGAACCTGTTCCATCCAAATTTCTCTCCTCAGCCTGTAGATGGCCCTCTTCACGTTCTCCCTACCTAGTGACTGATTAAGAATTCAATGCATTCAATGCCCTACAGGGAGATTCATAGACACAAAGCTGCCTAAACCAGTCCTCATTGGCTATGGTATAAAGTATAAGTTTCTTATCAAGACCCACTAGTCCCTCTCTGATGTGGCCCTTGTCCCTGCTTCAGCCTAGTGCCTTGCCACAGCAGGAGCTCTTGCCATAAAGAACCACTTGGTAAAAACAGCCCCTATTGATCAAGCACTTCAGGCACTATGCTGAGTGTCTCCCATGGGTGCATAGTGAAAACATATTATGCTTACTTTCTTATTACCACCATGTCCTTCACTCATCCATTCATTCTTTCAAAATGTTTTGAATGCCTGTTATTTGAAGTTTTGTTCAATGGGCTAGGGCATGGCTGCCCACAAAAGGGGGAAAATATCCCTAATCTCTCAATCATGCATTCTAGTGGGGAAATATAAAGAGTAATAGATTAAAGTATTATTTAGTATGTTAAACACTATGGAGCGCTGCAGAGAGAAATGGGACAGGAGTGAAGATGCTCTAGGGGCAAGATGCAACTTTTAAAAATTATATGAAATATTTTATACATATGGAAAGATTAAAAGTATAGTCTCCATCCAGATTCTTCAGAATTAATTTATTCTAAATAATTTTAATTGTATAAAGAAGCTACAGGAATACAAATGTCATGTATTCCACTAAACCAGAATTCCTATTGTTCATTTGCCAACTCTTGCACACAATTCTTCTCTCTCTTCTCTCTCTCTCTCTTTCTTCACCCTCTCTCTCTTCATTTTGATATTTCACACATGTATGATTCTAAAACATCTTTCTTACTCGATTACACTACTGATAATCCTTATGTAATATACATTTTCTACTTCAACAAATTAGCATTCTTGAGAGTTTTTATTAGGGTAAGAACTTGGGTATGCTTTTATCTTATACACCAACATAAAAGTTCAATTAATTTTAAAATTATTGAGCACTGCACTCTGCTATTACAAATTAGATGTTAATTAACGCTCCTTACTTGCTCATTTATTTGGAATATTTTTTCCTGTCAGACTCCATAAAAGTATGTAAATTTCATTAATTATTTTTACTAACTCATTAAATGGGTTGTCGAACAAAGTCTTAATTTTCAAAATTATAACTATCCAACACCTACATTTGAAGATTTAATATTTTAAAAGACATTGTTAACCAGACAGTAATTTAAAAAATGCAGGAAGAGTATGTGACAGCCAGATTTTTGATAATTTTAATGAACTTCTGAAATGAAATTAGCAGATTCTTCAAAACCTTGAATTTCCATGAAATTATAACCCGTGAGATGGTAGAAAAGAATATATCACTTAATATGTCTTAGCATGTTGAATGTTTCAGTTGTTACTGTTTGTTGTTGTTATTGATTTAGGGGTAAAGAGTGCATTTAAAGGAAAATTTTTACATTTATATTTTTCTTAATAAAATTTTAGTATGAATTACTGAAAGTCGGTAGCTTTCTATTTAGTATTGCCACTCTTCTTTGTTAACTAAGGAAACATCACACCGGTCTTGTTTCTCTGAAAGTAGGAGATTGGTCTTGGATATCTCTTCAGACAACCAAGCAAGTGTTTTTATAAAATGAAAGAATGTTGTTTGTATTTTAATCATTACTTAAAGCAATAAAAAAATGACTGCCAAGCAGTATAAACATCCATACTCATGAATTATTACTCTTTTAAGAATGTTGACTGAATTTACATATAGATTAAAGTTAGAATTTATGAAATGTGATTTTCTTTCAATCTGATGGCTTCATGTCACTAGTGTTTTATGGATAAGGAATGCTCTGTGTTTTCCACCTGACTGAGGACATGGAAGACCCCATCGCTCCATGGCCTTACATTGTAAATTGAATTTGAGATATCAGAGAAAGGATGTGTTGGAAAGTGACTGAAGGTTGAAAATTAAAACCACGTAGAACTAAGACACATTCCCGAGGAACTCAAAAGAAGTTCCCTCCTTTTAAAAGGGGGTTTACAGAGGGCAGGTTTCATTGTTCAAGGTATATGTTTTATATTAGCTTTTGAGTAGCCTCAATCAACTTGTTCTCTCAATGGAGAAAACATCGATCTTCTTTCCTGGAGGTTTATATCACACACACACACACACACACACACACACACACACACACCCTTAGGACGGGTCCTCTCTCTCTCACGTTGCCTAACTGTGGGTAGAAATGAAACCACATGCTCACTCTTCACCTTGGTTTTTAGTGCTCCACACACTAATGACTTTTACCTGCATCTTGGGTGACAGGATGTGACTTCTTTGGTGGATTCTACAACATTAAATGGCTGATTAATTTTCAGAAGCAGCAAAAGGATGTGACAGAAAGTGACTAAAGACTAGAAATTAGAAGGACATGGAGTTAATATGTGTAACCTGAGAAACTCTTAATAATCCTTCCTGCTTTCTAATGAGGGTTTACCAACAGCAGGTCTAATCCTGGGGCCATATGTTTGATAACAGTCCTTGATCAGCACTGACTCTGATTGTTCTCTGCATGGAGAAGACTCTAATCTCCTTTGCTGGTAGTCTATTACACACATCAGACACATCGCACACAAATACACACTTAGGCACACAACACACATGCACCCAACACATACAGACACATCATACACACATATACACACACTCCACATGCACGTACACATACAATACATATACACATGCACACACACACCACATTTACCACATACAGACACATACCACACAGAGACACACCACACACCACATAGAGACACAGACAGATATCACACATACACACACCATGACAACACATATACATCACATGCATATACAGGCATATGCACACCAGACACAGATAAATATATACATATATACCCATACATATATATCACACATATACACATACATACATACATACATACACACACACACACACACATCTCCCACACAGCCTGACTGTGGGTACAAAGGAAACCAGATCGTTATGTTTTCACCTTGATTTTTTCATGCTTTACATCTCATAGCTTTCTTATTGTGACTTTGGTAACTTTTTGCTTTTTTATTATATTATTTTTTCCCAAAGATCATGTGATTTAACAGTTTCCTAGTGATGATTCACCCCTCAAAAAACAGCCATGATAATAAGACCCGCATATGTTGTGGCATTCCTACCTACACCCCTCACTTCTCCAAATAGTTGTGTTCTCAACTGTGATTTTGTAAATAATTATAATATGGATCTTCTGGTATCATTGGGTTAGTTAGCCAATATCATTATATTACTTTTTCTAAGTCTGTGTTACTTTTACCACTATCATTTAATTGCTGAAAGAAGTGGGAACAGATGTTTTATAGGTAAACTTTCCCCCCAGTGACCACTGTAAATTCTGCAAAATGTGGGGGGATTAGGAGTTAGGGTCAATGGGAGAAAGGAACAGGGGTTGACCAGCAAGTTGTGCACAGGACATTAACAAGTCAAGCAGCCAATTTTAATTACTACACAAGTTTTCACAACATGGAGTTCAGCTCAGCAAATAGGCCTTGGTGCTCGTGAAATACCGATATTCCCAGAACTGACTCCAGACTCAGAGAAAGAGGTGCGGCGGAGCTGGGGCCCAGGAAGCTGCTTTAAAACAAGGTAACCCTGGCAATCAGGTAAGTGTGAGCTCCACCGGCCCAGTGTGTACTTACTGCAGCGGGAATTTGCAATTGGATGCGCATAAATAAATGGTTTTCTTCCCTCACCACAATCACAGCCAAGCTGTTCTTTGCTGAAACGCCACAGCGCCAGCCCTGACTCCTCCCCAGGGCAGGGACAGTCATAAAACACAGCCCTGATAGGAATAGAAGCTTGGTTGCTTTAAACCATGGCAAACTTCTCTTGTAAGTAAAAGGTAAAACTTATGAATACATAAATTAGAAAATCAACAACAACCCAGTGAGCTCTAAAAGGGACCCCCGAGCCTCTAGTCCTCTGATCCAAGAGCAGCTATGAAATTAGCAAAGTAAGTCACAGTTGGTTCTTGCAACCTTCATCAGAATTATCGCCAGTTGCACAAGAACGTGTGAAATGAGTGTCTTTCCTTCTGGGAGAATATTATCTTTTACCAGTTCCAAACCAAAAGCTATAGGTAGAACACCTTACTCATTATTCCCACTTTTATGTTTTTTAACACCTGCTGGATTTGATTCTTTTTTTTTTAATCTCAGGGGCCATGGTGATCAGGGTTGTATTATTGATGTTTATTATTTTTTAGGTTTTTTTTTATTGATTTTAAGAGGAACGAAGGAAGAGGGAAAGAGAGAAACATCAATGTGAGAGCAAAACATGGATCAGCTGCCTCCTGCAGGCTGCACACCTGGTATTGAGCCACAGACCTGGGCATGTGCCCTGACTGGGAATCAAACCAGCAACCGTTTGGTGCATGGGTGGATGCCCAACCAACTGAGCCACACTGGTCAGGGCTCATTTTTATTTTTATAATTTTATTTATTTTCAATAGAAAGTGAAGACATCATAATCATTTACAAACTTTTAAGTTCTCACTTTCTCCCACTCCCCAGTTATCACAACTAAGTTCAAAGACTTTCATGAGCCTTAGAAGACTGCTGGCTTTTCCTTCCTGAAGTTTTCTAGAAAAGGTAGAATTATCCAAAGAGCACAAGGAGGTACACACTGTGAGTCCTTCTTCCACACGCTCCAGATGGAGCAGACTCTCAGACACAACCAGACAGTGTACAAGGATTCCACCAAAATTAATGATAACACAGGGTTTTTATTTTATAACTAGAGGCCTGATGCACAAAGATTCGTGTAAGAATGGGCCTACCTTCCCCTGGCTGCTGGCACCACCTCCACTCCAGCTCAGAGCTGCCTTTCTGCCTTCACTCTGGCCCAGAGCTGCCTTTCCACCTTCCCACGCTGCCCAGAGCCCAGGAATGAGTGGGGCAGTGCAGAACCCCCGGCCACTCAGCATCTATGTATGCAAATTAACCCACCATTTTTTGTTGGGTTAATTTGCATACTCACTTGTGATTGGCTGGTGGGCATAACAAAGATATGGTCAATTTGCATCTTTCTCCTTTATTAATGTAGACAAGGATCATTTTACTGTTTAAATTAAAGTCACGGAGTCTAGCTCACCAGCAAACATCTGCTGTTCATTGATAGCACCATCAGGTACTCTTCACTCTACTGTGAAAGTGTCTGAGTCCTTACCTCCCAGATGTTTATTCTGGAAGGACAGGCTGGAAGTGCAGGCTGAATAGTCTACGTTTGCTAAAACCTGTGAATGAATGTGCTCTTTCCCTATTCTCAAATGGACCCTCCCAATGCCTTCACCTGTTCCTCCTGGAATTAGATTGGTTTAATATTTGACAAAATACGTATTAATAAATTTAGTGAGTAACTCAAAAATAAATGTGCTTACCAGCATTTTAACTAAAGCTAATGGGCATGTAATTCCACATCTGAATAATGTATTTAGGAGGAGGATTATGACTAGGTGGATTGAGCTGCCTCTGTCACATGACCTTTGGTTGTGCTTCTTAGAGAACTGATACCTTTTAATGCATCCATAAACGTTGCCACAATTCAATTAGTAGCTCCTTGAATTATTGATCAAACACTTAAACTTCTGAAGTGCCTTGACATCTCAGTCATGTTGGAGGAGCCAAATTAGTATGGTGTAATCAGAAGAGGCCTGGATAGAATATTAACTAGCTGTGTGACCTTCAGTAAGTCACTTGACCACACTGAGCCGCACTTTTGTTGTTGTTGTTGTTGATAAAAACATACTGTCCCATCCTTACTATAGAAATAGTGATGTTTAAATTAGATAAATCATATAAAAATATATGATGAGCAGCATGAATATGTGTGTCTAATATTATTCACTGTCTCTTTTATTTTAACATCAAATTTTGATGGAAGAGTGAGGCCCATTTTGTGAATTTGTAGCAAGTTGATCATATATTTGTAGTAGGCATAACTACTACATGTTTACAGATATTTTGTATCTATGGGGGGTGCAGATGTTTATAGATATTGAGCATCTATTGTGGGCACAAATTGCCTCATTCCACTTGCTTTCAGTAAATTACCCCAGAAAGGGCCCTGTGTCATGTAAAACTACAAACCCTTATAATGTGAACTACATAAATGCTATAGATTTCCATAGTGAGCACCATTACTTGGGGGATATTGATCTTGAGTCCCATACTGACTTATTATCTCAAGGGTAGAAACTATGGTATGCTCTTCTTGTGCACTCCAAGCAAAGAAATGGAACCTTGTATGTGGAGGCATAAGGCCTATTTTAATTGATTTGTTGTCAGGGGAAAAAGAAAATTTCAAATCATTTTTAGTTTTGTTGAATGTATTTAAAACTCTAATGTTGCAGTTATAGACTCATGTCAGTTTTATGTGGATACTGAGGATATTACTCATTTACTTCTAGGCCACACTGACTTTTTTTCTTCTTTTTTTTTTTAAATAAGCAGCTTGTGGAGCCAAATAACATAGATTTCTCATTTGAAGAATGAACATGTTAGAAATAGGGCATTTCATTTGACTCAGGACTAAGAACAAAGCTGTGCTTATTAATAGAATACCTAAGAGAGTTTGGGTCTCATTTCTGAAAAGATGAATGAAAAACCCCAAGACAAGATAATGACACTTCATTAGAATGCAGAGATGGGGAAGAGCTTGAGTGCATGAATCTCTGAGCAGAATACAAAAATCACAGAGATTGGCCTGGAACACTCTGAGTGGTGTAGGAATCAGATGTCATTTACGTCAGGGTCAAAGAGCAGGCATGAGTGACTATGAGGAGAGTAGAAGTTCAAAGTTTGCCACTGGGACCACATCCACAGGGAAGTAATTTCATCTTATGGTTCATTTATTAGATGAACCTTAGAGGAAAAACTGGGTTGTTTAATATTTTCCTCCCCTCACCAATTTTGATGTTGAAGAGAAGGGCAGGGATGGGCTTTATTTGTGGAGAACAGTGGGTTTGACATTGGAGAAACCCAAATGAAGGAAAGTAAAGGGAGAAGTATGGCATCTTCACACCATTTCACTGAGTGAGCTTCCATAGGAGATGACTGCAGGCATGCTTTAGAGCAGACTAGTGCTTAACTGGATAAAGGACACAGGTGTAGAGTTCAGACTACTGAGCAGCTGGATAAATTAATGGAGAAGAGAAAGCTGTGAAGAATGAGGGACAAAAGACATGAGACCCAGAAAGACCTTGGCTTGCAGAGGGGCTACGGGTGGGCAGGCCATGACACCATGCTGCCTAGTAGACAGCTGTTTCTGTGCAATTCAGACCTGAGAAAGTTCCCAGAGATTGGAGAAATGTTGGACGACACTGAACCAAAGTGAAGAGACCTCACTAAGCACTGTAGGCATTTAGCTGAGACCCTGGAAAGGCCAAATGAGGAGTAGAGAGCATGCTCAGAATAAAGGTATAGGAAAGGGAGAGATTTAGAAGGAAGAACAAAATAATAATAATAAATAAAGCCACAATAACCAATATTTTTTAAAAAGTCTAACAATGACAACAGATTCACCATTTTTTGTATTTTTGTTGTTTTTTTTGTTGTTGTTGTTAATCCTCACATGAGGATACTTTCTCCACTGTTTTTCAGAGAGAGGAGGATGGAAGGAGGGAGCAGGAAAGAGAGAAACTTCAATGTGAGAGAGACACATTGACTCGCCCCAGTGAAGTCCAGAGAGATATGCACCCTTGACCCTTGACTGGGAAATCTAGCTAAGACCCTTCAGTGTCAAGGTCGGTGCACTAATCACTGAACACATCAGCTAAGCAACAGGTCCACTATTAATTGCAGTACTTGAAAAAACAAAATTAAAAACCCTGTAATAGAAGACATGTTTCTGATTCCCTGTAACATAACATAAAATGTGTGATGTGTAAAAAAAAAAAATATTACATATAGGAAGAAGCCAGAATATATGGCCTTTACTTAAAGAAAAATATAGCAACAAATTAGAAAATGAATCCAAGATTAAACCTCATGTTGGAATTAGAATACAAGGTCTCTAAAACAACTACTGAAATAAGGTTCAAAGACAGACAAAATGTGATGATAATGAATGAACTAATAAAAAGCGCCAGAAAAATGGAATCCTATATTTCTACTTTGGAAATAAAAGGCACAGTTTCTCTTAGGGAAAATAATCATTGAATGGACTGAACAACATATTTAAGACTGCAATGAAAAGGGTCTACTAATATGAAAATCAGCAGAAATTATGCAATCTGCAAAATAAAGAGAATAGTACTTTAAAAAACTGAGATTTAGACAATTACTCAACAATATTAAGCAGTCTGGATAACTTGGTTCCTAATAAGTTTGGAAAGGAAGAACAGGTCATTGAAATTATTTCAGGAAAATAAACAAAATGTTCAAATGTGAAAAGCATTAAACATCATATCCAAATTCTTGGAGTCAAAAGAATCAAAACGTATAAATAAACAATAATTAATATAAACACATTATAGTGAAACTAATGAAAATCAAAGAGAAAAAGAAAAAGCAATCAGATGATATACTAAAGAGAGGGAAAAACAAAATGAATAAGAGTGAACATTTCAATAGGAAAAAAACATATAAGAATACATTCAATCAAATTTTTAAAGAAATAATAATACCCATGTTACAAAAAATCTTTTGGAATATAGGTAAGGGAGCACTTCCAAATTTGTTTTATTGTTTAGGATAAACTATAAACCCTGATAAAAGTTGTTATAGCAAAGAAAATAACAGTATAAAAAACTATATGACTATAGTTATAAAAATATTGGAAAAATAAGTCCAACAATGTAAAAAATAATATATTATTATCAGGTAGGGTTTATTCCAGGAATACAAAAATCAATCAGTATAATTCACTATACTAAGAGAAATTAAAAAACAAAACTATATGATCTATCAATATGTACATCAAAATATAAAATGTATCTATGATTGGATAAGTTAATGGATAGAGAGATCTGTGATAAAAGTCATACATTAAACATTAAAAGCAGGAATTACTTAGTGGTTACCGTATTTGCCGGCGTATAAGACGACCCCCTAACATTTCCACTAAAAATACAGAGTTTGTTACATACTCGCCATATAAGACTACCCCCCACTTGGAGGCATATTTTTCAGGGCCAAAAAATCGTCTTATACGCCGGCAAATACGGTATAATAAGTATTCACTATGAAATTTTAGGTTTTCTGAAACTTTAAAAATGTTCACAATATGTTGTTGAGAAAAGATTTTACTGGAATAAATAAGATCATAACTCTGATGCTATCTTGGCCTCGGCTACCCATGAAAACTGAATTTACACATATTCATGTCATCATTCTATAATTGTCTCATCATAACATTTATTTTTATGCATTATATTAAGACCTTCACAGTCCTCAGCAACATTACCTGTAGCTCCCAAGTTACCAGGAAGGAGATGGTTTTAGAAGTTATTAAAGGCCTATTCTGTACCAGGTAATATGATAATGACTTCACAAGCATTGCTGGAGGCTAAAACCAATAGTAATTAGCATATTATGCAAAAAGAGCCATTAGAAGGCCAATGAACTTTGATATTCAGCAGGGCTAAAAATCAGCATACTATTGCCCTGCTATGGACTCAATGGCTGAAAGCAATTCCCTAATCTGATAATCCTTTTATCATTTACCAAACTTTACCTTTGATATGTCTGTATGCATTTCTAAAGGGAAAATGTGTATGCAAGTGAATAAAAGCAAACAAGACCCAGTTTTCAGTGAGCTACTCCACTAGAGAGAGGTTTCCACCTGGCTCCCCCTGACTTCTAAATTCATGTTTGGTGTCTAGTGTTTTCATTTGTGTGTGGCCCCTTCTTCAGATCTTGAACCCTAGCTGTAAATGGATGCTGCAATGCATCACATTTAATCTTGCTAGAAACCTTACATGGCAGATACTATAATCATCCTTGTATGTTACATGAGGATTTGAGGGCTAAGAGCATTTTAAATACCTGCCCAAGAACATATACAATTAATATTTCAGGTGGAAGTTAGTTCGTGAGTCTGAATAAAACTATCATGTGATACCTGCTTTATGAGTCTTAGAATGAAAGCATGACTTGAATTAAATGTAAAGTTACCTTTCACACACACAGCGTAAAATTAATGGCAGGTTAATCTCTTTCTGACACCCAACATATACCTGGGTCATCATTCCCCACTTTTAGTAAGTAAGTACTCGAATAAGTTCTCAGAATACATAAAACAAAATTACTGTTAGCCTAAACCAACTGCAATTTGCTGAGTAAATCAATGACTGAAAGAAATAAAATAACCAAAATGCAGTTCCAAGAAAATGCATGATAACCACCAGAAGTCAACAAGATGGTAAACTAGAAAATCACAGCCCTTCTTCCTCAACAGAGGCACAGGGTTGACAGTAGGTAGACCAGAAGACCCCTGTGAAAACTCCAGAGGCAAGTTGAGAAACTACAGCACCCAGGCCTATTTGCTAGGCCCAGCGGGAACAGGCATAACCATGGGTTATGTGCTACTGGGCAGCCGAGGGACTCTGAGTCCACACCTCAGAATGGAGATTTCAAAGTGAGTGAACCACTGGAGACAGAGGTTGCATGTGTCAATGTAATGATTTGGGATTTTTCTCATTAACTTTCAACTCTGCATATTTGGTTCTTATAGTACTCCATGCCTCTCTACTCTCTCCCGCAATGTATTTCCTTCCAACTATGGCTTTCAAAAAACATTTTCTGTTTGCAATGGTTTTTAAAAAATATATATTTTATTGATATTTTACAGAGAGGAAGGGAGAGAGATAGAGAGCTAGAAACGTCGATGAGAGAGATACATCCACCAGCTGCCTCTTGCACACCCCCCACCGGGGATGTGCCTGTAACCAATGTACATGCCCTTGGCCGGAATCGAACCCTGGAGCTTTCAGTCTGCAGACCGATGCTCTACCACTGAGCCAAGCTCCTCCCACTACTTTCTATTCTTTTTATATTTGTCTGCAGACAAGCATTCGGCTTTACTTTCATCTGGTTTTTGACTGTACTTACAAAAACTAGTCATCTGAATTTTAACTAGTGATCATTCTACAGTTACACACTTGGCTATTTGCCTTTCTGGGCACATGGGATATCCTAGTCAGAATTCAGAATCAATCTGTATAATTTGCTTTTGATACTCTCATTTAATCACACTGAGTTATTAAAATATAATTATATACTAACAAAAGGAGACTTTTTTTTCACGTGGAGCCCAGCATCCTGCTTCAGGATTACTATTGCAAAGAAATGTAGGAGGGAAGGCTCTGAGGAAGATAATATTCATTTACTGAAGAAATCCATATTTATTTACAGATGAACTCCTCTGCCTCATGAAATTGTGGGAATCTGGACACATCACTCATTTCTGAAGATCAGTTTTGTAATCCATCATATTGTTCTGACTCATTTTTAAAGGTTTTGTTAGAGTCATATAACTGCTATTGACATAATGCAATCTAGGTCAGTGAGGCAATAGAGGAGGAGGATGTGCATTGCTTGGGTTGGATATTTACTGAATGCTTCCCATGTGCCAGGCTGCAGAAGACATTCTGTCTGCAAGCTCTCATTTCAGTTTTGGAACTTGGAGAGGTCTCCTTACTCAAAGTCACAGCTATATTGAACAGAGAAAAGCAGGTAAAAATGTTTGCCTTGATGGAGCACATTGTCTAAATAAAGATGAAAAATATGTATTTTTACATGCTTTGGTC
The DNA here is from genome assembly GCA_963924515.1 of Vespertilio murinus. NCBI lineage: Eukaryota > Metazoa > Chordata > Mammalia > Chiroptera > Vespertilionidae > Vespertilio > Vespertilio murinus. Next base: position 11,832,886 of record OZ004714.1, read on the forward strand.
ACCTGGAATTATGATATCAAATGAGAAATGGATGAATTCACTCCATTCCTAAGTTTAAGTTTATCTGTAGAATGAAAGGTTATACTAAAGGACTCTATAAGTGATCTACATCAATACAGGACCAAAATATTTTATGCCAATTCCATTTCTGCCACTAACCCCAATCATAGTTACACTATCCTTCATAACTCTTGTTTTGCCTTTTTTTTTTTTTTTTTTTTTTTTTTTTTTACTTTGGCCAGAATGACTGCTGAAAACTTGAATAGGAGGTCAAGCTGCTATGTGCTATGACATGATATGAAGGTTTCCAGCAGAGTTCTATCATCTAACCTTTCTTCCCCTACATGTCCCAGACTGCAGATGACTGGCCACCTCCTTGTGGACTATCTGCTATGCTCACAGATGGGCCATAGATGATAGAGCCAAGAAACCACCTAAGGAGACTAAATGTGGTGCTTAGAAGTAACTATTGATAGCTGTTCAGTACACATCACAAAATTAATTGAACCCCTCATCTGGGACCCAGAAGAAATGGTAGGTCTGTGTGGTTGAGTCTTTATGTGTAGTATGTTATCATTTTGACATTTCACAAATAATTTTTTCAGCCACTTGAAAATAATTTAGGGAGGTATATGGACTAGACTAGAAATACCTTCCCATGAGATATTTCTGCAACAATATATCCCTTCAAATAATTCAAGCCATGCTAAATTTGGTTATACCTCTCTTGCCACATCTTTCATTCATACCCAGAATACATATATATATTCCACTCTGTACTAGGCCTCCTGGTGATTTCTGAGAATATAGAAAGTATAGTTTAAAAAAGACCACTTTCTCCCCAAAAAACTCGCATGATTTTTAGACATACTGGTTTATAGGATTTTAGTGTTACCCACTTAACATAATCATTGCTATTAATATGCAAAATGCCAGAAAATCTAGAATTTCCAGGACTGTATATAGAGAAAAAAATGGAAGTATAATCTTGAGCTATGTCTTTTAGTAACTATTTTGGGTTAAGATCCCAATTTCAAAGTGTGTGAGGGAAAAGGTTTATCCCACACCCCCAAACAAATCTCCAGACACTAGTTGAGTGTCCTATAATTCAATTCAATTTTGATACTATCTACCTGGAGATAGTATCAGGTTTGATATAGTGTCAGATTCCACAGGTGAAGGGCCCATCACACAAGAACCTCCGCTGCCCATACACACACACACACACACACATACACACACACACACACACACACACACACACATATTTCAGATGCCAATTGCAGCCCAGGTTGTTGCCCGTGTTTCTGTCCAACCAACCAAAGCCCAGAAGTTCCCATGATCCCCTTCTTAAATTCTATGAATTTTCTAGAACAGCTGACAGAACTCAGAGAAGCACTGTACTTACTGAGTGGCCAGTTTACTATAAACGGATCTAACTCATGCCAGATCAAGATATGTGGGAAGAGGCACAGAGCTTCTTGATCATGCAAATTTTCCCTTCTTTCTATGGAGGATAGAGAGGGCTCATGTAACAGATTACTTGATTGGAGCTTGACCAGGAAATTCCATTCTGGTTTTTTTAAGATTATGTTTCTGGGAGAGGTTGTGGTAAGGGTCCAAAGTGTTTGTGTGCCTGAGACTTCAAAAGGTCAAAACTGAAAATGTCAGCATTTGGATAAGGAAACATTAACTGATGAGAAGGCACCAACTGAGAAGATGGGAGACCTCGTGGTTCCTCAAACCCCACTAACCAATGTACAGAGTTCAGGCTTCTTGAAAATCTGAGAGAAAGGGAAAGGGGGGCTATTTTTTTTTGTAAAATTTAAGCCTTAAGCAGAATTCCTCTAATAAGTAGCCTATCTATATGCAGAAGCTATTAGCCTGAAGGCCATGGGGACTAAGGAAGCTTGAAGCTTGAGCAAGATGGAGTCAGAGAGACTGAAGGTTACACTCTGTTACAGTTGAAACTACAATTAAATCAGGACTTAAATCTGGATTTGGTATCCTGGGCTCCTAGCCTAAGTGATGCCATTTGAACCTGTGGTTTGCTCTTTAACAATGCAAAATGCCTAATTTGGAAATAAATGTGAATAATGTTCACTTACATGGGTGAAGATGGAAGAAAGAGTATTGCTCACTCTGTTTAATAAATCTTGTTCAACCGTATTATAGCAGAATAATGTAGAAGTAGAGAAGATAATGGTATAGATTGTCTGTCTACTGTGAAACACATCATACATGGAACATCTGCGGTGAATATATTCATTTCCTTACTCAAAGAGAACCAACTCCCAGTGTCAAGTTAGCTCTCATTTTGAACACACTGGCTTTTTTTCAGTGAACCATTGTCTCCATGAAATTACCCATAAGTAGCTGAGGCAAGATGAGTCCCCACCTTACCCAAGAACTTGAAATTGTTCAAATTCCTTCTCACTTCTTTAGGGGATTTGATGGTTAATTTTATTTAACAAGTTGACTGTGCTAAGAATATGCTGGAGTAGCTGGTGAAACATTATTTCTGGGAGTGTCAATAAGGTTGTCTCAGGAAGAGATTAGCATTTGAGTCAGACTGAGTAAAAATCCCCTGTACCAATCCCGGTGGGCATCATCCAATACCCGGAGGACCTGAATAGAAGAAAAAGGTGCAGGAAGGGTGAATGCATGCTCTCAGCTAGACTTGAGGCACCTGTCTTCTGTCCTCAGATATCAGTCCTCTTAGTTTTCTGGCTTTTATACACAACATGGAACTTACACCATTGGCCCCTCATCTTAGGGCTGTGGACTCAAACTGATTTACATCACCAGCTTTCCTGGTTCTCTAGCTTGCAGAGGGATGATTGAGGGATTTCTTTGCCTCCATAATCAAATAAAACAATTTCTATAATATGTCTTTTTTATCTATCTGTCTATTATCTATCTATCTATCTATCTATCTATCTATCTATCTATCTATCTTTCCTAATTACTACCATTTGATTTGTTTCTCTGAAGAACCCTAATATCAGGGTAAATCTACAAATATAAGGAATTACCAAAAGCTCTAGTTCACCAAGAACAATCCCTAATTATGTCACTTGTCCCAACATACTTACTGTTTTGGATTCCTTTTTCTCTCTCAAAAGTATCCTGATTTGAAAATAAATTATGCAGTTATGCAATTACTTACCCATGACCAACTTTCTTTGTACTCCTCTACGATTCTAAAAGGCTAAAGAAAGCATGGTGCTCTCATTCCAGAAAGAGATTTAGCTAATAAAGAGGACTGAGTCATAAGGAAAAAAAAGTCTCCATTCCTGTTCACTATAATTAGATTCGTCTGCTCACAGAGATATTATCATATACTTTTAAGCTTAAGGGATTTTCTTGAATGCTATCCAAGTGCATATAGGTGGAGGTGATAGCCAATCCTATACAATAAAAGGCTAATATGCAAATTTTCCCCTTGACCAAGGAGTTAGACCAGGGGCGAATAGGGACAATAGCCATTTTGAAATATACCCAATACATTCTGTTTGCTTTAACAAAGGCATACCCTTAAGGGGAAGTGTTTCACTAGAGTCTGACCACCTTCCGTTTTACCAGCAACTAACTGACCTATGAGAAGGGAAATACCCAACTCTAGACCCTTAAATCTTTCCATTTCATTTAAGTGTGTGTGTGTGTGTGTGTGTGTGTGTGTGTGAGGGTGGAGGTGAGGGGGGGGGGAGATATCTAAGAAGCACTTGTGAAGCATACAACCGAGGGGCACAGGCTCACAAAATGACTAAGATCTAATTATAGAGCCATCAAATAATTTTCTTCTTTCCACATCTTACCACCATATCAGCAGGACTCCTACATAAGGAGATTTCAATGGAATGAACTGCATATCTCAGACATTAAGTCTCTAGAGAAACACAAAGATAACAGACAAGACAAAGACAAGGACAACAGAGGAAACTTGAGCTGAAACTTACAGCTATAGCAAACAGCAAACACAGCCTAACCCACAGCCTGACAAACATAAGACTTCCCACTGAAGGCATGATTAATTACTTTTACACAGTACATAAAGTCCAGCTTTCATATCAGAAGCAGACATAATTATAATAGATATTTTGAAAAGAGAGGTAAAAAATTAAAATAAATGTAATTAATAAACTAAGGACTCTTAAGGAAAAAGGTGGAAAAACCTAAGTACAGATGGATAATAAAAATAAATATGCAGATAAGTAAACAAGTTGGTCAATACGGAATAAAAAGCAGAGCTTACATTAAATTTTAGATCTATCTCATTTCAGCATTTATTTATTTTCTCCCCTACTCTACTAATATATGTCATTCTACATGCAATTTAAAATAAATACATCTATATTTATATATATATATAGTGACTCAAATTTGTCTGCTTCCAAATTAAAACACCGATTTAGGTTGGAAATGTAAATCAAAACAGGAAGAACAGTTAGAGATGTTAGGACTGGATTATTTAAATATGACCATCTTCAAATGCCATATGCAGAACGCTAAATTTGAGAAGTATCAACTCTCTAAAATATTCGATTGGTAAACATACAACAATGTTCAACATTTTTGCAATCACTCTCACTGTTAACATCGATATTGAAATCAGGAAGATCCCAAGGAGTCTTGGTTCAGTTTCTGCCTTTAGATCAATGTCCATCAAATTCTCACAGAATAGTGTCTGTCTATTCCTTAGGATTGTATCTGTCCAGAGGTGGGCCTTTTCTCTTCTAAGCTAAAGATCAGATCTTGTCTTTAACTTCTTGAGGACATGTATATGGTTTTTCCATTTTAGATTTCATAATTTAGCATAATGTCCAGTATATAGAATATTTTAATTGTGTGCTAAATGCATATATACAGCTGAACATTTTGTTCTTTCTTCCTCTCTCTCTCTCTCTCTCTCTCTCTCTCTCTCTCTCTCTCTCTCTCTCTTCCTCTCTCTCTTTCTTTCTTTCTCTCTCTCTCTCTCTCCTTCAATTTTTACTAAGGCTACTAATATGTTGAATGATGTTAAAGAAAGTACCCAACTTCTTTCCTCTGAAATTAGTATGTGTTAACTAACTTGGAGGCTCTATGATACCCCCTTAGAAAATCATTTCAGTATCTAGTTACTCCATATGTCACTTCTCCGTCTTTCTTATATCTGGCTTCAATTTACCTCTGTTCCACAATTTTATTACTTTATTTGGTTCCAGGTAGTTTTATTTTCATTGACATATGTTGACAACTTGTTTTATTATAGGATTTCACTTCTTCCCTTCTCCTGCTTTCCCACGATTAGAGGTAAATGCAGTGTCTTTTTCTGAGGCTTATGCTAAGTAGGCCCATATCATCTTGGGAACTTTACTAGTGTTTAAAGGTTAGGGATGGGAAACAATGTTAACCTCAGAACAACAGGTCAAAATGTACAAGATAGTTGGTTATCCTGGCTTTTGACACACATGTGGAGTATTTCTCCTACATATAAAGATTCTCTCTCCTTAGTAAATAAGATTTGCCCTTTCTCTTGATTTGGGGGGGGGGAGATATCACATGAGAAAATTATATTTGAGGTTAGAATTACCTTTGAAAATATAATTGCTTTTGGATGTATATGAATAAAAATATATTAACACCAACATGGAAGTGACTTGGAGAAACATTTTTGTAATGAAGGAATACATAAGAGTGCATCTGAATTGTAAAGATTTACTAAAGCCCATGAATTTCTGGTATAATGTTTGTCCATTTTTTTTTAAAACATCAGAATATTTTAAGCTGAATAGAAAGAGACAAATGTAAAGATCATGAAAGGCCATGGAGGTGAGCAGGCATTGAGGGAAATGACAAATTTGTTTGCAGTTAATAGTCAGGGGCAAGCGCATTAATAATATGTAAAGATAACCCTTAACTTCACTCAAAGCTAGACTTTTGATGGTGGGTTATTAAAAAACACCGGTCATGATTTATAATGAAAACTTCCATAAAAAGATTAGAGTTAGCAGACTGATATTGATTCATTTAATGGGTTATATTAAACTTATTTCTTCTTATCAGCTTTGCATTTGCACATTTATCTATTTCAGAGGCCAATCCAATAAAGCCTCTTATTTAACAGTACCTTCCTCTGTCCTGCAGTACTTTATTTCGTTGTATTAAATTCTGATTGTTGCTACAACTTCCTGAGGGCATAGGTATGCTTGCCTTCAAAGCATGATTTCATTCACAAGACTTTTTTCTTTCACCCTTTTGAGATGGTTATCCTTTCCACTTTGAAATGACCTGGGTTTGCAAGCAAGACAACTGTGGTATCTGACTGGAGCATCACCTAATAACACCTGCTATGCTTAAATAACTTTTTCCAATTATGTGCCCTTATTCAGTGTTATGATGAGAGACCCACAAGGCATTTTCTGTTATCCACTTCCAAGTAGGCATTCTAATCTTTGAATGGCATAATGAATCTTTTGGTATCATAAATACCAAAGCTCCTAATTTTCAAAGAGAAGATATTGAGCGTTAGAAAGGACAAAGGCTCTCAATTTCCAATTATGTGTGATAAATCATTAAAAAAATGAAATGATTTGGAGTTGGTGAGTTTTTATAAGCTCCTAGGCATTAGTGAAATTGCAGCCACAAATTGGCTTCTTATTCATAAAATGAAGGTTTGTGAACTTTTTTCCCCATAAGAAGAATGAAATGGAATAAAGAAATGTTTTAGCAAAGGTCTTTTATTTTTCCTGCTTCCCTTTTCTCTAGTCTGCCTGGTTTACTTCAATACCCTTGAACATCTAAAGCATATTTGAAAGGCAGCATAACATAGAGGTTCATAATATAGACTCTTGAGACAGATAATTTGCCTTCAGATCTTAAATCTGCCTCTCTAAGTGCTCTCTGTGCCTTATTAACATTAAATGTAAAAAATGATGACAGTATTTGCTTACAGGATTGTTGTTAGGGTTAGATGCGATAAAAACAAAAGCTTGCCCAGATGGTGTTATTTAGTGGTTGAGGGTCAACCTATGAACAAGGAGGTCATGGTTTGATACCCAGTGGGGACACATGCCTGGGTTTCCAACTAGGTCCCCAGATGGGCATGTGGGAGGCAGCCAATCAGTGATTCTCTCTCATCATTGATGTTTCCATTTCTCTCTCCCTCTCTATTCCTCTCTGGAATCAACAAAAATATATTAAAAAAATAAAGGCTTACATAAACAAAAGTATCTATTATTATTATTGTCCTGCCATTACCATACTTGACAGCCATCTGTTGATTTGCCAGCACAACATCCCTTCTCTGTACTTGGTAATAATCCTTTCAATTTTCTTGGGAAACTCCTTCTCTTTACTGTAATTTTGTGAAACTCTTAGATAAGGGGTTCCAATCTACCCATGCTAAGGGATGAGCATGACAACGTCCTTAACCAATCATAATTTCACTCCATGTAATTTCATGTTAAGCGAAATAACTCAGACAGAAAAAAGTTAAGGACTATATGATTTCATTCATATGTGGCATATAAAACTGAAAGCAACAAGTAAGAAAAACAAACAGACTCATAAATACAGACAACTGTATGGTGGTTAACAGAGGGAAAAGGGGTGAGGAGGTAGAATAGGGTAAAGGGGATCAATATGTGGTGAGGGAAGAAGATCTGACTGGGTGATGGGCACACAATGCAACATACAGATGATGTATCCTAAATTGTACACTTGAAGCATGTATATAATTTTATAAAATAATGTCACCCAATAAATGTAATTAAAATAATGTTTTTATTGATGTACTATTCATATGTGATAGAGTACACAAATATGAAGTGTCCAGACTGATGAATTTTTACCCTCATATTAACCCATGGGGTCACCCAAAGAAAAAGATAAAACATATTTCCTTTGAGCATAGAACTCTGCTTCAAGCCTCTCCAAGTCATTACCCTTAAGATAACAATAATTTTAACTTTTATTATTATAGGATAGGTTTGTATATTTTTGAAGTTTCTATGAGTGTGACAATAAAATATGTACTCTTTTATGTAATATTTTTGTATCACTATGTCTGAAATTAATCCATGTTATATGCAATTTTTTTCCATTGCTGTATGGAGTCTGTAAGTAGAAATGTACCACACATTATCTATCCTGCCTGCTATTGATGAACATTTAGCATTGCTAATTTTAATTAAAGATTTATGAGCACTCTCGTACATATTTTTTATGAGAAAATGCATTTGTTTCAATTAGTATATAATTAGGAGTTAATTACCGAGGTGTAGAATATCATGTATAGAAAATTACCTTTAATAGACATTGCCAAAGAGATTTCAAAGAAGTCAAATTATATTTCACTATATTTGGATGAGAACTAAAATTTCTCCATATCCCTGCCAATATGTGGTATTGTTAGTCTTTTAAATATGAGTTAGAATTAGTGGCATCTCATGATATTACTTTGTTATTTCCCTGAAGAATACTTATTCAGGGTTATTTTATAAATTTGCTTGTTGTTTGGATATCTTTTGTAAAGTATCTGTTCAAGTATTTTTCTATTACATTGTCAATTTTTTCATAATAATTTCTAGGAATTCTTTAAATACCCTAAAAATAAATGTATTCCTAAAAGATTCACCACGACTATCCCTATTATAGTTGTGTTTCAGTTTTTAAAAAATATATATTTTTATTGATTTCAGAGAAGAAGGGAAAGGGAGAGAGAGAGTCAGGAACATCAATAATGAGAGAGAATCACTGATTGGCTACCTCCTGCAAGTCACTCACTGGTGATCCAACCCTCAACCCTGATTTGGAATTGAACCATGACCTCCTGGTTCATAGATCGATGCTCAGCCACTGGGTGTGTTTCACTTTTTAATCACATCTTTTGAGGGACAGAAGTTCTCAATTTTAATAAAGTCTACTTTATCTTTTATTTAACTAAGATTTTTGTGTTCTGCATATGAAATCCTTATCTAGACATAAAGGTAATTTTTTATGTTTACTTATGGAAGATTTATTGTTTTACCTCTCATATTTCTGTGATCATCCTCAAATTAAATTTTGTACATACTGTGTAACACAGCATCACTTATTAAATAGATTATGACTTCCTATTACATTCCAATGGCACCTCTATCACAAATCAAGTGATCTCATATAGTGGTTCTGTTAATGGACTTTTAAAAATTATATTCAATTGAGCTACTTTTCTATATTTAGTTCAACATTTACTGTGTCTTCATTACCGTAACTGTATAATTTATATTATTAGTTGGTAGTTTAAAACCCACAGTATTGATTTTTTAATTTAAAAATGTTTTGGCTATCTAGTCCTTTTTTGAATTTTTATACAAAACTTAGATTCAGCCTCTCAATTTTAATAATAAAATATTATTTATTTAATATTTATTTTTATTTAATAATAAAAATAAAGTACTGGTTACCTTAACGTTAATGACTTGGAGAGGCAAGAAGCAGAGTTCTATGCTTTTTTTTTTTTTTACTCTAGAGATAAACAGGAATTGACCTAACAAAATACTAGACTCCTGCACAAAATATAAACATGTTATATTATTCTTTTTATTTACATATTCCTGATTTACCCTAACTACTTTGTAGTTTTCAGTAGGAAAGCTTGCATATCTTTTGATGGTAGCATTTTAAATCTTTTTATATTTAATTTATATTATTTATTGCTATTTCATAAAATATGATTGATTTTTGGATAATTATTTTAAGGCAAACAAACTTTTTGGATTTTTAAATTTGCACATTCATGAGTTTTTAAATTATAGTCTTTAGTATTACCTATATGTCATATTATAGTGGCTAGAAATACCTAGGAAAATGTTGATAGAACTGGTGAGAGTAAATAATTCCTGATGTGTTCCTAATCTCAATGAGAAAGTAAAAGTTCTTTTCTATTCCTAATTTGTTGAAAAATTTTATAATAAAGAGTATTAACTCTTAATAAATGTTTTCCTGCAACTATTTGAATGGTCATTTTTTCTTTTTAACTTTTTCAATTAACATATAGCTTACTAAAATTATCAAAAATTATCATAATAGGATTGTTAATAGTACTGTTTTGTTTAATATTTTGATGTAGATTTGAGATATATTATCTTTTGTATTCCTGATATTAATAATCTGTGTTTCTTCCTCTTTTAAAACCATTCTAACCAGGGTTTAATAACAATAATGTAATAAGAAAAATAAGAACAAATTTTGGCTTTGTTGATTTTATTTATTTCATGTTTGCTTTCTTCTTCAATATATTTCTTCCCTCTATTACCACTTAATATCTCTATCCCATGAGCTTAATATACTGTTCTCTTTATAGTTTCTGAACATGAATTCTTTGATTATTAATATTCAACTTCATATACCTCTATGCATGTCCCTCTAAACACACCTTTAACCGTATCCAGCAGATTTTGATATCATATTTTTATTTTATATTGTTCAGGATTCTTTCTAATTTTTATTGTGCTATTTTCTTTGACCCATGCAGTATGTAGAAGCAGGTTTCTTAATTTGTGTTTGTTGGTGGACTTTAAACTTGAGAAGATACCTCAGGGAAGTGGTCAAAGGTGATCACACTAGGTGCTGAGGCTGCATTTATGTCTGTATTTGTGTACCAGACCCCTGTCCTGTTCCCTCTTGATTTAATGAATTATTCCGTATCCATCCAATCAATACTTTTTTTGCTTATGTTATCAGAGTTGCTTTCCACTTCATATAACTAAGAGCCCTAAAGGACACATTCTGTTCATATAATACCCTGCTCTGTAATGCCTTGTTATCTTCCTATTCAAATTTTACCCCATAGCGATGGTCCAGTTTAAGTCATACTTAAAAAAAAAGAAAATCTACAAACTCTTGACTTTATTTTTTTACAAACGAATAGCACTGTTTTTCCTGATTCATTAAGTTATTTTATATTTAATGGATATGAAGCATTCTTTCAGTACCCAGACTCTTAGAGCTGGGAAGTAGTTATAGTTAGAAAGCTTTGAAATTAGGGAGGAGATAAGACCCTGGTAGGTAGGTAGTGAGATTCTATTTGAACACTCTGATAACTCAATCCTAGTACAGTTCCTTGAGCTATTGCAATTCCTACACCCTTTTTCCTCCTACAAAAAATCTGCAGAGATTTGGAAAGCGTTATCCTATCTGTATTGAATCTTTACTTTGACTTTCTGCTCCATTAATTATTCCTGAGAGGAGATGGCCTCCAGACTCCCGTCAGCCTGCATACAGACCCAGGATTACATGATACTTAACTTGTCAGTGGCTTTCATCTGATGGAACAAAGCATGTCACTCATGATGTGTTCTGATGATTGCAGGTTAGAGTAAAACTCCTACATGATAACTATAATCTATTTTAACTTTGCACTCACTCGGCAAAAAATATATATTTGTATGTTGCAGTAAAAGAGACTCTCACTAAAATATGATTAGAAATAACTTTCTATTGAAGGCATTTTAAATAAACCCCCAATGCAACCCCTTAACCACTGAATAATTCTGTGGCATAAGAGTAATTGTCCTTTTGATAAAATGTCTTATAGGTTGGGTTTAATTCTTTTAAAATTATACATTAAAAAAGTAATTTATGAGCTAAGTATGTTTCAAAGAGATTATTTATTTCCCAAAGGGCATGCCACAGATTTCATCAGAGTCACTAAATTATACATATTAGTATATATGAAAATGTAATTTAAGTATAATTTTCAGGAATATGTCAACCTTTCACTTCATGAAGTAAAATTATCCAAAACTCATTATTGTTTAAAATAGAAAGTCAGTATTTCAAAATGATGAAATAAGTTATTAAATATTAAAGATACATAATTGTAATCCAACAAAATTTAATAATATTAGTGCAGTGTGTGTGTGTGTATGTGTGTGTGTGTGTGTGTGTGTGAAAAAATTCAAGAAATATAGATATATTGCGGTGGATACATGTCATGATATCTTTGTCAAATCCCATAGAATTTATAATACAAATAGTGAACCCTAATGTAAACTATGGGGCATTTGTTAATAGTACTATATCAATAGTGGCTCAACAATCCTAACACATTTACCACATTTAATATAAAATGTTAATTATAGAAGAGATGAGGGAGGGATGGGGGCGGTCTATAAGAACTCTCTGTAATATCTGCTCAGGTTTTCTTTAAATGTAAAACTTATCTTAAAAGTCTATTAATTTCTAAAGGCAACGTCTAACTACATGTTAATTATAATAAACATAATGCACATAAAAGAATAGATACATTAAAAGTAAAAAGGATGAAAATAGATATATATATGCCATGTATACCCAAATCAAACACTAATCAAAACTAATGTATCCACACCAATATCAGATAAAATTCAATTAAGAAGTAAGCATGTTACCAGAGATTAGAGAAGGGGTACCATGCAGAATAATAAAATCACAATATGCTAATTAGACCAGACCAGGTGAACAACCTTTTGGGCATCATTCCGGACGTCCTTCTGGATGAAGCTGTGGCAGCAGGGGATGAGGCAGAGGTGGTTAGGGGTGATCAGACAGATAGGCAGTGTTTAGGGACAATCAGGCAGGCAGGCAGGCAGAGTGGTTAGGGGCAATCAGGCAGGCAGGCAGAGTGGTTAGGGGTGATCAGGCAGACAGGCGAGCAGGTAGGAGCCAGAGGTCCCAGATTGCGAGAGGGTTGTCCGACTGCCAATTTAGGCCCAATCCCGCTGCGGATATCCCCTGAGGGGTCCTGGATTGTGAGAGGGTACAGTCTGGGCTGAGGGAGCCCCCCCACCCTAATGCTGAGGGAACCTCCCCCATGCACAAGTTTTGCGCACCAGCTCTCTAGTATAATGATAATAATAATAAAATGTTAAGTTCAGCACAATGTCAAAGAATTCTAAATGAGTATGCACTTAAAAAGAGAATTTCCAAGTGCATGAAGCAAAAATAGACAAAACTTAAAGACAAAGAAGCAGATAGAAAATTCTAGCAGGAAACGTCAATGCTCTTCAATACTGCTATTCAGTCATAATAGAACAACCAACTAAAATATTGATAAGAAAACAGACCCTGAATATTACCATCAATGACTGTGAACTGATTAACATTTATAAAACACTTCCATAATAGCAAAATACTAATTTTTAAAAAATGTACAAGGAACATTCACCAAGAAAGACCATATGCTGAGCCCAAGATCAGCTTTACTTTTAAAGGGAAAACTAACTACTTTAGGTTTTGAGAGCTCTATAACCTCTCTCATCACAACTCATCTTTTCTCTTGTTATGTGAAAGATCCTCTGAACAATACAGAAACAGTTTGATTTTTTTGAATAAAGTTCAACATAGCCTTACCCATTCCACTCTAGACATTTACTCATGTGAAATAAAAATTTATATTCACACAAAAATCTGTATTCAAATGGTTACATGAGCTTCACGTATAATCACCAAAACCTGATAACAACCGAATGCCCCACAACTAGGGAAGGGTTAACAAGCTGTAGTACATCCACACAATGAGATTATCAGTAATAAAAAGGGACAGAGTACTATTACCTGCAGCTACATGGAAAAACCTCAAATGCCCTATGTTAAAATGAAATACAGTATTAAAATGCTGAATACGGTATGAGTCCATTTACATAACATTCTGGGAGAGACAACACTGTAGGGCCTGATGTCCTATCAACGGATGCCAAGGGCTGGTGTTGGTGGAGAGGTGAACTACAAAGTGCCTCTGGAAGCTAACAGAATGTTCCATATCTTAGTTGTGACAGCAATTATATTAACTAATGTGTTCCTTAAACTCATGAAAACTGTACTCTGTTTACCATAAACCTCATTGTATATAAAGGCTATGTTCTAGAGAGTCCCAGAAAAGGCCATTGGGGCTGATACCGTGAGTGGGGAAATTGTGAAAAGTTTTCTGTCCACTCCAAATACATCTTGAGTCAGCAGAAAAATATCCCCCTGCCTCTGTGTTATACACTAGAGTTCTTAAAAAACTACCGTATTTGCCGGCGTATAAGACGATTTTTTGGCCCTGAAAAATATGCCTCCAAGTGGGGGGTAGTCTTATACGGCGAGTATATAACAAACTCTGTATTTTGAGTGGAAATGTTAGGGGGTCGTCTTATACACCCAGTCTCTTATACGCCGGCAAATACGGTATTTTTCAGGGCCAAAAAATCATCTTATACGCCGGCAAATACGGTAATTCAAATGGGAGCAGTCACATCATTATGTACTAGATTCTGCTTTCTAACAAAGTTAACTCAGCCTACCACACCTCCTTACCTCAATGATGTTGGGGGATTTTCTGTAAGGAGCTGATCCTCCTGGGTCTTTGTCATTTCTTGCCTGGACTGTTATGTCACCTTCTCTTCTTCCACTGCATGTGCCAATGATATTTTCTTTAACTCCATGCCAAATAAGTGATAGTACAGTATTTAAAGAGAAAACGTAGCCATGTCATTGAAAATGCCTCACTAGCTCCCTGTAAGTCATGTGCTGCTTCATGAATTCTCAGTCAGGACAGACCATATGTACAATGGTGCTCTTATCTACACTAATAAAAGAGAAACATTCAAATTGACCGTAACTTCACTATGCCTAGAAGCCATGCCCAAAAGCCAATCTGAAGTGAGTATGCAAATTATCCCAACTAAGATGGCTGTGGCCATGGAGCAAGCAGGAGGCCTGAGTTTCCCTGGAAATAGAGGAAGCCAAGCATCTTGTATACCTTGGCCCAGGCTTCTGCTCAAGGCTACAACATTTCAATTATAGAAGATAAATAAATCCCAACAAAAATGGCTGTGGCCACAGACCAAGCAAGAGGCTTAGGTTTCCCCAGTGATGGAGGAAGCCAAGCTTCCTGCCCCCCACCTCCACCACATCCCTGGCCTGCCCTGGCGTCTGGTCAAGGCTACAAAGTTTTAATCATAGTAGATAAATAAATCCCAGATACCAGGACCTCTACTTGGGGTTGCCAGGGGGCATGACCAGCCTGCAAAATACCACAGCCCCTTGCCCAGGCCACCCCATGCCTCTCCACCCTGATCTAGGACACCCTTCAAGGCAAACCATCCGGCCCCTACCCATGCACCAGGCCTTTATCCTATCTAATGAAAGAGTAATATGCAGATTGACCATCACCCCAATACACAAGATGGCTGCTCCCATGTGGACACAAGATGGCTGCCGGCCAGCAGGAGAGGGCAGTTGGGGGGACCAGGCCTGTAAAGGAGGGCAGTTGGGAGTGATAAAGCCTGCAGGGTAGGACAGTTAGGAGTGACCAGGCTGGTAGAGGGGAGAAGTTGGGGGCGACTGGGCCTGCTGGGAAGGGCAGTTGGGAGGATCAGGCCAGCAGAGGAGGGCAGTTAGGGGTGACCATACCTGCAAGGGAGAGCAGTTAAGGGCAATCAGGCTGGCAGGGGAGCAGTTAGGCATTGATGAAGCTGGCAGGGGAGTATTAAGGGATGATCAGGCTGGCAGGCAGAAGCGGTTAGTGGCAATCAGGCAGTGGTTGGGAGACAGCAGTCCTGGATTTTGAGAAGGATGTCCATCTGCCCATTTAGGCGTGATCTCAACAAGCAGTTGGACATCCCTCGAGGGGTCCCAGATTGGAAAGGGTGCAGGCTGGGCTGAGGGACACCCTCTCCTCCTCCCATGCACAAATTTTGTGCACCAGGCCTCTGGTAAGAATATAATCAGCCTGAGAAATTCTCATCACCTAGTGACACTGTAACTGTTGCAACATATAGCACAACACATCACTACATGTTTGTGGTGATGCAGTGTAAACAAGCCTACTATGCTGCCAATCATATAGAAACACAGGCAATTAATTACAGTATGTAATACTTAATGATAAGAAATCAACTGTTCCTAGTTTAGGTATTTACTATGCACTTTATCATTGTTTTAGTGTGTACTCTTTCTACTTATTAAAAAAAAACTTTTCTATAAAAATAATATACCATATTAGGCTGGCGGTAGCCTCAGATATCTCATTTGTACCATATCTCTTGATTATATTATTTCCCTCGTGCTTGCTTTATTCTCATGTTGTGTTTTGTGCCATGAGGTCCTGCACAGGCTAGCAGCCTAGGAGCAATAGGCTAGACTGTGTTTCCTAGGTGTGTAGTAGGCTGTACCATCTAGGTTGGTGTAAGTGCCTCTATGATGATGGAATTGCCTAGCAACACATTTCTCTGAATAATTTCAGGTTCTCAAGCAGTGTGTGATGACTATATTCCAAAGTTTGAATTCTAAAGGTTTTCTGAAGGTGTCTCAGGGGCTGCTACCTAGAGGGATCGTGATGTGAGCGGTGGCCCCTCTCTTTCCCTAATGCACCATTTTCCACAGAGAAACTCCTCTGAGATTTGTTTTGTGAAATTCTCTCTTGGGTTACTCAAACAAAATATTGCATCTTCAGAAATTGTTCAAAACTGCACACTCTCCTGATAAAAGGTATTTGCTTATCACGATGAATACGTCTGTGGTGGTTTATTCTATTCTCTCCTCCCCAGCACACCCTTGACCCTCCCTGCCCTGCTCTTCCTCTCGAACCACTGGACTACAGTCATGCTGTTGAATCTTTCTCTGCTCATTAGAGTCTTATCGCCTTCCTTTCCTTGGTTAACTTTTTATGCACACTCTTAGGCTCATTTGAAGAGGTGTCTCTCTGTATGTAACTTCCCTGACACCCCGAGCTGCATTAGTTATTCCATCTCATGATTCCTTTTTACATATTGCTTGGAGCACATTTCCACATCTTATTATATTGCTTCTTAAGTGAGTCAGGTTTGTCCTTTGGGACTCTTTTGGTCTCTTCTTTTTCCTATTTACACCCACTCCCTTGGTGATCTCATCTAGTCCCATGCCTTTTTATATCATCTATCTGTGGGTGATTCACAAAAGTATCACCAGTTTTGATATTCCCCACTGCAATAAGACTTGTATAATAAGTTTCTTATGCAAATTTTTAATTAAATGTGTAATAGATTAGGTGGCTCAACTTGTTCAAAATGAACTTGTTGATATTTCTATCCCAAACCAGTCCTTCTGAGATATTCCACTTTTAAGCTAATGACAATAGCATAAGCTCAACTGTGAGCCCAAAATCCATGAACTCACTCTTGAATCCTTTCTCTTTAAAAATTACTGAGCATGGCCGATGTTGCATTCAGAAGGCCGCCGACCAATAATTTTCTCCCATTATTAATGTTTCTATCTCTCTCTTGCTCTCCTTTCCTCTCTCTAAAATCAATAAATATATATTTAAAAATTACTATCTGATGTTTAACATAATCCCTTTACTTTTATAATCAACTCTAGAGGCCCAATGCATGAAGATTAATGCAAGAATAGGCCTTTCTACCCCCTGGCTGCCAGCATCTCCTTCCCTCTGGTTGGAGTCACCTTTTCCGATTCCCATGCTGCCCAGTGGCCCGGAGCTGCTGGGGTGGTGCAGAATGCCTACATCATCACCATGGCAACTATGCAAGTTTCCTGCCCCTAGCCACCTGCATATGCAAATTAACCCACCATCATTTCTGGGTTAATTTGCATTCCCACCCCTGATTGGCTGGTGGGCATCGTGAAGGTATGGTCAATTTGCATATTATCTTCTATTCATGTAGATGTACTTTAGTAGTTCAAGTTCTAGCATTTTAGTGCAATGCCCTTAAAGCCCAGCCCTCCAGCCAATTATAACTCAAAGTGACTACCTCAAAACTAAGTAAAGCAAATAAAACTAGGCATATTAGTGTGGAGAACTAATCTGCATATTAAGTTGAATTTATTCTTTGCCCCCACTATGGCTTCATCACGAAGATATTCCTCAATAGTGGAGCAGAGTAGCATGTATAACAGTGTAGCAACCAAGTCATCAGTATGACCCAGAAAGATGATGACATAAACCAGAAGGTGAGGGAGAACTATGGAGGGGAGCAAGCTAGAGAAGAGGATATCTAATTCCATCGACTAATCTGTACATTCTTGTTCTGAATACTGAAATTCATATGTACAAGATCACTACATATCAGCAGGTCAAGGGCTTTGAGAACTGAAGTGAGATTTATAGAATGCTTCCCAGTCTGAACCTAACTTGATTACCTTTGAAGACAAAATTATAAATATTTTCCAGAGGATTTTAAAAGAATCCAGAGCTTGTACAAATATATTATTTACAATGCCTGACTTATTTTACTTAGCTTAATCTCTTCACGGTTCATCTATGTTGTCACAAATGGCAGATTTTTCTTTTACTTATGACTGAGTAAGATTCTATTGTGTTTATGTATCCATTCAGATGGACATGCATGCTGTCTCCATCTCTTGGCTACCATGAATAATACTTCAATAGATACAGAGTGCATTATGCCATGTTGGTTTATACAAGTTTTCATAGGAATGCTCTATTGTCCGGTAGTGAGGGAAATACGAATTGTGTGTTTTTTATCTTTCTTTCCCATGACAATCTCAGCTCCAGAAGTGTGGATTTCTTTGTTCTATTGGAAAAGTTGTTAGCACATACAGGTCATATAATAAATATTTGTTGTAGATTAAGCTGCTTACTGTTTTGGGAGGCAGCACTGTTATCTGGTTACCTGGAGATCCTGTGATTCCACTGAAGGCCTATGGGCTGGTATCCTACAAAGATGATGTCCAAACCCTTTGGCTCTTACAACTCTCACTCCTGATTATGTTCTCTGGAATGAGAAGAATAACATTTTTAAGATCCTGAAAATAAATCACAAATACTAATTACTATCTGGTACATTTTCTTAGCACTAATTAATGCATTTTGTTGAAAAGATGCTTTTGCTAATTCACCATCAACATGATTCATTTTAATGGGCCATGCTTTAAAAATAACCAAAACCCTTCATCACTTGGTAAAATCACCTGCAAGCTTTCATCTTCTAATAGCTATTTTCCATTATACCTGCTACCACCTCCACCCTCCAACACACACACAAAGTACTCTTCTGAAAAACTCCCATCTGTCACTCTCGGTAATGAAACAATAGCTTCTAGTACCCTAGGCTTCTAGACTGATTTCTTCAACAAGTACAATAATAGCAGATTTACTAATAAATGTGTTTTATGTTTATCACCATTCTTTTATTGATGTTCTTGGGAATAAAGGTAGAAAATATTAAGATTTAATTCAAAATAGGAGAGAAGGAGGAGACAATGAAGTAGGCCTGAGTTGAGGAGGGTAGCTTTATTTTTACTTAGTATACTTCAAATTAGAACTACACGGCACAAATCACCCTCGGTTGTTTTGTGAAGGCTGTAAGTCTTTTAAAATTTATGTCTGGGTGGCCATCAACTTGTTTAGCATCAACCACCTAGCCATCATTCACATATCTCTAGGGAGAACAGAACTGAAATATATGGATTATCAATTTGTGATATTACATTTCTTCATATATTTGTGTAACTTATTTTATGTAAAGAGATTGAGTGCTGTGAGGGGAAACATGTGGGAGAAGGAGCTGACTTCAGGATTGGCTATCTCTTCATTGTCTGGAACAATTACGCTCTGGCCCAAATGTGCATTTTCTTCCTAAAAGGGGGGGAAAAACACACACACAAAACGCAAAACAAAACAATCCTAGAGACATACCCATTAAAGGTGGCAGATGAATTATACTCTACTGTGACATGTGTATGCCTTCTGGTACTACAGGCCTCACCTTAAAATTAAAAATAAATAAATAAATAAATAAATAAATAAATAAATATCTCTACACAGATTCTATTAAACTATTACCAGTCTTTTGCCTTGATCTAATATCTAAGAACTCAGTTGTATTCATCTTGATATCTTTTAATGATAATTTCTAATGTCTGGGTATTATAATAAAGGCCCTTACACACAGTTATTTTATGAAACTGACTTTGCTTTTAGAACTGATGTCAACATCAAGATATATTTATAGATAACAAATCACATTTATTGGATTTTCCACTTTTCTCCCCTTTGATTTAAAGAGGGGTCACCTCTTTTGTTCTTTCAGATGTATATTTTTAGCCTGAATTTAATAAATATTAATGAATTGGTGATTTTTGCCCAAATAGCTATTAGCAGAATAGAAAGAACACAGTGTTACGATTGGACGCAATTACTCAATGTAGTTCCTATGGATGAGACTCATTGTAGTGAAGTATGTACATGTGATAAACATTTAATCTTTCATTCATTCATGAATATACCTGACAAAGAATTCTGACTTTGTACTAATTACTGTGTTTAGTGTAGGGGAGACTAGAGAAGATGGAAGAGTCTTGGCTGTTAAAGGGCTTGTTTTCTAGTAATAGTGATGTGTTTCCGGTATGCTACCAGTGTTCCAGAGTTTGAAGACAAACAATGTCAAATTAATATTCAATCGTGAAATCACAATGATGGCCAGCCGTCACCAACTCTAGCCATACCAGAGGCTCTCTTGACTTAATAATCACCCTGAATCATTTTATAGGCCATTATAGGTGCTTAAGAGTTCATCTCATATGCCATAAAGCATTTCTATATTTCTATTTTCACACTCCACTGAATTCTAGCACAATTTAAACACCTTAAAGAATGTATTCAAAAGATCGTAAACTCAGAATTTCAAAATGCAACTATTGTAACTGGTGATTTCTGCTCATGGTGGAAGTCCTCTATCAGGCTTGCAAGAGGTCAGCGATTCCTGATGCCTCTGCTCAGGTCTCCCTCATTCATCCCTTTGTGCCTCCCTTCTTCCTGTGTCCCTTATTGCATATGGAGCCAGAGAGCTCTCAGCTTACGCAGTGCTGCTCCCTGGAGCAGTGAGAAAGTGGGACTTTAAAATCTGTTGAAGTTTATGGAAGCAATTGAGCTAAGTTATTCTTTTGTGGAAGTAGCATCAGCAAGTACTAAATGAGGTACGAAAATATTCACAGAAGGTACCTTGGCCATGACTGGCATTTAAAATTCCTGCCTGACGACACTGTATTCAGCCTTGATATTCTTCCATGGTACTTTCTAGGTTCTTATTTTCCCAATAATTCCATTTCTAATGTAAGATAATTATGATTAATGTGTGACAGTGACTAAGTCCTGTATTTGTGATGTGCAGAAGGAATGGTAGAGAACTCAATAGCAATTCTACTTTCTGCTCTAAGAGGAAGGGGTCTTTTCTGTAGGTTGGCCTCACAAACAGGTAAGTATCATCATAATTCATCAATGTTATTCCAACATATCTTCAGGACCCTACACACAGATAATAAAAGCTACTCTCAGGTTCCTCGGGTTGCCTCTTTTTGTCTCAATTCTACTTTTCAGTAGCAATCAGTTGTCTCAAACCCCACCACACAGCACTAAGTTGGGAGAACAAGACCATCTGTGCTACTTCAGGTATTGCTTTACTGTAGCTAGGACTTCTGTGTCAATTTCCCTTCATGCTTAGTTTCCTAAGCTATTGTGTTCTTTTCACTTTTTTAATGAGAGAGAAGAGGTTTGGTAGACTATTCATTACTATGATTGGGAAACAGGTTTTTAACTTAAAAATAATAAGGCCTTGAGATCTGGTATCTGACCAGTCTGGACAAAACCTACAGACATAACCATCCAGAATAATTCCACATTGTGTCAAGGGCTGAATCAGCCCTTTTTCTCCTGTGCTCACATCTAAGATCCTATTATGATGGAAATTGGCTGCAAATGAACTTCAATTGCATCCAAACTTCAAAAGCTATTTCATAACTGCTTTTCACCTGACTATTTAAAAGTATAACCTCCAGATAAGATCCTCAATCTATCTCTCTTATAGAAATAGAAATTATTAATAAGAAAAGAGCAGTTATTCCCACATTTCCTTTAGCACGTGAATTTATGCTTCTCTTGGGTATTTAATATAGAGGGTTCATGTCACTATAATTAAAAATACACCAAACTGTCTTATTCATAGTGGGGGGGGGAATCAATCCAGAAATTGCCTATTGATGGCTTAGAATCCAATGTGCAAATAATATGCTTAGAGAACGTTAAAACAGGCGTAATAGGCTGGCAATTTATTTCCCTTTCAATATATATGAAAAGAAACTTTAATGGTGGCCACAGTTAATGTATTCACCCTGAAGAATGAAAGTCCACACTAATGTAATTTAAAAATCCAGTGTTGCCTGCAAATTTCAGAGGAAGGTTTAGAAAGAGCAAAAGCTTAGAAGAGAGATTCTGGGCAGCGCTTTATCCAAATATACTGACTAGGTCATCAACTCTTGCTAAACATTTCCTTCCCTTGACAGTAACCCATGCTTCTTCTTCCTTGGGAAACAAACAAAAAAAAATCATAAAGTATATCTGGAAGATGTCTACTCTTAAAAATGTAACTTCAATATCTTCACCCTGCTTTGTCTTTTTTTCCAGGTCTTGCCACACTTTGTAGTGTTGCTATAATGGAATAATGAGCTTTTACTTTTTCTTGAAAATGTTTCCCATTTTTTGTATTTATTTTATTAAATTTTAAAATGAAAACTGTGTATATTAAGGTGCACACGATGGTATTTTGATATACATCCACATAGTAAAATTATTATAATAGCCAAGCTAATTAACACATATATCTCACACACTTTTTTATATTTTTGGTGGGCTAGTGAGCTTTTAAATAAAAAAATGCTAAATTTGGAAATCATCCTATCTTTCATTAAAAAATCATCAAGACTCAGTCTCCTGCCCTGGTAATTAAAGTCTAATATGGAATATTCCTGATAGTTATAATCCCTTCATTACCTTTTGCTAGTATGCTTGTGAGAGGCTATCGATATCCAAGGATTAGCTTCCACTTAATTATTATAGTCTTCCCGTTAATACTACATTTTTAATCCCTGGAGCTTGAGCCCTACAACTATTCATTTCTTCTCTATGTGAGATGTAGCCCAAGATGAATTGCTTTGGGTTTTATTTGATCAAGGCTTAATTTTAATGATCACCTGCTGTACAAATAAAACAAGAGAAGTAGTAAAGCTCTCATTAATTGATAAAAGTCACAAAACTTTGTGACTGTGTTTTTGATACAACATTATATTTAACTTCTCTCCTTGGTGTTTTCTGTGAATTTTGAATGAGCCAGCTAGCAAGGGGTAGAAGAAAATCACCAAGTCTGCACAAAGGAGTAATTAACAGCACACTGCTATGTTTTAATTGCAGTGTCTTGCTTTCAATTGTCGACAGTGGTTTTATCATTGACCTTCTGTTTAATGTTCATGAGCCTCCTCGTTGTATAACCAGGTAGTAGTATCCCGGAAGGCAGTTTCTAGGATATCTCGCTATTTTGAATTTCTTTGAGTGTCTAAAACATAGTATGAACTCTAAACCAGCTCCTTTCTAACTAAGTTTAGGGAAATGGCAGTTCAAATGGGTTACATGTAGGCTGAGACAAAAGATGTTGCAAGAAAAGAGAATACCCCGGAGTGTTTAAAGGGTTATGTAGGAATTAAACATGAGAACTCATGGGGATATCCACTCTGAAACAATTGTGGATTTCTAGATAAGCATCAAAGGACCAATTACTTTGTAGCTGAGGAAATAATGCATTTCCAAGTTAAGTATGCTGTACTTTTTACCTCATGTTTTCTGGCTGCCAGGAGGACCAAAGTCTACAGGATAGTATTGGTAAGTATAATCAATGATGTTTATGGACTAAATTGCCACATGTTGGTTGGTAGGAAAAATGGAAGATTTTTCCATTGCACACAAAAGTAAGTTTGCTTTTTATTCTAACAATTTTTTAATCCAAGGTTCTTTTGGGGACAGACCCGCTGTGCAGGATGGGTAAAGGTGATGTTGCAAAGATCTGATTCTATGTCATATTTTAATCCATAAATATTTTATGACACCTGAAATTCGTGGTAGTCAGAATTAAGCATCTTGGTTGGACTTCCTTGAACTGGTGATCTGGCAATGTATATGTCTGTCAGACAGAGTGAGAAGAGTAAATTAAAGGGGGGAAAAGCAAAGACTTTCAGATTCTCTAAGACTAGTATCCACTTTACACTCGTTTCCTAGAGGTAGAATTAAGTTTCCCTGATGCTGCACAAGATGATGAGAGGAGAGAGTTCTGCTGCTTCTGTGGTTCTTTCTAATTGTCTATGATAACCCGGAGGCAGGTAATTAGTACAGAGAAATTGGAGAACATGAAATGCCCCATTAACTACTAATAGAGTGTGTCAATCTAGTTCTAGGACACACAGGGTGGAAGGGGAACATCTCCTTTTGCTATTATCCCAACCTTTTGCCTTGAGCACATCATCCCAGGGCTTGCGTGCCAAGGCAAACCAAGACCACGACATCTTATCTGGATTTCCATCCTCCTAAGTAGCTAATGAATGCATTGGGATAAGAGGAGAAAAGCTGTTGTTATTGTGGCTCAGGAAAAGGAAACGACTCCTGTTCTCCTATCACCACCTCTCAAACAGCCATGAAGATGGAGTCCAAACTCCCAATGACAGTAGCAGCTGGGTTCCTGATGGTATATGCCTGGCTGTCATTGCTTTCTCTGAAATTCATTATATACTTATTTGGCCAAAGCCCCCCCCAAAATAATATGGAACCTTATTATGTGCCAGGAGTTGAGCTAGGTCTTGGGATTACAGGCGAAAAACAAATCAATTTAGTGTTTTAAGAAATGTGGAGTCAGACAAATCACTTAAGACATCTCAGTGCTTAGCTAGTATTGTAAATATGAGCACATTAATGTTTTTTCTGTGCCTCATTTTTTAAACTTGAAATGTAAGGCTAGTAGCCACCTTAGCAGAATTCAATGAATAGTAGACAATGAGCATGAAGAACTTAGGAAAGTGTGATTGATGCTTATATATTGTCAAATGTTGAAGTTGTTGTTTTAGGGAGTGTTCACTCTTTGTCAGGCACTCTACTAAGTGCTGGGTTCTAAAAATGCATGCATCCTGGTCTTTGTGTGCTTGCCTGGAATGGAATCCAGAATAAAGCATGCTTCTCTGTAGGTTGAGTTTCTTCCTGCTGGGTCTCAACTGCAGGACATTCTGGTAAGGAGCTCATAAGGGGCCTCAATGGTGAGACCAATCCTGGGCATCTTGAGTGCCCAGCTAGGACCCTTCAGCATGTCTGTGTCAGTGAATGGCAAATTCTGTCACTTACCCAGCAGCCCCATTGGCCAGGTTATAAGGAGGATTCCATATCCACTGAGATTCCTTTCCTCTAAAGATGTGGCATCTGATTTAAGGAAGCTTACATCTTATGAAAATTAAAATTTCATAATAAACAAAGTCTAGGCTTGATGAAGAGAAATGTGGAGCATGTAGTCATTTAGCCGCCTTAGGAATGTGCTTAGTTGGTAAGGGGTGGGGTTTTAAGATCCCCCTCTTTCCTTAGATCCTTGATCTAATATGCAACTGATTGCTCTTAAACTTAAACTTCCCCCATCAGTGCAATGAAGATGATCACAGCACCTCCCCTAAGGTGACTAGGAGGCCATGTACCATATCTAGTATAGTGCCTGACATAATAGGCTCTCAATAAATGGAAGCAATTGAAACAACCCAAGGTGAATAGGTTAGGAACTTTTAAGGGTATGTTTTCCTTTACCCAGAGGGGAGGTTAAGTCACACAACATAATTTTTAAGTGCATGTAGGATGATTCTTAGTTGCACAGATTTTTTCTTTTATTTTACCAATTTCTGGAGGCATCAACCTCTGTTTTCTCTCTCCCCTTCTACTTTGGTTCTTAATAGAAACACATTCTAAACAATTTCAATGATTTTTATCTATTTCTGTCATCCACAGTGCCATCTTGAAATAAAAGAAATGAGCATTAATGGAATTACAGATAAATAGATAGATGTGAATGTATACTGGGAGGCCATTTAATTCCCCACGCTGTATGCCATTTTCATCTATGTGATAAAACAGTGAATGCACAAATTGAATGAGTAACAAGAGAGAAAAATAGCACCACAGTTCTATTAAGCTCAGGATGATATAAAACCATAGTTATTTATAAGAAAGCCTTATTTATATTGTTTACAAAAAATTCTAAAAGTAAAGATAGAGGGTTTTTTTTTTTAAATCTGTTCCTTCATAGAAAATGTCTTCTGGTTGTTAAAATGTTCAATACTCTCAAGCCTTCTAACTGACTATTCCATGACAAAGAAGCCAGGCGGATCATACTGTTGGTTTCAGTCCAACCATGACTTATTCTTGCAAGTTATTAGTGAGCTTATTGGACTGCTAAATCAAAATTTTATTAAAATAAACTGTGCTCTCCCTTCGTTTTGCCGAAGCATCAGGGTTATAGAGGAAAGCACATAAAGGCATAAACCATTTTTAAAGAGCTCGTAAGCCTGAGTTTCTTGTTAAAGTAAAGCTATTTTGATTTAAAATTAGCAAAGCCTTAGTGTCATCCTTAGCAAAATAATG
This sequence comes from Vespertilio murinus, assembly GCA_963924515.1. Taxonomy (NCBI): domain Eukaryota; kingdom Metazoa; phylum Chordata; class Mammalia; order Chiroptera; family Vespertilionidae; genus Vespertilio; species Vespertilio murinus. The sequence continues at coordinate 11,859,320 of OZ004714.1, forward strand.
CACTTTGTGTGGAAAAGTAACACTCTGATAAGAAAATTTGGTATTAAATTGGGATGAAAAGATGGGGAATGTGTGTGTGTGTGGGGGGAATCACCTACTGCCAAATGACATAGGGAGAGGTGGCCTTATTTATTTAGAGCCTTGTATATAAATGGTGGATAATTTCAGCATTATTTTCCTGGGAACCATTGTCCTAATTCTCACTGGATTTCCATTTACAGCGGCTCTTTCTATTATATGAAATTCATCACTGATGATTAGAACACCCCCAATAGACTCTGATTTAGTAAAAATTATTTGTAATGTCACTGTTATTTTTTCACTTGGAATGACTAGCTCTCCCACTAACCAATGTCTATTAATAGGTTAAGGTTCACCTTTATTGCTTACATGCTGTGAATTTTCCCATGTCTCTTCTTATTCCCAGTAAATTACTGGGAATGAGAATAACCAGACTCTGTGCCAACAAACCCAGCCCTCATTCTACTTGCAGGTCTCGCTTAACATCGCATGGATAACAATTTGTCCTCCTCAATAAACGAAAAACTACTCAGTACCAGAGAGGGGGTTGTCACATGAAGATAATAGTGGTTCCAATGAAAAATCAGGCACCCCTCGACCGGTCTGAAGGACACTGAATAACCCACAAAAGGTATCTGAATACGGAGTGCGGCCTAATCTACAGGCCACCATCAGACTAGGCTGAAGACTGAACTCAAGACATTTGCTTCACTGCTGCCCCCGACTAGTAACCAAGTTAACTAGCCTTAGGTTAAAAAAAGTAACGATAGAACCTACATTAGGAAACAACAGTAAGGAAAACATAGGGCTCGGTAATTCTGTAATGGGGCTGGAAGGTGGGAAGGGAGAGCAATTGGAGGGGCAAGCAAGTGAGAATTCCACCTGAGTGAGAATCAGGTGCACCTTGGAACCACTGCAGGGATTTCATTATCTGCCTTTATAAAGGCTCCAGAGGTCCCTGGAGAAAACCTGAACTGTGGTAGAGGAGAGGTCATTCCATGTGCCCCACCGGGCCCATCACTCAGCTGTGTTCCCGGACCACCCTCTGCCCAGTTCATCTCTAAATGTGAGCCCTCACCGGTTTGGCTCAGTGGATACAGTGTCAGCCTGCGGACTCAAGGGTCCTAGGTTTGATCTTGCATACTTTAGGAATAAATTAGAATGCAGGCTACAAAACTTCTCTGAAGCATAGTTAGTTATAACATTTGAGTAAGAAGTCAGTAAGAACTAGGTTGACTCAGGCTCTTATTACAGAAAATAACAATTTTCCCAGAGCGGCCAGAAATCATTCAAAGGGATGATTCAGTCCTTTAGGGATGACTAAACAGACTTCCTGCTGCGGTGTGGGCAACATGGTGATGGTCACCACAGCTCAGAGGGAAAGATGGTGTGTTGCTCTGTTTGGAAGATAGCACAGCGGTCATAGGAAACAATAAAAGCAAAGTGAAAGGTCTGCCTTCACAGGACTGGTTGCAAGGAGTGTGCAGAATTATGACTCAGGATTGCATCCACTCCTGGCAGCAAAAGGAATCCTTATTTTGAATATTATGGCCTGTGTAATAAATGCAGTGGGACTTTTCCTTTACATTTAGTAAGACAAGCATATTTTAGACAAGAAATGAAGATGGAACTAAGGGATGTAAGCAATCTGTGGAAAAATATTTTGCTTCTTAAAAATGACATTTGAGAGCAGATGAAAATTTGGGCAATTTTCCTATTAAACTCAGATTAAACTATTAAGATACTTAGAAGGAATAAAATTCTAGGATGCATTTTAAGGAATCACTGAAAGGCAGAACAGAGATGTGAATGAGCACTCATTGATGTAACTCTGACGTGTACATGGTCTTCCCTCCTTAAAATGTATGTTTTTCCACAAGCACCTATGGGCAGAAAACATAGATGGAAATATCTAGAGATCTGGCCCCTGTTTAGCCAACCACATTCATAACAGTATTTTCACCATCATCAGTATCATGAACATTTAATGGAGTACTTAATATACACCTGGTATTATATAATATTTTTGAATACTTTGCATAGACAGGCTAAATTATCTACTTATTCGTTTTTTTGATTCTCTAAACAACCTAATAAATAAAGTCGTTTTAATTTCAGTCACATGATAAAAGCACAAATAATTACCATGTACAAGTTCAAGGATAAAAGGGGCAGAGCGGGATCTGACCACAGAACCTGTCTTATTGAGAACATAACCCTGCCTCCCACCAGCTCCTGGTTATTTCAATCCAAGCACCATTTTATCTACCTGAGAGAAGTGATGGAATTCTACCTACTTGTTTTATGTTTGTCTAGATAAGGGATTCTGCTCTTGTCTCTCAAGGAGAGTTGTAGCCAAGCTGTTTATGGCTTTGCTTCAAGTGAGGAAAAAATAGTGGTTCGCCAAGAACAATTTGTCTCCATTTGCAAAATGATCAGACATGTACTTCCATCTAACTGCAAAGCTAGGATGCCTGCTATTTGGGAGAGAATATTAACTCCTTTCATCCTCGCAGTGATAATTCATATCCCACTTGGTTAAAATGGTCTTTCCCATCCTGTTACTATTTATCAAGTTGAAGAATGCATACTGCCTCAATGACCATCATAATGTTCAGCAAACCCCCTGACCCTCCCCCCCCACACACACACATTCCCAGCTATAATTTTTTTTAAAGAATCTAGCAAACATGTTAGTTTGATGATGTGAACTCACACTTCTATCACAGGAGCAACTTGCTTAGATCTTTCTGTCACAATCTCAATCTCAGCCTCAGCCATGTGCAACTTTCTTTTCTGTCTCCTTCCTCTACATTCTCCCTCCCCCTCTCCTTGCTTCCTTCTGAAAGGAAAGGGTGTATCAGGCTCTGTGATGAAAACAGGGGTTTCGATAAAAGAAATTTATAATCCTTGTATCTGACAGCATAATAGGTGCAAAACAACATAGACATCTGTGACTGCAGTGCAGCAGAGACTGCGCCTTAATGGGACTCAGAAGGGTAGAAGCAATGGAATCTTGGTAACCAGCTCTTAGAAAAGAAAAAAACAAAACAAAACAAAACAAAACAATGGGTGGTATTTACCAATCTCCAGGATGTAAAAAAACCCCACCCTGAAGGATTAACAAGCTACCAAAATCACAACTGAATGTGGAATGGAAAGAGATATGTATGTTTTGCTCTCATATGCTCCTATAAGCTGCCTCTAGCACTCTTGGCTATGTGAGTAGTCATTCATGGATTTGGAGTGGGATGTCACCTTGGAGTTGACATTGATTTGTTTCCTTATGTCTCCTAAACTCTCAACTCCTTGATATCCCCACCCCACTCATGTTTAGTATAATCACATCATCAGTTTGCTAGTTTAATATAAAAAGACAGAAAATTAGATATTACTAGGCTGAACTAGAAAACATGCATATAGATGGATAAGATTAGATAGACAGATAATAGAGAAATATAGAGATATGGATATGGATATAAATATGGATATACTAGAGGCCCAGTGTATATATTAGTGCATGGGTGGGGTCCCTAGCCAGCTGAAGGGAAGTACTAAGGAAGGTTGGCTGGCTGGAGGCAGGGTTGGCAGCCTTCAGGAGGTTGGCTGTGGGAACACACTGACCATCAGGGCACTCCTGCATTCAGAATCTGCCCCCATGTGGTCAGTGCACATCATAGCAACTGGTCATAAAAGCTGCTTATGCTTTCATACACTTATAATATTCCCAAACAGTGAAATAATTACAAGCACACTTAAACTATATCACTATATGAAATTAAAAACTTTTTATATCTACTTAAGAGTTCATATAAACGGGTCTCTTCTTGCTGCTCTTCCGTCTTCTTATTCATTCCTTCTTAACCTCCTGATTCTTTATAATTGCTGTTAGGATGATTTACACTGTTTTGACATCATCAGTTTCACTTTTGAGAAGTTAATTCTTGCAAATAACCCCCTTCCTTTTCTTCTGGGATCAAGTTTAAAACATAAAGTTTTCTATTTCAGTGACTCAAAATGTTGCTAATGTGTCTTCAAACTACCTGCTAAAGTTTTTCATGAGTGCTCCTAATCCTTTCTATTCCTGACTTACCTGAATTCTTATTCCAGGATCTCTCAATATTCTCTTTTACATTTCATAACTCCATGTTTTTTAGTGATTTCCCCATATCTATAAACAAACTTGACCTTTCTATTCTATGAGAGATTTTCTCTAGATATATTCTCAAGCTATACTTCCAATTTTCCTGCACTCTATGCTTCTTGGGTGAGTTTTCTAAACTATTTTCCTCTCTTCCATTTTTTTTAACTTTAATCACTTAATTATATTAACTCTAGCTTTTAGTCCCACTGTGATAATTTATTGCTTGAAGGTCCCACTGTGTGCCTAAAGAGGAACTTCTGAGACTGTTAGCAGAGTGTCTTGACTGACCTCTTTGACCTTTGTCTTCTTGAATTGTGTTCTGTGCTACCATTTCTGTCCTTCTATTTCTCTGACTACTTTTATGACTCATTCCATGGCTTCCAACTCCATAAGTTGCCAATCCAACTCCATAAGCATTTCTTTATCTGGCTCTTTTTATGGCAATTGCATCTACTCTATAATTCGAGCTAAGGCAGTTAGATAAACTTTGCATCTTCCTAAATATTTAGCATTAGGCATTTAAGTTTAGTCACTGTGGTGGGTGTGCAGTGGAATCACATTGTGTTTCCACTGATGACTACTCTTGAGTATTTTTTCACACACTTCTTTGCAATTTCATTTAGAAATACATAATATTCTTCTTTGAATTGTCTAAGTCCTTTGACCATTTTTTAATTGCGTGTTTCTTCTTTATGGGTGTGTAGGAGTACTTGATATATGTTCTGGATGACAGTCTTTTGACAGATGCATATTTTACTTTCTAACACCTTGCCTATTCACTTTTAATGATATATTTTAAAAAGCTAACATCCTAATTTTAATGAAGTCCAACTTATTTTATTTAAATCTATAACAATTTTGCCAGTGTCCTGTGAAATAAACATATCTCAGTGTTATATCTTATCTGAAAGTTAGTGTCATATGTTACTTTATGGAATATTGAAAGTGTTAGCATTTATATTTATGTCTTTGATGCATCACATATTAATTTTTTGTATATAATGTGAGGTAGTGGTTAAAGTTTACTTGTCATCATTATGAAAATTTAATTATTCTTGGACCACATGTTTAAAATTTACTTTTATCTTTGAGTTTTGTTGGAAGAGGCCATTGAGAAGTATGTGTCCACTGGTTGACCTGTGAGCTGGACCCAATATATTAGATGCTTCTTACCCCCATTTTTGTCTTTGGAATGTATGTTCTACCTTCTGTTCCCACAGTAGGAACTATTCCAAAGATGTAGCCTTCAGAAAGTAAGGTTTTGCATACGTGACTAAACCCAGTTAAAACCTATAGATAAAATGTTTAAGATTCTGGTGGACTAGTGACATGATCTACTTATCTTGAGGCCACCAAAGGCAGGCCTCAGATGTAAGTTCTCTTACTTATTGCACCTGCCAGCTACCGATCTGGAATGGCCTGCCTCCTTGACCTCTGTGTACACGGAGCCACTTTGAGAAATAGCAGTGTCTTGGTATATTTTTAAAATAAAATAACAGTGGGTTTATTCCAAGTGCTCCATTGATCTATTTTTTCTATTCCTACATTACTAAAAAATTAGTTTGACTCCTGAAGCAATACAAGAATCTTAAAATTAGATAGTGTAAATCCTCCAACTATATGCTTCTTTCCAAGTTTAATTTGGGAATTTTAGGACCTTGTCATATCCATATAGATTTAAAAATAAACTAATCAATTTCTATTAAAAATTCTGCTGTAATTTTGAATGAAATTGAGTTAAATCTTGAAATCAAATAGGAAAGAATTGACATCTTTACAATATGGGGTTTTCCATTGCAGCAACATGGGTCATCTATTTATTCCTATCTACTTTAGTTTCTTTCAGCAATATTTTCATGCATAATTCCTATACAACTTTTATTATAATTATCCCTAAGTAATTTATGTTTTCTATATGATGTTTTAATACAATAATTTTTATTACTAATCTACAGAGATAAATTTATATTGATGAATGACTGTGTCTTGTGATTTTCCTTAATACACTATGTTGTGAAAATATTTTGATACAGTTATTAAGGTTTATCTTAAAAATACATTTTAGGTTGTTTATTTTTTCCTTAGCTATAAATATACCCTTTGTAAAATGTTTAAATTACTTGATGACAGTGAATATCTTCACTGTGTCCCCCAACATGGGGGAACACATTCAATATTTTATCATTAAATTATGTTGGCTGTAGGTGCTTTATAAAATTGAGGAAGTTTCTTTTTATTCCACATTTGCTGAGATCTTTATTTTTGTCCAAAAAGCACTCGCAAGTGCTTTTTCTAAATCTACTGAGCTGTATATTTGTCTACTTATAAATATTAGCTCAGCTTTGCATTTCTGTGTAAATTTTTCCTCTTTAATGTTTATTTTATTTGATGATATTTTGTTAAGTATTGAGCATTTAAATTCATGATAAATATTGGTGTTATAATTGTGTTCTTTTGTAATGTTCTTGTGTTGTTTTGGTATCAGAATTATTCAATTATTCTGGCCTCGTGAGTTGAAAATGCTTCCTCCTCTTCTTTTTTCTGAGATAGTTTATGTAGAGTTGGTATCTTTTTCATCCCTAAATATATAATACAACATTTTGGTGACATGATCTGGGTTGAGAATTATAAAATTATAATTGTGGGGAGCTTTTAAGATACAAACTCAGTTTCTTTTTATAAGGAATTAAGCTCCTTAAGTTGTCTGTTCTGTGTGCCAGTTTTGAAAGTAAGGCTTAGAGAGTCAACAGAGCACAACTCATTTTAAGAGGAGAATTTTGAACATTTTGCAAATGAAGACAGTTTTAAGGTGTATTTAGATAGAGAGCCTTTATTGTGCAGAGAGAGGTGAACACAAATAATGCCAGCTTTCCCAAGGGGAGAGGAGATACAGGCATACCTCATTTTATTGTGCTTCACATTATTACTCTTCACAGATGTTGCATATTTTACATGTTGAAGGCAAGTCCTTCCACCAGCCAAAAGACTACAATTCACTTTATTACACCCTCACTTTGTTTCAGTGGTCTGGAACTAAACCTCTGATATCTTCGAGGTATGCCTATATATAAAATTTACAATTCCCAAGGGTTTCCACAGGTAGTCCATCACCCAGGTGCCGCCTACTGCACATTGGCCTCGATATGGATGTCAAGAGGCATATAAGCTGCTGGCTGAGGCTTTGGCTGAGTCTGACAAATGCACACCTTGCAAATGGTCCAGTGAACATATGTGTATGGTTGAAACCCTGTCAAGTATCCGCACAGTTAAACAGAATTGTGGAAAGAAAACTGATGAATTTGATGCTCTTTCAATAGCCAAATCACTTGACCCCACTTACCACTATTCACCTCTTTAATATGAACTCATTTTCCAACTAATAAGCTCATCTAAATGAAGCACCTAATCATTCTAAGTTTATTGATACTTTAAAAAATACCACCTATAAGATGAACATGATTGCCGGAAATATTTTGAGGAATAGAAAAAAGGCAGCAAAGAAACCTACATTCAGAATTAGCCCCAGAATATTTACTTAATAAAAGTATGTGTTTATAACACTAGGTGATAAAGCACAAATTAATAGGTTATGAACGTGGTCAGTGTACTCCGGGGTCATCCTTTCATTATTCAAAAAATAGTTGTGTTTTTCCTCTATGTCAGAAGGATGGAGGTTTCCAGCTTTTGAAAAGCATACTATGAAACTTTTAACTATGCATATTTCTGGAGTACAAGATAAAGAAAGCAACTTTGCACAGGACAGGTTTAAGAATAATAACAGAAGGGGGAGAGAAAGAGAGAACAGTATTAGAACCAATGAGGGAATAATATAAAGTTTATTTTCAGAGGCAGCTTTTGAGTGTTTCCCAGACATGCATCATATGTGATCTAAGTCATCATCATGAAATTGTCAGCAAATCAAGAATGCATGATGCTTTTTAGGACAATTGACCTGGAGTCCTCAAAGTATTCAATATTTTGATAAATACAGAATGGCGGACTGTCTATTCTAGATTGGGAAGACTAAGAGACTATCACAGCCAAATTAAATGTGTGAATTTTTACAAGAAACCATACGTATGCTTTTTTTTTAGTTAACTGGAGATGGAAAATGGATGGAATATTATAGAATATAGTTGAATTCATGTTGATCATTTTACGGATGGTGGTAGACTTTTTTTTGAAGGGGAATATCCTTGATGATGAGAGATGAATTCTTTAGTATTCTTATTTTTGAGATGCATGTTTAGAAGTGATGCATGGATGTAGCCTATATTCAAATGATTTTAATATATACATGTAGGGAAAGAAATAGAGCAGTTAATGCATATAGGGTGTTTACTGCAATTATTTTCTAACTGGCTTTATTGGCTTAAAAATGTTCTGAATGAATACATGAATGCATGCATACACAGCATGGCATATATAAGATATATCATAGGTTTGTTATGAACACTAAACATGATAGTCCATGTAAAGACTTACTTCTACATTTGATAAATTATTACTATTTGATACATGTTAGTTAATAAGTCATAGAGAACCTTGTTAAGAAAGTACTGTCTAATTTTCTAATTGATTATCTTGTAGTGGTGATGATGAATAACAAGAATAATTTTGTCTAATCCTTCATTGAATGCTCACATCTTTCCAAAGCAATCCAGCCATATAGTTTTTCCACTTATACATGAGTGTATCAAATAAGAGTTTCTTTTTATTTTTAATTGTTACCCATATACACACCCATTCTTTATGTCATTTTAAATATCTATTCTTTCCTGAGGTTTATCAATAGCATTCTTCTCAATTGAGATTATTTTGTCCTCTGAATCTCTACAAATTAATTTATATTATGGATCTGGGCATTTAGATGGGCACATCTTGTTGCCCCTGCCTTGGACTGCTCTAAAATACTCACAGCATTCAGTACAGTACCCATTTGTAGAAGGAAACCAAATACAGTGTTAGAGCACAAAGAAAAAATAAAGCTTAAGAAAAGAGGAATCATATACACTATGGCAGGAATTACCCTTTAAGATTGTGCCCAATTGTGAAAGTAACGTTTTCCTAAATTTAAAGTGAGGAAAATTTAAAATCTGAAATTTAAAGTGAGGAAAATCAGATGTCTTTAAAGATCCTTCTGATTGCACTATACAACCCAGAGCACAAAAATAAAGGACAAGATTGCTCTGAGCACTTTAAATTCTAATATTCCTTGCCTACTTTCTAAGTGCACATATATATTCTGTAATAAAAAATGGCCCCAGAATAGGATTAATGTAGATGAGATCCCCTCAAACACAACACCAACCATGATCCTTTCAATTTAACTTTCTACTTTCATGGGATTTGCAAGGAAAGAAATTTAATTTTTCCTTAAGACAAATGTATTAATATTTAATAAAAATAAAGTAAGAAGACAGTGTTAGTAAAAAATAATAAATATGCATAAAGCCTTTCTGTATTTGAATAAGATGACTGAATTGAGCAGCATGAAATAAGATGTGGGAGAGAAAACAAATTTTCAGGCACAAAATTTAGCTCAGGTTATTGAGCTAAAATGTTGAGTGGGTTTATGTTATGGAAATAGATAACAGATCTATTCTGAAAAAGACTGTCCTTTCAGATATAGGTGAATATAGATTTGATTATCAATGTTCTAGGAAATTGGAAACCATGTTTAGTACCAGTTACCCAACAGGAGGTAAGTAAAGGCTGTAGATTATACAGTGGACATTTAATTCATTTGCCACATCAGTTCCTTGCATTTTGATTCCTCTGATATTTTATATGGTTTACTTTTGAGTAATTTAAAATTGGGTCTGGCCACTCATATTATTCTAAACCTTTGCCATATTACTTAATCCAGAGATCGGCAGGCAAGACTAAAAGTTAGTCTATCAAAATTTATCTCTGAGACTTGCATTAATTGAGTAGTTATATTCATCAGGACAGGTTAGGATATGCAGTACCAGATTAATCCTGGCATATCAGTAGCTTAACAAAATAACAATATATTTATGGGTCAAAAATTTCTGATTTGGGTTGGGCCACACTCTTGCTTGTGACTTGACCACATGAAATGTGGTCTTCCAGGTCACTGCTACCAGGGAAAGAGGGAGAGAAGACAGAGACAATATTTCTAAGAGCCAGGCTTATATTATATTAAACCAATTCTTCCCACAGCTCATTGGCTAGAGCTCACTCACATGGCTCCAATGATGTGAAAATGAAGCTAGAAAATGTCTTTTCTGTGTACCTACCAGGGAGAATTGAGATGGTGAAAATGTCTTCATTTTAATGCTCTTTCTAAAGGTTAGTAATCCCATAAAATATGATCTTTAAGATCCCCTTTTTTGATAAGAAAAAATAAAAAAACCATCTTTTGAATGAGGGCAGATAAGAATTGACCTGGATTATATCTTTGGAGTCTTGCATATTAATTCATAAATGCTCCCTTCATTTTTCCTAAGTACAGTTTAATCTGAATTTCTCCTTCTTACTACCAATGGCCATCACTGATTTTTAGCTTTTAGGTTACCTAACCCAATGCTTCCTGAATTCAGTCAATCAATAAATATATCCACAGGAAAGAATTTATTAATTTAAAACCACATCCTTAACACTATAATAGATCTAGTAAACTTCTACTCCTCTATCGAAATTTGTTCTGGTGTCACCTGCTCAATGAAGCATCTTCATATCGTTCTTTACACAGCTCCATCCATTCACATAATGTTCATGGGCAAATGGCATGGAAGATAAAAGCATAGGCACTGAAGTTAAAGTCCCTATATGTAAATGCCGGTCCTTCCAATTGTTATATTTGCAGCATCGTGCCTCCATTTCTCGAATTGTGAAGCGGATAAGTATAATGTTATGTTCAGCAATAAAAATGTTAATATAAAGAAAGATGCTTAGCCAAAACCTGTTTGGCTCAGTGGATAGAGCGTCGGCCTGAGGACTGAAGGGTCCCAGGTTCGATTCTGGTCAAGGACATGTATCTTGGTTGAGGGCACATCCCCAGTGGGGGGTGGGGGATGCAAGAGACAGTTTATCGATGTTTCTCTCTCATCCATGTTTCTAACTCTCTATCCCTCTCTCTTCTTCTCTGTAATAAACCAATAAAATATATTTTGTTTAAAAAGAGGTATAACAGTGGCACACTTTAGCCAAGCCACAATAGCCTTACGTATTTTATTGCTGTCACTACTATTCTATGTATATTAGAGAGTGAGCTGCTCAAGAACAAAAACAATGGTCACTAACTGATTTTTTTACAGTGTTCAGAACATGTTTAGTGCCTAGTGAGTTCCCATTACATTTTAGTTGAAAGAATTGCATCAATAGTAACTATTAATGGCAGTTACCATTATTAAGCATTTACTATGAGCCAAGAACAGTTCTAAGTGTTGTGCCGGTGGTAACTCATAATGAATAAATAGAGGAAATATGTGTATCATTCAGAGCAAATAACTTGCTACTGTAATAATAAAAAAGTGGTTTGAAATATAAATTTTATATATCACAAGCCTAGAAAGGAGCCTAATATTTCAATGACCATTCTATCACCCCACTGGCCAAACTCTGCCTCATAGTGCAAACTCCCCCCTTCCTCATAAAAGCAACCCAGGCCTTCTTTGTGATCATTGATAGAGTTAAATATTCTGATAAACAGAAATTTTTAAAAATCTATTTGGGGGTGGCAAGAATAAAATTCAAACAAATAAAAAACAAAGACTGCTATTATTGGAGAAAGTTCCCCTGAAGAACAAGAAAGTGTCCCCCAAGATGAGAAAATGTTGGAGTAATGGAAAAAAAGGGAATGCATTCCAGGTGAGGTGATTGGCAAAAGTAAGGGTGTAGAGGAAGACTATTCGGGAACATTTCCTATTACATACACAAGAGTTGTGAAGATTCCAGCACAAATAAGATGGGCAACAAACATAGCAATCACATAGTATCACAAGCATGTAGCAATTGATGCATGCATCCTTCTTTCTAGAGAACCATTTTGACATAGAACTAAACATATTGATGGCTACAGATTGAGTTGCAGATTGAGATTGACATCACTGCATCTGGTTGTCAGATAAATAGATTCTTTATATCTGAATCCACATGCGCTCCAAAATTATCATGTCGTCTACTGATCTGTTAAGATGATGTTTTAGGCAACATTTTCTGACTATTTCTGCCTGTTGAACCAAATGTGAATCCTGATTGTTTTCACACAGTTTAGTCTTACCTCCTCACCCAGAATCTACTGTTTCTTTAAATAGAGACTTGAATCATTCCATAATCCTAATCACATTACTGTAAGCACATTCATTGTTTAAATAACATTTCTTATCTCTTGATTCACTTAACATTTTTGTATATGTCATATACTAAAGTTCTTTTTATACTCTGTACATAGGCTTCTAACCAGAAGCAACAACATAACCCCCTAATCCTATCTACATATTTCTCTTTCTTTTTTTTATATATTTTCTACTAGATAGTGAAGAAACTAAAAGCTAAATTGTGACATTTCAAGTCATGGACTTGTAACTCATCTGGGTACAGCTGACCATCAGTAAATGGTATTTTTTACTTTGTCCTATTCATACAACCCTCAGTAACACACATTCTGTTGAATATGTTTGACTTTGACATGTTAATCTTTTGCTCTTCTGCCATATTTAAAGGTTGGGTGCCATGTTAGTTTGGGTGGGTGCCCAAGCTTGGCTTCAAATTCTAGTGCTTTCTCTCTTTAAGTTCCAAGGCATGTGGAGGAAGTGTAACAGCTTCCTGAGATTGTATCTGCCAAGTAAGGAGATTACATAAACCAAGAAATAGAAATGTCATTTCATGTAAAACCCAATTCAGGTCCAATTGAGGTGTCTCCAAGAAGTATCTTTCAAAAATAAATTTCTAATCCATGTAAAATTTGTACCTTAAAGTAGGTGATCATGGAGATGAATGGATGGTTCTCTCTACATGAAGAGATAATTTACATGAACTAAGCTTCGCTCTTCATCTGAAATAAGGTTTTTCAGAAGTTCAAAATAGGTTGGTTCACAGGATTCTACTCTTCAAAGAATTTCATCTTTCTTAGGCTTCTGAATTGAAAAAAAAATCAAAGTCTTTATTTCCTCTGCTGAACCAATGAGGTCTGACGGATGACATCTGAATTGAATTTGGGAACCCGATGTTAAAAATGTATGATGTAAACTGGAGCTGCATTTTATCTTCACTCATGCGGGCGAAAACAATTCAAAGGAGGGGACAGCAAACTGACTAATTGAGGAAGCCTTATTCTAAGAAACAAGATTTGACTACTGCCCTAAATAGCTGGGGCTAATAAGAAGCCTATAAATATAGGGCATCTTGTGGGAGCCAGAATATATTGTTGTTTTGTTTTGTTTTTGTCTTCCTTGCATCAGAATTCAAGTTGTAGAATTAAACCAATAGATAAGTCAGAAGAAGAAAAGGATAAGAATGAAGACTTTTCAGAGAAAGAAAATGTGGTAGGGTTTGCTGAAGCTGGTCTATATTGCAGTCTCTTCTCACTCTCTGTCTCTCTCTGGATTTCCATTGGCATTGTATCCTTTAACCTTCAATTTATGACTATTTCTGGGTCAAACCATTTGTGCACAGAATAGCAGGGTTAGTTTCTTTGCTCAATACATGCAGAAATAATAACTATGCACAACCTTGCCCATTAGACACCTGTCAAGGATGCTTTCCCCAGGCAACAAATTCTCCAATTTGGTAAATCAATTATATAACACTCGGACTTCAAGGATCAGGGTCAGTGGTGAGGATGCTGATCAACTGATCAATAGACAGATAATGCTGCTGCTGCTGATGATGATGATGATGATTATGGTAATCAGCCATAATCAGCATGATAGCAATAAGAAAGGAATTATTAACATGTGAATTTTATTTTATCTCACTTAGGTTCTGATTCAAGTAAATGTCATATAACTTATGTAATCTTCACAATAATATCTTAAATAAATATTATTTTTATCTCATATTCCAAAGAAAAAAAATTAAGTCAAAGAAAGATTAAATAATTTGTCTTACTACACAGCGTTGATAGATACCAAGGAAAACATAGTAGTAATAATTTTTTTAAAAGGCTCTAAATTGCAATAGCTGAGACATTGGGGAAGAAAACAGCAGCTGAAAGGCTGGTGAATTTCTGTAGATTTCCCCCCCCCCAAAGTAGCATACATCTTGCCAGGGTATTTTTTATAGGAGACAGACCATTTCAAACCCATGTCTAACAGAGGGATGGAGGTCTCAGGCATCCCAGTGCCTAAGGCTAATTCTGACTCATTTCTTAATGTTACCTACCATTCAATACAGAATGTAATTTGCACTAACTACAAAATGAAGGATGTAAGGAGTTAAATGAGTCAATTCTCCTTTGACTAGATTAGGTACATGTTATGCTAAGAGCCGAAGTCTGTCTGAGAAAATCTCTGCATATTGGTTGCCCACTCCAGTGAAATAACTTGGGGGAAGGGGGCCGGATGTAAAGATATGGTTTATTAGGAGGTAGGTACACACTGGTGGTGGCCGGCCATCGAAGTTGTCTGCAACACAGACTTTGTCGATTCGGGGTCCAGAAAACAGAGCAAATAGGACACGTGGGAGGGAGACGTGCTATTGGGCAAGCTTTGTGAGCTCAAAACTCTGGCTGTTTCTCTGCAGTTGTTTGCAAGTTGGGATCATCTCTAGAAGCAGTTTGCCTCTTGCTTCCTTAGACAGAGGAGCTGGCCAGGCTCCCGAGGCCTCACAGTCAGCTTACAGATGGCCTTCATCATATTTCTACAGAGTGGGAGGGGGTGTTGGAGCTTAGGAGGGGTCTCCTGTTCTCACACCCCACACAGTATGCATCTAAATCCCAGTAAATGTGGAGGAATGACAGCCACTCTGCCCAACTACCTTATTCCATTTTTTCCCCACTGACTCATATTATGGCCCTGCATGATTGCATGCAGGCGATCATGTAAGCTATGTGTTATACCTTTTATGTGGGCGCTGCTCCTTTAAGAACAGAGAACCTCCTAGAAGCAGCACTCCTCAGGTTACTGTTTCCTCCAAATGTGATTCCAAAATCACATGCAAATTACTTTTTTCAACTCATCTCCTTTCCCCGCTATTTTCTTGCTCCCGTAGATGGGCATGTTAGCGGGTAGGCTTTATCTCACAGGTATAAATATAACACCTCGACATTAATATAGATTGCATGTTAATGTGAGATCTGGCAAGAATGGTGCCATCCAATAAATCTGAGGAGAAGAGTGAAATCTCTCTCCATCTACCAGCGTTGGCAATTAGGTTTGATTGAAAAATGAGTTGGTTTCACGGGCACTAGAAGCAGCCGATCTCAAGTATTCATATATCACTAAATAGCTAATAACAGACATTGTATATATCATTAAATAATCATAACAATTATTCTTCCTCAGGAGGACTAGAGTACCTGCGAGCTGCAGCTGAGTAAATCATGCTCGATGGTTTCCTGTTTTACTCTAAAAAGCAAGGGCTGTAAATAACGTGAGCTGTTAGCTGCCACACAACTCATATCATTAGTAGAAAGAATATTTATAGGACACAAGCAAACCTATTACTACAGAAGAAGGATGAAAGGAAGACAGCAAAGGCATGGCTAGAAATATTAGTAGGAGAAACAGCTAGTAATACTGGAGATGAAATGTAACTATGCAATGTAACCCACCCGATTCTGTACAAGCATCCTTCTAATCAGTTAATAAGTTAATGTTGAGAACTTGGCTTACTGTATTTGCCGGCGTATAAGAGGACCCTTTGGCCCTGAAAAATATGCCTCCAAGTGGGGGGTAGTCTTATACGGCGAGTATACAACAAACTCTGTATTTTTTAGTGGAAATGTTAGGGGGTCGTCTTATATGACCAGTCGTCTTATACGCCGGCAAATACGTATTTTTCAGGGCCAAAAAATCGTCTTATATGCTGGCAAATACGGTATACTTGGCTATACACTTGGGTGGAAAAATTATGTCCTGAGTTCTGTTATCAGTTTCTAGAATGATGTACACAAGTCTGTTTATCTCAAGTGAAGAATAAAATATTTAGTCAAGTGTTAACAGTTCTATAAAATTGCATTTAGATACAACTTTTACTTTTAAAATGTTTTCTTTTCTGCCATTCATATAACAACATATCATGCACCTTATATTGCAAAATGATTTTTGAAGCTATGGAAACCATGCCTGTGTACTAGAGAGTTTAACTGAATAGTACCAAAGGGACTAGCTTAATTCTTTTCAGAAACTTTCCTGGAAGTTGTATGATGCAACTTCTATGTACATGTAATTGTTCAAAAACTAATTTAAAGGAGACTGAAAATATACCTAGTAAGATTGGAATTAAGGTTTCCTGTCCTAATAAGGTCTTAATTTATTATTATTGACCAATGTGTCTTCTAATAACAGCTAAAATATCGGAAGGAGCTCATAGATGCTAGATAGACAGATAGATGATGATGATGATAGATAGATAGATAGATATAGATAGATAGATAGATAGATAGATAGATAGATAGATAGATAGATAGATATAGATAGATAGATAGATAGATAGATAGATAGATAGAAACTATTTGAATGTATTGAGAGCGTATAAGTCAGTGAGAAGTAATGGATTCAAGATATATGAGAAAAAGCCCAATGGTATTAGCCAGGGAGGTGGGGCTGCTGAATTCCATTTCCTAACTCAGTGGCTGAGAAGCTGGATAGACCCTCAGATATGTCTGTGGGGTTGGTGGCACACCAAAAGGAAAACCCAATACCATATATTGTTGGTATTTATCAAAATAAGAGAAAAGTTGTCCTGGCTGGTGTAGATCAGTTAGTTGGATGGCTTCCTGTGCACCAAATGTATCCTGGTGGAGAGAGACCCTGCCTCTCATTCCCCAATGGCCTCACCCTCTGTAACTAAAGACCAGAGCTAAACGTGGGGCAATTCCTGTTAGATTTGCAATTTGAAGGGTGCAATGGCTCCCTAATAAAATCCCAAAGGCTGATTTGTTTTTTAAGTGTACTGCCCAACACAGCATGCCATTACCTTTTCCATAACATGCTACAAATATAAAAGGAAAAATACACACATAAAAACAAAAACAACAACAACAAACATCCAAGGGAGAGATTTTGAGTACACAAGATGTAACCTCAGGAAGAATCATTCTCTCTTAAAGTAGATCTCTGTTCCTTTCTCTTTTCTGGGGAAACAGTGAATCATGTGCAAGAGTTCAGGGGTAATTAAGAATAATGGCAGTGCCAACCTCAGGCCAAGTGATAAATCTTGGTTTGCTTATGACTTAGAAATGTTATTAGTGCTTAGTCAAAAGACTACTTCTGAGTTGTAGCTAAAATGTGCTAGGGTGATTCTTTAGCTTCAGAAATAGAGAGACAGACTTGCAAAATACATTCAGAGATTTCCTTCCAGGAGGTATAAAATAAACCTTTATATTCCACAGATTATTTTAAAGCAATTACAAGCTTTTCTATAGAATTTAATTTACTATTAAATATGCTTATGTTCTAGGTACCTAATATCTATAATGATGATACAGTCCCCTCTGCAGGGCCTCATGGGGAGGTGGATTAATGACACTTATACATAATTACAGAAATGTGATCAATACAATAATCAGTCTATACAAAGTGTGTGGGAGAACGGAAGTTATAATGCCTGAACTGGTTCTTCTAAAAAAGGAAATGCTATGTCCTAGGCCCTGGAGATTCTGACTTGATTGTCTTGTGATGAGACCTGGCTTAGGCATGTTTTTTAAGGTTCAATAATGGTGTCTATGCACAGCCAAGATGGGGAACCACCGCCTCCTGCTAAGCTTCCTTATTCTTGGCAGTAGCAGCTTTATGATCCCTCCCGGGGAAAGGGCAATGGAACATTTTCATATTCAGGTTTCTGGATGTCATCATGTTAGCACAGTAGACACAACACCCCTATGCACTGCCAATGCAAAGAGCTTCCCAGAGAGAGGGAGGGAGGGAGGGGGACTAAACATAGTTGAGTATATTCAGAAGCCAGGGCTTTCTCATTGGGAATCTCAATTCCTCAATCAGGACTGGGCACTGCTGACCTAGTAAAATTAATAACTACAGAAAATGTTGGAAAATAGCTTAGGGCAGTGGTTTTCAAATTTAGATGGGTATAAGGATCACCTGGGCTTGTGTTTCACCAACTAGACAAATAAGACTTGATAGTAGTTTTGGTTTATCCATGAAGCATCTAAGAAACAGTCATTATTTCTACTGCAGGAAGTCAAACCCTCTTCTCACCCCAGGAGCATCCCTCCTTGGATGTGTATATCTAATGCGTGCGGTGGGTGGAAGTGGATGTGGGGAATCCCTCCTAGAACCCAGCAGGTACTAGAATTAAAATAACCAGCAATTGGTGGCTTTGGATTATTTTTCTCCTTGATTTTGTACACCATGGAATAGGGAATTACCAATCAAAAGACCTTGAAGTTTCTGTTATTTTTTTTAGGGAAGTTTCAGTAAGTGAAGGTGCTTGAGGTGAAAGTCTCCATCTGTTTTGTCCCCTTGAACTTACTCTGGGGACTGGTAAGATATAATGTCAGGTTGGACAAAAAGTCTCTGGGATACATTGTATGGTTGCCTAGCTTTCTTCTGAAACTTTCTGGAAGACTTCTAGCCACTAAAGCATTGCCATAAAATCTGTCATGTAAATTTAATTTGCTAAAGAGCTTATGAGTAAACAACCAAAACCACACTCTAATCAGTATTTTAAGCTGGCACAATTATGTGATGCTATTCTGGAAGACAGTGCCTTTGACATCCTGCCCTACAACCACCTCCACACCTCCCTCCCTTCTGTCTGAGGCTTCAATTTATAAAAATGTGTATTTTACATATGAGGGCTGAGAGACCATTGATCATGCTGCCTCTGAAGGCCCTGACCTCCAAAGGCCAGGGTTGACATTTTAATTTAACACCTGGACATCCATATTCATCTCTGCTCCTTCGATATCACCAGAATGGCCTTCCGGGGAAAGCAGGTCTTCTAATAGCTAAGCCCTTAAGTGACAAATGACACCGAGGGTTCTTTTAGTATAATGTAGCCTGAGGTCCCATCTCTACCTCACCTTATGGGGGAGAATGTCAGATTTCATATTTACCATGCTGGAGGTAACAATACATAAATGACTGAGGGAGGGAAATGATAGATGGATGGATGGTTGATTGGTAGGTAGGTAGATAGATAGATAGATAGATAGATAGATAGATAGATGGAGGAGGGGGAAGGGAAAGAGGAAAGAGGTTGTTTACATTCATAGAACACAAAAATATGAGAAAGAATGCATATGACCTAAAAGTGATCTGACACTTCTCAGCTATTGGATACAAAAAATAAGAAAAAATTATCTTTTCCTTTTCTGAATAAACATGAGAAAAATATGATGCTATCCATATTCTATGATGATATATGTGGGCTCATTTATTTCAGATAGTACTATTTCCTTTTTATGACTAGTCATTGCCTAGAAAATAAAGTTAAAGATTCTATTTGTAAAAAAAAAATAAATAAATAAAATAAACAAAAGTGATCTGACAGTGAAGTCAGGTATGTCCCCATTCACAAAAATGTAAATTTTGTGTATATTGATTTCTATATGGATAGATAATGAGGAAATTGATATCAGAATCAAGTGACAGAAGCAGAGAAATCGATCATTGTTAAACCTGGTGATGTATGTAATTGATGTCTAGAGTAAGTTGTCTCTAGAAGAGATTTCAAAGATAATGATTGCTCACCCTAAGCTTCTGAGATATATTCTTACAGAAGTATTATTGGATTAGTTCAGAAACTGCCCCCAGTGGAGAGTGGGATGTATTAACTAACCTGCTAAATGACTAAATCCTAGTTCTGGGCTCTTTGACCCATCTTTGAATGCTGAGAATGACCTAATGTCAATTCTAGAAAAATGCCTTGGGACAAACAGTATCAGGTTTAAATTCATTGGGTGACAAATTGATATATCTAATTATGCAACTCCACAAATGTTTTTGTATGGGGCCATGATTATAGTGTCCCTAAAGTTAGTGTTTTAGTCTCCTATGGGCAGCAGCTCCAGAAAATATGGAAATTTAGTGGAGAGAGGCTGTTTGGAATGAACCACACACTTCTAAGAAAGAGGTAGAAGAAGACCACTGAGTAATAACTAACACGGAAGGTGTGGAGTCAGAAAGCAAGTGTAGGACTCCCGTGGCTGTGTGAAGAAGGCATACTGGCAATATAACAATTCTGGTTATAAGTCCGACTGAAAAGAAATGGGGGGTGGGGGGCGCTGAGGGAGGGTGGTAGTGACCAAGATCATTAACAGCCCTGACCATGTCTTAAACAAGAGAGTTTTTCAGTTGTTGTCTGATTGTCTATAGCCAAAGGCTTAAGGCATTTCCTTGTTTACTTAGCACTAGCAGGTACAACAAGAATACACACATCCACCACAGTCATTTACTATGTGCACAGCATGTATCAGGATTTCTATAAATTTCTTTATAAGTACATTAATTAGCTCTCACAATGATCCTGGGAGGTACTATAACCAATTTTGTTAATGGGAGGAAAAACTGAGCCTTACAAAAAGTAATAATGTGCCTACCATTTCATCACTAATGTCTGTAGGTGGTGGTGTTTGAATCCAGATATATATTGACAGAAATGTCTTATTTATTGGACTGTATAATTAAGATATTGTTATTATTAGGCTACTTTTGAGGCAAGAAATCAAAGATGCACTTTCTCCTATTTAGAGTGCTTTCTGTGGAACAGAAAGAGGGCAAGCATTACTGGGCTATATTTTATCCTTTTAAGGAGGGCCTTCAGCAGAATCCAATCAAATATGAGTGCTCAGCCTGGCTGGTGTGGGTCAATCATGGAGGGTTGACCCACTCACCAAGAGATCACTGGTTCCATTCTTGGTCAGGGCACATACCCACTTTAGGGCTTGATCCCTGGTGGGGAAGGAGGCATGCAGTAGGTGGCAGATCTATATTTCTCTCTTATCAATGTCTCTATCTCCCTCTCCTTCATCCCTCTAAAATAAATAAAAATATATTTTAGAAAAAAGTGAGTGCCCAAACAATTAACCAAACATTACTGAAGTAAACTCTGGCTTTGAAACTTAGAAATATGCTTTTGATAAGCAAATATAGGAGAATCAAGGCAAAAAAAGTCAGGGTTTTGAAGCAGAAAGAAAAAGGTTTAGAAAGAAAATGCTATTCAAGTCATCAACTTACCCTTAAGGAAAAAAAAAAACAGTATGCCAGAATACTATTACATTACAAATCAGTTCCAACCATCATCTCTTTTCTTGCTTTTGACAGGTCTCTGCCTGGGTATTTCTATTTGATCATTGTTGTGCTAATGACTGTGAAACAATGAATAAGCTATGATACATATAGGTCTAAGATGGGGATGGTGGGGAGAGAATACTTGGTTGGTTATTGTTTTACATCATCAACTCAATCCATATGTTATAGAAACTTTATATTTAGTTGAAGGTAAAGAAATCTGTCAAGTAAGTCAACACAAGCACATGAACTCAAAGGCAAAAGACTAAAAGAAAGAATTATGGGAGGCAAGTGCCCCTTCCATGTGTGTTGGGCTACCTCATTGAGATCAAAGTTTTAATTCCCAAACATATTGCTTCCAGGTGAATTAAGCTCTCATTTACATAACGCATCAAGGTCAGAATATAACGTTTTAAGCCACTTCATGAAACAGACACATGACTAGTATCTGAACCTTATCACAGAAAGAGACTTTAGCCAGAATGTGGATACTTCGTCAAGGAAAGAATATAAGACATGTATGACCTTCTCTATGGCAAGTACACACAGAGCAAGCATTTAATAACTATATGAATAGGTGGAAGGAAGCATGGAAGAAAAGGAACAGAAGGGGAAGAGTAAGTAAATAGTCTCAAGTGTCAGGATTCATAAGCATGCCCTATAACTCTATAAATCGTTATGTATCAGAATTGTGATGTATATAAGGGTTATCATCCTTGGGTCTATGAGGAGAGCATATCATATTTGAGGTCTATGAGGTTAATTCTATAAGGGATTTCAGTAATCATCAATGCTCTAATATTTACAGTAAGAAAATTGAGGGTCAGGGAAATTTACTAATTAAGGTTATAATGCAGATTTCCTGACATTCTTGTAAGTGACTATTTGGACTCTCCATTAATTTGAGCCCCAAGCCAAGACCAATGAAAGTTTAGTTTTATTTGCATTTTTTCCTTTTCTATTCATATTATATATTATCTAATTTTATTTGCATTCATCTAATATCAGTGGAGCACCTTTTGAATGCCAAGTACTTATGCTAGGGGCTAGGATTCAGGAATGGATAAAGCAAGTGTAGTTTTCTGCTGTCATTGAATTTAGAGTCTAATGAAAGACAAATATTACACAAGCATTTTATAAGTACAAATAGTGTGTGGAAACATGAAGTTTAATAGAATCCTTGTCAGAGCAGGTTTTTATGAAACAAAACCCTCTAGGAGATGGTTAGGAAAGTGTTGCAGTGAGAATCAGGGACTTGAATGGTTCAAGAGTCTTGATATCTTATACCTTATATGTAAATATAAAGGATCTTAGTCTTTTATCAGGTTTGATCATTTTAAAGTTACATGACAAGGAAAAATTACACCTTGTGATTACATTGAGTCCACCTGGATAATCCAAAAGCGTCTTCCCACCTCAAGTTTACCTGATTGGCAGCCTTTATTCTATATGCAACCTTAATTTCTTTCTGCCTTTCACAAGTTCAAGGTACTCAGACCTGGACACCTTTGACAAGCCCTTATTCTGCCCATCTATCTAGAGATACTCTAGTCATAAGTTTTCAAGTCCTGGGAAACCCCTAGTTCTGAAGACACAAACACAAAATAGCTCCCCAAATTGCTTAGAATGCCTGGCCACTAAA
Organism: Vespertilio murinus; assembly: GCA_963924515.1. Lineage (NCBI taxonomy): Eukaryota > Metazoa > Chordata > Mammalia > Chiroptera > Vespertilionidae > Vespertilio > Vespertilio murinus. The sequence continues at coordinate 11,882,508 of OZ004714.1, forward strand.
ATACTGTGAGGCCACATTCCGTTTCCCCTCACCTCCCCACGTCCCCTGCTCAGTGAAGCCTCACCAGGGTGAATAAATAGAATCCACAACTTTGCTGAGTATTCTGACAAGAGCTATACCCTGGGCCCCTGATGTGGCAGGTCTCATAGCTCTTCCAGAAGGGCAAGCTTTGCCAGAAACACCAGCGACACCTGACCGATGTCTGTTTGCCCATCCTTCTTAGACATGTTTTAATCTTGCTGTTTCCAAGTAAATCCTAGAAGAGTAGTTAGTGTTTCTCACTATCTTTCAACGTTGCCCTGTGGTTCATCCACATAAAAGTCACTTGAAGAATTATTTTATAATTTCTGCTATTCTTCTTCTATCCAAGATTGGTTTCAGTTAAAGCCTCAGATCTTTTTTTACAAATTAGCATCCTAGATGATTTCTATCCCATCACTGCAGAGCCCCACATTGCAAAAACACTTGGCAAATGTAGATAAATTGCCAAAGAACACAGACATTATACTGTATTGTACTTTGTGTGAGTGTGTATGTGTGTATTAGGGGGCAGGTGGGGGAGATACAGATACAGAAACAGAGAGGGAGAGAGAAACAGAAGGGGGGGAACTATCAATGTAAACATGCTTAAATTATAAAAGTAACTTGCATTTAATCAATTAATGTTTTGCCTAAATCTTGTTCATTTTACTTCATCTTGTAGTAACATACCTTATATTTTCAGTTCATTGCAGTTACTTCACATCTTGTTTTTAATTTGTATTTTAAAAGTAGCATACATTATGATTTTTCATTGTCGTTTAAGTCAGGAGAATTTCGTTATTAGTAAAAACCCATAACTACCATTTTCCTCGCCATTATGTAATGGTGAGGGTTGGGGAAACTCACATCATCTTTCCTCCTGACTCCATGCCGCAGTGAAAATATTTCAAGGATTGAGGAAGCCTGCACAATGTGAAAATATAGAAAGAAAAGGGAATCAAAGGTAGCAGAGCAGATTTTTCCCTCTCCTCATCATCTTTGTGGTCTGAGTCAGCTGAACTGAGAACTTAATACAAAAAAGACATGACACACAGCCACATGTACAACACCAACACCCTTCACACAGCAGAACTCCTGCGCTGGGAACACTCTGCTGCATATTCATGGAGAAAATCAAGTCCCAGGGCTGTAAGTCTTCTGTAAACACTGAGAATCATATTCCCCTGGAGGAAGCTGGCAAACAGAGAGTGAGCTCCTGGGGAAGCCAATCTTCTTGCCTCTTGGAGAGATGCATGTTTCCGGATCACTTAGAACTTTTTGTTCCAAGGCGGTGTAGAGCTTGAGATGGGCAAGGGCACCCTCACCACAAACTCCTGCAGAGCCACTAGCCCCACTGAACAGTAGGCCCTGGGAGCATCAGGAAGCCCCGATCTCTCCAAGTGTGGCACTGCACCGTCTTAAAGATGCCCTATCTATTCAACACTGTCCATCCCAGGAACTGCCGTATCTAGTACCTTCCATGACTTCTTCTAATCTTGAAAACCTACAATTTAAGTGTGTGTGTGTGTGTGTGTGTGTGTGTGTGTGTGTGTGTACAGAGTGTATGTTCTTATGATATATCAGGGGAGTCTGTCTGAAACATCTTTTTAGAAGTAGTTTCATTTAATATTTTAATATTCATAATAATCCTATGAAGAAGATTATTGTGGTATCCCCATTTTTTAAATACTTTTATTGATTTTTTTACAGAGAGGAAGAGAGAGGGATAGAGAGTTAGAAACATCGATGAGAGAGAATCATAGATCAGCTGCCTCTTGCACACCCCCTACTGGGGATGTGCCTGCAACCAAGGTACATGCCCTTGACCTGAATCAAACCTAGGACCTTTCAATCCGAAGGCCAAAAGTCTATCCACTGAGTCAAACTGGTTTGGGCGGTATTCTCATTTTAAACACATGGATTGCTCTTTTTACCTGCTACTTAATTGAGGGAGGGAGGTTGTCAAGACAGACAATGGCTTAATGGTAGAACACCCAAAATTTATCACTTGTAAGTTAAGTAAAGGGGTTTTAATAATTATACTTGGACAAAAGGAATACACGGGGACCATCCTTGGCAAAACAGGACATGTGTATATGGCTTGGATGGCAAACTGCAGCTCACAAGCCACAGACAGCTCTTTGGCCCCTTGAGTATGGTTCTTCCATGAAATACCAGAGCCTGGGCAAGTCTATTTTGAAGAAGTGGTGTTAGAAGAAGTTTAAGTTTAAAAATTTTGGCTCTGAAAAGAAATTTCAATCGCTGTACTATTGATATTTGGCGCTGTTAACTAATGAGTTTGCTGACCACTAGCTTAGTGTTGCTCTACTCTCACTGAAGCATAGTTTTATTTGATCTAAGTACCTCTCTGGGACTAAATGGGTTCTCTGATTTCACCACAATGGAGAGAAGAGTTGCCTCTCAAAGTACCTGCCTAATGATGCTAAGGAGTGATCCCAGAAGACTCGGGTTGGAATGAAAGGCTCTCCCTAATGGTTCAGAGGATATGTGTTGTCATAGTGGTTCATAAGAGTCATTAAAAGTGCATTAGGCTACTTTTTTTTGTAACTTCCTCTATAACTCTGCCTTGCACAAAAGGAACAAAGGCTTTCTCTGAAGTCTTTCTAACAGAAGACTTAGAGAGAACAGCCAAGGTTCTTTCTCTGGAAGATTAATGTTTTTCACACACACACACACACACACACACACACACACACACACACACACACACCACCAATGCCACCGGTTCCAACATACCAGCATCAGTACAAAAAAAGTGAATTGTTGTTACCCATGGAGCCTTAGGGGCTCAGGATGCTAGAAGGAGGTTCTGTCTCTTTGAAATTCACATTTTTCTTGAGAAATTTTCAATTACTTTCTAGAAGGAGACATCGAAACATGGACAGCATTCTTCCAGACTCTTTCGTTGCAGGTCTTTTATTAAAAGATGTGTCTGTATTTCTCCTTTCTTTCTTTCCTTTCTACTTTTTCTTTCCCATTCTGAATGCATTGATTTGTTACCGAAATACTCTTGCCAATAACCCAGAAAATGGGTAATGCTATTACACCCATTTTAAATAGACTCAAAGATATGAAGTCACTTGCCCAAAGGTCATTCAGACTGGAATGAAGGTGAGATTCATACCAGATCTGTCTGGCTTCAGAATCATAGTGTTCACTGTAGAGATACAACTGTCCACTCTGATGAAAGGGCCATGGTTTTAAAATGGGCAACCTCTCAGAATGGAAGCTTCCCCTCCCTATCCTGTTTCAGTGACACTGAGAAAACCAGGGATCTAATAAGGACTGGTTGAAATGTGGATGTTCTAGATGAGGCCTCTGAAGGACCCAGCTTCATTGTGAGACTCGGAGATATATGTAGCTCAAGGCGATGTGTGGGCTATTCAACTCAAAACAATGGATGTGGCAATAATCAGCTCTTTTCAGAGTGGATTGTGCAGTGTTTTAAACAGTGTTTGGGGAAATATATATTATTTAGCAAAGCATCATTACAGCTTTAGAGAAAAATGACCCATCACATGTTGTTAATTCCAGTGTGTTTTTTTTATTCTGGTCCCTAATTTGGACCCTGGGTATTCTGCCTAATTGTATAAATGAGATTAATGATTTCATACCAGCAGAGAACATAAAGTACTAAGTCTAGCAATATGACACATTATGGCAGGAGTAAATGGTGAGGTATTTAGCATTTACATAGGGCTTTGTTTGCAGTGTGCCTGTTCTGATTGCATATTCAGATACACATTATAACTCTAGTGATCACTTTGTGCCTTTCTATTTGTTATGCTTGTATTTGTAGCACTTAACATTTCTAATATTAAGTAAAATTAATGCTCCTGAAAGCCTGCAGCTGCCTGCCCTGTGTGGTTTGCCGCTTCATTTATTTATAGAGTCTTTGCCTCCACTAGTGAGAATCCTAAAGCCAGCTGGGTAGGCTGTTTGGAATCAGGGACTCTTGGTCAGTAATCTGTTGGAGATTAAAATAAAATCCTACGGGTTGTTTGATTCAATGAGTGTCCTCTGTTTAGGGCAGCTTCTCCATTGAGGTGTCTCTATTTCTGGAGGCCAATTCTGGAGGCTTCAAGCCCTTTACATAGTCTAAGACAGGGGTGGGCAAACTTTTTGACTCCAGGGACACAATAGGTTCTTAAACTGGACCGGAGGGCCGGAACAAAAGCAACCTGACCATGCTGGCACTCTCATCTTGGGCTGTTGGTGAAGGAGCGGAGGGGAGAGCAAGAGAACCCTCCGCTCTTTCGGCTCCACGGGCCGGATGGAACAGCCGAATGGGCCAGATCCGTCCCACGGGCCGTAGTTTGCCTGGGCCTGGTCTAAGAGGTGCCCTGAGTTCTAAATGACCAACTCCAAGCTGACAGCATCCTCAGAAAATGCAGAATACTAGTAGATTTTCCAGGAGATCCATTGATGACTTGAGTTTCTGTGTATTAAGTAGAGGTGATGATGATATAACAACTGTAAGGATAATAAATATTACACAGCAGTTGGGTAAATATTCTACATATACTAGACTGTTTACTCCTCGCGAAGTCTTCTGGGATAATTACTAATATTTCCCAGATTTTAAAGAGGAGGAAGCCAAAACTTGGAGCATTAAAATGGTTTGTTTGTGGTCCCATATCAAAGAATCCCTATTTTAGTATTCAGATCCAGGACACATGGACTCCAAAAAACAAACATGAACCTTAAATTCTACATCAAGTCTCACAATCAGGGAGAAAATTCTAAGTTGGTCATTGAAAATATGCAGCTGCATCTACAATCTGCTCTGTGCACTCACATTGTTCTGATACTTCTAATTCAAGGTCAAGCAATACATTCCTCTCTGTATTCTTTTTTTTCTTTCCCTTCACTTTCTCCCTTTCAAGAATGATCACCACTTTCTCAGCATTGGGCTTTTCCTGTTCAAATATAATTCAGAGTTTAGCCTCTTCTATCCCTTATTTGAACAGGATTTAAGTGTCTTTGGAGTATTGCTCTTTATTGACATAGTGGTGATAAGGAGATAATATCTGGCAAATGGTGCTCTTGTTTCTCTGCTCCTTTCTCTACCTTCATCATTGGCTACCATAGTTCCCCTGATCACTTCTCTCATGTAGGACAGTGATATGAGAAATACATTCATGCCTGATGTGGCACCTTAATAAGGTGCTTCTGTATTCATTGTGATAGGTATTTTCCTGGCGTCTGCAGGGGAGGAGACAGGGGGTGAGGCACATAATTAAACCCTAGCCATTAATGAAGGAGCAGCTTTCCTCCACTCAGGGCCTGCTGGTGTAGCTCCCCTTTGAGCCAAATTAACTCTTCTCTTCTCCAATAGTATTAGGAGAAGACCAGGTAACCTTTGTGAGGAAGGAGGGAGGACTTCTTTGTTAGCACCTACTGTGTGCTAGTCATTTTTAAACTTATCTCATGCTTCTCCCCCTTCCCCTTTTAGAATTATGTCATTAAACACTGCTTTATGTGGTGGATGGATGGAAACAAGCCCTAGAAAGCTAATTTTAAAGAAGCATTGCCATTCTTGTCTTTGTCATGGTCTTCCTTGCCCCGATAAAGGTTTTAGAAATTAGATTGAAGCTTTCCTCAACCTCTCTGATCTAGAATGCTTCAACACACAACTAGGAGTTGCCTACTCTGGCCTAAAGATATTGCTCCTGTCATTTCTCCCAAATGACATTTCTAAAATCTCAGCGTGGACTTGAAGCTCTCTTTTTGTTTTTTACTTCCCCTGTGGATCTGGAGATGAGAGGATCACATGACTCAGTTCTTTTTACTATCACTGCCAGGTCCCCCAAAAGTCAAAACAGAACCCATTGTGGCTGAACAGTGTCCTCGGTGGCCTGGAGTTGTATGGCTCAGGGCTGTTTCATGGTGTCATTCCTGTAAAGGCCACGTGGGGAAGTCTGTCACCTTTAGAGCCGCTGCAACTCGGGCCTCAGACTGCTACCATTTGTAACATCAAATCAGACTGAATCAGTTCCTCCCTGACAGATTTAAAGTCTCCTGAGACCCAGAGAAAGACTGTCCAAAGGGCCTGAAGATGAACTGATCTTCTCCCCAGCAGGAAGTGAGTAAAAAACGTCAGTGCGTAAAAAGTGGCAGCGGTGTGTCATCTCACAAATCTGTCAGCAACCTGAACTCTACATGTACATGAAGTTAAGCAAACCATTTTTTTCTCCAATTGTATGAACTCTGCCTTATGGACAGATTAACTGCCTCTCAGCTGGTAGCTACGTTTACCATAGATATGGATGTGTTTTTAACATTAACCTGCTTCTTAGTCAGTCATCGGGGTGACATCTGACCACGCATCAGGTTAGAAAAACAATCTGTAACAGATGCAAACCACTCTTGATGATACCTACTGGGATAAAATTGTTGATATTGACAACACTTTGAATTTCATTGATTTTTGCATCCAGCTGAAAATGTTGAGGACAATTTTGTTTTCATCTGTACTATGCCTCTTTTAATAAAATAATGTTTGCAATGGGGGGGGAGGAACGCCAGGGAAAATATCAGCTAAGTTTCATACATGTATCATTACTGTTTTCTGAAGGAAACATACTGGACATGTGTCATCTTCAAAGGCATTGAAATAGTGGTCAGTTAATGATGGTTGCATATGCAGAACTTCCATATACTATTATGCAGATTTTACTAGTCCATCACACAAGTGCACCAGCAGAGGAGAAAAACAGTGTCTGGAATCCTGCCCTATTCCACCTGCCAACTTGGCCGCCCAAAGAAAGGGATTCTTTCTTTAATTTACACAAAAGCACTGTACAAGCAAACAGAAGTCACCTACCATGTGCCAGGAACAGGCTAGAAGCTCTATTATGACTATATTTAATGTGTTACAAAACCCATAGACAATATTTACTCATTTGCCCATGCTAGAGGTATGGGAAATGAAGCTTGGAGAACTGAAACAACTAAGCCAGAACCTCATAGCAAATAGGTGAACACGCTGGATTTCAAACCCTTGTCTCTGCCACTAGAGAGCTCTGTATTTATTCCACCGGATTCCAAGGCCAATACTGCACCTCAGCAATGGTTTCCTCAGAAAAGGACACCATGTCACGGTTCTGATGAAGGAGGAAGATAGTTTCTCTGTGACTTCCCCAGCCAGTTCAGAATATTTTCTTGGAGGGAGGGTGGGTATTGCCCTGAATAATTTTCACAGCATCAACTACTGTGTACTGGCAGTAGTTGACAATTGGGGGGGGGGGGAGATAGTTTCTTGCTCAACCTCTGCTTTCAGAATGAACACAAGACTAATCTCTAGTCATGGCTCGTTTTGTGGCAAATGCAGAGGGTAGATGGAGGGACCACAGTGAGTTTTCCCACGGACACAAAGAATGCTGAATGCCAAGCCTCTGGAAGATTGACCTGAGCTTCTCTTAGTTTAATAGCCTCTCCTCATGGTTTCTCTGGAACTCTTTCCTCATGTTACACTCTATATTCCTCATCTGAATCCTTTGGGGCTGGAATTCCCCATAATTCCGGGTGTACATGTTTTGATACTGGGGACCCCAATCTTGACTTTGTCTCACCTCTCATATCCACCATTTGGAATTTAAGTCTGTGTCTTCTGAGTCAAATCCCCAACATTGGGGAATCCCATTGACTCGCTCTTCTTTCCATGCTAGGTACCCTACTCAGCTAACTTCTCCTATTATGTTTCCTGTTATGCATCTGGTTTCCGCAGAGATTATGTTGGGGGAAGAGATTTAGGAGGAGAGCACATGCTATAATGTGCACTTCAAGGTGCCAAGGTTTGGGAGCCCACATTAGTGGCATTGATGGCAGTTTCCTAAAATAGAGTGAATGTACTTTCCAAATTGTCAGGCTGATGTTGCACTTAGGAAGGGTCATTCACAGATGTAATCCACAGGAAAGGCTACAATGGCCAAAGCCTTATTCTGAGGATGAAGTGTGACCGGATGAGGGAGTAAACACGTCTTATGGTAAGGATGGAGATAACGGAATGGCTATTAGAATTTGGTGAAAAATATTTGGCTCTCCCTTTTTATCTTTTGGTTCCCCGACTAATAACACCCCTTTAAAAACTCTAGCCCTGCTGAGACCATTGGCCAGGGAACTACAGTGACTTCAGCCTCTTGCATGTCAGATCTGACATAATGCAAGGCTCTAATTCCCACCCTCTGCTTCAAACCTCCCTGTCATCTGGTCACCTCAACTGCAGATGTCCCCAGCTTCACTGGGGTAGCCCCTTTGATTAAAGATTGGATTTCAGATGATCTTTACTCTGGTAAGAAACAGCCATAACATGTGGCTTCTCATTTGGGTCCTTAAGCTCATTTGGTCATATCCAGGCTCACCATTTTATTTTTCTTTACCTAATAGGTCTGGAGCATTTACTGAAATCAGATACTACATTTACTCCTTTGTTTTCACTAACTCACTCAATCTTCCAACTGTTCCTTTGTGGTAGGTGATATCATTATCCCTATTTTACAGAGCATAAAATAAAGTTCTAGAGAGGTAAAATATAATATTCAAGATGACCCATAAACTAGGAGGCTTGGATATGATTTAAACCCAAACTCTGGAGCCTACATACTGATACACTATATTATACTGGTCAGTGGAAAATACCAGATGAAAACATCTAACACCGAATCCGAATCTCCGATTCTCATATATATTAAGGAGCATCTCACTTGTTTATTCAGTGGTTACACATCTAAGTATAGTTGTAGGAGGACATTAAGGAAGTACCCTCTAAATAACAGCTAATATAAAAACATAATTGCTCTTAGTATCTATAATGAGTAATAATAATGTTTCTATGTAATGGTTAAAGATCTTTGTCAAAGACAACCAGCTATCTCCCAACTTTCTTTTGGCTCTACTTTAGTTTTGTTCTATTTAGTTTCCCTCACCCACTTTCCCCAGGGGCTTCCTGTAGGTCACGGCCTGCCTTGTAGGGAGCTGTTCTCCCCAGTGAGTCAGGCCCAGCACAGAAGATTGTGATTGCATTAGATTGGTGCCTGGATCAGCAAGGCCAAATCTGATCATCGGCTGACTCAGAAAACTGTCCCTCCTGAGGCATAGCCTGGCTGATCTCTGCCAAGATAAGACCCATCTCCTTTTCCCCAAACAATAGTTTATTCATAATTAATAAGATCCAAAGACATCTCCATCATCCATGGCCCTAATGTAATGAAGTATATTGTTAACTAAAACAGGGGTGCTCTAAATGGCTATTGATTCCAACCTCCATATGAGGACAAACTAATTTTCTCTGAACAAGGATTTCAATAACAAAATGAGATGAGCATCCAAGCATTTCTCTTTTGTGTTCATCTGCAGCACCATGTTACAAATGCTTAAAGCAACTGGATATTGACAACGTAAGCACCAGGAAACCCAGGAAATATTCCCATGAAACTTCCATAAAGGGAAACAATGGTTAGGTAACAAATCCTGTGGCTCCTATTTGGAACCAACTAGCATGGGGCAACTTAATGTGTTGCTGAGCGAGAGAAGAGAGGGGCCTGCCTCACCTAATTGCTGCTTATCTGTCATTAATAAAAGCACTTCGTAGACCTGAGCAGAAGAAAAATGTTACAGCTTAAGTGCACACTTAGTCAAGAAACCCAGTGTATTAATCTATTGCTGCCTTACAAATGACCACAAATTTATCAAATTAAAACAACGCTCATTCGTTAGCTCCAAGGTCAGAAATTAAGACACTGTGTCACCGAGTTCTCTGCTCAGAGTTTCCCAAGGCAGAAATCCAGGTGCCAGGCTGCATTCCGAGTGGCAGGCACTTCCCATTGATACAGGGTGTTAGTGGCAACTTCCTTTCCTCATCACATTTGAGTATGAATATCTATAAAATGATCTTTGTAAGTGTGTAAAGTTATATAAATGTCTGAAGATATGAAGGGTGATTTTTAAAACCTTTTCTATCCGATCAATGCTATTCTGTAAGGTTTATCCAGTTTCGCACTGCACAAAGGCTCCTGGGTGAGAAGTAGGAGTTACAGTCTCACTGTGGTTGCACTTGCCAAGCTATTCAGGTTGGGCTGTCTCTGCTCAGTGGTGTTCCTTTCTCTTGTTTGTACAGGGGCGCCGTAGCCTCACCAAGCCATTTGCCCAGTTGCTCACCTGCAGAAAGTACTTTTTCTACTTAGCACAAATACTGCCTGCAGGGCAGAGGGGCCCTCATTGAGCTCATCAAGGGGAATGAATCTAATTTGTACAAAAGTGGGTTCATAATTGTTCTTATGGAAAAAGGCTGCATGTTATGTGTGTTAAAATACCTTTATTAACTCAAAAAAAGTCACAATCAGTCTACTTTTGTCCACCCCTGTAAATTAAAAAATATATATATTTTATTAAATATATATAATATATATATATATATATATATATATATATACACATTATTTCAGAGAAATGGAGAAGGAGAGGAAGATAGAAACATCAATGATGAGAGAGAATCATTGATTGGCTGTCTCCTGCAGGCTCCACAATGGGGGATTGAGCCCTCAACCTGGACATGTGCCCTGACAGGGAATTGAACCATGACATCCTGGTTCATAGGTCAATGCCCATCCACTGAGCCCTGCCAGCTGGGCCCACCCCTGAATATTGAGTTTCTGTGTTCATGTTACTTTCTGAAAGAAAGGATGAGACAATTCTCCAAAGGCCCCTTATGTTTCTGCATGTACTGTGAGCAGTTACTCTCTTTCTTCCTGGACTATCTTGCCATAGGTGCTTATTAACAAACAGTTTTGGATAGAAATAGCAAAGGGCAAGTCCAGCTACAACCTTGGAAGATAAAGATACTATCTACCCCTGAAGGTAAAGGTCTCATTTGCTTACTGACCATTATAAGACATTTTCATTCCCCAAACTTAGAGTTCCTTTTCTATAGTGTGCTCCTATAAATATTGGGCATTGAGAGCCCAATGTAAATGCTGATTGATGTGAGTGGTAAACCAGAAGTTTCATATCTTCTACCAGCCATGTAGGGTGAAACCATGAGACCTTTTACAGTTTTTCACATTTCAGTGTAATTGTCTGTGGTCATTATGATTTATAATTAGCAATGACTTCATCACTTAAATGTGTTGCATCTATATTTAAGATAACTATATCATTTAGAAGAGCACCTTTAGAAAACAGGCTCATTACTTATTCTTTGAGAGTTTCTTAAACTCTTCCTATCTCAGCTTCATCATCTACAAAATGGTTATAACAATAGTATCTGGAGCCTAGGCTTGTGGGGGGAGAAACAAATCACTGTAGTGCTTGGCAAGTAATTTTGTTGTTTATTTGTTTGGTGGGTATAAATCTTGTTTTGCCAAATCAACTCTTAGTTATTAAGAGTGAGATTTTCTCCCCGCCTTCTTTCTGTGTGTGCCTGTATGTGTGTTTACTTCTCTCTTAATTTTTATAGGTCTCTACACAAGGTAGACATTATTGTAAAAAATGAATAACAATAAAAATGGATGCGTGCCTGGCTGGTGTAGCTAAGTGGTTATGCATTGACCTATGAACTAGGAGGTCATAGTTTGATTCCTGGTAGGACAAGTGCCCCCATTGTGGGCTCAAACCCCAGTAGGGGATATGCAGGAAGCAGCCAATCAATGGTTCTCTTTCATCCTTGATGTTTCTATCTCTTTCTTCCTCTTCCTTCCTCACCAAAATCAATAAAATATATGTTTAAAAATGGACAAGGAGTTATTTGACAGAATTACAGATTATTTCCTTTTTCTTTTCTACATTGCTCCCTTTCTTCCTTCCTTTCGTCCTTTCTTCAATAGATCAACCCCTTTTTCAAAATCTGGGGCTTCAGTGGATCATGATCTATACCACAGAACCCCACAGAAGCAGACCCATGAATAGATGGTTGTAATGTGCTGAGAAGAGTGCTATGGAGCTATACTCAGGAAGTACTGAGTATACAGAAAGGGGGCCACTGACTTGGATGAAACCAGGAGAGGTATACACACGGCTAAAATCAAGTGACCCACTATTATGTCCTTCCTGACTGGAGTGACACTTGTAGAGTATTAAAAAGATATACAGAATATGTGCAATTGAATGACCCAGAAACAATCCTCTCTTGGAAAAATCATCAAGTTGGCATTGACAGTGTTTCTTGCATGAAAGAGGGCCCAAGTTTACCAACATATTATGATGAGTTTCCTATGCAGTTGCCTATCCTAAATGAGAAATAAAGCAGAAGGAAGCCTTTTACATATTATTAATATTCCCATCAACTTCCACCCTGATGAAAGAAAAACTTTGGGGATACATTCACAAACATTTTAGCTGAGTCAAGTACTTTTTTTGATGCCAGCTCAGGCATGAACCAGGCACCAAGCCACTTGTGGCTTAATTACTAGATCCTATTAAAACAAGGCAATTTAATTGCAATTAGTGTTAGAATAAATTATTCATAAAATGCCAGTATATGTAATTTATTTCCTATAATCCATTACTCCCAACCTGGTACTATGTGTGCCCCATTAAATTATAAAGTGCAAGGTCATTAACCTACAATTCTGCTTGCGATCATGTTTTTAGATTGCATTCTGTTTGCTCTTTGGTTAGGATTAAATTGTTAACCCTCTTAGGTCATTTATCTTTAGCTATTTAATTGCTCTGTGATCATCTAAAAGCTCTGATTATTGCTAATTAAATAGGTGTGACTTGCTCAGAAAACACTTGGCTTTCCTTGAACATCTGGTAGGAATCCAAAATCCAGGCAGCTCTCTTTTGCTTTCATTGTGCCTTTATAATTGACTCCTATCATTAGCGATTCTGAAATTGTAACATATGCCTGCATGATCTGGATTATTAAAGTTGTGGAGGCCTTTACAGAGAGGATTAAGCACATGGATAAACACACACATATAGGCATTCTTTTTTTCTTTTTTTTCTTTGAGTACAGGCTATGATCTTTAGTTGGTCAGGGATGGTCAATTGAGCATAAGATACAATGGATTTAGAGTGAGGTTTCCCAGGCAAATAACTTCACATAGAGAAAAGCCCACTTGACCAGCACAGAATGCATGCACCCCAGTCAAGTCCAGCCCTCCATACTTCTCTCTAAGTACGTCTGTTTGAGAGGGAGTAGATAGTGCTATTCAAGCACACACACAGTGTGGCAAACTGACTGCTTGTTGGTGGAAACCCAATGTATTAAATCCTTTCTGTCAACACAGCGGGGTATATAGAGATAGAGATTTTTCAGATCCATAGGCCCAGGCAAATATCCCACATCTTCAAGATAGGTGTTTAAAAATGGACAAGGAGTGATTTGGCAGAATTACAGATTATTTCCTTTTTATTTTCTATATTGCTTCCTTTCTTCCTTCCTTTCGTCATTTCTTCTGTACAAACATCATTTAAACAGAGGGAGACACAGATCTAGAGATAAAGTTACTTATCCAAGGGAGCTAGTATGGAATTCAAACCTAGGATTCCAGGGTTCTAAAGCTCAATAAATACAACACACTCTATCTTTCCTGTCAACATTACCATAGGCAGAGCAATCAAAATTCCAGGAATAGTTAAAATTGTTTAAGATTTAACCACATTTTATCTTTTTTCTCCTTTCTATTCACATGCTTGCTATCCTTTGCTAAGCATGAGAGACATGAAGAAAAAATATACGGCTGTTCATATTATCTATTATGATATGTCATCAAGGTTGCTCTTTAGGACTAAGGCATCCTCTAACCCAGCTTTAGGAAATGTTGCTTCTCATGAACCCCCGCCAAGTGTCTCCCCAGAAAATGCCCTTGGTCAAAGGGAGCTGTTCACCCAAGTTCATAACCCCTCTACTGCACCATCTAATGCAAGACTAAGGTAGGAAATACAGGTCTGGCCAGTGCCTCAACTAGAGATACCTTTGACTACGTCAAATTTAGAGCTCCTTTGTGATTAGCTGAGGCCTCTGTTGTAACTGGCTAAGAGTTCAACTTATTCCTCTGCCTGTCCCTGCATTCCTCACTCCCAAGTAGATGTTCTTATTAAATACACTACACCAAGTGAAAACAATAGCATGCCAATGTGACTCTGACTCTTATAACTGAAGAAATCAGAAATGGTCCTAGAGAACACACTAAAATGGTGTTTAGGAACAGGATCACCCAGCAGCTGGCAGGGAGAACCCCATTCTTTTTAAAAATATATATTTTATTGATTTTCTACAGAGAGGAAGAGAGAGGGAGAGAGAGAGAGAGAAACATCGATGACAGAGAATCATCGATCAGATGCCTCTTGCACACACCCCCCACTGGGGATGTGCCCTCAACCAAGGTACATGCCCTTGACCGGAATCAAACCCAGGACCTTTCAGTCTGCAGGTCGATGCTCTATCCACTGAGCCAAACCGGTTTTGGCTGAGAACCCTGTTCTTGATGGAAGGGGGAATACTGACAGTCTCTGACATCTCTGTGGGGCATGTGTTAACCTTTCACAGTGTGAAATGGGATAAAAACATTGTAAGAGGGAATCCACTGGCAGGTAAAATAGCTTGGGTGTTTAAGAAGGACAGAGAAAGTAGTTATTGTAGGAACAATTGGGGCAGAATGATTGTGGTTAGGTTTTGTCAATGTATTGTAGAAAGATAATGAAATGGTGATTAATCACCAGTTTAAAGAGAAGGGAGGTTAGTTTTGCAATTAGAAATCAGGAAATATCTAAGGATCAAGTCTGCTACTAAATTATGAGGGTAGAGAAGTCCAGAGAAGGTTGAATTATCAAAATATCAAGTCTGCTCTGCTAGGGCAGAGCCCTGAATGATGAAACTCTGTGAATCAGACTGTAGAGGATGTAGAAATGGCCCCATTATACATTAGTCCCAATGACCCATTGGGGTTTCTATAGATCTAGAGATCCCTAATAATCCTGCTTACTTTACATTGTTGCTGTGAGCATCCAACTGAATGGGTAATTTCTGAGAAATGATTTTGTACTATGTTCAACACATTGTAAACACCCAAATAGTGTCATTTATTGTTGGGATATTTAATTGAGATAGGATAAAAACTTCCTCTTCTTATTTATCTTGACATGCCAATTACCTTTGAAAAGGTAAAACAGAGCAACAACTCATGTGTATCCTTTCCCTGCTGTCTCTCAATAAATTTTGCTTTCCCTTTTGCTTAAAAAGAAAAGGTAAAATAGTTAAAAGAAAGGTAAAATAGTTCACTCATTTAAGTTTATATTTTATGTGCTTAATCTATTTGACTAAAATTCACACAATGATGAAAATGACTAAAAGCGGTATTTGCTGAAGTCCTCACATGTTGTAAAGATTCCATGTAAAAGAAGGATATTGGAAAAAATTGTGACTCCTGCAAACAATGGCAACATGCTAAAGTACTAACTCCTAGGACTTCAGAATGGGACTTTATTTGGAGGGTACTTATAAGGGATATTAACTTAAAATGAAGTTGTGAGGGTGGTTCCTAATCTGGTATGACCTCCGTACATACAAGAAGAGAAAATTTGGGCACACATACGCACAAAGGGAAGATGATATAAGACTCTGGAAGAAGACACCATCTACATACAGGCCAAGAAGAGCAGACTGAACCAGATCCTACCCTCTGGGTCCTCAGGACCAGACTTGCTGGAAACTTGATCATGAACTTCTAGCCCCCAGAACTATGAGGCAAACTTTTGTTGAATAAGTCACCCAGTATGTGATACTTTGTAATAGCAGCGCTGGTAATCTCAGACAAGGAGGCACTCTTGATTTTCTGATGAGGACTATTTTATTTTCCTTTTAACCCTGGCAGGGCAACTAAAGCCACATTATTCTAGTTAGATGCACTTGGAGGAATGAAATCCAGATGGCACTTCTTGAGTCACAACAAAGTTTTCTCCTGGGTGAATAGAGCTACATATTGAACCAAGAAAGAAAAATAAGGTACAAAAAAAAAAAGATTTCCTAGGCAAAGACACTCTGTCTTTCATCGAAGGACAGAGCTCCTGAACTCTTGGTACATTTATGTCGATGTTTGCAAACATTGACTGGATTTTTTAAATTTTATTTTATTTTAGTGGAAACTTCCATCTTAAAATGTTTTTCCCCCCTTGGTATTCGCTTGATACTACTTCTTTAACTATCTTTTGTGTACTCCAATAGAATTTCAATAGAATTTCAAGTAAATAATGTAATCACAGGACATGA